>OU015529.1:7471053-8671053 GCA_907165065.1 Caprimulgus europaeus
TGGAACAGTGAGCAATTTATTTCATTGCCTGAAATGACACCGAGCTGTATTTATCTCTCAAACCATTCTTTTGTTGATGAGAATTGAGTAGGTTTCTGAGAGACACAGAGTTCCTACTAATTGCTTGGACTAAACTACAGAAGCAAACCTGTTTGTGACACAGTAAGATTTTCAGACAGAAACAGTATTTATATTCTCTGCTTCAGTGTGTTTCTTCCCAGTTAGACTTCAGCTAAAACTGAAACTGCCGTGTGCTGCTGCTGCCCATCCAAGTCCCTGCTTCTGAGCTGTCACTTGTCAGCATTGCCCATCCTTCCTCCCCACCATCAGGGACTTGGCTGTTTCACCAAAAGAAAAATCAAGTTGACTTTTTTCACATTTGGAAGTAACTTCTATATGGAGACGACTCATGGTCCAAATTCTCAAATGCTGGCAAACTTACAGTGAGGAATAAAATAGAAACTTGGAAAACCTATAGGTTTATCTGCATACCAAAAAGTCAGTGTGTTATGGATTGATTAGATTATTCTGTAAAATGGGTGTTTATATCAGTGTGGCTTCTTTGCAAAGCACTTGTGGTGATCCAGGCCTCAGTAGTCCAAGTCTAGCTGTCCCCACCTATTCCTAAAATAAAAGAGATACCATAGATAATACATAGCCTGTGACTAAATGAAGATTAAATGTAATTGATCAGTGTCATTTTTTTCCTGGTTCTGCTGCAAAATTATAAAATCCCTCACTTTTAATTCATGACATCAATTTTATAGGAGAAATTTGTGGAGCGTTGTGTTTTGTGATGTGAATCATTTTCATGATCAGTTACACATTTTGTGAGAACATATGTTCCTCTAAAGCAGATTTTCATAGTTTACGAGTTGCTTTTTATAAGTCAAGCTTGTTTATCTAAAGATCTGACTTGCAGGTAGGATTACTGTGGTTTTGTACACAAGTCATTGCTTTGGCATCTACCAGGCCTTTTATGCATAAAAAAAAAAAAAAAAGAAAAAAAGAAGCAGAAATCCTTAATGTATGCAAAGTGTTGGGCATGCAAATTATAGTCCTGTGTGTGGAATTTAGGCATGTGAGTGAGCACAATACTTCCCACATGTAATTGCACGACTCCTCTGCAAATTGTCTGACTCCTGAGTAGCTGCAGTGGGTTGGCCACTTTATGAAGCCAAGCCATTGCTCTGGAATTTGGATTTCTTTAGGTAAACAGATTGTGTTAGTGGTGATTGAAATTTATGTTGGTATAACATTTTTATTTCATAAGTACTTTAATTTCAGGAACTGCTGTGTATAAAGAAAGATATCTCCAGTGTTCAGACAGAGACCTGAAGAGGTAAATGAAATCTGGGGCAAAGTCATATGAAATCTTGACAGAGTTTGGGGATAACAGTATTGCTATTCCAAAGCTGTGTTTTGTATTTCAGCTACACAAACAAATTCAAGGTTGCCAAAATTTTTTGGATAAAAAAGATTTGAGCCTATCATGGCAAGCTTTGTTTATGTGATGTTATTTAGATTTTTCAGATATAAAGCAGATGGTCTTAATTCACAACAGTGTACATTTCATGGGCGAGGACTATCTTTGGGACCTTGGAGAGGACTTAGGAAAGCAAAGGGGCCTTTTTTTCATTTGCCACGAACTCCTTATGCATCCCAAGACTCTGACACTTCCAAGGCAGGGTTTCCTCTTACCACTGAGTGGAATCCAGTGGCTTCTCGAGTGAAGTAAAAGTTGCTGGTTGAGCTATTTACGAAATAATCCCCTTGATTGTTCAAGGGTTTTTGTAAACACAAGGTCAAATAAATTTTTGTTGTCATGACTGTAATTCTACACATTGTGACCAAGAAAAACAAAACCTGTGAGAGGCGGGTTGCTCAGCACTGGCCAAACTATTCTTGCTAAAATCAGTGTCTTTTGTGCCAGAATTTAGCTGAATACTGGGTACTTTATAGTGGATTTTTCTTTGTTGGCACTTGATATGCGGGTGCGCTCTCATGCCAGGTTACGAATGTGTTTTCCCTGTCTATCCTCGGAGCAGTGATACCACACTAATATCTGTACTTTAATGCCAGTGAGATCATTTTAGAATCAGTGCAACACTTCACCAGTGAAACACTTTTTCCACTTTGCCATTCAGCTGTTTGTCTGGAAAGCTTGCCTCCATGAAGTAGCTCTGCGTGCTCTGTTTGCATGTGGGTTGAGAAAATCACTAAACAAGAAAAACAAGAATAATATCAGTGTTGTAACTGAGTTTAAATGCAGTGCAATTTGTGTTAATAGTGGCTTTTATAGGTACTATTATATAGTAAATTAAATTATATCTTTATTCTTGTATCTAAGATAAACAGTAAGTTTGTAATATATCAGTAATAGAAAACCCTTGGCATTTAAGAAAGAATTGTGCTTTAATGTAAGGACGTTTTTATACCTCAGTAATAAATTAACATTTCAAAAGTACTTTAGCCTGCTGAGATGGATCATTCTATGAGTATGGGTAACACCATGGACTCCAATAATTAGTGTAAATTGCCTTTGAATAATACAGAGCTGGGAACAACTTTCAGTGCTTAATGCCCCTTGCAGTACATGATGAAGAGTCCTTAATGGAGCTTGGAAAAACAAGTAATACCTATAAATCAAAGAAGAAAAGCCGTTTTTGATGCATTTGTCTGAGAGTGTGAGTTTTAAACCAAATTGTTAACACTCCTCCCTGCTGAGGGTCATGGATTAGCTAGGGTGGGAGTTTCTTATAGGATCTTTCACACTAACCAGCAGAGGTAGGGGGTTTCGAATACAAGTGTTTTCTTAACCCTAATCCCTGCCTCCCTGACCAGTAGAGCTCTGAATTTCTCTCTAATTAGGTGGAGAATTAGTAGGTGGATAAATGTGTTAGTGGATGAGGATGAAGTGATTAACTTGCCCCAGACTATGATAGTGAGTTCAAGGCGCTACTGAATTAATTTTGTTTCTAATAACTTTCTCCCCATATTCTAGCAGCAGAGTGCTTGAATTTATATCTCTGTAATCTTACAGCAGTGTATTCTGTTGCCTCGTTCCCCTGGCTTTATCTGCTATATTTAAGCAGCAGTGCAGTATATTTCCCAATGTGCCACTTCACATTTATGTGTACTACTTAATTATCTGAACAACCTTGTAACCTAATCGAGATATATTGATGTTACAGTAAGACTGTATATATGAGAGAAATATGAAATTTATTACAAGATAATGAGACTGGAATAGTTTCTGCAAGTATTTGCTAGCTATACTTTAAAAACAAACAAATATCTGCTGCTTTGCTGTCGCTGCCTGCTTGCTGCTCTTTGTTCAGCGTGCGGGGCTCTGCTGTTGCAGGGGAAACGCAGTTTCATGGCACTGTAGCCAGATGTGACTCTGCTAACCTGGAGTGGGGACATTTTCTCTCTTTGCTGATGTGTCCCTGTTGACCAAGTAGAGAACTTTATTGCTGTAGTGGAGGATCTGCTCCCTGCCATCTCTCCCTCTGGCATGGGACAGGGTCTGACTTCACCTTGGGAATTCAGTGGGAACCTCTGCCCTTCCACAGCGAAGCAGAATCATCTCCAGTCACTGCCAAAACACTATTTTTTTTCCTTTCTCATGCCCACAGCTGTGTCTCAGCTACCCCAGCATGTTCCAGTCTCTGTGGTCTCTGTGACTCACAGTGGCTTGCTCAGACCTGGGAATTCACTTGGCCCCAAAGAATGAAGTGTGCTGTTTGCAAAACAGGCAGACCCAGCAGCAAAGGGACAAGTTTCCCGAGCTGGCTCAGTGCTGTGACTCGGACAAGCTGGCATACTGAGAAGACCTTTCCTGGAATAAAGGTCAATGAATTTTTTGGATGTATTCAGACCAAGGGAGGGTGCTAGAAGATGCTATGAGTATGAGTAGATCATAAATGTGCATTTGCTGAGAAAATAGACTGACATCTACAATTCACAACACTGGACACTGATCTTCACTAGTTAGCAAAGTCATTTAAGTTATTTAGCATCTTTCAGAAAAAGATCTGGTGTTCCTCAGCTTACATGTTGAAGGGAAGTAAAAATGCCTTGTGGAAATGCCGACTACTGTTGTTGGTTTATTAATCAGAAAGAAGCTGTAGGACAAAAGAAGTAATCCTTCAGGTCTGTCCAGGGGGAATAAAGCCTCAGCTGAGGTAGCTTGTTCAGAGGCACCACACTTCAAAAAAGGTGGGGAGGGAGAAAAGGAGAAATCATGACTGAAGAAGTTGTGTTGAAGAAAAGGGAAAGCTTCTGGTTGCCTTTGTTAGAAGGCAAATGTGGCAACTTATGTGAGCATGCATGTGAAATGCAGAGGTATGCGTGTGTGAGGAGCTAGGTAGTAACTTATCCTCCAGGACCATAGTGCATGTAACAAGGACCTTGCAGCTGAAATGGGGAAGATTTAGTTTAGAGAATAGCTGAAACTTGCTAATGATAGGAAGATAATGACATGCTGGACCAATATGCAAACTAGGATGGAAAGACCAAAAAAAAAAAATCAAACTGGCCATGGTTTAGAAGCTCACATGGTGTTTTAGATGATGGTTATTAGCTTTGAAAGCGTGGAGCAAGCTCTACAAACCACACTCCATCAGAAGGCAGGTCAGGCTGCGGTGAGGGGCTCCGTGGGTCAGCCTGGGTAGCTCAGCTTGCATGATTGAGTCATTAGACTGGGTATTGTGTGCGTATCCAATAACTCAGGCAGGCAGGAAATTTAAAGGGAAGTATATTTTCTATGCAGCACAATCAAAGTTGATTTTATCCTTATCTCAGTTGTTTGCTCCAGTGAGCATCAAATGCCTGAGGAGAACATAGATGTTGAGAAGTTGGAGGTCTAAAGGGGACACGGGGGTGGAGCCAGGGTTAGCAAAAACTAGTCCTGGTGACTGTCAGGCACAGCCCAGTCCCTGTGGCAGGTGGGTTCCTCGGTAAGTCAAAGAATCTGGGCACTGCACAGACACCTTAAGGTTGACCTTTAGAGTGAGAGCCCAGTTATCTGGGTTATCCCAGGTACCTGCAGACTCCCTGGCCTGCGTAACATCCAGGATATGTCACAAGCAGCATTAGCTGCAGAGAACCTTAGCAACAAGTCTTGTCTTGAATGGGCTGCTCTTCTTTTGTGCATCTCTTTCCTCCTGTGCTTTTTGCCTGTAGAAGCCTCTGCCTAAGTGTCTGACTAATAAAACTCAAACTAACACACCTGGGAAGTAAAATGTGGGGTTTTTTTGATGTGTTCATAACCTTGCTTTGCCACTGGTGCTGGGAGAGTTTTGAGTAGTGGGTAATGATGGGAGCTGTAAGATGCCAAAACACAGCTCCCTGGGACAGGGTAAAATGCCTCTTTTTAGGCACTAACTGGAAGGTTCAACATCCTCAGTAGGTGAAACCTGCATATGCTGTTTAGGTGCAGGGTTAGCCCTCAGGAGGGTACTTCCCCTGCCCAAGTGTCCCCAGGTGGAAGGAGAGTCTTTCTAGTGTTCAGCTGCATCCCATACAGTATATACAAAGTCACTCTGCATTAGCCAGGATTGTGTTGTCTTTTGATCTTATCAGGTTTGCTCTGCAAACTACAAAAGAATGTAGCCTGATGTATGCAACAAGCCAGGTATCTCTGCTGGAAGCAGGCGTTTCACTGGCTAAAATCTCTCTGAAGTCACTATCTACAGAATTTATCTTCAGTTTTTAACAGAGGTATGGCTTCATTAAAGCACCAGGAGCCAGAAATTTGCTGGAAATATAAGTTTTTTCATTAAAAAATGGAAGTAGAAGTCAGAGAACGATCTTATTTTCTAAGTGGCTACCCTACCCCTCGAAGTAGTTTTAAATATTTAAATGGACAGAGGATGTAAATTGTACTTCCAAACTATTAAAGCCAATAGCACACATTATAATATGCTGTGAAGAGAAGATAGCTTCGGCCAGTAACTCTTAAGCCTAAATGAGTTTCTCCTAAGAGGAGAACAGCTGCTTAAAGTACATATATTTAAAATTAAATTTCTTTATTACAAGTTACTTAGTGTATTTTGGACTTATATGTTCTCTAGCTTAAATCTTTTTTTTTTTTTAATTTTTTTTAATTGCACAAAGCTGTGGAAAATAATCGGAAGCTCAGTTAGCATTACAAATTGAAAATCAGAAATGATACAAATTTTTTTTTCAGGTTCTCAAGCTACATAGGTGTATTAACCCTCATTAGTCATTTTGTGGCACTGAGAGATTTGAAAACAGAATTCCATTACAGTATTTATGGTCAAAATCTGATATGATCAAATAATAGGTTTCCCAATAGAAATGTCTATGTGCCATGTAGTAAACTTGATAATTGTAAGAATACATTTAATGCAGTAGGACTGAATACCGAACCAGGAGATTAACATTTCTGTTATATAATTACAAGTTCAAGGAGTTCAGCTTCTTATCATACTACAGTAAGTATAGAAAGTAGAAGTGATCCTCTTTAATTTGTAATTATTTAACTGAAATAGAATGTCTCCCAGTCTTATTCTTACTCTACTACACTGAAGACATTGGTATGCAGAAACCATGCACCAAGGAATAGTACACTATCAGAGTAGGACATGTTTGAGTATTCTTTAAAACCAACTAAGAGAAGTTAATCTCATTGAACTTCTTTTTATTCAACAAAAGAGTTAGATGTTTCCAAGTCTAATGTGACTATAATGTTCATTAAATGGACTTCTTTACACCTTTAAATGGATTAACTGTACATCTTCACAGTCTAATTATTATACGTGTCGCTCACAAATCACAGATCTAATTCAAAGCACTGTAAAAGCTCTGTTCATGAGCAGTAGAAAAGGAGATACAGTGAGAATTGAGTGTGATTTTTATCTGGGTCAAATGAAAGGATGAGCGTCGTCCACATTAAAGTACAGAGATGTGTGTACCTTCACTTGTTGAGTTTTCCTTCAACTTTGGTCTCATGATAGCTGCCTTTGAAAAGTTAAGCCGCAGAATACTTTGGCATCTCCACTCCCTCAGTTGTCCGTAAGCCAAGATGATCCCTGACTAAGATACCCTCCCTGCAGCTGAGCTGTTAATAGTTTCCAAGCAATAATTGTCAGTTGGATAAAAGATGACATACAGTTTTGCTAGTATAGTTTGATATCTGGGAATAACTGTGATTTAGTTTGTGTCTCGAGTTAGGTTTGCTTATCAGAAGATACTAAGAGTGCTTCTAATGGTCTGATTTTTAAAAGCAGCTAGGTGCTTAACTCCCCAGTGCAATTAATGCCCAAAGTCTCTTTAAAAAAAGTCCTGCTCTGTGTTCTGGCCATATGTGAATGGTTGTCAGTCCATAGAAGTCAGTGGAGCTACACCAGGTTAGGTGGGCTTGGAGACTGGGGTGGTAAGTTAGCTGTAAAACAAGCTTCCTTCTCTCTTTGGGCAGCAAGAGCTTAGCAAAGGGTTGGAGTACATGGTATGACAATATGGTCCTTGGTGGAGACACTACATCTGTGATGTGAACCAAAGAAGTCAGATGTTTGCCCTAAATTTCTCATACTTTCATCTGTAGAAGAAAAAGGACCTCAAGATAGTACTGGAGAAGTTTGTGGGATGAACTTGGGGTTTTTACTATGAGGGGATATGATAACAAAAGCTACAGATACTATGCAAATGTGGTATGTATGAGATATATTTCCACTGAATCCTGACAGGGCAAAAAATATCCTCATGTGTGCTGGCAGCAGTTGCAAGTCAGTTTGTGTTTATAATGTAATACCAGAAATACTTCCCTTCTCTCCTAGTTACAAAACTTTAGATATTCCTGCCATGTTTCTCTTATAAAAAAGTAACAGATATCTTCAGTAGATGACAGTTTGGATAATTACCACTCTGCAGTTCTGCATTGTGCTAATGCCACTCCCTGGTGAGGCTCACAGACCCTTTCAGCACCCAAGGTCTTTGACCAGAAGCGCTGCATCTGCAGTAACTCCGACGTAGCTTTTTATTCCAGGAAGGATATTACTGTGCAAAAAGTGCAGGCATGCTGCTGGATGACAAGACAGAAAGCGATGAATCTCTGTGTGTGTGTGCATCTGACTTTTGTCTGCTTGGAAAACCCAGATCTGATCTCACTGGATCATCTAGAAGCTGCTGTGAAACAAATTACAGAAATCTATAATGCAGCCTGAGCAGCACGACTGTACATCCCCAGTACACACCAATCACAACTACGAACCACAGTATCTAGGTATTGGGACTTAAATGAGCAAAGACTTTGAAATGTGGGATTTTCCACACAGAGGGTAGTTGTTTGTCCCTTGTGTGTGTACCTAGGATGGCTAGAGCCAGCTGATTGAAACAGGTCATTATACTTCAATCTGAGACTAATGATTGGAAAGAAGGCTTTTGGATTCTTGCCTTGCTGGACCACCTGCTTCTATTCCATTCTCTCCTGTGCAAAAGCATTTTAGTTCATAAAATAAATATCTACTTTCAGGTGTCCCTGCACCATAAGCTCCCCTGCCCCCAGATATTGTCATGTGTTCTGTAGTGATTTTAAATAAATGTTTGCTCTGCGTTCCACATGTGCCTCTGTGTCCTGAGTGCCGGTGGCAGGTATGTTAGGTGGTATGAAAACCAGGTGTTCTCCCAAAATTATTTACTTATGGGCAGACACGATGGCTGCAACATCCGCTGCAGCAATTTGACAGTGATTTACCTGCTGCTGCCAGCTGCTCTCTGTTTGTGGGGGCTGAGCTTCTCAGGCTCCTGGGGGCCAGCACTAGACTGTCTTGATTTGATACCGGCCTGTTTGGAGGCCCTGCTCTGTGATTTCAGTGAGAACCAGCCAGCTGTTGGCTTCTTTCAGCAAACACCATGTCTAAATCTATTGCAACAACTTGGCTGGTGGGGTCTCCAAGAGGTTTGCTTGCCTGTGGTCTGAAGATGCAACTTCAAAAGCTTTCGTGCTTCCATAGACTTACACTGTAGGGGTTCATCTCAGCAGGAGATACTTGTCTCACCAAGGTACAGCAACATGGTTGTGTGGAGATTTTTACTCCAGTAAAAAGATGCTCCCACAGGTAAATTTTGTGAATTTGTATAGCAGCCCACTATCTCTTTGAAAGTTTTAATGTTTAAATGGCATCATGATAAAATATCACAAAAGCTTTGTGAGCTGGATCTTGGTGAAGGGTGGAAAGTCTTTTTAATTTCACTACTGTATATCTGAGCAAAGGGCTGGATACAATTCCAACCTGCTGGCTGTTCCCTTGACACCATAGCTGAGGGAAATCCATTTCTTGCTCACTGTGCTCCTACAGATGCACGGTGCGTGGCTGGGGACTGGTGTAATTGCAGTGGATTGGATTTGAAATGCATGGGGTTTTGGCACCAGGCACAGAAAGCAGAGAAGCAAGCAGCACAAGGAATTAATTTTTTAGTGCTCCTGTTCTGTTTCACTCTGCCACATTTTTTGACTGTATCCACTTTAGAGCAAGTGGGTTTAATTCAGTTTTGTTCAGATTTTTTTAAGGATTTCCTTTTAAAAAAAAACCCAAACACATACAGCAAATTTTCCTATCAAGGTGAACCAATTTAGGTAAAAATGACCTATCTTTCTAAGTCCACAGTCTCATTTTCTTACTTTTCTTTCACGTGGTACACTTTTGCTTACCCAGCTAAGTAAGCAAACAAATTCTTTGGTGAGTGAGTTTTCTCTCTGTGGATAAGGATGGGGTCCCAAGCAGTTCAGGAAGGTGGAACCTCATCTGACTGTGGGAGTGTCTTACAGAGACCAAGATGTAGGGGCAAAGAACACCAGGCATAGAGAAACCCAGGGCAGACAGAGGTTCTCAACATATTTAGTTAAAAATGTAATCTAAGGGAAAGTATGGAATGGTGGGGTTTTTTCCTATTGAAACTGAAATTTCCCTGAGAAATGTGCAGTGTTGATTTTTTATGTTTTGCTAAGAGCATGGAGAGATTGTTCCCCTTTCAGACAAGAATGTCCACTTCTGTTTTTGTACATGTGGCAAAATCTGGACAGATTTGAAGCAACCCATTTTGGAGAGAAAAAAAAATCCCTCTTCCAGTGAATCCTCAATGATTCAGTCCCTGGAGTTTTGTACTCCAAGATACTTAGACTGTCATTCTCATCTCTTTCTCCTTCCAAAGACCTCCAACCTGCCCAGATCTGACCAGGGTCTGGGTCTCTTTCTCGGGGGGAGACACAATTTGGTCAGCTGGTAGAAGATACTCAGAGATGTTTCTTTGCTGTTCAAACTCCCTGGTCTTTTAATGAGTCAAATTAGGATGAGTTTAAGATTAAATGTTGACTGTGTAACATGCTTATCATTATAAAGCAATACCCATTCTGGAACAACGTATGGGAGTAGTCTGTTTTCTCCCCTGTACAAATCATGCCTTAAAAATATGAGTCCCAGGTCACTTCTGCTCTACGTGATTCTGGCTCTGCCTCTGGCCCTGTAAACCCAGCATGTGTCTTTATGATCAAAATTAAAACACAGTTGCACAAAATGTTAAATAACTTGAATCCTACATGTGTAACTGATCTCAACAGAGATGTCAATTCAATTAATATTACATTAGGCTACCCACAAGACTATGCTAGTACAGATCTGATGCTCCAAGTCAAGTCTGGGCTTGTTGTCTCCCACCTGACAAAGCTGAAAAATGATGAATACTAAATGCAAGGTAAATGCATTAACTCTTTCTTTCCCTGAAGGTATATCAAAATAGTTTGAATGCTGGGAGGTCTGCTAGCAATCACTGTGAATATTTCATTCTGACTCATAATCTGATGCTTCAAAAATAGCTGGGAGTTTGGGGAGCAGAGACATCCAAAATCACTAGCCATTTTGGGAAATTTTGATCTTAACTTATGCTGAATTTTTATGTATTCCACCTGAAGTTTCCTACATCCCCAAAAGTGAGGAAAAAAAAGAAAACACTTTTCTACTCAGCACTTCAATAATGACTCAAAAAAAAAGTTTCTTAGAACTGTGGAGTTTGAGAACAGGCAGAGTGTCCAAGACAATTGGAGGGAGAAGAACACTTCTTCCTCTGTGTCAGTTGAAGTAGCTCTCAAAGTAGTTGGCATTCCTAAGCCACCTGCTCCTGGTGGGGCTTTCTCCAGGAAGCTGTTTCATGCACTGTACTGATTGTCTGGGAACAACCTAATGGAAGCAACTAAATACAGAACGCTTTCTTCTTCTGCTGTCTGACAAGCAAAAGAACAACCAGTTCTCCCTTTGTAAATAACAGACTGTGGATCTCAAATAATTTTTCCTTTCTTGATGACAAGCCCTGCGATCTCTGGGTTTCTCTCACAGCTGCTAATCTCAGAGATATTTGACTATGTGATGTCAGTTCTCACATTTGCCTGCACGATAAAAGAAAAAGCTGGAAAAGGGTGAAAATGTTTCTAGTTTAGAAGATAGGCAGCAAACAAGGAAATCTTGATTATGGTTTCCTTTAATTTGAAGTTATTGCCCACTGCCATAATTTCTTGGGAGGGTCTTTGTTTAAGTGTTTGAGAGATGTGGATGGGTGCTGCTTAAATGTGGCATTAAATATGATAATGTTAAGGAATGGACAGAAACTGGGAACTGTTATAATGGTTTATATCCAAGATGATCTGTCTCTTATCACCCTCGGTTTGTCTTGCAACTCTGACTGAGGAGCTTCTAAAATCCTGTGGATCTTGGACTTTGTGGCCTCTCTCCAACACAGTGACTGGTTGGATATAAGTTGTTGGGTTTTGTTTTAGTTCTTTCTTCCATTTTCAGTATTATGATGAGCTGCCTTCTAGCTGTTTTGTCAACAGTGCATTTTTCAGTAGGGATTTGCATGTTGATATGGTAATTGCATTGATAAAATGTTTTATCACTTGGACTCCAAGCAAAAATGGCAGAAGAGGTGTCTCTCCTGCCAGAGGAACTTCCCATGCAAGACAGAAAATCCTCTTCAGGTGAGAAAAGTTGATAAAGTCCCAAGACGACTCATTATAAAAAAGAATTTCCTTTGGCTCCTGAATTTTTGGAATAAAGCAGGACAAATCTCTACTGTCTGCTGGGCCAATGCCATGATGATTTGAATGGCAGATGGGAAATGTATCTGGAAATCAGTTAGGTAATTTTTGTGTGATTCTTTGGAAAGCCACATACAACTGACAGTTACCAGCAACTCCAATTCTGAAGTGATTTACAATGTCTGGGTGAAGACTTGGATTTACTTGTTAATCACTTTCCTGGTTTGTATTGAGCATGAAACAGAGTCAGTGCAAATATAGTAACTCATGGATGCCTTAAAAAGGCTTTAGGCTTTGTTTCAGGGTTGCATAGCAGCTTCCCCTGAGTCTGTGCTTGCTGACTTGTTGGAGTTTCATGAGTTTTTGGAAAGGACTCAGAATATTTCAAATTTCCTCTTAAGTGTGTAGTATATTTTCCTAAGAACCTATTGGTACAAGACCTTTTCAAACCTGCTTTCTAAGCTCCCTCTGCCAGGACATCAAGAAGCTGCATCGGGTCTGTCTGCAATACGTCCAGCTGCTGCCTAACCATAATGGAGAGCCAGGGCTAGAGGTTGTATCTTAAGGAATAAAATCAAGGTTTTTGTCAGTGTATCACATGATGTCCAGAAGCAAGAAAAATGTTCTACTTCCTTTCCTTTTTCTGTGTAACACACACCAATTTTTGACAAGGTAGAACTATTGGTGGGATATAGTGCCATTTAGAGGCTCTAGAGATTATGGCCCACTTAGCAGATGCTGAGTATACGATCTATGCCCTGAAAATGCTAACCTAATAATAATAATAAAAAAAAGTTTTATCTCTCTTCTAGTAAGTGAGGCACGAAGAAATGAAGTAATATGGCCAAGATCTGCAGCAGAACTGGTGTTCCTCAAGTCTGCCACTTTAACTGAAAGAGCACCCTTCTTACTGTGGACTAACGTTGCTCTGGGAGTCCCATAGGAGCTGGCTAACCCACATGGATATCTCTTGTCCATGTTCAGGGTAAACACACAGTGATATGGTATAAAAGGATGCACAGTAGCACTCCTTGATGAAAAAGAAAAACCTTCATCCTTTGCTAAATGGCAGGTCCGGATGGTGCACAGAAAATTATGGAGCACATTCACTTGCAGCCAGGAAATTGGTCTTGCTAGGGGCTCACAGATTGATTTATGGTGCCCCTAAAGGAGTCAAGGATTCCTAATTGTTATTGGAACAGGCTCCTGAGATGGACTGGGGGTGGGGAAATTGTGCTTGAGAGCAAGAGATACAGGAGAATGGCAGTGAGGACACTTGGGGGAACTCTTGGCCCGTCCGAAGCAGTGCAGATAGCCCCAGAGCATCCCCTCTCTCCTCTAGAGCCACTGGGCAGACAGCAAAAACAGTATGTCCTGCTGGGACCCAGGGGAATGAACAGCACAAAAAAGGATACAGCACTGGAAGGACTAAAAAAAAAAGCTGATGTCTCTCAAGTTTTGGTCCATTAAGGTAATCCTACACTCTGCAACTGAAGCTATGGGTCAATGAAAACAAATTACAGTTCATTCCCCAAACAGAAAGATTAAGACACAGGAAGCTGCCGAATGCTGTAGGCACTGGCCTTGACTTCACAACCTTGCCAATTTGTGCTGCCTGTGGGGCTGTACAGCTGTCAGTGAGAAAACAAATCTTCCTGTACAGAAACTCCTCTTTTATATCATATTCCTTTCTTTTTTTTTTTTTTTTCCCCCAGACACCAGCCTTTGTTTCTAGAGAAAAGCCAAAAAGTATTTTACATATCCAAAATGCAAAAGCAATACATCTGCTCCTTATTGAAACTGTTGCAATTACAAACAATTACAAACAAATGAATTTGTGAATACCAAAGAAAATCCTGGGCAAAACCATATGAAATGAGGAGGTTAGAAAAATACTGAATATTTCTGATGGTAGGAGGTAAAACCAAAGAAGCTCACTACAGACTAGACCACCTAATGTCAGCTTTTCTTTGGCAGAGAAAGCAACCTCTCTTTATCAATGAGTGACACTAGCAGGCTGATAGGGGCAGGGTTTTCAAAGGGAAAATGTAATTTGTAAACAATCAACATCTTAACAAGCTATAAACAGCTGTCTGGACTTCTAGCAGATTTGCTGATGCTTGAAGGGCTAAAAATCACAATGTTTTCCTAAAACCTCCTTCATTAATTTGTGACCTGGTATTCATTAGGACAACAAGCCTCAGGGGGGCTACTTACAGCTTAGCTCTCCCCACCTCATCAGATTGCAAGTCCAGGTTCTGGTGATTTTAAGAATGGGTGCACAGCTTTGGAAATTTGGTTTTGGATATGTCCCTATCACATAGAGGTGGACAGGAGGACCTGAAAGGAAAACAAACAGAAATAAGGGCACCAAAAATATGTGGTTGGTTCCTCCTACCCCAAACAACAGGTCATTTATCACAAGCGTTTCTAGGAGCTCTTGTCATTAAGTAGATTCCACAGTGATGCTTCTGCCCCATCCATGTGGGAAACCAAGGAAGACAAGACAAGGCTTGTCCTCACCTAGAGAGAATATATAGAATGGCTGGACTGGTCCCAGGAAGAGAGAGCAATAACTACACTCAGTACAGGAAATATGTACTGGTCCTCCAAGTGAACAAAGATAATGAAGTAACTGGGTAGAGAGCGGTAAGCAGCCGTGACACGGATGAGTATGAGCCCATTTCAGGAGTGACTTTGACAGTGGCAGCATGTATTCTGAAGTTAGGATAGTATGAAGTTGGTGGCAAAATGCTGTAAGAGAGGTTCAGCATGTTTTAAATTTCCTCCAAAGGGTTGATTTAGTAAATTATAGAGTAAGAGGAGGCAATTCTGTGTGACCCTGTTGAGAGAAAGGAAAAAAATAGAGAGAAATATGGGATGGTTTGTTTTTCCAGCATGCCTTGGGTAAACAGAAGTTTTCTCAATTAGATTTCTTCTTTCCAATCCATTAGGGTTAATGCAGTTTTAATTAGCACCTGATTTGCAGGCTGTGAGGTATGGTTTAATATGCCTTTTAGAGATTCCAAACCAAAGTACTGCAAGGAATTGAACACAAATGAGTAAACTGAAGTTTTTTCATAGCCATCTTTGTTTGTAGCTGATTTTCCCACCAGCTTTCCTTCGTATAAAGGTGATCCTAAAATAGAGATCTCAGTTTCTTTGTGGAAGATAAATTCAACACAAAATTCTTGATAAAAACCTGGGTTTTGTCTCTGCTCTCATGCAGTAGCCCTGTCTTCAGCTCCTATTAGCAGGTGCAGTGCTTGATCTTATTGCTAAAGCCACTTATCTTGCCCTGTTGGCATTGAAGACAGCCAGATCTGCAGCAGTGACCTTGCACTTGTATTGAATAATTTCTTTCCCTAACTCTGCCATAATTATCAACTTTGCAACTGATTACTGGATTATAGCCCAAGAGTTACTTCTGAATGCAAAACAAAAGGAGTTTGGCGTTCACAATGACTAAGTCTGAAGTAATCTACACAGGTGGTTCTTATATTGCACCTGTCACCGTGGTATCTGAGCTCCTGCAAAGGTCTGTGATCGCATCCGTGTTTTGAGTTCATATAAACAGTCTGACTCCTGCATTCCTTTTGTGCTTCTGAAATGCATGGAAATAAAAATATCCAGGGGAGAGCATTTAAAAAAAAAAAGCCAGAACAAAAGCAGCTAAGGAGCAAGAACACTCTGTCCTGAGTGGTTTTATCTAATTTATTTTGAACAGAAGCAATTTGTGAAACCAAAATTATCACAGTAAAAATAGTATAAAAACTGAAATGAAGAATTCTGCCCCAAACTCAGAAAACCACTGCCCTCAGGGCAAAAGGCAAGTTGAATGCTGAACGTTGACATGTCAGCATTAACTCTGAAGTTCTACAGTCTCCGTCACTTCATGGGAGTTGTAAGTAGTGAGGATCTTTGAAACCTCAGAGTGTGCCATAGGGTCTGTTCTGGTGATCTACACTTGTAACCCCTGTTCACACCCATAGGTTACGTCCCCCGTTGGAAGGAGACTCTCTCCCCTCAGTAGGTTCTTGGCACAGGAGCACTTCATGCAGGTGGATGACTGAAGGCTTCACTCTGGCCAGATGGCCTCTCTGCTTTAATGTTGGCTAGACTTTATTATGGATTATTGATGCACAGCAGGACCTCATTAGTGTCAGTGGAGCTCTGCTCAGGCCCAAGGGTCTATCCACAGGGGTCCAGCTAGCTGCAAGACCAGGACCCATATTTGTAAATAGCGGGATAGGATGGATGAAGACTAAACGTGATGGGGATGGCTTCAGACAAGTGGTTTAGCTGAGTACTTGGCTGGATGTGTCTTAGTCTTGCAGGAAAAAAATATGTTGGTTTAGGAGAGAGTCCTAGAGGGTTGAAAACCCCATTGAGTAGTTCTGAAAAGGTGGCATGCTCACGTTCTCAGCAGGTACACAAGTCTTGAGGTCTATGTGGGCATAGTGACTGTCCCGTCAGCCCTCTGAGCTGGTGTGTTACATCTGAGAGTTGCCATCAGTTATCAGACAGGAGCTGCTCATCAACACCTAGCCCAGCTTTCTCGGGCTGTCCCCTTTGCACAGGACCTAGGGATGCATCTTGACTCTGGCTTTGGGCTCCAGGAAGGTTGATTCCCGTGCAGAGTAAGCAGAATTTGGGCACTTCCTTGTCAAATTATCACTCAAGTAAAATTTAGCTGCAACCACAGTTTAGCTAACTGGCCAGCCTGGCTTCTCATGTCACTCCCTCCCTAACCAAGATAAAAAGATTTGTAGTGAAAATGAAAGGAGAGTGTTGGCTTAATAAATCTTCAGGTTTTCTATATAAAATGCTGGCACCGACACACCGAATTCCCTCCAGCCGGGCAGCTTGAGACGGGACCTTCCTCCTCTCAGCTCTCTGCTCCAGCCCTCGGCGGGACACGGAGAAGCAGAGCCCCGCTCAGCACCCGCGGGAAGTCTAGGGCCGGGGCGGGAGGATGGAGCTGAGGGGGCGGGCGGGATCGCGGGCGGTGGCAGGGCTCGGGCGGGACCGCGGGCGGAGGCGCGCAGACTGCGCGCTGCCGTGTAGTTGCACTCTGCCTCATCACCACTAGATGGTATTTGACAACCACTTCTGTTCACCGCCCTTAAAAAGCTTTTTCCTGGCTAAAAACGAAGCCCGACGCTTTCTCCCCGCTTCTAATTGAACTCTTTCAATAATTTTTAAATCATATTTTTACAGTGATAACGCGCAGGTGAACAAAGCTGCTGTTGCACGAACCAGCTCAGACAAAGCAAAGCACGAGTGTCCTGAGAAGGGCAAAGGAGCTGGGGAAGGGGCTGGAGCACAAGTGTGGTGAGTTCACGGCTGAGGGAACTGGGAGTGTTGAGCCTGGAGAAAAGGAGGCTGAGGGGAGACCTCATTGCTCTCTACAACTACCTGAAAAGTTTTCCCAAGGAACAAGGGACAGGACAAGAGGAAATGGCCTCAAGTTGCACCAAGGGCAGTTGAGATTGGAAGTGAGGAAGAATTTATTTCTTGAAAGGGTTCTGAGGCATTGGAAGGGGTTGTCCAGGGCAGTGGTGGAGTCCCCATCCTTGGAGGGATTGAAGAGTCGTGTAGACACAGTGCTGAGGGACATGGGTCAGTCGGGGACTTGTCAGTGTTGGGTTAATGATTGGACTCGATGATCTGAAAGGTCTTTTCCAATCCAGGCAATTCTGTGGTTCTGTGATTTTGGAGGATTAGATGTTACAGTTCCTGACTTTATGAGCTGGCACCACTTGCTCCCAGAAAAGCACCAAGCACTTTCCCCTCAGCATCGCTGGTACCAAGCCATATTTTCCCACCAAAACATTTTTGGACTGATCTTTCCTTTCCAAGATGGAAAGCCCAGACATACCATCATTTTCTGGTGTAAAGCTTCCAGCATTCTGAATATTCAAAGCCTTGATTTTTTTAAAAAGCTGCTGTGGCTGTGAGCATAGCTCAGCATTGAGGAGCACATGCAGGAGAACGTGTGGTCCTGCCCCACTGAGAGGTGGTCGGTGGGGATGTAGTGGGTAAACCAAATGGGACAGCCCTGGTGCTGTGAGCAAAATGATAAATGATTCAGGTCAGGCCACCTCTGGGAATAGATGTAGACATTGCAAACTACAGCTTTTAGGATGTAGCTCTCCATTCTTAGTACTTCAGTTTCAAATAAGCATTTTTTTTCTTCTTCTTTCTGGTTGTTGTCACTATAAAAGATGGACAGGACTCTGCCTCAAGCGGTCAGACTCTGATCTTCCCTGCTTTAATTGGGTGGTTAGTTGTATCTTTTCTTTCCCAAATTATTTGCAAGAAATTGCGATTTAATCCATTCTGCACTTAAGAAATTTAATCAATCATTAGAAATAACTGCCAATGATAGGAAAATATGGTAATTCGTGTTATTTTTGCAGACAAAGCACTGATATAAACAAAACATAATTAAACATGCCCTCTTTATACACTTCATAAAAAGCCACAGTCCTTGGGTATTATAAATCTAAACTTACTTCTCTGATCTCAGGGCATAAAATGTGTTCTGTGAATTGTGTTACTTCTTGTAGGAAAACACTGATAATATTTGCCTTGCAGGCAGCATAAAACACAAAATGTAAAATAAAAATAAGTTATTAATCAGACTAACGGGCAACTTAAATGGAAAGCTGTCTTCTATGTCACATTAAAAATGATAATGAGCAACATTTCACAAGGCAATATTATTAAAAAAAAAAAAAAAAAAAAAATCCATGTTCCACACAGACTTCTCAATCCATATCTGTGCTGTAGTCTCCAGGAAGCAAACAAGAAGGACAAGTTTTATGGTTGGTTACCATGGGTATGTTGCCTGAGGAATACCTGCATTTCAACATGGCCATACCTAAAACAGGTGTTGCTTTTTTATCTTCAGCTAACCCAGCCTGAGGCAACAGTGATCTTGTTTTTCCAAATTTGCATTTTAGTAGAAACAAAGTTTTAGCTCAATTAAATACCTGTCACTGAAGGGAGGAAAGAGTAGGAATATGTTGTGACGCATAAGAAAATGTTGTGGTTTTGAAAATGGTCTGGTAAGAGCTACTTTTTTTTAATGATCTGTGACAAAAACAATGCAAAAAGAAAAACTTTGCCTTAAGGGCCAGTCTATTGCTCTTTGCTTCTCACTTGGAAATGAGGAAACAGAATTTTTGAATGAAAGCCATTGTATGAAAATATAGCCTGTTCCCCAGCTCATCTCACAGGCACCTGCAGGTTGCTGTTGTTATTTTCTGCAAGACATGGGCCAAATTCCTTCTCTCATTCCAGCATAATTTGAGTTGAAGGTTGGCTTATGGGCAATATTCTTATTCTAGGAAGGTTATTAAGGCTTGTGTTTTTCTCGCCCCGACTCAGAGTGACCCTCTGTGTCTGTGTGCATTGTAGGAGCAGTCCCAAGCCCAAAGGCTGTGTTTGCCGTATGTTATTTACTCACAGAAACATCCTTGAAGCTGCCTTTGGTGGCAGCAATTGATATTTCCAAGAGGTGGATAATTCATGTGCTTTCAAATATTGTTAAGTGTAGTATGTAGGACAGACTAGCCCCAGCTTTCTCCATCAACCCCAGAAATCTTTGTCTGTCTCATCTGCCCTTGTCATAATGTCAAAGAGGCTGTGCTGGGCAGACAAAACCACCAACCTTCTCCTCATGAAGACCCCAGAGTCACCTGTGCAGAGGCAGATGGGATTTGTAGGACATACTGACCTTGAACAAGGGTTCAAAGACCACATGGACTGAGTTGCTGACTCTCAGATGACCCTGCACTTGGGCCTGCCCTCTGGAGAGGGTGGCTGGTGTACAGTGTTGATCTGATGACTTATTTTCTGATGTATTTTTAGCCTTTTGAGACTTTTGTCACAAATCTATTGAGCAGTCGTTCTGAGGCTGCACTGGTACCACACACAGGTGTCTTCCTGAGAGTGGCAATACATCATGTCTGCGTGGCCTCTGTATTTCTACTGACTGCCTTATTGTCTGTGTGTCCATCCTAGTCTGGTTTCAGGGATGTGACTGGAAGGATGTAAGAGGTCTCTATAAGAAATCTTAGTAAATATGCCTGCAGGTATATTCAGAGCCTCACCCACTACTGGAGGTGTGCTTCTGCTTCCCATACGTAAACCAGATAACAAGGCTTGCTTTTTCTGTGTGTTTTTCCAAGGAGTTTTGCAAGACAGGTGATGCTCATTAGTGTGTAGTTCCTAGCATGAGAGGATCCTGCTGTGAGGTGAGATTTACAGGAGTAATAATTACTTGATCACCAAAACAACGCTTACAGAGACAGTACTTTTCTCTAGCCAGACAAGAATCCTCTCTTTCCAGCTCACCCTGGAGATCTCATTAAAATCCTAAAGCTGATACTTTCTGGAGTGTTCTCCAAATCTCTCTGTGTGACAGCCCAACCATTCAGGTGCTTTTTCAGTTGTAACTGTACTGTTGTTCAAAGCCAGTGAAGATCAGCAGGACTTATTGCTTCAGACCGAATGCTCATGTTGAATGCTAGATCTTCTCTGTGACAGAGGCTAGAACTCAGTTCTCTGACATGCCTCACTCTCCCCATTTAGCTCTGTATTTAGATTTTATTTATTTATCTTCTCATCCCATTTCTTTCCAAGCTCAGCTCATCATATATAAAAGTTTACGTAGATATCCCCACCGGAGGGAATGAATAACATCTCCAGCAGTGGAATTCTGAGGGCATGTCTGCTGCACACCGGCACATTGCTGAGATGCAATGCTGAAAATTCAGCCTGAGTGCCAGGAAACATGCTAATATCAATGTACCAGGCTGTGGAAAATGATGCAAATCCCATACATGAAAATCAAGCATATTTCTGTGCTATCGGACAAACAACTAGAAACATGCCAGGAGAAGGCTTTTGCAAAGGAGCACATGGATTCTGAAATTCCCCTCACCACTGCTGTGTTGCCTTTGTAGCCCTCTGCTATCTCAGGATTGTGATATTATTTGAGATTTCTTGAACAGCAGGGAATGCATCCAGCCCAGAGGTTGGCACAGTAAGGGGCACCATCCTTAGTACGGGGGGTTTGTTAAGCACACGGGACTAGCTGTGGTGGGAACATGGAAAAGGTACTCTGTGTCCTGGGAGGAGCAGGACTGCAGAGTGAGCACAAGCCATCTGTGCAGGCATCTTGGGTGAGCTGGACATAACTATTAGCTAGGAACAGGTCTTTATGAGTGCACTGGCCCTAGATCCTTCAGGTACCTGCAGCTTAGTCACAACTACTACTATGCCCAGACTGCCTTAAGGTCCAGAAACTTGAGGAAATCTTATTTTTACTAGGAGAAAAAAAAAAAATCTGGGTGAAAACAGAAAGGAAAAGTAAAAATAGTTTTGAGGAAACCTGAGTATACTTTGGTTCTGTCATGGAGCTCCATGGTCTGATATGTCACAGAATCACAGAATGGGGTTGGAAGGGACCTCAGGAGATCATCCAGTCCAACCCCCCTGCCAAAGCAGGTTCATCTAGAACAAGTTGCACAGGAAAGTGTCCAGGCGGGTTTTGAACATCTCCAGAGAAGGAGACTCCACACCCTCTCTGGGCAGCCTGTCCCAGGGCTCTGGCACCCTCACAGTAAAGAAGTTTTTCCTCATGTTTAAGTGGAACCTCCTGTGTTCCAGCTTGTGCCTGTTGCCCCTTGTCCTATCACTGGCCACCACTGAAAGGAGTCTGGCCCCATCCTCTTGACACCTGCCCTTTGGATATTTGTAAGCTTTAATAAGGTCCCCTCTCAGTCTTCTCTTCTCCAGGCTGAACAGACCCAGCTCTCTCAGTCTTTCCTCATAAGAAAGATGCTCCAGCCCCTTAATCGCCTTTGTAGCCCTAAAGTCGTCTCTGCCTTATGGCTAAGACAGCAGGCACAAAAGCCTATCCCTTTTCACACAAGTCCCAGTGGAAATGAGTTTGTCTAGAAGCTCCAAGGTATGTAACAGCAGAGCTGTGTTTACTGGGTCCTACTCTTCTAGGAAGGGGGTGACAGTAGGAGATGGGAGCTTTGCTCCAGCCCTGGCACCAGAAGAACTTGTTCTGCATGACTTGTGAGAGCTCTTCCTCTGCGAGCAGTGCTGCATGCAGCTGTGTCCCATGACCACTTGCTTTAATGACTTACAGAAGAGGAGGTGGGTTGGCTGGTCCCTAAAATCTCTAGGCAGGCAGAACTTGCTCATGGAGCTGTGAGGGAGAGAGTGCAGGTTCCTTGGGTGGTGGTGTTGGAGCTGGTAAATGTGGCATCTTTAATACTTGTGAAATGACCCATTATATCACAGTGCCTGAGAGGGAGACCAGATCCATCTTTGCTCATCAGCTCATCAACTAAACAGCTTCTTTCCTCCACCAGTACATTGCAGTGGATGTTGTATATCACACAAGCCACTGAAAGAGCTAGTTATCTTTTGGAGGAAGGTATGTGTAGGGGACGAGAGTAGCTATTTGGGTGCTAGGTCTGTGAGTGAGTGTTATGGAAGGTATAAATTAAGGGTCTGAAGGGTGAGTGTTGATTTATGCAGTCCTTGAAGGGAGTTGCTCTGGACCCAGCTTGTAAGAGATGTGCTACAAATCTACATGCTATGTGGTGTTTCAGAGAGAAGGAGAAATTCTTTGTTTTGTCTCTGGTTAAATAGCCAGGTGGGACTAGGATTGACAAAAATGTGTCCACTGAAAGGCTTTTTTAAACCAGAATATACCTTAATAATCCTCATTTTTTTATTTTATTCAAATTATGCATGTTTTAATGAAAAAGCAGGGTTGCCTAATTCCCCTCCCCCTTTTAAAATCTGTTTTTAGTTGGGAGGGAGATTTGAAACATTAACTTTCTATATTTATACATATATGTATGGCACAGAACATTATGAACTAAAAATATCTTGAGAGATGAGGTGCTGAAAGTGTTCAGTTTGCTTTTTTGATAGTCCCTCCCCAAACAGCAGTCATCCTGGGGGGAATGTCCTCCCTGCATCTTTTTCATAAGTGTTCTGGAAGAACAACTTGTGTTTTCCAGGCAAATGCAGTAGAAGCTGGTTCTGATACTGGCTTCTATCTAGAGCAACTATGAAATCATGTGAGCCCTTTGATGTGAATGAGAAGAAACCGGCCCACAATATGAGTTTTCAAAGATGATATAATTCAAATATTTCCTTTAATTTTAGTGGATAGTCCCTTCATATATATAATGTTACTAAGTGTGATAAAAACAGAGGGGAAAGTGACAGCTCCTGGTCCCACTAACACTTAAGTCAGCAGGAGCTAGACAGACAGAATATTCATGTTTTGCTCAAAATAGGAAAATTAGCAGCATGGTCCACATCAGAGTAAAATATTCGTATGTAGGACCATAAATTCAAAGTATTTTTAATAATGTATTGCTGTATCTTTCTCTTCAGATAACAAAAGCCCCTTATTACAGGTTCTAAACACTCCCTGAATCATGTCATGTTTTCCTTCTATTTATTGTTTTTGTTTTGCTCAGTGGTGATGTTACAGCACTCTCTAGGGGTTTTTTAATGCTTTTTGTTCCAAGTCAGGAAAAGCAACTTAAAAATAGCTAAAGAGAAATAAGTAAAGATGGCCTGACTTGAAAAGGAGAAGAGAAAAGGAAAAGAAGAATGGAAGCTATAAATGAAATGTAGACTCCACAAGTGATGTACCTAATAAAAGGCTCAGGCCTGACTGATCCACAGCTACAGAAATGTGCTTCTTGAGGATGAAAGAACTGAAAAAATGGGAAGGACTTAAGTCCTCAATTAGTTTAGTGATTAAGATGTTCAAATAAGTCAAAAGAACTCTGTGCTAATGTAACATCAGTAATTTTGAAGCAGTATTTAGAATTAATGTACTTCATATTTTACTACATCTCCTCCCAGGCACTAAATATACAGGGGCCCTCTACTACTTATGTGTGAAAATAGCTTGTACTCTTAAGGATAATCTTTTGTGTTTAATAAAAAGCAAAACCAGATCATCTAAACCCAGGAAAAGCAGGAAATCTGAACAATGTGCTTCCTGTTCTTGGGGCTGTTTATGGAAAGCTGCATTTGTATGACAAAAAGCATAATTTTTTATTATATCAAACTTTTCACATCAAATACTACTAATGCATTTCAGTTCCTCCTCCTTTTCTGTCTAACTATTACCAGCTCATTTACCACTTGCTGAAGTGGAGAACGGGCCAAAGCTTTTATCTATGGTTTCTTTTTTTCATTACTAGAGTGTTGGCGTGGCGTGGAAGTGATCACAGTGAGAGCTCCATCCTGTGCAGACCCTGGTACCCTGCTCTGGCTGCTCAGGCAGTTGCCTCTGTTACTGAGATCTTGTTGCAATTTATCAGCTAGATAAATTTGGTTTATTCCTTCTGGAGCATTAGTAAGCCATTTATTACCAGACCAGGTATCTGTTTTTCAGCTAAGGACTTAGAGATTCATTTTGTCTCTCAGATTAAAGAATCCTGAAGGGGTTTTCCTGAGGGAAAAAGGTTTCTATAGAAATGTGTCGGTTGTCTTGGGTGCTGCTGCATCCCAAGTGTGATTTATGGATCATCTGTACCTTAAGGAGGTTTTTGCTGGAGATGTGAGATTAACTGGTGTGTCACGAGACATAAGACTAAAGAATAGATTTTTGAGAAGAAATAAGGGAAAAAAAAAAATAAGGAAATGAAATGTATTTCCAAAAATTAAGCTATTCATGTACCAGTCAGAACCTAGTGAAACATGATAGTAATTTTTGTGTCTCCTGCTAGAAAAGGCTGTATGGGTTTCCTAGTGCAGTGCACAGATCACTCTGTGAGTGCTGCTTTCACACATCAATATTCTGAGCAGTTGTGCTGACATTTAGTAGGTAGTTCCTGCACGGATGGATTCTTCAGCATTAATGGGAAAATTTATTCTTACACCTTGTTATCCTCTTGCAAAGCCTTGTCTTTCCTAAAACAGCTGAGGTGTCCTGGATAGTCATGACTAACAGAAGGTCTCACCAGCTAGAGTGCTTTCTGCAAACCCTGCCCTTGAGCAGGGAACTGCCCTTCTACCTATTGATACTGCAGCTTTCCCCCACCTGAAACACAACAGCATCTGTAGTAACTACAGCACAGTAACACATAGGATTTAATCCCATGGCGAAGAGGAGTGGGACTGGAGGTGGGGGAGAAAGAAGAAATTAGGTAAATTAGATGTAAACTTTCAGGAAATATTTTTTCCAGGAATCACTATTTCCTATAGTGCTTGACCCTGCAAAAAGTAGAAAAGTACCTCAGAGAACAAAATTATCTCTAAATTTGAGGATATATCATGTTCTAATCCAACAGAAATTTAGAGAGATTAGAAAGAGTTTATTACCATCCATACCACAATTTAATGTCCTTGTTTTGGTTAGTTAGTGTATTTTGCGAGGTCTGTACATGTACAGGTGAACAAAGAACAAAACATTTCTAACTCAGATATTGTGGTTGATGAAATTTCATGGGTCTTTCTTTTGGATTTTCTTCTTTTGGAATCCAAATCAATTAAGAACAAATAGGTTTATGGTAGGAGTTTTGAATTTTAGAGCATGAGTTTTCTTGCAGACTGTTTCTGAACAGTGGGGAAAGATGTGGCGATCCTTCGCAAGTAGTTTAGAGAATAAAAACCAAACTTATAAAGGTTCCTGTCTTACAGGAGGCAGCTCATCTAGCTCCAAGAGACATTATGACAAAAGAAAAGTAATTGTCTGAGTTGCTGCAATCAAGGAGATCACCAGTGTTGGTTCGGTACTGGATAAACGCTCCTGCAATGGCCTGCTTGCTCAGGGTTTACTGGTGTAATCCCCATTTGTCCTCTGGGAAACCAGAAAGATTTTTGAAAACACAGAAGAAATCTTTCAGGCAAATCCACTTCACATCACATCACATCACATCACATCACATCGCTTCACTTCACTTCACTCAGTCAGTGAGGAGCACAGCAGCAACAACCATCAGTTCCGTGGCTGAGCACGTGCCAGGAGGAAAGGGCAGCTCCTGGAGCCAGGGAAGGCCATGGGTGGGACAGGGAGTCCCCTCAGGAGCAGACGAGCTCACGAGAGGGGCATTGCCAGGGGCAACTGTGGGCCATTTAAACAATCCCTCAGGAGCCCGAGCGACCAGGAGCACGGTGACCAGGATGGGCAAACAGGGCATGGGTGTGTGTTTGCACAGCAGTTCGAACAGAGAAGGGCACTGCTACCATCAGTCACTGCAATCAACCTCCAGAGCAGAACCGTCTCTGTGGCAGTTCGGTAGAGCAAAAAAACTCAGGTGTCACAGAATTTTGAACCGTTAGTCACACAGGCAGGAACAGCCATGACTGGCCAAAAGCTGTAAGCAAAGGAAACGTGGTGTCCCAGACAGAGGTCCCACGTCAAGATGCAGCTGTCCTGGCCCCTGTCTGCAGGGAGTACCAGAGCCTTTCACTTGGAGCAGAGGATTGCAGGGACAACACCTGTATTCACTGTGAACAGGTAAGTGATCTGCTCAGCATGGTGGCTGAGCTGAAAGAGGAGGTTGAAAGGCTGAGGACTATAAAGAAGTGTGAGAAGGAGATAGACTGGTGGACTCAGGCCCTCCCATCCCTGTGATGCCAATCAGGTGTAGCCCTGCAGGTACACATACATCTCCAACTCCTCTTGTTTATTGCCCATGCTACGTGCATTAGCATAGAGGCATTTAGTTGGGCCCCCAGTGAAGATAACTTACTGGCTGGAGCAGCTGAAATTCCATTGTGGTGCTCTTCAGGCATGCTCCCCCTGGGTTTATTATTAGCAGGCCCAGTTATATCCCCATGGAAAACCAGAAGGTGATTGGTGACAACCAGCATGGCTTCACCAAGGACAAATTATGCCTGACCAATCTGGTGGCCTTTTATGATGGGGTTACAGCATTGTTAGATAAAGCTAAAGCAACTGATGTAATCTACCTGGACTTGTGTAAGGCGTTTGACACCGTCCTGCTTGACATCTTTGTCTCTAAATTGGAAATGTGGGTTTGATGGATGGACCACAGTGGATAAGGAACTGGCTGGGTGGTCACACTCAAAGAGTTGTGGTCAACAGCTCAATGTCTGAATGGAGACCGCTGACAAGTGGTGTCCCTCAAGGGTCAGTACTGGGGCCGGTGCTGTTCAACATCTTTGTCAGTGACATGGACAGGGGGATTGAGTGCACCCTCAGCAAGTTTGCTGACAACACCAAGCTGAGTGGTGTTGTTGACACGCTGGAGGGATGGGATGCCATCCAGAGGGACCTTGACAGGCTTGAAAAGTGGGCCTGTGCCAACCTCATGAAGTTCAACAAGGCCAAATGCAAGGTCCTGCACCTGGGTCGGGGCAACCCCAAGCACAAATACAGGCTGGGCGATGAGTGGCTTGAGAGCAGCTCTGAAGAGAAGGACTTGGGAGTGGTGGTGGACAGGAAGCTCATCATGAGCCGGCAATGTGCGCTCACAGCCCAGAAGGACAATAACCGTGTCCTGGGCTGCATCAAGAGAAGTGTGGCCAGCAGGTCAGTGAAGGTGGTTCTACGCCTGTACTCTGCTCTCGTAAGGCCCCACCTGGAGTGCTGTGTCCAGTTCCTGCAGGTAGTGACAGAACAAGGGGAAATGTCTTTAAACTGGAAGATGGGAGGTTTAGATTAGATATTAGGAAGAAATTCTTTCCTGTGAGGGTGGTGGGACACTGTCCCAGGTTGCCCAGAGAAGCTGTGGCTGCTTCTCCCTGGAAGTGTTCAAGGCCAGGTTGGATGAGGCTTTGAGCAACCTGGTCTAGTGGAAGTGTCCCTGCTCATAGAATGGGGGTTGGAACTGGTTGATCTTTAAGGTTCCTTTCAACCCAAACCATTCTGTGATTGTATATTGCAATAGAAAAGCTCTCTTATTGTACAAAAGGTAATATTGTTGTATTGTGCTTTGGAGAGTTGAATAGCTTAAGGATATAGGACTTCTTTCTTCTTCCCTCACTGATGTAATTCTATTGACATGTATAATTTCTTCTACTTTCCATCAGATTTGTTAGCACTGGATCATTTTGGTCTCTCCTGTTTGTTAATAAGGGGCTGAGGAAAAGACCTTCATTGTGTAGTTCACAGTTTCAGACCAGAGCTGCCTGCAGCTGTGCACAGGTCCACTGGAGCTGGACCCAAAGCAGGGACTCCTCCCTTGCACACAGCTCTGCTGATACACGGTGGTTCCCACCATCAGTCCTCTCCAGGGACTCTCCTACGAAAGGGCTGCAGCAGCTGTAATTTTTTGGGACATGCTGGATGAAAAAGGGCCAGCACCCCTAGGGTAAGGGCACAGCATTGCACAACCACCACCTTCCTTGTCCTCCTAGATCAAGCTGTGGAAAGAGGAGCAGTGTCACAGCCAGCAGTTCCCACAGCTACGTGCCATTGAACAATAAAGGGCTGAGTACTCTAATGATGATTAATTACATTTTCTCTTATCTTTCTATCAATTAACTGGAAATGTTTCTTTGTTTAAATAATTGTCTTTTGGTAAATAAATGTGTAAACACTACTTAAAGCATTTTGGGGTCTAATTATAGTTATCTGAAAGTTAACAGATTCAAGATGTGATTTGTGTTTTAATTGTTTTAATTTATGGTAAAACATGGTGTTGGGTACTGATTTTCTGAACAGGCTGATCTCTATTGTAAGAAAATTAGGAACTACAAATGATTCTCTCTCAAAGCTACTTGTTGAGCAGAGTTCTGTCCCAAGCCTGCATTCATACTGGGGATTGTTTGCTTTTCAAACCTGATCAAACCAACAACACATTGAGCTAAACCACTCAGCCAAATTTTAAAAACAACTTAAAGTCACCAGGACCTGGCTGTGGTGACTGGTGGAGTATGGCATCACAGCCCCAGTGTCCCCACACTGTGATTTGGGCACCAAGGGTGCAGAGCCAGACCAACGGGGCTGGACGTGGCTCCCAGTCTGGATCAGTGACAAAGATCACAGATAACTCACGCGCCGTACCTGACCCCAGGGCAAGAGAGATCATGGCTAAATCCCCATGATCTACATGTATCAGACTTTTGGACTCACTTACCTTATCCTCTTTCATCTCTCTGCCCTCTCTAATAGCAGAGAAGCACCGTGTCACTGTGGTTTGTTATTCTCATTAGCTTCTATTAGCCCTAACACTGGGGGCCTGTGTCCGGTTGAGGTTCAGGCAGAGGCTGTGTCCAGCCCTAACAAAGATAAGGTAAGCCCTAAGGCTAGGGTGAGGGGCAGTGGGTAGAACAACCACTGGAATAAAGGGAGATAACAAGGCAAGAACCAGTGTCAGCAGCCGAGCCTGGAGCACCCCAGGAATTTCTCCAATGGCTGGGAAGTGCCATGGCAGAGGCGAGTGACAAGGAAGGATCTGCCGGAGGAGCACGTCCCGGTGCCGTAATGATCTCAGAATGCTCCCTCTGTGCTGCCATGGAGCCGATGTGGATCCTGCATGAGGAATGATGGAGCCTGCTTGTGTCCTTCTGGGGCTCAGCAAATTGAAGATAATTTCTGATCCAAACACACAGTGTGTCCATGGCCATGGACCTCTCATGTTATCAGTCCTCTGTCTTAATTTCCTTCTCTCTAAAACAAGGGTAATATTTCCGCAGTTCAGAATGGTGTTAGAAGGTTAAAATCGCAAATCTTGAGAGGGGATCAGGCAAGACAGGGTAAGGACTGCAATATAAATATAGAAAACCTCTCTGCTATTTTTTCCTTACCCAAAACTTATTTGTGGGCTTTTCTCAGATAGAATTTTTTTCAAGATAAGGGGAAAATAAGGAAAGAAAGAAAATTCTTCCCATGCATTCAAACAGAATTTGCATTTGACTGTATTAGAATTTTTCTTAAATTGCAATCAAGCAATAAATCTTCACCAGTTGCAAAAATAAAGAGAGTGGGGTGGGGGAAATTTATTAGATAATGTAATCTTTCAGGCATTTTTTAATTTCCTTCTAAGATCTAGAATATCAGTTGGAGTCCCAGGTAAAATAGGATTCAAGTTTTCAGCCACAAGTTGTGACTCAAAGTGCTTAGCTAAATTAAACAGAACAGATGTGAAAAATAAGATGAGAGCTATGCATCTAGGTCTCCAACTGCTCTCCCACCCTCACCCCCATTGAAGAGCTCAGCCTAATTCCCCTTTGTTGACTAAAGTCTGCAATTCGATCCTAAAAGCTTGTCAGAATTAAGTACAATGCTTAATATAAGTTTACATTTTAACTGTTTTTCTTTGATATTTGACAAGGACATGGGAAGTAGCTCCAGAACATTCTTCTGGGCCAATTTACTCAAGGTTGCTGTGAATCATGCTTCCCCTTGGGCTGCTTGCCCTGGGGACCGCACTTGAGACCTGGCACCTGTTAGCCACCAGAGCAATTAATAATTAATTAAACAAATAACCCCCTTTATGTTGCACTGTGAAATCAAAGCTTCAACATAAAGAAGAATTTTACCTTTCAGGTTTCCAGAAGTAACCTCTGCCCCAACACTTGTGCAGTATGAGGAGGAGCAGATATTTGCTTTTTCCTCAGAGAGTAGTGACTTTTTACAACAGATTTAAATAAAAAAAAAAAGGAAAGGAAGGGAAGGGAAAGTCAGCCTTGTTACATCATTTGTAGTAACCACTACTCCACTGCAACAACATCAGCCAGTGTTTGAACATTTAAGAGCTAAAGAGAAAAAGATATCCCAGATATTCTTGTGGAAAGGGAGATCAGTGGAGCTTTTCAGCTTATTTTGCTGTGTACACTTTCTGAGATGGAGTACAGTTTGTTTTACTGCTGGTATTCTGGTTTCAGAGATGACAAGTGTATCATGGCCTTTTTTTTTTCTTTTTTTGTCTTTTTTTTTTCTTTTTTCTAAAAAGTAGCTGCACATTAAGGAGATAAGTGAACTTCAAAGGGCTAAATACCAATCAGAAGATGGAAGATGGCCACACATAAAGCTCTGCTGCTTCTGCAAACCCCTTTAGTAGCCAGACAAGGTCACTGATCAGGGTAATTTGCAGGAAAAGTCAATTTCTCAAGTACCCAAGGCAGGTGTTGTGCCCTTCTGTGACAATTTACTGAAACTAAATTGAGGAAGTTGAAAAAAGCAAAGGTCATGAACCATGGGAGAAAGGAGGGAAGCAAAGTCTCTTTGACTGTATTTTTAACTCCTTTTCAACCAGAGAGTATTTACAAATTACTGAGCCTGTTTCCACTTTAAAACAAAAAAAAAAAAAAAAATCTCACTGGTGTAACACAGACCTGTTCATGAAAACCTGGGCTAAAACCTGGTTGCACAATGAGGAACTGTGAGGAAAAACACAGAACGATTCACGGGCCACTCTTTGCAGAGTAGAGGGGAAAAGAAGAATGTAGCCTTCCCACATTGAAACATTTCTCATTGTCTTCGTGGCAACAAAAAGCTGAATGAAAGGAGACAGGATGGAAGTGAAAAGATAAAAACATAACTAATTTTGAAGCAAGTCATTGAAACGACTGCAGAAAAAGAGAAGGAATTGATGTCTCATAAGACATCTGATTGTGTCTCTGCTTCAATTGCACCCCAAATCACTTCTTAGGCTTGGGAATTTTGGGGAGCACTTCCCAGCACCCCTCCTGCTCAGCCTGGGTTTCCTTCCATACCCAGATCTTGCCTTGACCTTTGGCAGTGATGCAGCCATGTCACATTTGCCCTGGAGAGTGGACACCATTCCTGGGGAGCAATACTTCCTTGGGCCCTTCCAGCCCCTGTGACCCTGTTTGCTCAGCTCTGCTGGTCAATGACATGGTCTGTCAGGAAAGGACCTTGGATGGTCTCTGTGCCAACAGGAGTTACTGTTAGTAACCAAGGCTATGAAATAGGAGGCACAAATAGGAGTGAAGAAAGCGTAGACTCTGCCTCAGCAAACTTCCATGCTGAAACAGAGCTCTACAAGTGTTATAGACGTGGTACGTGGAAGAGAGAAATCCAAGAGCCAGTGGACTGAATGAGGTTTAGATGACAAATGGGCAGATTTCACTGATTCCCGTTTCCTGTCACAGCAGCTTATGAGCTGGTGACTCTTTACAGCCCAGGAGATGTTCAAGTACAAGCAGCAGTCTGGTGTTTGTACAAGCTGACAGTGGTGTGGAACACCCAGTCAATGCAAAATGGCTATGTCCACCAAGGAGGAACAAAACCATATGAAATAATGGAACGAAACAAAATGAAACCAAACCAAACCAAGAGTTCATCACTTTTGCCCCCATGCTCCTAGCTGAGTAAGTATTCCTAATAGTTGTGTTGGTGACACAGACACACATGTACCTTTCCTTCCTGTTGCCTGGTGCAAGATTATTTTTTTAATGCTAAATTGTCACAGATCATTGATGATGTTTAGCTGTGCCTCTGGCCATGGAACCTGGGAAGTTTATAGGGCAGCAAAAGACCATTCTCTCTACTTGTTTTCTGTGTGCTTGTAACCAAATCTAATCAGAACAAACTTCCCCAAATCCTTCCTTGAAGGGAATATTTCAAAAGAGAATAAGCTTTTCATTACCAGGTCCTGCTTTGAATAGGTAGACAAGGAGGAAATAGTTGCTGACATATTGCTGTTAGAGCTATGCAGATTGAAAAGAGTGAAATATCTGATAGAGTTTGTACGTGGACATTCGGCAGAAGAGATGGAATTTCATGTGAACATGAATGATTAGAAAATGCTTTTGCTTGAAACGTCAGTCCTGGCTACTTTTGATGTTTGCAGAGCACAAAGGAGAACACCAAGTCTGTGTCTGTGGCCACTGTCTCACAGTGCCCAGGCTGCAAAAATTCAGGCTTTGGAGCTCACGTTTATCCAACCTTGAGTCTGTGGTGTGTGGATGACAGATGTGGTAACATCCTTCTGGCATGTGGGGCTGGAGTAAGCTATGGGCATAGGCACAGCCTCATGGTCTGGAGCGCAGGTATGGACTCAGCTGTTCACTTTCCTTAACATGGGAAAGAGGAAGCTAAAGCAATTCTACAACGATGTGTTTGTGGGATGTGCACAGTCCAGGAAAACTAAAACAGAAGAGAAAATTAGTTCCACCAGAAACAACCCACACAGGTGGAACTCAAATGCCAAAGCAAAAATTGACATTTCAGGAAATATTTCAATATTTCAGGAAATCATTATTTTATTTGAATGGATGTATCCAGTTCTCTGTAGTAGGGGATAGTAGCAACTCTGCACTGTGGATACTTGGTGAAGATGTGAATTTGTAACAGCCGTGGCAATGGCCATGGAATTTTGGGAGATGCTCTTGTCCTGCCAGACCTGTAGTCAAGGATGGAGAGATAGCTAAGAAAGGACACTGAAAAATATTGGTGCTAGCTGATAGCTGTATCACTTTGTCTGGAAATAAAAACTCTTGAGCAAAAAAACAAAGTTGTAACAATCGCACTGCAGAAGCTCCTGAAAGGGAACTTGTTTGTTTCAGCTTCTGTTTTTCTGAGTGGTTTTCGTCCCTTTTCCACCAAGCTCCAGCTGCACTGTTGTTCTTGTGTACACAATGAAATGCAGTAAAAGCCAAATTCTCTTTGCAGGTCTTCTCTGAAACAGTCTGTAGTTTGGGACTTACTGAGCAGGGAGTGACTGGCCCGTTTCCTGACTGTTTCTCTCCCACAGAACAGAAGGCTCGGTGCAAAGACTCATTTAAATATGAGAGGATACAATTAGCCTCCCAAATGACTCCAGCCCCACTGCTGCATCACTTTGGCTGACTAAAGATCTCTTTATGACACCAGGAGGTAACTGTTTTATGTGTTGGGGCTATTCCCAAGTGTTGCTGGTCATATCAGCTTCTCGGTCAGACCTTCTAGAAATACAATCTGTGAATTCCTTGTAAGTGCAGCACTATTTTTATTTAGCTATTTCAGGGCCCCCTTGCCTGAAAACCAATCCAGTTGTTTAACTTTCAGGAAAAGAGCCCTAATCTCTCTTGCTTCTATCCCATGTCTTTTACATCCTGAGACTGGAAACAATCTATATCCTAAACACTCGGAGTTTCAGGAATGTTAAATCAGAATGCTCTATCTGCAGTGGGCAAGAGGACATGAGTTAGTTAGTCAGGCAAATAAACAAACACAGTAAAACACACAAATAAAGCCACCACACCTGCAAGAATGTTAGATATGTTAAAAGGGGTTGCATCCCTAGGCGAGCTACACTGGTTCACTTTTCATCACCAATGACCATGTTACACATGCAGCTGGTGACATTACTTAGCCTCCAGCAAGGTCAGAGCACGCTGTGGAGTGAACAGAGGAAGAACTGTTCCCCTGTTTGTAGCAAAAACATGGTCAGAAGTGATTTGAACTCCAGCTGCAACTTGGCCTGCTTAATGATACCTTAGCAATACTGCTACTAAGGGCTGGCTTCCCTTTCTTGTGGAAGCATCTTACTTCCACAAGGCCACCTTTAAAACAAAGATACATTCAAAAATATCTTTTTATCTCATGAAGCTTGTTTTTATAGATCTCCCTGAAGTGAATTATAGGGAAATGATTATTCAATGATGGGTTACAAGAGAGCTTTTTGTTGTACTTTATAGGCATTCAAATAAAGTTATCTGGATTTAGAGGGCCAGGTATGGAAGATGCACATGGCTCACTTGTGTGTTTACTGGGGCTCTCAGAAATGCACATACAGCTGCATCCAGCTCATATGAAGGACATGAGCCTGTTTTTTAAGACATGTGAGCACATTCAAAATCTGGACAAAGATGTTTAAGAATGCTGTGATAATAATCACAGCAATTCCCTAAGAATGGGAGAACTAAGAGAGGAATTAAAACATAGACTGATGGGTTCTGAACTGTTTATGTGAAATTAAATGCACTATACACAAGGTATCTTGAACGAAGAACTTACTGTTTGATTTCCATTAAGGTGGATGCATAGGAATTCTTAAGCAAGTTGGTTGTATTGCCTGGCTGGTCAATTTAATCAAAGGCACTACCTGAAAAACATGGTTCATTCTGAAAAACTTCAAGTTTTGCCAATTGCTAAAGGGGTTAATACAGGCTGTGCATGAGGAAGATAACCTAGGTTTAAAAAAACTATAGTCATCATTGTTCATTTATTCTCTTTATTGAGGTAATTTAATTATCATATAGACACAAACATTTGCTCCCATGCTGGGCTCTTCACATCTGTTAGTAGAGATTTGATTAGGTCTACACAAATGTGCTAGATTATACCATCTAGTTGGTGAAATTCAAGCCACCTGGATATTTTAGCAACATCAATAAGAATAATTCTCTTTTTCCAAATCAGTAAATCCAAGATATATTAAAAAGAATTAATTAATGAGTACCAGATAGGCAAAACAAACATTTGACAATGAATCATATTATCAAAGGTTTTGTGGGAGATCCCTCTCAGCTTATGTTTAGATGTCAAATTATATTACCAAAACTAAACAATCTGTTAAACCGATCTCTTAATGCAATAAGTCTCAGCACCATACTGTCTTTTTTCCCAAAGTCCTTCATGAATGCAGTCCAGCATTTAAGGACAACAGTAGTCAAAGCACCAGCAATAATGTTACATTAACAAGTCATTAGTATGAAATAGCTGACTCCTAATATTTTTAGTGCCATTAAGGTTTTTTCTCCTATCATGTAGGACCTGATGATGGAAGCTGCTAGTCACCCAAGGAGCCATTATGCACGTGAGTCAGGGCAGGGTGACCACATACGAGCATTAATGCCCTGAGTGTGAGTTTCTGGGTTATGCTTTTAGAAAGTGAATGACCCAAAAAACTCACAAGGAATTTGTAGTAAATACAGCTGTTAAGATTATATACAGTGATATTGAATATAAAAAGAGGGGAGAGAAAGCAGCTGTTGTCCACTGGAGAACTTCTCTCAAAGCTAATTCAGTAACTTACACAGATGTGTCATTCTTTTTTTTTTTTTTTTCTTTTCTTTTTCCAGAATAAAGTCACAGAAATTAATTTAGGTAGAGGGGTTTTTTTTAGAAAAGAACTTTTAGCCAAAGTCAGATAGAACAAGCCTTCAGTCTGGAAATATTTATGAAAATACTTTATTTTAGTCACTTAAATATTTGTGCAGACATTGAACTGTTTGAATTAACTTTTATCAAGTTCTTCAGGTTGGAAGAGGAGAAACACAGAGTGACAAGGGAGAGCAGTTCCTAGACCCCATTAAATGTGATAAGTGTAAGAGCCTGTGCAAGTTCCCTTTAACTCCGCTCCTGGCGAGCCTGGTACTAAACATCTAAAATGAGGAATTTTGCTGGTTTGTTTTGGTCTTTGGCTTATGAATCAGAGTTGAGCAGAGTTCAGCTCTCTAGGTGAAGACCTTTCTCTCTGGATAGATGGCTGATGGCCATGATCAGCCTTGGGGGAGCAGCCCACTTCCCACATCAGGCTGGGTGCTGCCTTCATCATGCTTTCCACAAGACTCTGTCGTTCTTTGACATTGTTCTTTCAGATGTAGAACTGGAGTCAGTCTTTAGCCAGAGAAGAGGTGATGTTTCTGACACATCCATACTCTCTGCTCACATGTCCCACCAGATTTCATGGCAGTTGAGATGGTGTGGTGGCACCACACGCACGGTAACCACAGAAAAGTGTTTGTCTCGGCACAGTCTTGTCAGGAGTGGTGTTAGGGCTTATGTTATAACTTGTCACTGCAAGAGCAAGTTGGAGTAAAAGCTTTCTAAATCCATATAATCGTACTTAATTGTTTACATAATGAAATTAATTTTAAAAGAGAACAATTGAATGATGATGATTCAGTCACAAGAATTTGCTTCTAAATCTCCAAACTAGCCTCCTCTGGGAAGACTCATTATCAGAAGGATGTGTCTTCACTCTGAGTAGTTAGATGTCTATGAAACGTGCCCAGTACGTAAACATAGCTAAAGGAGAAAGCAACTGGATGGCAAGCCCATCCCATCACAGCTTTGAGAATTCTGCAGAAAATTCCCTGGCTTGCTTTGGCCTATTTATTCCAACTGAATAGAAAAGAAATGGTAATTATTGTCGTGAATCCACAGGTTATGGAGAGATGCTAGAGCAGCACTAGAGATGCCCGTGGGGCTGAAGCTTAGGCTGAAGCTGTATTATTGTTATTGAGGAGGTTGAACTCAGGAAGGGGGGTAGATTTATAGACATTGATTTATGCTCTTGGTGTTCTGCTGAGAACAGGTTGGGACAGAGTCCAACCAGTTACCTGCCTTCTGCTTATTTTCTGTGAACATCTTAGAAAGTGAGTGCTTGTTTTTTAAAAAAGGAAAAGAGATAGTAGAAGGATTTTTTTTTTTTTTCAGTAATATAAAAAGAGATCTATATTTGGTGCATATTTCACATATTTTATTTCAAGTCAATACTAAAATTTTAATTAATTTAGTGCCTGTGACTGTGCTCAATTCATGTATCAAAACTGGCCTGAAGAATTATCATTTTAATTAATTCATTGTATTCTGAGTTGAGTTCCACAACATAACTAGTCACAGAGCTTATGGTCCACAAAACCACTGGAGCTTTATGGCACTACTTCAGGCTCTTTCCCCACCTTCATTATAGCCTGGATATGACTTCAAATCGTATCTTATTAGCCTGAGTGAGAATTACGTGAGAAACAGTGTTATAACAGGACTTAGCAATGAAAAGGCAGATCCTCCAGGGCACTTGCAGCATCTTGTTTTACTGTTTATGATAGCGAAGTCTTTTTGTGTTGTGAGCAGGTGGTTTTCCCATCCTGCTGTTCAACACAGCAGTCTGCAGGTGTTGTACATAATCACATGTCCTTCCTTCCTGAGGCGTGTCCAGAACTGTAATAATAACAATAACAACAATAATAATAATAACAATAATAATAATAAATAGGGAAGTCCACAGTTTAAGGGGATTTTTTTCAAGTAAGACTTTAAAAAATAAAATTTCTGCATGACCTTTTTTTCTGTGAGATTCTGCTCTGTGTTCTGACAATAAATACATCCCTATTTCTCCTCTCCCTACTTGAGCACATCCCAGGACAATCAAGATGCATCTGCCAAAGTGCAATGTTAATACAGATGCAGCTGCTTTTGTGAGGTGCTGGTCCTTGCTCACGGACCAGGCTGCATTTGAATAACATATCCCAGTATTTTACAGTGGCTGGAGAGTACTTCATTTAATAAAATAAAATAAGAAGTAATTGGAACTAGGATATTCAGAATAAAAGACACTAAGAAGCTGAAAAGGTACACTTTACATCATAGAAAATATGACATGGCTGGATTTGGAAAGGATTGGACTGATTGCTAAACTGGTCCACAAGAAAATATTTAATTCCAATTAACATTTTTTAAAATGTTAATTGGAATTTCTCCAGTGCTTGAACCTAGAAATGTATGGATGTGATCTGCAGATAAATCAGATGTCTGTTATGCTCCAGCAGGCAAAAATTAAACCGTGGACATGCAGAAGGCCAGCCATGCAGCAGGCAGTTTGGTGTTTCTGGAGCTAGGCAGACCTCCTGCAAGTCTCAGGGACAACAGTAAGGCAGAAACGATCACCACAGCATCAGGGATGGGGCTCAGGGGTGATAAGTGACAGTGGAGACTTGCACAGGGAAGGCTCAGCATCTGTGCTTTAACAAAGTATTGCTAATCAGAGCTGCTGCTGCTGCTGCTGCAGGAATATTAAAATGCAAATGGCCCAATTAGAGTGCTTACTTTTCTAGATCTGTCTCAGAGAAACACTGCCCTGAGTTTGTCTAGCAAGCTGATAAAGCACCCCGTTAATAAAAGCTTTGCTGATTGTCTAGAGCAAATAGGTGGTTCATGGGAGCAGCAGAAAGTCTAGAAAATCTTCAAATGGGCTACACATTGAACTTTATAAATGTTGGACTCTCTGATTGCTGAGGATCAAAGGCAAAAAGAACTGATTGATACTGGGCCCTTAAAAATCAATTCTTTAGGAAAATGACTGCCCTTATTTAGTCTTTTGGGGTAATAAATGATGAAGTGATTTCAGCTGTAAGAGACACATTGTGGGCAGCTGCTGGTCATGAGTTCAGGCTTGTGTTATTGTTAAGAAGCAACATTCCTCTTAATTGAGGAATAACTGGTCAAAAAAAAAAAAGAATTTAAACATTTTAAATAAACTGTAGTCAGGCACAGACTATTCACCAAACAGGCCCCACCTAACCAGTATCTTGGATTCTCTCTCTATTTCAAATAGCTTGCATGGTTCACACAGCATAATTCATCCACAGAACTGATTCATATTAAGTATATTTTATTTTATTTTTAACTACTTTTAAAAGTAAGCTTGAGAAGGTCTTAGCTAACTTGATAGTAATCTAGACAGACAGAAAATAGGCCTTATTGCCAGTTTGTGGTTAATTATGGTAAACTCCTATCTGTAATTTACTCCTGCCCATAATGAAAAGAGCGTTTTACTCGAATATGCATTACATTACATGTGGTGACATGGCATTGTGTAACTTCATACAACCAGATAAAATGCAACATGTTTTTTCAATGTATCTGAACAGAACACAGGGATATGTTCTGGTAGAAAAGACATTTAGAGAGGACCCCATTCTATGAGCCTGGTTTATTCCAAATTGTAGTCTTTAATGGAAATGCTAATCACCATGTTTTTCTGCAACTCTTGCAGAAGTAAATCCAGAGTATCTTTTAATTGAGAGCCTTTCTTTATGGTCTTCAGATGTTTATAAATATGCACAACCTAATCTGATTAGGGCCAGACTCTACATGCTGCCTGCTCAGACAAAAGAAAAGAAGGTTCTTGCCTGCAGCCCACGAATTCTGTTCCATTCTACGTCTCTTTTGGTATTACAGTAGCCGAGCACTTTTAATCAAGTATTAAAGAATTGCCAGTTCTTTGTTCCTCCATCTTCTGTTGGAGAAAGAAGTGCAGGCACTAGTAAGCGGGTAAAGCTAATGGGAAAACCTTTGGGGGAACATTGTATTTGTTGCAAAATGCACTTCAGTTGAAATAAAAAAAAATTGATGCAGTGGTATCAATTTTAAGGAGAATTTGGATCAGAGGGAAAAAGTAAGAAGGGATTCTTACAAACCTTGCAATGTGCAAGCTTTTGGTTTTGAAGTGCAGATCTTTTAAATTTATGCTGCTTTCAGTATTGCAATAACGAAAGTAAAATTTTTCAATGTAGGCTAATATAATATTTCAGTTGGTTAAAGGAAGTCATGGGGAACTTCTAATTTTTATGTCTTTCATCCCACATCTGAATTTAATCATATTTTAAAGTAGCATATTCCTTCATGAAACAGAATGTCTATCGTCCACACAGGTTCCGCTTGGGGAATTTCACTTACTGCTAAGCAGCTCTGGGCGATATTAAAATTGCCTAACTAACTTCCACATAGGTCTCAGATCCATTGCTTGGCTCTGTGCCTTCCAAACTGGCTAGCCAGTAGGAAATAGTAGACTTTGAATATGAGTTTAAATTTGGGCTGTCTGAATACACCCTTCCATCCCTGTCCTCATATTCATTCTGTGGCTCACATACATTGACTATTATTAAACCCTATAACAGCTTCCAAATGAAATTCTGGCTCATCTGGTTTAATGGCATCATATGAAACAAAGAAGGACAGATCTTTAGGTGTCTATGTGTTGGTTGGGACTGCTTTCCATCTCCTCACTTCTCCTTCCCAAAAGGTATGTAATATGACCAAAGGTTGGTGGTGAAATCATAAAAATTCATCAGTGTGGAAGTCAAGAAAGAATGAATGGTCAGGAAGACAATTTTTTAGTGTAAGGTAATGTTGACCGTAGCAAGAATAATCTGTGCCCTTCAGCATCTGCAGCTGCATAATAGTCACCAGGGAGTTGTCTGACTCTGAATATACATATATTTTTTTTAAAAGTGTCAGCCAAGTCAGGACACCAAATAGAAAATGTATTGCTCAGGAATACTGGGAGGATTTGTGTCTCTGAAGAACAGGGATGCAGGGAGCAGCAAGAGATACAGATACAGCTGGAACATTTTCCTCCTGATGAGGACAGTCTCTGCAATGCTGTTCAAATTAGGGAAGAGAAAATTGCTCCATTTCTCTCAGACCTGCCTGTTCAATTTCACAAGGAAAGTATCTCTAAAGAGAAATCCACTGAGAAGCTTCTATAGGAAATACTTGAGTTTTCATCCAAGACAAAGGAATTCTACAGAAATAAATGATGATATTGTATGATATAAACAGATAATGGTATTGTCTCGTAAACCTTTATTAGGTAGATAAAATGGCCTTTACAGCATTATGAATAAACAGAAACACCTGTCTATAAAATTAAGTAGTGTTTCTACTGGCAGTGGCGTGTGCCAGTGGTGATGTTTTGCTGGTCTGTGGCTTCCAGCGTCCTTGTCTGTGACTTCCAGTGCTGTAGCCCAGACTGAGTTTTGGCATGGCTTCCATTGGTGTCCATTGCTGAGTCTGGCACCTGGATGCAAAGGAAGCACTGAAACTCTAGAACATACTGTAATTAGTAGAAGGGACATACAAGGGACATACTTTTCAAACAGAGTTGTTTTCTTTCTTGAAACTCATCAGTCCATGGAAAGCCAACAGAAGTCTATGTGTGATTTAAATGTCCCTTAAGCTTTGTGATAGTACTAGTGAGATTTAAGCAGAGCATAAAAACTATACACTGGCTGTCTGCACAAAGCTGTCTCTCTGTCTCAAGAACCACAGTACAATTTCAGAGACAGGAATGGTTGGGGAAACACAGCAGAAGTGGAGGATGTTCATCAAACACAAAGCTGGCTGTCTGCACAAAGCTGTCTCTCTGTCTGAAGAACCACAGTACAATTTCAGAGACAGGAATAGTTGGGGAAACACAGCAGAAGTGGAGGATGTTCCTCAAACACAAAGCTATACCTCTTCTGCTCTGCCCAGAAAAATTCATGGGACAATAAAGTGTCATTTCTTTCTCACCTGTGTGATCCAGAGTTGTCAGACTTCCTATTGACTCAATAACTTCATGGGGATTCCAGTTTGTGACGGTGACTTGCCATTTGTGCAAACACCCTGTGTGTAAGGTTACTCCTTTCTGAAATTCTGACTTTCTCATGGTCTGCCTTACTGTTAATTCACACTTGTGATCCCTTTGCTAAATATTTTCAGCCTATCCAAGGAAATTCAGTGAGTTATATTAGGATAATCATGAGTATTTTAAAAGCTGCAATGTTTTCTGTTTGCAAATGTATGTGTTGGAAAAATTAACAAGGCAAATAATTCTATATATCCTTATAAAGGCACCATGATTATTTGAAAACATATATCAGGTCCCAGTCACAGCTTTTGAATGACTATCAGCTGTACATTTACAGCAGACCTATAGCCACTGTATGACCTCACTGCCATGAAGGAAGAACTACCTCTTTCTTTTTGTAGGCACAAAAACATCCATTTCCTTGTGCAAGGCAAGAAAGATCACCGCATTAAGGGCAGCCTACCTTCACAAAAACCCAGTCTTCTGGGTTCGCAGGAAGGGCTGTACACCCATGTGAAGGGCAGAATTTGGCACCCTCTATAAACACAATTCACTATAAATACGAACGTGCTGCTTTCTCTCCCCTTGATTGTTCTATTGAGACAAAAAAAAAATCATCAGAAGGTGAATCACTCTTGCAGCTGATACTTGCCAAGACATGAAAAAATGAGGATGGCCTGTGAAATAAGAGGCAATGGGAATAAGAGTGAAAACAAAGGAATTGTTCAAGAATGCTAGATGTTATTGCATGATAATGGAAAATAATTACCAAAACCTATGAATGTTGCATCTGGATTGCTGTATGCCCTTGTGTGGAAATTCTTATATATGTTTAAAGTGTCATGCTGGAAATTAACAAAGATAAAATTAAAACACTTGTAATGTAAAATATTACATGCCTTCTCATAGGATTGAGACATACCACTCAAGAGGATTAGCTTATAGAAAGTCAGATAATCCTCGCTGGTGGGATAAATATAACTTATAGAAATTCCTGAAGCATGCTCTCCAGAAGCATTTCACTAAAATTCATTTAGCAATAAAATTAGAATTCCTTTAGACATACTTTTCAAAAGTTGTTAACGATCAAATAATACAAAGTGTTATTTTCTAATGTACCTATGTTTCTTTTTCTCCCTCAACAACAGGAGGTACCTGTTTGCAATTCTGCTCATCCCAGCAGTGATGAGAAGGGTGAACAAATAAGATTTTGTGGTAGAAGTTTTCTTATGAACTATTCCATGGATAGAAGGAAGAGGTAGATATATATATATATCTTGTTTGGTGTAGAGGAAAGAGAGTGCAGCATGTGGGACATGGGGTTTGGCTGTGATTTGCAGCCTGCTCTCTCTCTGGGATATCTCAGTAGTGAATGGGACAGAGATTCTCAGCTGGAGAAGGAGTGAGGATTCCTGCCTAGGACTGACAGCTTCTCACCTGTTACCCATTAAGGCTAAGTGAGCAAGCAGGATGATTAGTTTAAAATTGAAGGAGCCCAAAAAGCTGAATAATTAAACAGGAAAACATCTGGGGAAATTTATGAGGGAGAGAGGGAAATGCTCTTACCTTCCTTAAAAGCAGTCCTAGGATGAATTGATGATAACAGTTACTGGGAGAGGAGTGAAGGTGAAGCTCAAGAGTAGAGACTGCAAAAGGACTGGACACAGCAGCTGGGTGACATATAGCCTTGGGGTGGGCAAGGCTAGGAAAAACAATTTCTGCCTAAGTGTCACTTGATGGGACTTGTTAAAGAGTAGATCTCTGGAGCAGGGGTGATGCAAGAAGCAGAGCTGGAGTTCAAGTGAGTATTCAAAGGCATGGCAGAGAAAGCAAAAAAGAAAAAAGTTGCTGTGCCGCTTGAAATTTGCAGACAGCCGTCAGAAGGTTGAAGATATGTAGAAGCATCTAAGCCACAACTTACAGTGAGAGAAAAAATGGTTACTGATTAAGGGATGTATTCAGAATCAGGGTTGTTTACTAAAAAGAAGAAAAAGAAATGGACAGGAGAAAAGCAGGAGTAATGGAACAGTGGCACACGACAGGAAAAAGGAAGAAGTGTAAGACCAGAGCCTAGAACTGGAGGAATGCCATAGTGAGATAAGGCAACTCTGAGGTAATAGAAGAAAGGATTATTATGGTGAAATAAGGGAAAAGAGATGGAAAATATGGAAAGAAAAAAAGGATACATAAAAAAATGGCTCTCATTCAGTCCTCTGAGGAAAGGTTTGGGTTATCTTATGTCTTTGGAGGGCACTTGCAGAACATTGATCCAACCTGAGTATCTGCCTGGGAGTGCTAGTCTTAAATTGAAAGCTAGGCAGAAAACAGTACATGACATGTAATGCTTAGAAGATGATGCTGGACATATTCATACAAGAATGAACGTCAAACTTGTTAAGCAAAGAAGAAAATAATTAATAAAACAAGTGTACTTACGCGTTAAATTCATATTTAGATGCATTATTTTTTCATTAAGAAAGGGTTACAGGCATTCCTAATTTATTATTTGCAAACTGCCTGGTTTTAAACTATATAAAATAGTTTGAAATTATAACATGCACAAAATTATTTTTTCTTTTTAAACATGCTTACAAATTTTTTTGGTAAAATTTATTTTATGTGTCCTGAGAAGTGGGCTCTTTATAATAGTGTGATAGGAATGCTTTGAACAGAATCAGGACAGAGCAACAGAGTATATGTGATGCTGTGACTGCACTAAACCCATACATTAAGGTTATACATTATTATTATTTGCTATGACACCAATCTTTGCAGCATGTTTATGACTGAGATTCATATTCATTTATTTATATCCCATGGCCCAGATTCTTCAGCTGTCAATTTAATACAGATATTCCAAACAATGGCAAAATAAAATTATTTATAATGACTCCCAACAGTCCTATACAATTATTTTATGATTTGTCTGTTCACTTACATCAGGATAACATTGCCCCTGTGGAGAGTTAATGGGCTGAAGGAAATCTCTTGTGCAGTGTAGAATAATTTCATGTAGGCAATGGATTCATATTTCTTTCCCCTAGCTATAATGGCATTCTTCTAGGTCAGTAAAAAGCTCTCAGGTTTTTTTAGGCAAACCTCTTCCCGAAGCTGAGGAGCAAATCCCACAACTGAGTAAATATTTTATTTTCATATATCACCACTAGCACTGTAATACAAACTTTTCAAGGTAAATAGCTTCAGAAATTGCAATTGTGATACCCAAATGGTACGCCTCTCCTTTGAAGTCAGACTTTGCAGCACAGAATCGAAAGTAAATACTGAAACCTAAAGTGCTTTGGGTTTTTCTAGTTACTGTAATTTTGGTTTGATGGCCCTGGGTAAACAGAAACCAGAGGTGACAAGAGGCAGCCTTCCCATGGCACAGAGCAGATACACTACAGCCTTAGCAGAGACCCTGGCATCGCGAGTGGTGGTGTCGCTCCTTTGCCTACGACTAGATATTGTGAAGTAGATGTTTGTCTGGAGGAGCAAGACAGAGATTCATGCAGCAGGCATCCGAGCTGAAAGAATTTCGGATTAAATTAAATGCAGAACAAAAGGTAATCTTGTGTTTAGTTTAAAAGAACAAGAGTTTCTTCCTTTCAGAATCAGAAGGAATAAAATCTTAGATAGGGTGTTTAAGTGTATAACTCTCATGCTGAGTATTGTGGTATTAGTCCCAAATCCATTTTTGGCACTTGGATAAATGACCTAATTTTCAGAGTGGTTGGAACACCTAATTTTGATTACCTTTTTTTGCATTTTTTTTCCTTTGTAGCTGAAGCCCGGGTCACTGGGTAAAACAACAGCAGCTGGCTGAGGACCTTGCAGCATTTGGAAAAGCCATGCTGCAGCTTCCCCAGCTGAGGAACATCTGCCTTTGTGTAGGGGACAGAGTGAGTGGCACATGGCAGTAGAGGGACCTCAAAGCCCTGCTTTATGCAATGCCAGTCCACGCTCTGGCAGGCACACAGTGATTCAGCAGCGCCCGTGTTTTGTGCATGTGGTGAAATGAATTTTGAAGGAGGTGGGTTTTGAAAAGAGAGGGCACGGTAAGTGGTGTCCTGCCAGCTTATGGGAAGTTACGTGGTATTGCAACACCGTAAGAGCAGAATCAGCCTGATTCTCAGAGACTCACTGCAGTTAATGAAACAGAAAAACACCCCAGTATGCAATGACTAAACCTTTAATTACCTCTCTGAATGACGGAGAGGCTAAAATCTGATAAACATGTTTAATTGCTGGCAATTACAAAGAAAGGGAAAAAAAAAAAAAGGAAAGAAAGAAAATCTTTTTGGAACACACCAGGTATTTTGCAATATCGTTTCAACACTGTAATGACAACTACGCTGCTCTAAGGAAGTGAGTGACAGGAAATTTCTTCCATTAATTTTAGTGGAGCAGGATTAGGCCCAGTGTTGCAAGGAATGGACACCTTCCTTGTGGGATTGGTGAGAGTCTCGTGTGTGGAGGTGTTTATTTCCCCCATGTCTTTGGGAAAGCAGATCCCTGTTTGTAAGACATAGCTTTTCTTTGGAAACGATTGTGAGCTACGCCATAGAATTGTGCCTTATATTTATGGATAAAAGCAGTCCTCTATGCCTCAGTAGGATTTCTTGCAGGTGTGTAAATAACCATGGCTGTCATATTGCTCCCAAAACTCTACAGTCCTCTGTTTATCTCTACTTAATTTCTTATGAGAAAATTCATGAAAGTTTGTTACAAAACAGCATTTATAAATTATTGGCAAAACTTGAAAGAGGGTTAAGGTTTTCACTGATTTCTGTGTTCAATGAGAGTAATAGTAATAAAAAGGTGGTTTTCCTGTAAAATTGGCAAAACCAGAAAAAAATAATCCTGTAGCTGATTTAATACATGCTGCCAAGCCATTGATCTAATGTCCCTAAAGTTTGATTGATAACATAACCTACCAAAATCTCATAGTATGCCACCTAAAAGTGCATCTAATCATACTGAAACCAGATACTATGGATTTAGAATGTTGATTAAAAGTTGAGGAATTACTCAGGAAAGGGAATGAAGCATCAGCTAGTGCCATGACTTCAGGCTGTACTTGGAGAGAGGTTCATCAAGGACTCAAGTCCTTCCATGCCTGATTACATGAAAAATAAATTTTGTAATAGATGCATAACCAGCATGTCTTAGGTGTTTTCCATATCCCCATGCTCAAGCATCATCTGAGAACCTCATAATCTTCTATACATTTAGTATTTCAATGAAGTGAGAAAGCACTGTTATCTCCAGGTGAGGTCAGAGGAAAAGGTTCTCAAATGATGAATTTACAGATGGGGAGGAAAGGCACAGAGAGACTAAGTAATATACTGAAATCTAGGGCAGAGGAAAGAAGTGAATCCAGGTATTCCTGCTCTCTCACCCATCCTTCCTCTTGCAACTGCCATTCAGCTGGGAGGTGAAATTCATCCTACTGCAGAGGCAGCACCAACCAACAGCCTGCAACCCTCGAGCTCTTTGGGAATTCAGAGTCTGATGGCTCTGGCACTGCTTCCTTCTCCTAGATCAAACCCACCTTCAGCAAAAACGTGACATACAGCCACAGCAAGGGAAGATTTTTGCAGATACCTTGTCAGATGAAGGTTGGCATTTACAAAGGAATGAGACCTTGCTCTGAGATGCAATTAGCTGAAGCATCCTAGCTGAAGCTAGGTGCGTCATCTGGTTTCCAAAGCCCTTCATCTGGTTGTCAGGTCTTTAAAAAACAGCAGGACCCCGGTGGGTGGGTACAATTACAGGGAGAGCGGTATTGAAAGCTTGAGTAGGAGACAATGCAGTTTGTCAGTTGTTACACTGGAGGCTCTGCACAGCCCTTGGCAAACCCAGGAAAGGGGATGTGGTTAATGAGGTGAATTTGGTTTATGTATTTTGTTCTAGGAAGAAATAAAGCTGGGAGCCTGAAGAGAAAGGGACTAAAACCCTGCAGCTTGAGAGTGTTGCTGAGTGTGAGCCTGCACTGTCTGTGGAGCTGCACCTGCTTGGAGGGAGCTCCCAGAGATCTGCAGGTGAGGGGTAAAGCGGGCTGTGGCTGTGGGAAGAATTGACTGGGGCTGCAGTGGGACATTTAACATGAGGCAGTTACATTTTACTGTGATATATAAGGTATTTACCGTGTTCTACATTAGGATGTGATGCTGATAAAATGTCCATGTTTGCTTGTGCGTTTATAAGCAAGAAAAAGACACTGTTAAACTTTACCCAATGAACCATTACTCCAAGCTCAGTGTCTCTAACTTCCAATGATGACATGACAATCTGCATTCACCACCTTGCTTTTAATTTAAAAAAATCACTCATTAGGAAGCCAAAAGTTTGCCTAGTGCAGTATCTCAAGCATTTTTTGCATCTGTTTCCTGGCACACCATGTACAGAAGCTTTTACATGGTGTGAAGAATGAGTGTTGTGTCAAGCAATGGGGTTTCGGTTTGCTGTGTTAGCCTAGGTCTTGGCAAAGAATAATTGTTCATCCATATCTTAGATTTACCAGTCTGTGCAATGGGAGGATGAAAAGTAAGTGTCACCTGAGGACTCCTTCATAACTGTTGTGCAGTGTGTTAAAATTGCTCAAAGTCTTGAAAGCTTGCTGCTTCGTCTCTTAGACTAGGTGGCTACTCCATGAAAGTCTCTTATCTCTAGGCAGTGAAGATAAATGGTTTTGCCCACTGCATGTCTGGATTTGGCTGCTGATGTAGCAGGAAGAGCTGTGAGCTTGGACTAGTGGGCTTTTCATCCCCACTTATGTTTCCATCTGTAAAACCTGTGCTGCCCATAAAGCAAACCTGTGCTTCTTCCCTCCAGAGAGAAGAAACACCAAAAGAACAACAATGAACACAAGACTTTCATTCCTCCTTGTTTAAGAGGGTTTGTATCTGTTTGTTTGTATCTGTTTATTTGTTTGTTTTTTTACAGAAACTAATTTTGTGGGGTAGCTCAGTGTCCGTGTCACTATAAAGTCTTACTGGAAACATGAACTCACAGTCAACTTGCCTTTTCTTTCACACAGCGTGGGTGCTGTTTCATTTCTTCTTCCATTGACTAAACAGGTATCTTTATGTGCCTGTTTAGTCAATGGAGTGTTTGCCATTGACTTTGATAAGAGAGGCACCAATATTCATTCTTTTCCATCATGTCTGTCCATGTGTAGCTATGTATTATACAGCTGTCTCAGCTATGAGCTTATAAGTGATGAAAAGTAACTTCAAAATGAAGGATGATTAAAAAAAAATATTATTTTGGTTTTATTTTGTACCAGTTGCTACTGATTACTTCTGGAGTCTTTCTTACTACGCACAACAACAAATATTTACCTGACACCATTGTGCCACACACTATACCATAACATGTGCAATACAAATATCAAGTGTCTGGGATTTAACTGCAATAAACTCTGTAGCCATGAGACATTTTTATTTTCCTATATGTTGTGGAAGGTCTTGTATTTCTTTTGGAACCATAATGGAAAGAACAGATTCACAGCTTTGGAATTCATTCTATCTTGGTCTGAAACTGCCTGAATTTCATGACATTGAGATGTGTAGAAAGTTCACCTTTTTTCCCCCAGGCATTTGTGAATGACAAATAACTGTGGTGGTGGTGGGGAAATCACTTTTTACTGTTATTATTATTACCTGTCTTACCAGTAATGGTTTATATTAAATTCTGCTGCTTTTCTTAAGTTATTACTTGAGATTAGGGCTGTGAGAGGAAAAAAAAGTCTGAAAATATGGTTTAGATAGAACCAAAAGCATTTAAATGAAAACCAAGTATTACCAGTGCTGGTCAAGGAAAACTTTTTCCTGAGCTAGTAACAAATCGGTTTCCTTCCATGATGGGCAAATGCAATGTAAGTAAAGCAATGCAAACAAAAAGGCTAAACTTAAGTGCTCTTCCCAGAATGATGAAGCAATAATGTCTCCCTCCATTGAAACAGTTCAGCTCACTAAGCACACATCCAGACAGAGGTGATTTCAACCTCCAGCCTCAGGTCACAAGGAAAATGAACTTACATGGATGGTAGGGTGGCTGGGAGTCTTTACGATCTTCTGTTCAAGTTAATTTTTTCCCCTTAATGATTTGAAAAGATTGTGGCTATTTTTACACTGATTTGTAGAATATTCCCTAGTAAATACACTATTTATAGGAGAGAGAAAAAAATTAAGGTGGTTCATTTTTAACTAGCAAGAAGACTGTGTCCATATGGCTAGATGTTGCCTCTAGGTATCGTATCAACCAAATAAAAATGAACAGCTGTGTCAAGCAGTTATCATTAATACTGAAGTAATGGTTAAGAAGACTCAATTATAGACAGAAACCCATTCAACTCAGCGCTGTGTAAATATAGACCAAAGACTAGTAGTCACTTCTAGTAAAAGATAAGAGAATAGTAGCAGATAGAGTACAACAATATTGGTAGTTGTACCAGATGGACAGGTAAGCACAAGAAAATAATTAGGTAAGAGTAGACAGAGTAAAAAAAAGTCATTATATTTACTATCAACTGTTTTCCTGTGGCTATCTCAGGAATGGAGATGTTTCTAAAGGCATTTGAGAGAGAACAGTGAGGTGGGTTTGCTGATGTTTATGGGTGTTTCTTCCATGCATGAAGGTTGGCATGGGAGAAAGGGCAAAAGTGCTCACTGGTGAACATAACAAATGAGTGATGATGGCAGGCATCACTGGCTCATCAGTGGAGGGAGCTGACACCTTGACAGCATAGAAAAAATGATAGGTGGGGTGTGGATAGGTCATGAAGGGCCTTTAGAGTGAAGATGAATAGCGTACGCTTGATGCAATGCCAAGTTCACAGATGATTCACTGTTTTCTTTTTTGAAAGTCTGAATATCCATATTATTTTTATTTGATTAATGCTATTGAGTCCTTTTGACTTATTTTCTCCTAATAATAAACATTCTATTCATTTTACAATGAATCTATTAAAAATAATTGATGGATTCCATGAGCTCAATGAAGTTGATGTCATGACACGTTGGTACATTTCTATACTATCAGTTACAATGGCTCAGTGCACAGAAAAGGTCATTTAAATTACTTAATATAAATTGCTTGATTGTTCCTAGGTAAAAAGCATTAAGCAGGTTGTGGTAGGCTTGAGGTAGGTGCTATCAATTGCCTGGAGAAAGCCTTTTAAAAACTATAGTCAAAGACTGAATGCTACCCAGAGGTAACATCTGGTAGTTGAGTTTGTTTGAATGTGTCTACCTTTTAAACTTGTGATATTACATGAAGATTTCTTTATATGCCTTTCCAAGAATTGAAGTTTGGTGTGGAGAAACTGATCCCAAGATGCACTTCCACTGATGAATGCACTGAAGAAAACATAGGGTGTGCTTTTTCAGTCTTATGTTAGCTCTTCACCTCCCTTCTTTGAGGGGACATGGGCAGACATCCACATGGTAATGGAATGATCTTTATTTGTCTCACTTCCTACTAGTGCCTGAGTCTTCAGACTAGCTAATCATTTTATGTATGCACAACTCCACAAGAAAACTACATTTCCACCCTTGTTTGGAAGGGTTGTCTGTGGGCTATCTGTACATGCAGCCCTCCAAGTAATGAATCTTTGGTAGAAGCATCTCATGGGTACCTGAGAACAAAAACTGAAGCATCCAGCAATCTCAGTTTAACCAAAGATGTCTTCACTTGTTGGAGCAGCAGGCAATGTTCATAAGAAAACACATTTATAAATGTCTAAATTCCCTTAAAAAAAAAAAAAAAAAAAAAAAGTGGAGCTTTGGCTTCCTAAGGCAGTCTATTAACCATCTTACTGAAGCTCCAGTTGCTGATAAAGTCAAAGAAAACATTAAATGTCTTCATCTGTGTAGAATGAAACCTGTAATCCTAAATGAAAACTTAGGCAAATCTCGGCGAGAACGTGTTTGCCAGCATTCCCATGGCACTTGCTCTGTTCAGAGCATAGCAATCAGCTGGAATTTATCCATGAACCCTGTTTATTAGATGAATGGGGAAAAGATGTGGTGTAGTTGTGTAGTAGGGCACTAAAGTGCTATATTCCTACGTGTATATTGCATGAAAAATCATCATGCCATTCATTCTTATCAAAAATGCCTGTAGACCTTTTGCTGTCCTGATTATGGACAGCTAAATTCTGCTTCCCTTCACATCCCACAACACATACCTTCTAGCAATGGAAATCAGGGATACTTTGTACTCTGAAAATCAGTGCAAAAGAAATTAAAAGATCATGATGTCTGGAAACAGAGATGAAAAAAAGGTGGAGAGGGTAGAGGGAAGAATCCTCTCTATTTCAGGAATATGTGTAAATGTGAAGAGTCAAACCAAGTGTTCCCACAACATTCCTAAAACCACTGGTTTTGTCTTCAGCTGCTGTAAGTTGGTGGAATGGCATTGATTTACACGGATCTAGGATACAGCCCTTTGGAAAGGTGAATTCATGCCCTTTCCTTGAATGCTAAACATAGATTTAAGTACCAGAGCAAATGCATCCAACTTTAACAAGTTTGGCATGTACCTTCTTCTCTCTGGACTTCCATACCACCCAAAAAGCAGAGAAACTCCTTCTTTAATTTTTTTTTTAAATATTACAAGATGAAGAATCTTTTCTTTTTGATATTTGCTTTTAGAGGGGCTTATATATAATCCCTTTTAAATTACTGTGCCTATGGAACTTTGCACGATAAGGCACCTTAGAAATTAGACTGTATTATATTGTATTGAAAGTCGAAATATTAAGCTATATTGGCTAGGTGATGTCTTAAATTAGAGTTTAATTTCACCAGCTAAGTGGAAGTGTTGACTACTCCTCAGCCTGAAAGTACCACTCTCTGCTTAATGTACATCCCTGAGTAAATCCCTGTATCTTACAACTCCACATATTTATAGGTAAGGTTTCTAGGATGTAGTATTTGATTTTTTTCTCTCTGTGTATTTTTAGGCAAATGAAGGCCAAATGTTAAATTAAATGCAAGATTTTCAGAAACAGGAGCATAAAAGATTTGTGGGTTTTTGTTTGTTTGTTTTTTTCAAATATTTGTGTAGGGCCATCTACAGAAGAGCTGGACACCATATGATGCCTTCAGATACTATCAAGAGCTACTGACTGCTCAACACTGTGTACCAGCCAACTTTATTGCCAAAGTATGCAGAAAGATGACCAACACTGGCAACTGAATGGTTTATCTGCATCAAAATGAGTGTTTCTGGTTCAATTTCTGTCCATGTGCAGGACAGTTTGACACCTTTCTTTCTATAAGATTTCAGTGTAATTATTTATTTCACACAAAATGGGCCAGGACCAGTTTTAGTATCTGACCAGTCTCAGTTTGGTCTTTATAAGACACAGCTACAGACGAGCAGCAGTATGAAGGAAGGAAGAATACTTCATAAAGAATTAAAAATAGTAGAGGATTTTGAAGGCCACAGATGTCCATTCTCATGCAAAGTGGAACCAGTTTTGAAATTGGGTTAACTTAATAGGCTGTGAATTATACAAGCTCTTTAAGTTAATCTGATTTCATAGCCACCTTAGCGTGTCCACACTTAACTGTCTGAGGACCAGAGTACAAGTCCTTTGAAGTTTCAGATGAGGTGGATATTGCTGCAAATTTCCATGCCATCGGAGGATGTTGCTGATGGGATCTCCTACTGAAACATATTTGAACCTCAAACTATGACACAAATAGGTTGGTGCAGAAAACGTCATTGCCAACACTCGTTTGCTTGGAGTGATGACAAATGATTATGGTGTTTCTTTCCATTGTGTGCACAGTTCTCTGATGTTCTTCCATCCTCTTTGCTATATCACAAAGATCATTCCATTTCTGATTGAAGTCCCTGGCATCTTACTTCCAATGCCCTGCGGCATTAACACATTGCATGATTCTGTTTCAACATCCTTTGCTTCTTGGCAGAGATTTCCTTCTATATTCCAAGCCTAGACAGCGCATGAAAGGATTTCTGAGCTTTTATACAACAGTCTTGGCTGCCTTTTTTTCCATTTTTTTTTTTCTTTCCTTCCTTGAGGTAGTGACTAGTCTTTCTTCCCATTAGCTGTAATGAAGACATGAATTACGCAGAGAGGTTACCTGAAGGTAAATAACCCTGTAGGATTCAACACAAATGTTGCCAGAAATGAAGCTTTTTGGTAACAGATTTTTTTTGATAAATTAAAAATATAAAACCTCAGATTTGTTTTATCCCAATTCAACTAAAAAAATACATATGTGTAAGTACATATACATATGTGTATTTATATACTTATATATACGACTCTCCATGTGCTTCTGTGACTGAACTTTTCACCAAAGCCAAAATTACTTCTTAAAACAAATATTTTTTTGTGAGAGGGAATTTTCTTTGAGAAAACTGGTTCTTCAGACCTTTTCCTATCTATTTCAAGTAGCACAACAGCAGACTGATTCTCTGCTTGAAACTACTTGGAAGGCATTTTATAGCAGTCCATCCAAAAAGACTGTGTTATGAAGAAGTAGTATGTCCGGTTTCTCTGACAGAAAAGACTAATAAATTTACAAGTGCTGGAAAATCTCCCAAATAACCACTTCTGTCTCTCCCAGCCTAATGCAGAGCACATTAGATAATGAAAGTAAACAGAAAACGCACACGCCAATATTTCCTGTAGCACATAACTGCATCCTCACCTAAATGCTAATCACAAGCTGATACTTGCCTGCATAAATCTAATCAGCTGCCTTCAGAATTGCATGAGGAGTGATTCCTTTCATGCGCATGGGAAAACATCCAAATCGTGTCTCACATTTGTGTCCTTTAATAGCGCTGTTTTCTCTGAAATGTACAGTAACAGGCTCTCTACTTCTCACAAGTGTCCTGATAGCAATATGCTCGTGCTCATTTTAATTTCCTCAGCATCTAGCTCTGAAGGCAGAAGGGTTTTAAAGTGCCTAGACATATATCCTGCCAGGTACTGAGCAATGCAACTCAAAGAAGGTGTTTTGTCACTATATACAGTTGGACGGTGTGTTGATATTAAGTGTGATGAGATACAGAAGCAGGACTCCTGGCTGATGTAAACTAACGTAGCTCCGATCAAAAGGAATAGTTCTGGTCTGCTGAATAGAAACACTGTAATACAGTTGTGTGGATTGCTCAGGGATTGCTTTTAAAACAGGAAAGGTAGAGAAAATCTGGGGTTTAGGTTTGATCAGTTGTTTTGTTAAACTTCTGCCCTGTCCACCACGCAGCCCCTGCGGGTGAGGGAAAGAGGGTTACCCTGCACTCTGCTCAGCACAGGCACAGCTCTGCTTGGGTACACGCTTCTCTGTGGTTTCAGGTGCCTATTTTCCATGTTATTATATGTGGTAGAGGGTATGGTGAAATACTCCCACCATATTTCTCCCCAGCAGAAGCAGGCTTCAGCTCAGTGAGTGCAAGCACTGGGTGGAAAAGGCACAATCTTACAACCTATAGGTTGTATAACTGATGCAGGTCCCAGCATGAGTGAGTATCCAGCTGTAGGCACGTGGGAATTTTGAGGATGAAAAGGAAAATATCTATAGATTTTAGGACAAGCAACTTGGTTTCTGAACTCTTTTGATCTCCACTGAGTTCAATTTCAACAAATGGGACTTCAGAGCCTCTGCTCTGCCCAAAGCCAGCAGTGGTCTGTGTCCCTCTCCTGCATCTGGCTTTCAGTCTTTGTGCATCTCTGCCCCAAAATGGGAGAGGAGCACAGCCTCAGAGGAGGAGTCACTATGGAAAAATGCTGGTTTACTCAGATATCATGGCAATGGAAGCCATCAAGGGACTACGGAAAACAACAAAGGATATTTTCTTGATGGTTTTATTTTATATAAAATATTTTTTAATTTTATCTCATCTGTTTCAGCCATGTAACATTTTTACATTGAGCACAGGATGGAATTTAGTAGAGAATTAAACCTAAAATAGAATGAAAAGTGTTTTGTACATCCTTTGTTTCACAGTTTTAAAAGTTGCGTGGATTGGTTGCTGCACATTTTTTCTTGTAAAACTCCCAAAAAAGCAATTATGTAAGTCCTCATTACAAATGAGTCACCAGCATTGTTTTGTTTTATGAAATGGAAATGCTTTAGTGCTGAATTGCCTCTGTGAGGGCAAAAGAGCATGTATAAAACTTGGGCTGCTTCTGCTTTATTCCTTCATAACTTAGAAGTGGTTAAGTAAATTCTAGCTACTAAACAGCATTTTTTGTTATTGAGGAAAAGTAGGGTTAAGGCTTATTCATGTGCAACTGAAATGGCATTGAGCAAGCTTTAATAAACCACTGAAGGCAAGATAAAACTTAACAGAAAAGCTGCTTCACTTAATATTTACCAGATAGTGTTATTTCCAATATGTTTAAAGATAAAAAGTGCCTTAAATCTAAACTCCAACTTTCTGCTCTAAAAAAACTTGGGAGAGGTCATGTTTTGAGCATATGTGTAAAACAGCATTCCATAATTGATATATTAAAATATGAGATCATATTTATTATTTTCTTTTTGAAATATACGAAAGCAAGATATAACTGTATAATCCTGTATGATCTATTCAACAAAAATCTGCTTCAAAAGTCCAAGGAAAGAGTGAAAGAGGGGGTAAAAAGCAAGAAAGCCAGTAGAGTGTATTTTGTGATGGTTCAAGGTTATTCTCTAAAGGACAAATTAATGTAATTTGTATTTGATAAGGATCATATTGGATGTTTTATTTGCATTCTTTCACATCTCAGGAGAGGTGTTGCTAAATAAGTCCAAATGGGATAAAAAGAATAATTTTTATTTAAATGCAAGCACTGCAGTTTTCAGACTCCAATGTCATAGTGTGTATGGGGCTCGGAAACACTGCCTTAAGAAGAGCCTTGATGCCCACGACTTCTGTATGCTGCTTCCCTCCCACCCCCCCTTTCTTTTTTCATCTGTAAAGTCTTTTTCTGCATATAATTTCTGAAATGCGAAGCACATGCTTGGTTGTTCTGTAGCACAGGTCCCTCTTCAGCAGCCCCTACTCACTCTCTATCAAAGTCAAAACTCCCTTTGAAGTCCTGCTTTCTGCCCAAGCCCTGCGTGCCGCAGAGGCGATGCCTCCTCCGCTGCGTGTTCTTCAGGGTAGGGTTTGCTGCGGTGTGTGTTTGCGCGGGGCCTGGCCACGCTGGGCTTTCACCCCTGGGCTGCTCTTGTCGTAAGAGTGTTTAATCAACATTTAAATACACAATTTGATCAACAGGTGGTCCCATATGTTCCTGACTCCTCTGTGTCTGGCTACAATTTAGTTGCCATTTCTGGGTTCAGGTCTGAGAGGCACACTTGAGTCCTCCCAAGCTGTGACCTCTAAGATCACCCAAATTCCCACCAGTCGTTTACATGTGCTTTCCCAAGGCTCCACAGGGGCTGTGCTTGGTCTGGTCTCCTGCTTTATTCTGGGATGATGTTACAGGAAAACAATGAATTTAGCATGTGATTTTTTCTGAACAATGAGCTTAGTACATGACTCTTAACTACAAGCCTCCTCGAAATTGTACAAGCTTTAAACATGGTAGTGATTGTATTAGAGATCATGGAAATGTCCTGATTGACACTGTCTACTAATCTGAGCATATCCTATCCTAATCTGAGTAGACAAAGTTACAGGATCACAGAATTGCCTCAATTGGAAAGACCTTTAAGATCATCAAAAGAACTTTAAGACCATCAAAAGACCTTTAAGATCATCAAGTCCAACCATGAACCCAACACTGACAAGTCCCCAACTAACCCATGTCCCTCAGCACTGTGTCTACACAACGTTTCAATCCCACCAGGGATGGGGACTCCACCACTGCTCTGGGCAACCCCTTCCAATGCCTGAGAACCCTTTCAGCAAAGAAATTCTTCCTCAGATCCAATCTCAACTGCCCTTGACACAACTTGAGGCCATTTCCTCTTGTCCTGTCACTTGTTACTTGGTTGAAGTATACTTATTACTTATACCTGTTACTTAGTCTGAGCACACCCCATCCATACTCTGGAAAGACCATATGAAGTAAAGTCGCTCATCCTGTCTCCTTGCCACACGCTTTTATACCAACCTCAAATCTTGCTCACTTGCTCAGCATTAAGGGTTCCTTGTACTCAGGGACCATCTTCCATCAGAGGCAGCTCAGCAGTTCAGGGTGGCATAGGGTTACAGACTTGATGGTCTCCCAGTGGTAGTCCTCCAAGGGAGTGACAAGTGTCTCCCTTGGGCAGAGCTGCTGTCTGGAATGCTATTTAATAGGCTTATCTTGGGCAAGCTGAGACATGAGTCAAACGTATAATATGAACGGGAGTTTGTAATTTCGTACAAACAACCCTCTCTCAGTTATGATCTACTCTCAAAGGCTGCTGATGGATTGAGCTCAATAAAACAAAAGAGAGAGGGAAGGACAACATTAAATGAAGGGAAAAAATATTTTTTTCTAAAAATGTGAAAAAAAAAAATACTGAAACATGTTGGAAGGTGTTCCACCAGCTGCACAGTTGATTCAGAATAAACTGTGAAAGTTTAATGTTTTATCTAATTTTTAAAATAATTAAGTCTGGTTTATTTACTAGCCAAACTAAAGACTGTCCTTCTGAAAACTCATTTCAAGTATGGAAAAGTTTCTTTGCAAAAGGTAAATTTTTGGGACCTTTGTTGATTGTCACATCTTCCTTTGTGGAAACAATTAGTAAAAAACGTAATTGTGCATCTCTGTAGAGATATTCAATGGCTTGATTTCTAGACTTAGCTCTTTCCAAGAGATGCTCTTTATACTTAATTATTTTACAATTTCTAGAAAATACTTTGTTTGTGCTCTAAGCACAGTTTGTGTTGGCTGCTATGGAGAATATTGTGATATTTTAAGATGTTTATGTGTGTTTTAGTTCATCCCTTCCTACCCTCCTATGTACTTTTGTACCTTTTTCTATCTTCTAAGATGCTGTGATTCACTGTTCAAATTAACCACAGGTTTATACAGAGGAAAGTAAAACATATATAGATATAGGTGCCACATTGTGAGGTGTGAAATAGACTCCTGAGACCTGAGCAGCTGAGACCTGATGTCCCCGGGCACCCATGGACCTGACTGAGGATGCTGCATCTCAGAAGCCTGCTCTGGCATCAGTGTCCATCTGAAAAGCTGCACCTGGAGCTGGGTTTGGCACAGATGGTGAGTGCTGAGGGTTCAGGCGAGGACTGGGGTAGCTTCAAAACCCAGCACTGTACGATCATGGCAAACAACAAAGACAAATCTCATCCAGAGCTTCTACAGTTGTTCCTGAGATCATGCAGTAACTGTGGATATCCTCTTTGAAGAAAAAGTGCTTGTTTTTTAAAGCCGTTTGTTGGCCTCTGGCAAAAAAATAAATTGCTATGGGAAAAAGATCCTGACAGACACATGAAAAACATTTCAAGTTGTGTTATACTGTAATTATCCTTCTGGAGTTAGGCATTCATATAATTTTGGTATGACAGTGTGCTAGAAATTTTTTCTTTCCCTGTGATTTTGGTAGAGTTCTTAAAAAAAGTGCTGGGCTATATTTGTGCCCTGTCCCCAGCCTGTTATTTTTAATCACTGATGGAATTAATCATTGATGCATTAGAACTGAAATAAGTTTATTGGGGGTTTATTTTGTTTTGCCTTTTTTTTTTTTTTTGGGTGGGATCTCCTGCTCTTGAGAATCCTTTAAATACCCAGAACATCTTATGAGAAGGAACTGTGTCATTGTGTGTATGTGCTCTGAAGTGTCTGTCAAAGCCATTGTCCCATGGTCCTTGCTAGCTGAAGGGCTCACCCATCCCTGGGGCAGGCTGGAGGGCAGGTGCTGCAGCAGGCGTGGGAGTGGGTTAGGGACTGGAAACTGCAGTAGATAAGAGTTGTGGTGAACTTTGTGTGTGATGCAGAATGGGATGGTTTCGTTTAGAGAGAGAAGGAGTAAAAAGCAGGTGATCTAAAAGATGATCTAAAATCACTATTTTCTATAGGGAAGACAGATTTAGTCATCCACTTACCAACTTGTATAATATTAAAAAAGAGGTGTTCAATGATATTGAAAGGCAACAAATTGAGATGTAAATCTGATGAGGAAGGAAACAGACTTAAAGAGTTCCACAATCATTCCAAACTTGTTAAAAAGGGGAGGAAGAATAAATGTAATTTTTTCATATCTAAAATACTTTTGCAAACATTTCAGGGAAGCTTTTTGAGCTGAAGAAAGGAAGATATTGGCTGATCTCCATCCACAATGCTGAAGTGCCTAATACATTCACCCCAGGTAGTGTCTCCAACCTAAGGTGCCTGTTTAATGAGGAAATATTTTCTCCTTTTGTTTATTCTTGAATTCTTTCATAAATTTCATTTTCATTCTGAAAAAAAAAAATCTATTTCTGAAAATTCAAATTACTGGATGAAACAAAATTGCTGCTTTCTAGTCCTTCCTATTTATTATGCTGGTTTCTGCTCATGTTCCTTTGTGGTGTTTGTTACTGGTTACTAGCTACTCTTGAGCAAAGTGCTGAAGAATGTGGTTCCACATCCAATTTAGTGTGGCAGTTCTTGCATGTTTTATGTTGTTTAAGAAACCTTCAGCCAATTATCAAATACAAAATATAAGACGCCTTTTTTTTTTTCCTAGTCTAATCATATGAAAGATTATTTTAATTTGGACCAAAATAATTGAGAGTGTGCATATTATATGCTTAATGTCAAGGACGGAGTATATAATTTTCAATTTAGGAAGGCTCTACTGTGATAAACTGTTCAGAACAGTCCCAACAATATTGAATCTTCAGAAACATTGGTCATAAAAATCTCCTGTAATGCTGCCTTAATAACGGTAAAAAAGCCATCATAATTTCACAGGAATACTGGGAGGATTACAGCTTTTATAATGTGGGGTGTGAACATCCCAAACATGGGAAATATTTAATCTGTCTGTTTTGTGGCTGTGGTTTGCCAAAGATTAGGATTGGGATTACACAGTTTGTGTGATACAACCCAACCAAAATACCACTTTGTGGTACATGGCCTGTTTCACCCGCTGCGATGCAGAGCGTTGTAAGGGCTCAGCCACCCCTTGCCATTTGGAGAAATATCTTCCCAATCACTGACACTGCAGGTGATATAAAACTGGAAGGAAGAAATCTGAATGCAGTGCTGCCTGGAATTGGGGAGTAATTCCGATATTTGTTTGTCTGTTTGTTCATTCTCCTTATCTCACAAAGTTACAGAATGCTAATGAGATGTCTTTCTATTTATAGAAAATAAAACATATGGGAAAAGGATTATGTCTGTCACACACTGCCAAGCTGATTTCGTAGAGCGACAGCTCTACAGGGAAAGTTTGACTTCCAGTACTCCCGGGAAGTCGAACTGAGACTGCGAGCCAGAAAGCCTGGGTTCCAGTCCCTCCATCTGCAAGGCACTTAACCCCCAGTTCTTCCCCTTCATTTCTGACTTAATTGGTTTAACTACATTTCCCTGTCTCACTCTGGATGCTGTGGGGTTAATTAATGTGCACAAAGTCCTTAAGATGCTTGGATGTAAGTTTTGTTTTTGCTGTTTTCACAGTGGCATTATAAAGGGACCTTCATGCTAAGTAAAGCCTTAGGGTTTACTAAGTGGAACGTCACCTCTGCTCTAATATCTTTTGCTGACATGGGGCTGGGGTGGGTAGCATTGGCCATTAATAGGTCAGTTTTGAGAAACTATTCAGTCCCTACAGAGCTTCTACACACTTTTCTTCAATTGTATGTCATCCAGGCGCTCCTCAGTGACATCCCACCCTGATACAGAGCTGGAGAAAAGGGGCTGGCAGGCACACAGCGTGCACAGTCATGTAGAAACTGAGATACCCTTCAGGCATCTCATGGGGAAATGGAGGGGTAGGAGTGGTGATAATGTCCTTGGTCTTCTATCCATGCTTGATAGATCCCAGTGAAGCAGGTCTTCATGCGAGGTTTGAGGAACACAGAGAGGGAACCTGAACTGAATGGCGCTGTCAGCCCAAGCAGAGACAAATCCTCTGGACATGCAATGTAGATGCTTAGTTTGTGTGGCAAAGTACCAAACCAGAGAGCTTTGTGAGTAGATAAACTGAAGTTAAAGGTAGAGTGGCCCAGATCTCACTTTTGTGCAGTGCACCAAAGTGTCTGGTAAGCAGCATTTTCCCTTGGTTGGCTTAAGGTGTTCAAAGAAATTTCCTCAATAAGAGACTCTTGTCACTGGGATTTGTGTGACATTGTTGTCCCTGAAATCTCACCACAAGTTTCTACAGAGTACTTAGAAAGATCCCAGCTTTGGGTACTGTCTATTGTCTTGGCTCTCTTCCTGTACATCTCCCAGTCAGAAATGCCCATGTGTGACCCACAGCATGGTCTTTCCTGTAGAAGCAGAGATCAGCTGAAGCTCAGCCCAAGTGTGTGTTTGCATCTCTGTGCAGCACAGAGCCACTAAGCCTGGGCATGGGCACAGACTCAGGCTCACCCTACACAGGTAACCTGATGAGCCCTGAAGGATACCCACTGATATTAGAGACGGTAAAGATCCCTTCACCTCACTGCTGAATCCATGCTAGCCCACATAGCCAAAATGTTAATTATAGGCTGCTAAACTGGGAATTATGTTTTCACCCCTGGAAGAGCTAGGCTTAAGTGTTTCAATGTTTGAGTCTTTCTCCTGCCCTTCTTCTCCCACCCCTCCCCTCTCCCTCCACCATCTCCTAGATGTCAAGAAATCAGAAAGGAAGCTGCAGCTGAAGTTGCATGGATAAGCTCCGTGGGTGTGAGAAATGTAAGTCTGTGAGATTATTTGTGTCTCAAGCTTGAAATTTACAGTGCTAAAGCATTTGAGCTCACTGTATAATGAAATAAGTAGCATTTTCAGAAAGAAACTCACTCCGAGGCAGAGGGAAAGAAGAGCTTTCCTATCATACATAATTGTCACTGCATTTGAACTTTTACTTTTGCCTGTGTCTTGCAGCTAAATCCTGGTGTCCTGAGCAAAACTTAAAGAAACATATTTTGCACAGGGGATCTCTGCAGGAACTGGATTTCCCTCTGTAGACTTCGTCATGACTCCAGGTACAATTTACAGTGAGTAGCAACGACTGCTTCTCCTGCACTCTCCACAGAGAGAGGATTTTGTCCCATGGATCTGCCAATGCACCCACCTGCCTTTTCTCACGGCTTATTTGTTTTTAAGGCAGGCGATGGTGCCTGCGCCTTGTGCTGAGTGCTCCTTCCCACTGCCTGGAGAGATTTCCTTGCCATACAGCCAGCCTGCTCTTCAGTCCCCCTCCTTCCTTTGCCCAATCATTAACATAAATCATAACCTAGCAGATGAAAAGAAATTTCCAGTCTTTGTGATCTCCTGCCAGAGTTCTCCCAGTTTTTCTCAGTTTGGGAAAACAAATGTGCATTGCAGCATGTCCTGAGGGTTGACAAAATAGAGCTGTTTCAGACCAACAAGGGAGATGTATTCTGAACATGAGGTCCTGCTGTGGCCCTCAGGTGGAGCTGTGGGGCCTCCAAGGAGAGCCATGGGGCAGGACAACCTCTCTGCCCACCCGCCAGACTGCTGGGCCAACACAGACATAGGTGGGAGGGAAGCAGTGAAGTCTTCTTCACCCCTCTCCATGGTCTCCCAGAGCTGTCCACAACATCCCAGCCCAGGAGCAGCACCCACAGGGAGGGCAGAGCTTGTCTCCATCCCCTGGCACATCCCTGGGGACAGGGTGAGGAAGGATGCACTAAGAGTGGGGCAGGGGCCGTTGTCTCTGCTGTCCCCCTACAATTGAGCTGCCTCCATGGTAAGGGGCTCCTGCTCTGACAGGTGACAACGTCACTCTACACAAATTGAACGAGGTCTTCAGGCTTGTGTTTTTTCAAACAAGATTTGTTTCCTAGATCATCTGTAATCCTGAAACATAGTCCATAGGGAAGCAGGCTGGGATGTTGATGTTTTTTGGTTGTGACCTAAACAAGACATGATTCCAAGTGCAGTAATTTCTTGGAGAGAACGATGGCTTTCTAAGAGGGCTTCAGACAAAGAACATATTTCCAATAATCCCCTGGGAAGTGAAATCACTTCTAAAATGCTGTCAGAAGTCAATAAAAAGTTCAGCTATGCTGCTAAAAATGAACAACTTAAACCAGACTTGCAATATGAACCAGTAAAGCTTCACCCGTCCTCAGCATACCCTCTGCCTTGCTTGTACGGGAGATTCAGCGACAGAATTTCTTTGCCACAGTCTCTGCCATTGAGGGACACTGTTTGTGAGTTTATATCCTGTAGGAAATTAGTATATGTTGGGATACTCAAAGATTACAACTTCACAGGCACAAAGAAGTGAGCCTGGAAAATTTGACTTTGGTGCAATCAAATGATCACATCTCAAGGTCACTAAAGGCAGATAACAGCCGAATAACTGGCCTCAGCCCTTCAGCACAGCGTACTTTTAATACGTTGATCCAAGTCCATATGGTCTTATTTTATTGTTCCTAGCTGCCTACTATATTGAATTTTGAGGTGGATTTTTGAAATGGATATGGCTTCTAAATTTATTCTGCTCAGGACTTCAACTTCACTGTTTGAAATTTTATCTTTATTTGAATTTTTTTATGAGGAAAATACATGTCATGTGCCACAATTTTATTTGCTTTGCCAGGCAGCCCCCTTTCTAGGACAGGAGGTACAGCAAAGAGTGCCCCTGTGGGGTTCTGAGTTAGAGGTTTCCCCTAGTTTATTAACTGAGTAGAACCTGACTTTAACAAAGTGATGCCAGATCTCGTCCACTTAATGCATGCCTTGATTTGTACAGGTTTTATTAAATTCCTCGTCTCTCCACTCCCTGTGGGTTTTTTTTTTTTGCATGGTGGCATAGTATGCCGGCAACAGTTTCTCATATCCTCTCTCGCCACAAAAATCAAATCAAGGGGATACTCATGGAAGACCTGTTGAGACCAGTTTAGCTGACGTTACTTCATGATTTAAACTTTAAAAGCTAAAGGAAGATTAATGCTGCACATTGGTCTTTTACTTATAATCTTTGTTGTCTTACGTCTCTTTCTACCTAGAACGAGGAGTGTAACAGAAGCGGCTGATTTCTGTCTCCATGGGGGAGAGACAGGCATGTAATTGAGAGTGTTACACACAGGATCCAGTTTCTGGTACAGTTCTTGCCATTATAATTTGATCTGCCAAGATAGAGCTCATAGCCTGATTGACATCTCTGAAGGCTTGTGTAATATGAATAATAATTATAAAAAGACAGACAATGAATACTACTCCAGCACGTTTGCTGAAAAGGAATTATTTCAATATATTTGTAGGAAAACCTTGGAAAAGTAAACACCAAAGGCATGTGAACATAGTAAAAAAAAAATTCCTTTAAGGATTCGGATGAATATTTGTAGGAAGCACGTTACAGTTTCTTTCAGCTTTGCAAACAGGATTACATGAGTAATCTTCAAGTAATATAAGGATAAATCATTTTTGGAAAAAGCCCCCAATGGTTTAGGTATCAGCAGGCTTTCACTTGCTAGCAGGCATGCAAGTGTTTCTGGCCCACCTCTCTTGCAGTGTACAAAACACAAGGAAAATCCCACTCTTTCTTGAGGCCCAAATTTGCTATAATCCTGATGAATATGCATTTTACATGTCATTCCAGAATCCGCTCAGATGCAAGTTTAGATTCCTACATTCGTAAGTTGGAACATTGACATGAAACTGTTGTCCCCTGTACACATGAATATGTGTAATTTTGTCACTATTTGAATCTCCCCTTTCCAAGACATCTCCAGGACTGACCTGCTCCTCACACCTCAGCTCCTCACTTTTGGCTGCACAGTTGCAGACATCCAAGGGATCAATGGATGTTGTAGCTGCTGAGTCCTTCAGATTCTCTTGTATTCCTGTGAAGCTTGGGGGTTGCAGCATCTCTCACGAGAGCTTGGTACAGTTCCTCCCATGATTTTTCCTGTGATTCCTGCTAAATGTAGTGGGAGTAAAGCTCTTCCAAATAATTTTGAGGATTTGGGGATATATTAATATAAATGGATGTCAAAATAATTTGCATTTCTGTGAGTGCTGATGAGGTTGTAATTACTGGGACTGCTATGGCCACTTGGCTGTAATTCCTACATATTAACTATTGCTCTACACAATTAATATATAAATTAAAAACATAGCTCAGATTCAGGTAGGTAAAGTTTCACAGAACTATCAAAATGAACACAACAATGATAAATAAATAATAAATTCCTTCCAGTCGTGGACAACTGAAAGACATGAGGTCTTGAAACTGCAAGAATCAAGGCAATGTCAAGATGTAACTAAATATTTCCATATATCTGTTTCTCAGTTCTGAGTATTACAAATATATTTTGATCAACAATGTAATTTTGAAAATTATTTTTAATTTTTTTAACCCATTATTTCAGAAACTGTCAGATTAATTGAATATACATTATTTGAAAATTAAGATTCAATGCTCAGTGCTCCATTTTTATGTGTGTACATCCAAGATTTTGGTTCAATAATACATTCAGTCTTTGACTTTACTCAGGTTTGTAAAATAGCATTTAAAAAAAAAAAAGGGAGGTAAAAGTTAGTCCAGTTCTGGAATAGCTTTTAGCATAAGCACCTGCTCTCTACACAAAAAAAAAAGAAAAAAAAATCTCAGTTTTAATTAGTGATTTGGCATGGTCTGCTCTCTTAACTAGCAGTGTCTTTTGTTTCTTCATCTGACAGCCTCCTCACCCTCAGGGTATGATGTAAAATGACTCATTTTCATATAAGGTAGAGGAGTTTAGTGAATATATGACCTACAGATTTTCCTAATTTTTTTATAATATAATGCACTTTGATGCATTTCAAAGATAATCTGTATGATGCTTTGCATATTCCTACTTAATTACAGTATATCTCAAGATGATTTACTGCAGTCAGATAATTCTGAAGTAGTCATGCTATGGAGGGCATGTATACCACAGGCAGCTGAACAATTAGCCATAAAGTTCATGGGGGAAATTATGTGTGTGTGTGGAAGTGGAGAGGTTTGGCACAGGAAGAGTTACAAATCAAAAGGTATATATTATGGCCGCATCTAATGAGGTCTTTCTGACAGTTTCAGTGTATTTTGGCTTAAACTAAATATTATTTAAGCATGGTCCCACTTCCAGCCTCTCCAAGTAATGGGTGATGAGCAAAGTAATATTGAAAAAATATTTCTGAAGAAATTTTTTAACTTACTTATTTCCTTTTCCAGTTTTATATTATAATATTTCAGTAAAACTCAGATCTATTTTAGGGCCAGAAAAGTCTGGAATAGCATTTTGGCTCTTTATTTGACCATATGTGTTAATGTTCCAGAGACTCCCTCTACATAAAATCAGGCTGGAATGAAGTGATCAGTGCTTGAGAGCATTTCAAAGCCGTAGTAACAGATCCAGACTTCTAAGGCCAGATGAGGACCGCATGATCATCCAGGCTGACCTCTTCTATAACACAAGCTGTAGACAACTGGAAGTGAGTATGCATCTCTTCAGCCTTTCAAGAAGCGTTTCCCTTTTGCCCAGGGAAAGGGTTGAGTCACCATCCCTGGAGGTATTTAAAAGACAAGTAGAGGTGACGCTTAGAGACATGTTTTAGTGGGCATGGTGGTGTTGGATTGACGATTGGACTTGACGATCTTAGAGGTCTTTCCCAACCTTAACAATTCTATGATTGTTTAAGAAATGCTGCAGCAGAGTGGGAAGTTTAGCCCAAAGCAGGTGGATGATTCCCATGTGCACAATGGGCTATCTCTGAGCCATCAAACAATCCCAGGGTCTCCGTGCCAAGCCGTGCAGGGGTTTCCATTTGCAAACATTTGAAGAAAACACCTAGATATTAAGTAATTTTGAGGGCAGAAAAGCATTTCTGGAATTTAGGATTCCCTGGCCTTAGATAATAATCAAATTTACTTCTTCTCATTTCTTTTTATTTTAGCTAGTGGAGTTGTGAGGACTGGATTACCATGACCTATTTATTTTTGGAATATTTTATTCTCTCTAGGAATTCACTTATTTCGACCTCTCCAGTCAAGCATTAGCCTGGCAAAAGAGTAATCTGTAAAACTTGCTGCACATCTGCAAATATCAAATGTCCATGAACAGGCAAAAGGACTCACTCCACTTACTTTTTTTGTCAGATGGTTTCATTTAGAACCCAAAGGGTCAGGAGTCACAGCATGACCTCATCAAATTAGACTCAACTGAGAGAGGTGTTTAGCACAACAAAAAGGAAGTAATCTGAAGGACATTAAATGCAAATGAGACTGCCATGTGCAAACTTCAAAAACACCTGATCCAAATGAACAGTGTTGACGGGGGTCGAAGGGGTGAGAAAGAAGGTTTCATATTTTGGTTGGTTTTTTTCAAGGACTATCAGCAATATTACATCCTGTAGAGCTGGCTGAAAATCTCATAGGTATGTGAATATTTAAACTTAAAAATACCCACTTTTATTTTTGCCAGGTGAGAATATGTCAGTATTTACTGTCAGGAGTTTGGTTGGCTTGTAGATCAAGCCTGGTAGCAATTCTTTCTGTTTTAGTGGTTTTGTTACTAAGCAAGTATTTCTGGAGTGGGTTCATTATCGCATGAGTCTCATTTTTGTGAAGTAATAAAAAATAATTTTGAATGCCTAATTGAAGAATTACAAGGAAGATTCAATTGCTGATGGTTCTTTTATACAGAGAAGAAAAAGCTCATTAGAAGGTTTGCACATTTTTCCTTCAGGACATTAATCCATGCCCCCACTGGCTGAGATGTCTTTCAGCCATGAAGGCAATGGGGCAATGAAGGTCTTGTTATAATGGAACCAGGCTATTTCCAGATAATGTGAGTCAGATTGACTTGAGGGATAGATCTGCTTTCCAGATGTTGGCTATAGTCAAGTGGAGCAGGGAGACAGACATGGCAGCTAAGTATGAGGAGAACCTTGGAATAAATAAGAAGCCAAAAGTGCTGTGCTTGCAATGAGTAGTGTTGGGATTTTCAACACTGTGTGAGTCAGGGAAAAAGCTGATAAACAAATATTTGTTGCTGACAGACACAGAGATGTCTAAGTGTATTGAGAAATGAGCCAAAAAAAGATCAAAATGGAATCAAAATGGGCCTGAAAGCAGTACTTTTTTAGAGCTCGGAATCTGAATGCATCCTTAAGACTGCAAAAGACTGGAAAGTGGTGGAAATGGCTGGTGAATGGGAAAGAAAACTAACTGTGTTTGCTCATAGAAATCTAGGAGAAAATAATACAAGGAAGGGAAGAAATAAAGTGTGATTTAAGGAAATTCATGCATGATAGGAGCTAATAATAGTCCTGAATATCTAATCCAAAGCCTACAGAAGTCAGTGAGAGCTCTGTGCAAGTATTAAGGCAGAGGGACTGTTTTTATTTCTTTATTTATGTCTTTACTTCTTGTTTGAATCCTAGTTTTTCTGCATCCTGACAGCCATGGGATCAAAATTAGCTGCCTAACCAAACAGCCAAGCTCTAGGTTCATCAGTGCTACACATATCACAAGACACTAGGAGTTTGTAAGGACAGCCTTTGAGATAGAGAAACATGGGATGATGGGTGACATCTCTGTGAGCTGTTGCCAGGCAGGCTGAAAGATGACTCTCCATGTAGAAAGGAGAAGATTATTTTAATCAGTGATAAGCAGATGGACAGATTATACAGGTCCATGCTTTCAGGAGTCTCTTCCCATCCTCAGTGCTCCTCTTTGTAGCTGAGGTGGTCACAAACACAGTCTTCTGCTCCTTTGAGGAATGTGCAGAGCAAGCCCTGCTAGAAGGGTGGGAGAGAAGAACTGTGTGTGTTCCTCCCATGGCCTGTGGAAGGTGCTGCTTTTATTTCCTTCAGCATGGAGCAGTTTTTCAAGACTGAGCCTTCAGAGAGGGTACAGCTCATGGGAACAAGACCAGCCCCATGATCAGGTGTCATTTTCTTAACCCGGCCAGTGGGTCTTATCTCAGGATCAGGCCAGCTGGCAGCAAGCTGAAGGCGATTGCTGGCGGTACGAGCAGTCAGGGGAGGTAGCAGGAGATCTGTACAGTCAAGCCTATACACTCAGGGTGTGGGGGCTCACATCTGGCTGCAAGATGCTTTCAACAGTTTGTTGGACAAAGGCGCTTGGTCAAAAGAGGTCAGGGCAGGTTCAGTTGTACTGCCAAGGGTGAAAACTGTAGTGAAAGTCAATAAAGGGCTCTCATGGCTTCTAGTTTACCCAAATAAGGAGAGAGAAGAATTGTTAACATAGGGTTTTCCCTTACCTTTTCAAGGTCATAGGAAGGTTAGCTCAGCTTCAAATTGCTGCATAAGCTTGAAAGGAAGAATGACAAAATGTGGATTAGGAAAATACATGGTCTTATTTTTAAAAGGTTGTTCTACTGAAATGGTGGAGGATGGTGGTCACCAGAGGGTGAAGTGCAGGCAGGGTGGGAGGAGTGCTCAAAATTTTGTAGCTTGAGCATTTTTCTACTTGTTTTGAAAAAGAGCTTAATGGGAAGAAAGATTTTGAAGTTACAACTGGGTGAACTTCAGTTACAAGAAAGATGCATGTTTTTAATGGTGTTGGTGATTATCCACAGGCAAAAACAACCAGGAAAATTGGGGATCTCTAGCTTGGTTGTTTTCTGGAAGCTATGATTTAATTACAGAAGAAATCTTTGGGCATAACATATGGCAGGTTAGTGAAATCCCATCATTGGGTTATTGAAGATAATCTGGTAGAGCTCCCTGACACAGGAAGCTATTTTTTTAAGCTTCCCTTTATATATAAAGCTTCCCTTTAGTTCTGCCTTTAGAGATAGAGAGTGTAACTGACTGAAGTAGGCAGCAAATGAGTTATTTTTACTGCTGAAGAAATTGATTTTACTGTTTACAAGTAGTGTTTTAAATGAAAAAAAAAAAAACCAGACAAATCCAACAAAACCTACGAACAAATCCCTGTGTGTAAATTTCTGTTTCTGCAACATGATTTTTCAATACTTCCAAGGATAACCTGAAGGGCTGGATGCCCAATTGCATGATAAATTAATGGTAGCTGGATGTCCAAAACCAACAAATCATCTTGAGGCAGTTCAGTCATCAAGAAACTAATGTCAATTTACAGTAAAAAATATCTTTCTTTATACAGAAATAGCAGTTGGTGTGTGTGTGGGGGAGGGAGGTATCAGAAAACGATTGTGCAGTCAGTTTATAAATCAAGGACTGTGAATACCTCAAATGTTCTTCAAATATTGCAGCATGGAAAAATATCAGGGAAACTCTGTCATTTTTGCCTCTTCCACCTCTGGTTACACCAGTTGTTGATACTGCATTCCTACTGATTGTATTATCTTTAATAATAATAATACAAACAGAGAATTCAAAGAAACTCATGAACGAATACTTTATGGTATTTACAAGGTGCATTTTTTATGAGTTTATTTTTCTCCTCTTTAAGCAATGCTTTATCTATATCTAGTAAAGTTCTAGATGAGAAACAGTTTACTAGATATAGAATATTAAATATAAATATTGGGTGACCGTAATAGAAAAGTCAGAAAATGGTTTTTAAAGAAACCAAAGAAGCTTTCATATAAACAGCTAGAATAAATATATGAAAATTTGGATTCTCTTAATAAAATGTACTTCAGATGTGTGTAGTTAGGAAAATGTCTATATTCACATGCATGTATGTGTGAGAATATATATATATTTGTGTGCTCACATAGTTCAGCTATACATATATACACATATTTTATATATTTATAACATCTGTTTATTATATTGATATATGGTTTTCAACACTGTTGTGCTGTTTCAAACTGTTCAAAACCAAAACTGCTTAATACAAAATTCTAATACTCCAGCTGGAGGTAAATGTCACCCTTCTAAAATAATGAGCTATAAATATAGTTTTTGTTTTTACTGTTTACTCCATATAAATGATATTTTTATCTAATGCGCTATCCTGAGGACATGGAAGCTTTCCATACATATATACAAGATTCAACCATTATTTAGTGGAAATAATACCAAATTACACCAGGGTTAGAAAGACACTAAGCAGCCTGAAGCACGATACAATGGTTGAACTTAAAATTCAGTTCATTTGCAGAGATGTTACTGGTTCCAGCTGTGTTCTCTGTAGAGTGGATAGGGAGAAAGTGTATTTCCAGCTGGAAATAGAATGAGTTACATGGAGCTCTATCTTCAGACTCTGAATACACACCAGAAACTAAACAAAGAATTGCCTAAGATATACATCGACTCAGAATAAAACCAGCAATAGTAGCTGAATCATGTCACAATAACCTGAGATACTTTACCTCCTACATTCTTCCAGGGAACTTTTTCAGGTGACACTTTGTTTAATAATGCAGAATACTCCTACACATAACCTTTAGAATCTCCCTTAAAGTTGAGTGATGTATTTTCATCATTGAAATTTATAGTAATATCAGCATCAGTAATTTATGTGTTTTAATTTAAAGCATCTGGTTTTAATTTATATAGTTCAAGGTTTTTTCAGCAGTTGCCCATGAGTAAGCATTTGATCTTGATACTACATTTCGAGTCTCTATTTGATGACCACCTTTCCAATGTGTGGGTTTTCATTAATAGTTAAATCATTTTGTCTCAAACCAAAAATCAGTTGTTCACAAGTGAAGTGAAATTGTTTTTAAATAACTAAAAAAACTCTTGGCATTTCAATCAGCTTGGTCTGAAAACAGTCCCATTCATTTCACATTTTATTTCAGTCATTCTCACCTTCAGGGTTGGTTGGTTTTGGTTTGGTTTTTTGTTGTTTTTTTTTTTTTTTTTTTTTTTTTCCAGACTGATTCAGTGCTGCTGTGCTGGGTAATATTAAGACATAAGAAAACACCACCATAACAGAGAAGCTCTCCTATTAGTTTTCAAATAACAATCAGGCTCAGTGCTTCCAGTTAAAAAGCAATGCTCTTTCTTTGTGAGACACGTGGCCTTGAGCAGCATTCTTAGCTTCCCTTGTGGTTTTAGGATGACTCATGAATTTTGATGGTTTTCTTGAAGACCCACTTGCTAGTCCTGTAAATGCATTTGAATTTCATTTTGGTTTAAAGTGAAGGGAAGAGTTTTCCAGCTACTTGATTGCAAAGAAGCGGTCAAGAATGCAAAGCTCAAAGGCTCAAACACATGAAGACATTAATTAAGGAACTCAACATTTCTTTGTCTGAAAACTCCATAAATGAGGTGGGGGCAGTCAATGACAGAACAAGGGGAAATGACTTTAAACTGGAAGAGGGGAGGTTTAGATGAGATATTAGGAAGAAATTATTCACTGTGAGGGTGGTCAGATACTGAAACAGGTTGCCCAGAGAAGCCGTGGCTGCTCCTACCTGGAAGCGTCCAAGGCCAGCTGGGATGAGGCTTCGAGCAACCTGGTCTAGTGGAAGGTGTCCCTGCTGATGGTAGGGGGGTTGGAACTGGATGAGCTTTAAGGTCCCAGCCCAAACCATTCTATGATTCTATGACTTTCTGAATAAACAGGACTGGCAGTACTGCAGATTTCTTGCAAAAGAAGTCACTAAGATGGTTTCCTAAGAGCAATTCCTTGGTTTCAAACCAAAGTAGTTCAGCTTGGATCACTTCTAGCTGCTTTCATCTGCTGTCCTTGTCCATGAATTCTGTAGCGATAGACTCTCCCTTCACATGGATGGTGGCAGTACTAATGAGGGAGCTGGGTAGAATGTTCATTCAAACAGTGTATTTTGTGTCTGAAGCCCCCAAAATTCCTTCTCTATGAGAGAAAAGGAAATATGGTGAGAGGTCTCCCATTGCCACAAAGCTGGGGATGCTGCCTCTACATGTCTGTGCCTTCTTCTTTAGAAGAGACTGGTTTTCCAGGATTAGGTGTGGGCAGGGTACTTAATCTAACAGGCTCTTGCTCCAGTTCTTAAATAGATGAAGTCTGCCTGGTGTGTATTCCCTGCCAGCAAAGAAGGAGGCACTAAAGACCAGAATTATGAGAGAGAAGGTGACTAGATACACTTATAATTTAGAATGCATAATCCTTTTTGCTCTTTAATTAATTCATTAATTACAAAATAGCTTCCAGGATTTCATAGTAGGAAGCTTTAGAATTATCTAATCTTAACTCCTGTGTAAAGTACCAAAGAACTGTGCCTTAATTCACTCTCTTTTCCGTAACTGATGGTGGTTATAAATAAGAAATTTTCAGGAATATTACCCTCTGCAAATCACGATCCTGGAGGGTACATTTAAGCAGGAACACAACAGATTTCCAGAATTGGAAAAAATTTAAATCAAGACTAGGAGATCTCTCTCTAGCTGCTCTACTTTCATTGATATGAAGCACATTAGTCTGATCATAACCTTGGACTGAACTTTTGGTTTCCAGACTTTTTGATGTAAAACTCCGTGATTTCTGGTTTTAAGAAGTCTTCATTTCCTGCCCAGAAGCTGACCAGGGTGGGCAGCCTTACTGACATCTTTCACTTCTTTAGCATATTTACCAATACCTAAGTGTAATAATACAGCATTTTTATCCTGTGAACACAACTCTTAGACTTCCGTAGCGCCAAAAGGGAATGTCTTGCTTCTCTGAAAGGACAAAATATGTTTCTTTAGAAAATAATCCAAAATAATTTCCTTTGTGTATAAGAGCTGTAGGAGTGTTGGAAGGTCTCAGACTGTAGTCCTATAGTGAGCCAGTTTAATCAGAGTCATGGTAGCAATTTTACTTGAAGAAATTTAAATTAATCTCTCTCTCAAAAAAAAAAAAAAGATTAACAAGTCCAAATCTTAATTAAATGCTATATTTTAAATTCTGTGAATAATATTGTTTAAGAAACATTTAATCATTGTATTTTCTTGTTTAGGATTAGCTGTTTAAAGACAAAAGACTCTAGGCTCCAATTAACTGCTGCCAAAAATTAATTTAAGTAGCCTAATTGACAACTTGCTTTAAGCTACATAAAATCTTGGCATAAAACTTATTGTCAAGGGAAAAATATTCCTAATTTATTACTTTATTATAAATGAAACTATTGACCAAAGTGCACTTGCTCTACTGCAGCTGTTATGTAAAACAACAATATGTAGATGACTACGATAATGAGTCCTTGTCCTTATGTGTAAATATGAGTTGTTCTAAAATTGCACTGGTTGTTAATGACTGTTTGGGGCCACCAGGCTGGAGAATAGCTGCAGAAGAGGCAGAAATCTTGTTTTCAGGCAGTGCTACTGGATCCCAGCCCTTTCTCTGTGATGCCTCCTCAGTCGTGCAATACACACAATGGTGAGACCGGGCTCCTGATGGGCTTCAAAACCTGTGAGCCCGTTCTGCTCACCGTGAAAACTGAGCCCGGCTGCCTTCCACCTCTATGCAAAAGAGAAACGTAACCTGTTCCACATGTGGGAGCAGAATGTGATCGCTGTGGGGAGAAGGTAGCAAAGTTATTAAATGCAAAACCAGGGCTGAACAATCAAAATACTTGTCCGCGAGCGTGCGAGATACTCGGATATCTGTGAACAGGGAGAGAAAATTAAAAGCTGTAAGTACATACTGTAAAGCTCTTTAGTTTCTTGTTTATGGTCGCAACGGGCCAACTTTCAAAGCCACTTCTTGAAACGTTGCCCATGATTTTCCACCTGCAACTAGTTAGACACAGAAGTCCTGTATGTTCTGCACTGGCACAGCTAATTTGCATCCCTGAATACCTGGCTGATTTACAGAGGCGTTAGTGCCTGTATGGGGCACGGTTGCCCGGCCGGACCCCTCTGTGTGTGCCGTGCAGCCCTTTCCCCAGACCCACACTCTACCAGTGCTCTACCATCTGCCACTGGGCTTTTCCACTTGTTGTTTCTTGCCATCCATCCATCTCGACCTGCTGCACCATGAGCCCATCTACTTCATACAATCTTAGCCATTATATTGTGCATTTTTCCCCTTAGGACTGCTAAAAAAAGATTGCATCAGGAAGGTAGGCTACTGGTGTGCAGCTTTTCCAAGGAGCCTCTTTGAAGGTTGCTTGGAAAATATAATATCTTGGCTCAATTTTCATTGTCTAGGCACATTTCATTTCAGAAAATCACAAGCTACCAACACAACCATGTCATTGCAATTTTCAAGCATTTTCTTTTTGTGAGTGTGTGTTTTATATCTTGGTGGAGTCACATCCCCCCCAGGCTATTGGAACAAAGCTCAGCTGAGAGCTGAACCTACTGAAGGAGAGGAAATTACGAAAGGAAAAGTTAATGTCTAAAGCCATTAGTTTGGGCACTTCTCCCACAGCCTCCATGAACCCTGGAGAGGTAACTTAAGTTCAGTCCAAAAGGCACGTTGTCTCAGAGAGATGTTCAAAGTCCAGTCTGGCTGAGAACCTGCAAAAGTAAAACCCTCCCAACCCAAGGGCACAGCATCCATAAAGCCTTAGAGATGCTTTTGAAAAGCTCCCAGGGCACTGTGACCCTTCACACCCCTCCTCCACTGAACAAACTGTTTAAACACCAAGATGTGTTGCAGAGATAACGAGCACGGAAGAATTTACAGCAGGTGCTATTTGAAGAGACTTCGAACAATGCAGAATTACCTGTGCCCATTTAAGTCCATTAATCTTCTCTTGTAAAAATAGCAATAAACAGTGATTTAGAAGCAGGGAGGAGCAAAAGCTGGAAGCCCTGAGGTTAACAGAGAGAAAGAGCAGTGCTTATGGTTAGTTTTCTGTCTGTGCAACAAGCGACTGAACTGCTGAAAAAGGTAACTGCAGGTACATCTTAGAAAACACCAGATTACAGCTGTTGTGGCTGGCATTATTTAGCAGATATAAGACAGGGCATCAACCAAGTGATATTAGGCACCGTATAAATGTGCCATAATAGCACAGAACGAGTTTATAAACTGCAAAGACCCCCAGAACAGGTAGAAGGGCTCCCACCGAACACCCAGGGGAGGCACAGCAATAAAGGGGTGTGCTAAAACAGAGCAACCACCTGAAATTTGAAGGTAAGCAACAGCGGTTAATCACAGTAATTACCACCTGCTTAGCTATTATCTCAGCTGTGGCTGCTGATGTGTCTGCAGCGTGTAGCCTCAGCCTCAGAACAAAGTCTTGTTATGATGGATAAGGTCTGGTTTTTAACTGAAAAAAAACCAACCCAGAGACCTGACCAGAGATCCCTGGAGCCAAGGGGGATTCTTTCCCACTGGAACAAGCCTTGTGGCATCAGGAACCCATCAAAAGAAGGTGATTTACATCAGTACAGCTGTAGATTTTCTTCCCGAATGAAAACAAATGAGCTGGCAAAGTATTAATTTAAAATACTTGACTTGTTAATGAGCGGTATATATTATGATGGTTGCTTCTGTAAGGACTTTCTGCCTTTGCTCTGCAGGTGGCTGTGTGTCTGCCCTGACCTGGTATGTGGGTACATCCCTCCTGGACCAGCCGAGCACTGACAATGATGCACTGGCTGCCTTCTGGCAGCTCTCTTGGAAGTAAAGATAGTTGTGACTCTAGTACAGCTGCTGGGATTTTAGTTGGTATTAATAATCTTCAACAAGTTAGCATTAATTAAAAATGCTCTTGTTTTTCTTCTGCATAAAGAAAAAATAATTTCTGAAATAGTTTTTGAGATTATTTTGGTCTTGTTTTTCATATGAGCAATGGCTTTCTCAGTATTACTTAAAAACAATTTAGATTAAAACCATTGTTCATGACTCATTTAAAAACTCACAGAACTAGTTGACCCTTTTAAATCTGGTAAGATGACAGCACTTTTTCTTTCATTTTTCAAAAACAATATATTTCTGGTTTTGATCACATTTATGTAGAAAAATGTAACTTTTTTTTTTTTGACCGAGGCAGTAATTTCAATAAAAATTATGAAAATACATAAAAATCTGAGGGAGGAAGGAAGGAACTTGCATTATTTAAAATATTTTGTAAGATAATAAATATAATTTCTAAAGTGAAGCGGCTGACTAAATACCGATTTAGTCAACTTAAACTTTAGCTAGTGGAAATATTTCCTTTACAGACTACACTCTCTTCTTCCTCATTCCCTCCCTACGTGCTGAGTATCTTTTATTTCTGGACACCCAGCAACACAGTGGATAGAAAGTGAGAGCTGAGCATCCAGGCAGAAAACCAGGTTGTCCCAGAGCCAGGAGGCAGCCGGGATCCCTGCGCCTCACTATGCTGCAGCATCAGTGCTGGCTAAGGAACCCCAGGTGACCACCTTTCACATCTCAAGCGCCGAGACTGGCTGGATGCTGAGCACCACTGCTCCCAGTTCCAGCCTTCAAGTGACTATTTTGCCCATCAATGACACTGGGAAAGGAACAGAACCCGCTGCTTCTGCCCCATACTTCTGGGTGTAAACTGGCCAAATCCATTTGGGTCAGCAGGACCATGATGCTCTTTGTTGGCAACTTAAATACAGTCAAGGGGCGAGGGCTGGCGTGGAGAATAATATTGAACAAATTGTATTTTTGGAAATTGCAGGGGAAGGTGAATTTTTTCTTTTAATTAATTCCTCAAATCTGCAATCTGGATAAGGTTTGTAACAAAGCAAACTAATTCTGGAAATGTAGAGTCCTCTCTCTATACAGCACAGGTTACTTTGCAACTTTGTTTCTGACCTACCTGAAAAGAATTCCTCTCCCCTGGCTTCCTGATAAGGAACTCTCCCTGCAATTTCCCCACTCAGTGCAGCAAGCTGGGGGGAATGACGTGGCACTGCCCTGGTTTCCTACACTTAAGCTTGCATCTGTAAAAAATCCTTTTTATTAAAGGCAAACTGCAGTATAATTGAGCTAAACCTCCAGCCTTTGTTGGAGGTAGCAATGCCACGCACAGTTCACTGCAATCCCCGCTGTCCGAGGGATTTTTTTAATGAGATCATATTTCACGAGGAAATAAATTTCCTCATCCAGTCTGATGCAATCAGTTTACCAAGTGGTAAATAGCTATGGATATCTCCTGTGCTGTTTTGCAAAGTGTTTGCGGATATTCGAGGATGAAAGTTGCCAAAGATAAGATCTTAATCACTGAAATCTGGAGAATGATTGAGAAAATGGCCCCATAAGGATGTCGGGACAGGTTCCCCAGAGGAAGCCCAGGCACCCCCTGCAGACACTCAGTTCCAGCACAACCCACAGGAAACTATTTATCAAATTGCCTATCCCAGCACAGCCCTGCTTCGATGACAACTCCCAAGGGATGGTCTTCTATCTTCCTCCAAGTCCCAAGACACTGACTTGAATGGATTCATCTTTAAATCGCAGCTATGGAATCTGGCATAAAATCATTTGGTGTAAGTAGATCCATTTCACTTCTCTTTCAAGAAGCAAAGGAAGAGAACAGCTTCCCAAAGAGGTATTCCCCCTCCCTCTACCTACACAAACTTTCATGGGAAACAATACATAGGATTTGCCTTGGGCTGTAAAAATCAGTGAACTGGGTTTTCAGGGAGCTGCTTTGGAAAGGCGTATGGGTAACGCGTTCTCTAGGGATGGCCCAAGAGATCCATAGTCACTCTCTGATCCACACAAGGGACATTATGTGCCCTGTAGAGGAGTTAATTCCTCTTAGATAGCAGTCATGACAGCTGCTGTTGTATCACCATAAAAATCTGAAAATTGTCCAGCAAGCAATAAGTGTGGTCTTTGTGCCACTTTCAGTCCTGAAGCCAAACTAAAGAAGTTCAAAGAAATATGAAGTCATGCTGGTTTCCATCAAAGCTTTTCCCTAAGAACTACTAATTTTCCCCAGACAAGAAGGCAGAGACAGCTGGATTGCCAGCAAGAATGCTAGCTTCTGGCAGCTCCTTCTTGAATAAATCCTGTGGATCCTGCTCTGAAAGAAGCAAGAAACTCAAAACTTCAAACTGATATTTAAATCTTGTCTTGCTGAATTTAGATACATCTCTTCCAAAATAAGATGAGAGTCCTCCTTGAAATTCTAAGATGTGGACCAGGAACTGAGGAAATTCTGCCAAAACCTTGGACACCAGCTTCTGCCTTATTGCAATGGCTGGTGGTGAAGCCTTCTTCCACCCACACCCTGCTGACAGCAGGTCTCAGCATCATGTGAACTTCTCTTGGGAGTGGGCAATTTCCACACACTTGGATTTAGAAAAGACATTTCTCTGCTGCCTGGAAGCAAAGCAGGAGGTGTCAAACGTGTAACCCTCATCACTAGAGCCCATCTAGGTTCATCACACAGGCCAAGATTTTGCCTTTTTTTAAAACCTCTTTTGATAATCACTCTTTCCTCACAACTCAGTGTTTTCACGTTAAGAAGATCGGTGTAAAAATCATCCCCACGAGATTTATGCTTCTGTTTCTCAACAGGCACTTGCTATTTAGTGCTTCCTTAATGTGAGATTGTGAAATACCTAAAACAAGGCCTGATCTGGCAAGATAATGAGATTGAGATCAGTGGTAACTGAGTGTTAACGCACGCATCATGCACCAAAAATGTGTGGATCAGAAAGCAACCCAAGCAGGGGTTCAAAAGGTGATGAAATGAGAAGGTATCATCTCAAGGGTTTTGATATGACATCCAAAGGATTTACCCAGGTCAGAGCAACCTGATGAATTCACTGGAAGTCAATCTCCTTGGAAGTTTTCCTCCATCCTAAAGAAAGCACAAGGGATCAGAAAAGGAGTTCTTCACACACAGAGTGATAGTCAGCTCAAGCAACCCTTTTAGTGCACAGGAGAGAAAAAGAGGGTGATGGACTAAGGGTTAGGAAATAATATTCTCTCCTGTTTACATCCACCATCTTTCCATACACAAACCTGCTCATATAAATTCACCTGCAATGCAATTTGAAAAACAGGGGCTCTTTAGAACAGTGTGCAGGACACAAACTCCTCAAAATTATATTTTCTTTAAAACACTTTGATTTTTTAAAAATAAATAAATATGCATTCACACGATGATGCAGGTTCATCCTCCAATGCACACATTTTTGTGTTTTTCTTTTGACTTTTTTTTAGTACTAGGTGGTTTCCAAACCTCCCTAGGACCCAAAGTACATATTAATGAAAAATCTGAATTAAAAATCACATGGGAAATGAATGAAGTTCAAGGGATTTTTAGTCATTCTCTGGGCATATATATGAATTTGCTTTAAAATGTTGCTTTTGCAAGGTGTCTAGGCTACAGGAGTGATCTAATGCTTCCTTCAGACATTCCTCCCATGTTGTTTTAATACATGATTTGCATGGCTTTTGGAGGCTAATACCAGCTTCCCAATAGAAATGTTGTATTTTCTATTATCACCTCCTTTCCCCATTCTGCAACTGATGCCTTTGTAAGATTTTTAAGTAAGAGGAATCTTGATCTGGACCAGGGCTTTGGTTTTGTTAATTTTCTTTAACTTCTGATTTACCTTCATGACAACACCCAACACTATGCAAATACACAATGCAATGCTACCATAGCTCTACATTACATCATTTTTCTAAAAATGAACAGAAAGTGGGCTGATGCCTTATTCCACAGAATGAGGTGATGTTCAATATGGCAGCAGGCCCAGCTGTACCCTTCCATCTTGGGGCTTCAGATCACGGTTTTTCTGCGGCCAGTACTCGGGTCACCGTCTGGCTCAAACTGGGAAAAAGCCCCAGTATAAGTCACTGACCAGGCACAGATTACTCTTCTTTTCCAGGCTGGAGAAGCTCAGAAACCCATCGTCTTTGCCTGCAGGAGTCTGACACACCATAAACCAAGCGCCCAACATAAAGCCAAGGAGGTTTTTGCTTCAGTAGACGGACTCAGTACTTAGAGAAAAATTATTGTAAAGCAATGCTCTCTGTGTATGTTGATCCCACTGAAAGGCCTTCTCTGCTAATCTCAATAGCCCTAATTTCTTTAGACATTCCAGGAGGATTTTGCTTCTCAGTCTAGACACACTTCATCCCTCTGTTTTGAGAGAGAAAGCCTTTTGAAACTGCCAGTGAGCTTTGTTTTCCTGCTCTGAAGTGCTTTGGTGCCTGTGAACAACAAAATAGGATAGGCTAGGATGAAGGTGAAGTCTTCAAAGCTCGCTGTTTCCCTTTGTATTTTTCGAGGTACAGTCTATATATATGGAGTTCCTAGTCTCTTTCTGCTTCTTTTTTCTTAAAGTTCCCTGTTGAAGTCAATAAAAGCATGCAATCCAGAGTTCTACTTCTGCCTCAGCCACTCTGACATTCTGAGAAAGTCCCCTCATCTTTCAGCTTCATATAAATATTCTTTTTATTGTGCAAATTAATCATGCAACCTCTATACAGTGCATAAAGCATTACCTAGTGTTGTGCCTAAAGAGGCATCATCACGTCCATTTCTGTTTCCCTGTATGAACTCTTCTATTCAAGAATTAATCTTGCAGGTTATAAATACCTTCTGCTGGGATTTCTTAGTATTTCTGATGTCAAACAGAATGAGACTTGATCATAATTTTTGGTTTCGGTCACACAAGTTTGGTCACATATGGAAGACAAACAGTACTTTTAAAGGCAGAGGCTTTATAGAGTTAAATAGGCTACTGCTCGGACCCGGTGAGAAGTGACAGCCATTGGGGCTGGTCCCATTGTGCTGTGGGTCATTTTGCAATAACTAAGTCAGCAGCATCTTAGATGCAACAGCAACACAATGTAATTTATTATTTTCCTACCTTTCTGTACAGTCCTCCTGAAAAATGTCACAAAGGGTGACTCATCACATCTGCATGAAGTTATGAAAAAAGTAAGCCTTGTTAACCTGCTGTTTGAAAACCAGAACACTTTTATCAGTTCATATAATTGCTAACCCCTTATTCACTGTTCAACACTGAAGGGTTCTTTGCCTCCTAAGATCCCACTAATTGCTGACAGATTTGATTTCTCTGTGACAGCAGGAGTCCTGTTTCTGGCCTTTACATCAAGTAATTGCTTTATTTTTCTCCCTCTGCTCTGAAAAACGGAATTCCCTTCTCCCCTGCTTGAACCTCTGTAATGACTTCTTTCTATGTTATTAAATCCTTGCCATTTAAATCACATTTAGAGATGTTTTGAATAACTGATTCCAATTACTAAGGCTCTTACTAAGGAGCAGCTGAAAACGCAAGTCATTACTTGCCCATAGACAAGCAGCTACACCTTGCAGCAAAGTCTCTGGTGGACTGTATTTTATTTCTACTCAGTAAGGTGCAATTTATACTCACAGGAGGCGGGTGTTCAACAAATATACAGCTGCTGGAGTTCTCATAACTTGTCGCTTGGACAAAATAGAGATCTGATTTTATATTTATTTTATAAATAGAGTTATTCCTTAAAGAAATCATCCGGTCCTTCCTGTAGTGGCTCGGGAAGCCTGCTTGGAACAACAGTAGAGATGAGCAGTTGACCGACGAATGACCCACGTAAGGTTACTATCCCGAGATCTAATAAAAAAGCATGGCAGGGTAAAAAAAAACATGACTACAGGTCGTACATTCCTTCCGTGAAGTATGATCAACTTCTGTTGTTCTTAATGTTGTTTTTCATCCAGGTCACGATTCCTTGAATGTACTGAGAGCTTCCCAGCAATAACAGTTTAGTTCAGTTATTAATCATACTTGTAATCATTAGTGCCTTTCTAGAAAAAAAAAAAAAATACGTGCCAGGAGATGATTATTTGACAAATTACTGCAGGAGTTCAGCATAATAGCTTTGCCAATACAATCAACGTTGAGCCATTATGCATTAAAAAAAACCCCAAAACTTATGAAGCAACTTCCAAACTGTTTACAAAAACACTACCCTGCCAATGGAAGGGGACCGGTGTTTAAATAGCCGGTGTGCAGTTGTCTTCACAAATTCCAGCCCAGTTCCTTTCCATAAACAGTTCCTACAGTGGCATATGCAAGCAGCTAATAAATGAAGAGAATCCATAATAACCAAGAAATTTGCAGTTGTCTCTAATTCATGGGCTTATTAGGACTGTGAGTGCTGCAAAGTGAACTCTGGCTGAATCTCTACTGGAAGCCTCGGCTTGATGTACTGGAAGTCTGTGTGCTGCTCCCAGCTTCTGCTGGTGCAGGTTGAACTTGTGCCTTGGAATCTGTACAAGAAACACATAATCTCTTCTGTATTTGTATATTAACTTTCTGGTACTTCCTTCAGTCTAGCCCTGATAATTAGCCCTGCTAATATACACAAAGGCCCTTATTTTACTTTTGACCAACAGAGTAAAACTACCACCAAGTGGAATAAAAGGTATGCTGATAAAAGCACAGCCTGACCACTACACTTGCATCAGTGGGCAGGACTTCTGCCAGCACAGCTAAGCCCTAATCAAGATCTCTCCTTTTTTCAGCCGTGGCAACACAGAAACCAGCACAAGTCCTTAGTTTTTAAACCCTAAGGCTGCGTATGGTCTGTGCAACAAAATTCACCTCTCAATATGCGATGATTGTTTTCATGCAACACTATTAATAAGTAGATACATTCCTGCCTTAATATTTTTTATTGTATTTGCTCTGGAAAGTTATTTGGTATAGTGTAAGTTGTTCCTATATTTTGGCTGGAAGTATACTGTGCTTCTTGAGATTATCTAAAATTGTGAGCAAACCAGTATTTCTTACCTCTCCTTATAGACATTGCTCTCTTTTTCATGTACAAATAGATGACTATTCACTAAAGTCCAACCTTACTGGCACTGAGATAAACGAGTTTTTTTCCCATTGATTAATTAGGAAATATATGGATCCAGAACCCAACTGCCAGTATTAATATTGGCAAAAAAATACCACTTTACACATATAAAATTACAGTTAATAAGCAAACTAAAGCAGGTGGGTTCATTTAGTATTCAGAGGTAACCTTCCTAAATGTGCAAATTAAAATAAAAAAACAAATTTTGATGAGTTAAGAGAGCTGTTTCCTGTTCTTCTGTGTGGATGCTATTCACAGTTTTCCCTCCTATGCATAAAAATAAGAGAAGGTTGAAAATGCCTGTTGTTGTTTTAGCAAAACAATCCGTTATCAAGAAGTGTAATAGCTGAGATGCTAATTTTATTGCTATGAGTACAGACCAATGTGCTTTACAAAGCGTATGTGGTCAGTTGTCTGGAAGGCCACGGGCTAATGACGGGACTCACCTGCATGTACCAGCCCAGGCTGAGAAAGAAAGGCTGGCTCAGTGCTGAATGTCTGGCTTTTCACGTGTTTTAATTAGTTCCATTACTGGTTTTAATTAGAGATGCTTATGAGAATAACTTCCAAGTTTTGATCTGCTCTTTCTAACACAGCAGTGGCATCTGAGAGGGTCTGAGTTGTTTTCTCCCCTGTAGAAATCATGAGTCAGCATTTCCTGAGGGCTATTTATGCACTTTCTGTATATATGGGAAATAGCAGAAAGGTAAAATTTTCCCGCCCATCCTGTGCAATGCCCTGGAAGGCAGCAGACTGGAAACCAGTGCTGGAGCTTGGCAGCAGCACCGTCATGCCCAAGCTCCTCAGTATGTGGAGCACTGCCAGCTCGGTGCTGGAACGAGTTATGGAGCTGTACCTCGGGATACCTGAAATTAGCCCCAGAAGGGCAGACTTTCCAAAATGTTTTAGAAAAGAGCAGCAACGTTATCAAAAGAGCCAAGATGTCAAACTTGACTTTTGAAAATCTCCCCAGGAATCCCATCTATCTGCCTTTTTAGTCACTTTGAAGGTTGGTGATTAAATCCATACTTCCAGCGTGATTCTCCCACACATGGGGAGCAATGGGAGCTTTGTCATCACCACTAATGGGGACAGGATTGTGAGGAATGAAATATGCAAGGAGTATGCGAGGGGAAAAAAACTAGGCTTGAAAATCGTCAAATGAAAAGAGCCAGCAGAGTTTTTAATTTTTGTTCATGCTTTAATTAGGGAAAATGATAGAAGCACTTTGCCATTTTTAAAATGGTTCAGTTTAAAAGTGTCTGGCGTTGTTTGTTTGTTTCTTTTGGAAATGACTTACAATAACCAAGAGATATAAATCAACCCATGGTTTTGCTTTTCTTTTCTTCTGCAGCCGCAGCTTAAACAACCAAACAGCGGGGCAGCTCCTCAGCAGCCCGAATCCTCACTGAGCGCTCGGGAAAGGCTGGTGCGGGGTAGACGGGGCTGGCAGGAGGCCCTGCGAGCTTTGCTGCCATGGAGTTGTCTCACGACGTGCTGGATGCCCTCCTGGTTAGAGGGCCCACAGAGTCTTCCCAGGAGGCTAATTCCTCTTTTCTGTCTTCTTAGGACCTTTCCCTCCTTGGTTTAAAAAGGGGTGGTGCTGAAAGTTGAAGGATAGCCCAGATTTTGTGATTATTTGGGGTGAAATTCTTACTCCAGTTTAGCAGCTCCATAGGGCTTGGCTGAGTATCAGGTCATGCACCTAAATCTTCTTCCATTTCCATATCTCTCTCCACCTTCCCTCTCCCCCTGGCCCCTATGGTCATCAGACTTTATCCTGCTTCTGTCTCTTGTGGGGTGAGAGCCCACAGTGCTCCCCAGTCCCCAGGGAAGGAAGCCCATGGAGCCATCCCCCAACTCCACCAAAGCAGCTGCTCTGGGTACCAATGGCAGCACAGCTGTGTGGGATGGAAGACTGGTGTGGGCCAGCTGCTGCATGGAGATTTACCTGGTGTCATGGACAATGTCCTCTAGGAAGCCATGGTTATCTTGCTTCTGCTGGCCACAGGGACTGTCACAGTCTGGTTTCTCTCTTGCCTCCTCAAAACCAGCTTTGCTCTAACTGGCAGGCACAGAGCACTAACGAGATGAGGTGGTGAAAAGCCACATCATTCTCTGAAGATCATTGAAGAAAAAGACCTGTCATTGGGCTCTTCATCCTTCCCTTTGTTTTTAAAATCTTCCCTCCACCAACAAAACACCCTAGATCAGCACACAAACCCACTGGTGGTGTTCATGTATGATACGTGAAACCACATCTTGCAGAGCCCTGGGTTTTATACCATTGTGCTGGGCCAGGAGGAAGCCAAGGCATGGCCCGGTCACAGCTCTCTGGGCAGCTGAGCTTGCGGAGGAGGTTTCTGCTGTCATGTCCACAGGAGGTCAGTCTGTCTGCTTTCTCCCTCGGTGTTTCAGTAGCTGTGTCTCACAGGCATACAGTGAGGATAAATGTTAGAGTTGTGCAGTAGTCAGAGTCCACAACAGAGAAAAAGTGTTAGGGAAAATAAATACGCCTGTAGACACCAAGGAATCTCTTTCTTTGATACTTTGATGCTTTAATGCTTTTATGGTCAACAAAGAAACCTTGAGCTTAACAAAGGCTGTCTGGCAGTTCTAATATTAGCACCCTCACCACAGCTACTTCTCGTTGGCGATGCCTGTTTATGTCTCTGTGTGATGCTGATGCTGTTGGTAACGTTTCCACGTAACGATAAACCAAACTACAAACCCAGTTTGTGCCTAACAGTGAAGTGGTTTGCAAACATGAAGCAAACCACAGTTCAGTCATTTGAGAGTGTGAGGAGAAGATGACAACGCCAACATTTCTGTGTTAAATGAAGAGATGTGGAAGTTGTTTCTTCGTAGGAAGCAATTGAGGGAAAAACATTATTACTTGGTAAAGGAGTAAATATCAGTTAGTAGAAACACCAGTGGATATTTGTATTTCCCTTGGCTGTGGTTCAACCAAGCTAAGAGCCTCTTGCGATAAATTTAGTGAAAGCCATGGCTGGATGAGAGCAAGCCGCTGGGGACCGCAGCTCTGGCTGGCAGCCGCTCCTGCCGTGCTGCACACGGGAACGAGCACGCAGCCTCACTGGGTGAGGTGTTACATACCTGTAACACGGATGTATGCATCTATACTGGAGCACGAGTGGTTGTGCCATCAATCATCCACACCAGGGATGAAGTCAAGCTGCTTGTACAACTTCACTGCTCTCCTCTCTTGCTTCTGGAGTCTTACCCAGGCAATCGCAGCTGCCTCAAAGCACCGTTTGTGTGGGTTTGTTGTTTTTTTTTTTCTTCCCTGGAACATTTGACTAAATCACATTTGCAGATTTTTCAAAATTTTCATTCACGTGACACCTGAGCTTTATTTACTTTTGAAATAAGTCATCTCATTAACAGAATTCATTATCCATTATTACTGTCATGTCATTCTCGTAATAAAAGGAATGACTGTAGAAGCATTCAGTGGCTTAGCTGGTCGCATAGTGAGCTATTATGCTGCAAACCTGCATTCACGCTGTACATTGGTATGCCAAGGCTGGCAGAGACTAGGAGCATCAATGAGGTAATAGTCTTAATCTCTGAGGGGAGGATTATGTTGTGCTGCACTGCAAATACCTCCTACCGTTAGCAGGATAATACTTCAGATGGAGCTATAAATTGTTCAACAAATAAGGACAGGTGCTGGGAAGAGGGTGAAAAAAAATCCCTTCAGTGCTCCCCCATTATCTCCAGATAAGAGGTGGAAAAACTGTTCTCACTGCTAAACTGTTATCACTCTTTCTCCATTTAATTTGCCAGCGTGGCATGGCCAGCCACTTAAGTGAAGTGCATTGATAGTAGTTGGGTCTCTTCTTCACAGAAATGCTATTTGCTTTTGTTGACTAAACAAATGCTGGTTGCAGATATGCTTGGCATGAAGCCATCATGGACAGGATGCCCCAGCTGCACTGTCCCACCTCCCTGCAGGAGCTCTCTACTCCACAGAGTGCTATGGCACATTGGAGCCTGGCTAGACTATGCTTTTCACCATTTTCCTGCTCAGAACAACAGTTAAGTGTTCATAACTGCCCAGGGCATGAAGAAGTCTGAAACTGCTCCTTTTCATGTTGTATAGACTTGATACCTTAGGTGTACCTCTACTGTCATGGGAAGACACAAGCCACCTAGTTGAAGCAGATGTATGTATCTCCTTTTGGTGGTTTGCCTCCTACCCTACAGCAGGTCCTGGCATGAGAAGGAGAAAGTAAATGAGAAATTTCATTTACTAGGAAAAAAATAATAAATAAAAAAGTTGGTGCACGTTCCACAACGTATTTTGATGTAGGTTGTCAATTAATTTTACAAAGCTGGACAAATGGTGTTACTCCCATTTTACAGAGGATAGGTATAAAATAGACATCAAAAAGTATCTATGCAGTGCTCTTGCTGGGATAAACTTTGTCCAGTGGCCCCTGGAAGATGTTGCTCTACCACAAGATAGCAGAAGAGAGAAGAGGACATTTAAAGGCAGTGTACAGACAACCAGTTCAGGCTGAAACGTGATCAGAGATTTGCTCCTGAACACACACTGAGTTTTACAGGTAGCAGTGATTTACCATGGCCCCAGCCCTTGTCCACACCACTATATTGCTGTTCTCCCAACTGCTAGAATTTGCTCTTGATCCAAAGCCACATCCAACCACACAACAAATCAGTGGTGGATTTTGAGTGGGAAGGAATGTTTTCAGCCTCATGGGTTATTACTGGAGTCTAGCTGTGAAGTGTTGTTTTGGGCCAAGTTAACATTAATTTATATTTGCCTGACTTACTTCTCAAGGAACAGAGCTAGATTTCCACCACGTGCCCAGCTGTAACTAAGGGACCTGTTCTTTGCCCAGACTACATCTCCCATGGTGCAACAAACACTTTTCTCTCCATGTGAAACACCTTCTTTTGATTAGAAATGTCCAAAGAAACTTCTCCAGGTACCTAGGTCAACAACATTTAAAAGGTTTTGCCCATGGAAAATCTCAGCATTTGCAAACACCATCCCGTTTTGGGATTCCAGCAAATGCTGAAATATTGAACTTGACCATCAGATTGAAATTCCTTTTAAAATTTTATCTAAGCTCGAACTTGTTCAGCCTTGAGAAATGGGAAGAGAGACCTCTTTTGGGCAAACTCTTAGCAACATGTGATTTAAAAGAATTTTCAAATTGTGGGTCTGACTCCACCCTCAGACAAGCAGATGGGGGCATTAAGTGATTCCCCCAATACAAGTGGTCTTTCCTATGTGTTGAACCATTATAGGCTAGAGAAGAATCAAGCAAACAAAGTTGTTGAGTGTATAAGTAAACAGATTTGTCTGCCAGAAGCAATGGAACAAATGCAAATCTTGATGTATTGGTTTAATTTTTAAATGTTGTATTCTTCCTTCTTCTTTGAGAGGTGTGTGCAGTGCTGCCCAGAACAGCAAGCAGCCAGCACTTTTCCTTGCAGAAGAGTTGACCTGCTGCTCACTGCAAACTGATTTCATCATTTCCATGTCTGCGTTTTCCCTCCCATAATTTAATAACTTTTTTTGCTCTCACTCTTTTCCTCTTCCCCACAGAAATGCCTGATTTTGTTTGTTAGAAAGTTAAAACAGTTCTCATAGTAATTGCAAAGACTAGGGAAAAAAAGTCTTTCTGTTCTTAAGCACTTGGTCTGAAGATTTGCTTTAGTACCTACTCACCCTGTCATGGAAGCTTGCCACTAGACAACTCAAACTCAAGGGATTTCAAGACAGAGTTTCAGCTTGAAATTGTGCAAAATGGTGTCCCTGCTGATGGCAGGGGGGTTGGAACTGGATGATCTTTAAGGTCCCTTCCAGCCCAAACGATTCTGTGATTCTATGATCCTATGAACTTTGTGGTTGAGCACATCCACTCCAGCACATCAACTCTGACTCCACAGTTTATATAGGAGGACAGATAGTTCAAATGAACAATAGGAACTGTTTGTTTGGGTTTTTTTGAAGTAAAGGGGAATTTCCTGAGTCAGGATTGCAGGGTTTGGCCTACACTGGATTTGTATTTACACCAGAGTAACCCCTGCTGAAGGTGATATAATGGGTCTTTATGGTAATTGTAAATTTAAAGCCACTTTAGCAGAAGTGAGAGTGGGTTTTGCAAAACTCTGAGCAGAAGAGCTCGCCTCAGGTTATCCTGTGGCCAGGTGAGAGAAGCTCAGAGAAAAGCCAGTTAAAGATGCATTAGGACATAAAAACCAACAGCAAAAACCAAACAAATGCTGCTTTACCAATATTGCAACAAACTACCTAGCACATCCCTGTCCTTCAGTTGGTTTTCAACAGTCTTTGAAAGTGTTTCTATCTTTCTGCCACTCTGATTTAAGATACAGTGTTACTTAAAACCCCCCTAACAGTCAACTAAATGTCAAAAGATGAAAAAAAAATTTCCGTCAGCCTCTGCTTTTTATAAAAATATATCAATTTAATAACTTGGTTTAAAGAAAACCAGAATGATCATGTTAAAATGCTGCCAAAATTATAAACTTTGACAGTCCCACATACTGAGATGAACAGGCAAATTTATTTAATAAGAAATAAAATACATTTTCTCCCTGCATTCATTGAAATAAAAAGACAGACACATCTGTCCCAAATTTCTTTTAAGGAACAGAATGGTTTCTAGTAACTAAAAAATAGTGCCTTTCTGCTGGCTTACCTCAAGATAAATTTACAGCTTCACTGTAACAGTATCAGAATTCAAAATGTAATCAGTTCAAATAGAATGAGATCAAACACTTCTGTCCTCATTAACTCTTGACGGCACGATTCAATATCTCACAATGAAAAATGGGGGTGTAAAATGCAAAAAAAAGAAAAAGCAAATTCTTGCTGTTCTTAAAGTTGAAAAATCTGTGAGGTCTGTTACGGGGGGTTTGTACATTCCCATCGAAATGTGTGGTGAGTGCTGTAGGGAACCCTACCACAGGAGTTACAGATTTACACGCTTTTGGAGAGATGCAGTTCTCACTGTTGGCAAGACCTCACAACCTCATAGCCCAGGAACTGCTTAGAGATCTAAAACAACATCTCAGAGACAAAAAAACCATCCCAGGCATACTTCAGTGCAAGATAGTTGTGCAGTTAGAGTATTAACTGATTTCAAAAGTATTTCAGGAAAGGGATGATTCTTCTGTCATCTGACCTCAGAGGAGGGACAGACCACTCCCACCCCAAAACAGTGCAGAAAATGGAAAACAATAATTGCAGCTATACAAAAGAAAAACAGCACATTCTTCCAGACAGAGAACGGTTGTCCTTCTCTATCACAACAAGCAGAGTTATTACAAAAGGTCTCCCTACACCTCCAGAACAAGGGATTTATGCAATGTCCCACATCAAATCATAGAGTCATAGAATGGTTGGAACTTTAAGCTCATTGAGTCCAACACTGCCAAGTCCACCTCTAAACCATGTCCCTAAGCACAGCAGTTTATGAAATTTTCTGCTCTCCTCCCAGACCAGATATTTCTTCTTGATCTAAAGTCTTTGGTCCTCTCTTTTTCTTTTGTGCTTCTCAGATGGCACCAAGGCAATATCACAAAAAAACCCCCCAAACCCCACAAAACAACAAAAAAAACCAGTAAGGAATTTCCTTATTTATGAAGCTAGAATCAGATCATGCAAGCTGAACAGATATATAAACAATTGTTTAGTTTGCTGTGGCATTCCTGCTATGGGGGAAGAACATTTACTGGCCCCATATTTTGAGGACTTGAGCGCTAAGAACCTGAACGTTAAGAAAAGTTTTAAAAACCAAAGGCAAGAAAGGTGTGCCAATACTGAACTAGAATGGGGAACCTTCCTAATGAGAACCAAGAAGGGGTTTACTGGGGGTAAATAAGGGTCAGCAAAGGGGCTCTAGCTCCCCATTAGCACTGCCTGATGGAGTCCTTGTGTGCAGATTGATAGGACGCAGCTGTAGCTGCCCAGCCTGGCTGGGCTATGAACGCCCTGGCACACATTCAGCTCGTGCTGGCCAAAGAGTGCTCTGCTGGTCTAGCCTGAAACAGTTCTGCAAACAAGGCAAAGCTCTATGAGGAAAAAATCACTTGATGCCAGTATAAGCTGTGTTTCCTTGAAAGCTTTTGCCAGTGTGAAGGGTTCTTAAAAACTGTAAAAATAAAAAGCAAAAAAAATATCACACCCTCAGCTGGCACTGGCATGTGTGCAGACGTTTTAAAGATATGTTTGGCCCAGGTTTGCTTTTGCTGGATAAGACTGTACCAATGTAACTGAATAATGTTATGTTAATACTAAATGTCATGTTTATTAACATATTTAATGACATTAATAAATGGGAAGCTGTCAAACTGGTGTTACCCTGAGCAAAGACCATAATAACACTAAGTGGTAACTCCAGGGGACTAGATGAAAACAAGAACCTTTCTTCTGATGGAGGTGAAGAGCACTGTAACTTAAAAATAAAGCAATATCTCTCCTACCTTTGCGAAGAGCAACTTTGAGATAGGCAAGGCTACTTAGGCAGGGTCTAGGCCAAACAGTGAAAGCAGGAAAGGAAAAAGAAATGAGCTTGTATTATAACAGGTCAAGGTCTTTGGATTCCCAAAGGCTATTTCTTTGCTAATGGAAGTGCTTTGCTGTCTATGAAATAGAGATAGTGTATGTACGAGTCTAGTGAGAAGCATCTAAAGTGATTTAACCTGCCACAGTGAAATTAAGACTTCCAAGAGAGAGTCCCAGAGGAAAAATGAGTGGCCCTGAATACACCTGCCTGGGACAAAACACGTGTCCTCCAAGGGATAAACAAGCCAGACTCTGCATCTGCCCAAGAAGTCTGAATACAAATCCTTGAAAACTAAAATTAAAAAGTAATTACCTGAATAAGGGTCACAGAATCCATTACTTTGTAGATAAGGCTTATTAGAACAAGTGAATATCAGACAGATATGACAAGTATGACCTGCCATAATCCAACTAAACCACAGCTGCGTGTGAAAATGTACTATTTTATTCTGCAGAGCTGCTTGATTTGATTTTCAGAGCATTTCTAGCACTGGAGTACAGCTTTGCTCTGTGGCACACGACTCTACTCCACAGTGACTGCCTGTCTCCTTCAGAACTGGCATGTATCGGGGGCTATAAACTGGGGAGACTAAACACTTGTGATTCAGAATAGACCATTGGCCCTGCTGCATTTGCCAGTTGAGGGTTTGAGAGGGGAGAATTTAAATATATTTTTGCACCATAATTTTTCCTATTCAGCCAGCACTTTTTTTCCCGTAATTGCTTGAAGGTTAGAAGGACATTTGGACCCTGACCAGACAAAGCTCATGAGTATTTCCAAGTCAAGAGCTTGGAAGTCAATAGGATTACTCACCTATTTGAGAGCTCAAAGGAGCAGAGCAGGCAAGGTTTTTAGGGAGAGGTAATGTATTTTACGAGGAAAACTGATATCACTGGAAAAAACAGATATGTTCTCATGGACAAAGTTCTAAGTGTGAGCCCTGTCAAAGGCTTTCATTTCTGGTGGACTTGGTTCACACCTTCTTTTTCCTTGAAACAGCTCAGGGCCACTTCCCTCCCATTTTCAGGCACTTGGCTGCGGTGCCTTTTCCCACAGCCTTGTCAGTGAGATCTGAACTGCTCTCTAGACGTACCCATCTTTTTTTTTCCCCAGAGCACCTGAGGCAGCTCCTGAATAATGCCCCCGTAATTCAGGGGGATTTAGGACTCCTGTCGTGTCATGTAATGTTACACAATTACATCCCAGATCCTGGCTTTCAATGTCTAAAATCCAGCAAACCTACATGAGGTGGTTTCAGGCTGAGTTTCTCTGTGGTTCCATTATGGATTTTGGGACAATGATTAGCTATAACATAAAGCAAATCTAAAACAAATCTGTCTCTGAATTCTCTATATACTCACTCCTCTAATCCACCCTCACATAATCTGTTATATCACACAGCCCTTGGTGTAGGTGTGTAGTTCAGATCTGATGACTGAATGCTATTATGCAAACACCCACACCATGCTGGCAGACAGGGCGATGCTGCAGTTCCCCTTCTGCACAGCAGTCGAGCTCCAGCATCCTCACTGCCCCCGCGCCCTTTCACCCCATCTGTGCTCTCCTTAGTACTCTCCAGTGCCAGGGAACTGGTTTCTACAAACCAGGCTGGTGTTAGTGTTCTGCTCCATGCTCTGAAACTCCTTCAGAAAGATGGAAAGTGGTACTTGTGATTGACATCATCAGAGCAGCAAGATCCTAGCTCCACAGGTGAGAGTGGAAAATACAATATTCTGTGCTTCATATTGTGCAAACCCATGAGCTGATGGTGAGTCTTCATGAAGATAAGCAAGAGGATAAGGATTTCAATTCATTGCATATTCCCCAGATATTCCACTGCATTTGACATACAAGGTCTTCATTTAGTTCAACTCCTGTTAGGGAGATCAAAACCCTACTAGGATTTACGTTGGCAAAATAGCTGTTCTCACAATATATATACATGAGCACATTCCCATTTCTTGTTTTCAAGAGAAAATCATGCCTTTTACTTGCACATTCTTAATTCATTCCTCCCTCAATGTATTTTATTTAAGCTAGAACTGCGACTTTGCAACCAAATGCCTTCTTATATCTATTTGTATCTACCAGCCTTCACAATATGTGCCAAATGCCAAGTTCCTGAAAAACAAAGGGCTGGTGAACAAGAGCTACTGCCTTGCCAATAAAACAAGTTGTGCTGCAAAAACTTAATGGGAAGCTTGTTGAGTGTTTTAAAAATAATACTAACAACTTCCACCCACCCAAATATTAATTGGACAAATTGTTCAAAAGCTTCGTATTCTGACATAAATCTGCATTATTATTAAGAAAAGATGCACTAAGGAAGATTCAGTCCCTAGCAGGAGGCCACTTAAGAAACAGAGAAGCAGCAAAAAGGAACTTAGCAAAAGCAATGCCAGTGAGACATAGAACAATGCATCCCATAGATGTTATTTGTCTAAAGGAAACCCTTCAAATTTTGAAGTCTTATTAAAAATTGTTACCAAAAATCACATTAACTGATTCTAAAATCTGTTTCATCAGCTCAGAACTTTTTCATATCACTGGGACTGCACAGGTGCATACAAAGGTATAATTTGAATCTGTTTCTTATGAAACAGCTCATAAGTAAAAAATAACCTGTTTTAGCTATTATCAGACATATTTTTCTAGGTGCCCATAACGACAAAACTAGTGTAAGCGAACTCACATCATTAAAGTTGTGGAAGCTGACCAAGCTTGATACACAGGCTCTATGAGACCATAAAGAAAATGTTTCTGAGAAAATTCCTACAAAGAATGAATAAAAACTCTGTGTGAAAGGTAATTTCAGCATCATCTCTGCCCGGCAAAGTCATGCCAATTTCAGTATGTAAGATAGGTTCCTCTCCAACTCTTGGCCTAGTTGAGTCAGGGTGACTTTTTAGGCAAGACAGAGGGACTCAGAACAGGAGTCTGTGTGCAGTAAGGAAAGAACAAGTCAACTCGTGTCACAAATCAGCTTTATTCTTACAGGAGCCAACCTCAGAGGATCCTCTGTGAGCTCTGGAGGTAAAACCAAAGCAGTCAAGATCTTGTTTAGGCAGTTCTTTATCAGGCTGGCCTATTTCATTCAACCAAGCACCACTGACCCAGAATCTCAGACAAATGACTAAAGTCTTTCTATTCAGATAACATTTCCTAGCAGAAAAAAATTATGTTGTAGGAAACATCAGCAGGTATTAGTCCCACCTTTTTTTTTTCTTTTTTTCTTTTTTTCTTTTTTTTTTTTAATAGCAATAACACATCCTCATTCTAAAATTCATGATCACATCATTTAATGGTTGGAGCTTGTGCCAGCTCTGTGGATTAGTAAATCGAAATAATGAAATTGTGAAATATCTTCCCACCATCAAAAAAGGAAAAAAAAAAAAAAAGAGTTTTAGGGCTTTCTCAAGCACTTGCAGTGATGAGCTTGCCAATCAATTCTTCTTGTGTAGTGAGTGGAAAAGAACTAATTATGTGACTTTTTTTCTTTTTTAATTTCAGAACAAAGAACATATAATAATTGTTGGTCCTGGAAACTAAAATATAGAATATGCTATAATCCAGAGTTCATTATGACTTGAGGGACTGGTAATAACAAAAAGGCATTACGCAGTCCTAAGGAGCTTCATATCTAGAAGGTAAATACTTAAAAGCTGTGGTACATTTGCAAATCCAGACACAGGAATAGAGATTATTATGGTTTTAGGTGGGGGAACATTATAGTTCTTGCTTTTAAATCAGCTTTAAATCTGATTGCAGAAGAGTTTGATTTCAAAAGGGAGATTTGGTGTTCAACAACATGGGATGGACCTACATTTCAGATCCTTTCTACCACTTCTTTGTTGGTATTTCACAGCAAAAAAATAGCCTGAGAATCGTTAAAAATTAAACAAACTGAAGTTAAAAGCTTTGATCGTGTAGTGAAATAGGAAGCAGAGAAGTGTGTAGTGTTTTCCTGAATTGTTTTGCCCTCAGACCAGCACGACTGAAATTTAAAGTAATTGTTTGCTGGGTTTTTTTTGTTTACACTTTATACTTGTAATGTTCAGTTCTCCATACAGAAGGACCCTCAGTGCAAAAAAAACAACCACAGAACTGACTTTATTTTTGACAAGCTACAAAAAGTGAGTGGTTAAAGTTATGTTAATGACTTGAAGTGGTTAAAGTTAATGACCTCCTTATCTTAAAGCAATGAATAGCAGCTGAGCCAGAACTCTTCATCAGTAATAATATATAATCTATATTTTATAACCATAGTTACAGTGTCTAACTCTAGTTATTCTATATCTCTAGTAAATAGATTCTTGGTGACTAATTAAAGGTTGCAATGGGATGTTCTGTCCCCTGAAGTGTCAGGCTGCCTTCAGGCACCCACCCTATGCCCTACTTTGACCCTGAGTAACACAAGCCTTGGGGAGGAACAGGACAGGAGAGATCACCTTTGGGACACTTTGGATTTAGTTCTTGGAGGTGTCAGGGGTTTCATAGTCCTGCTCCAAATAAGGCAGAGGATTTCAATCACAGGCTACCCACATTCCAGCTACATCTGCTAGCCATTGGACTGAGGGAGAGAGGGACTAGAGGAAGACTTGCTCTTTGAAATACAAATTTGGGTTAGAAATAAATCCTACAGAACTGACTTCCCTACCAGTTGTGTTTCTGAACGGCTGGCTTGGCTGCTGTGAAACCTCTTGCTAAGATGCTACCTCTCCACAAATACCAGGAGTAGCACAGGTCACAGAGCCCATTAGTCAGCATAAATATTCTTTTTCTATAATGCTAGACTTAGTGAGGATGGAAACACAATCTCAGAATTGCTTAGACTGGAAAAGACCTTTAAGATCATTAACATAGCACTGACAAGTCCTTGACTAAACCATGTCCATAAGGGATGGGGACTCCACCCCTGCCCTGGGAAACCCCTTCCAATGCCTGAGAACCCTTTCAGCAAAGAAATTCTTCCTCACATCCAATCTCAACTGCCCTTGGCACAACTGGAGGCCGTTTCCTCTTGTCCTGTCACTTGTTCCTTGGTTGAACAGACCCACCCCCACCTCTCTACACCCTCCTTTCAGGGAGTTGGAGAGAGACAGAAGGTCTCCCCTCAGCCTCCTTTTCTCCAGGCTCAACACCCCCAGTTCTCTCAGCCATTCCTCACAAGACCTGTGCTCCAGACCCTTCTCCAGCTCCATTGTCCTTTGAAACGATGAGAAAAGCATCCCAAAGAAGCCCGTGAATTGAGGGAAAGGTAACAGCTGGATTAATGTTCAACTGCTTCATTTTGGGGTTTGCCATGAATAATTAAGTGTAATTAATAAATAGTGCCCTGAAGATAGGATCAGACTTTGGGTGTGGTGCTTAATCCTTCCTGAGTTGGGGAGTAAGGCCAGCAGCCTATAATGGATTTAACTAATTCTCTTAATTGCAGCTTCATTTGCCTGATCTTTCTAAATGGTATTAATCTAGTGATTTGCAGAATAAGCACTTGGAAAAGACTTACCAAAATCATGTTAGGATCTCAAAGATATATTTCTCTTCTTAGATTTTTTTTCGGTGGGAGAAGAGATTCATTGCCTATGCAAATTCTATTAATTTGGCTAAGCATTGAGTCTTTGTTGGTATAAAATAAGAATTTAAAATGCCATTAACAAATTCACCTTTTAAAATCAATGTTGGTAATGACAAAATCTGTAAGGCTCCTAATTAGTTATTTATAGATTAAATTTTCTGTAAAAGATAGGACTGCATTTCATTCTCATTTCCATGCTAGAAATGAGGCATTACACAGATTTCTGCTTCTCACAGAAGCATTCACAAGAAACACCTCCTGCATGTTGGCAACCGTACTGGGAGACAATGAGATAATCACAATTTTTTATCACCCTTTGCCTGGACAACAACAAATCTGCACAAGAAGCCTTTAGCTCTGAGGCAATTCCAGCTAACAGAAGTTATAGCTCATATCAGATCTGTCCTCTGCTCCCACCACACACCACCACTCACATGTTCAGTTCTCTTCTCTGAAGAGCTCGCTAAGTTGAGCCCAGCAGAGCTAAAATAATTAACGAAATATTGAGATGCAGACTACCGCCAACAGTTTCCCTCCTTGGGCACAATAGAAATTTATTCTCTGACAGTGGTTTGTCTGAGAAAAATCTAATGAACTGCAGCTCACGTGGGAAAAAATGAAGCTCAGTGAACATTGTTGACTTGCTATAGGTGACTGGCGGGGCTAATTTTGACTCTTGAGCCATTTTGAGTTTGATCTTGCTCATAAATACCGCAGAGGTAACTTCTGTTCTCCTTGCCTGAAAGTCAACAACATCATTTGTGCTTTCACCCGTGCAAATAAACAGCAAAGTTCCCACCGGCTCAACAGTGAAGCATCCACCAGCTAAGTCCAGTTCTGCCATGCCTTTAGCTCATGGGAAGGATCCTTCTATCTTTTAATTACAAGCTAGGAATAAGGTATGTAAAAAAACTCAATCAAACACGAGTAACATGGGCTGTCCAAGCATGCACACAGCTGTGCTGCCTTAAAGGAGGTTCACACTGCTTGTCCTTTTCCCTCCTATGGTTTGTTGCCTCCTTTGCTGTGTTTTGCCTTCAGTTGGGCTGGAAGTTATTAGGAAAGACTTTTTTTTTTTTCTGTATTTGTACAGCATCAAGCACAGTGAGACTCCAAAGGCCTCTTACCCTACTGTACTATTAACAATTAAGAACAGTCATTATTTTATTCTCATTACCAAAACAAAGAAATAACACTGCTTTCGCAGCTACACATGCTGCTGCAAGTAGCAAAGTGCTTGTGATACCCACGGCCCTTTTGCTGCTCTTAGCTAGCCACTAACTCACTTAATTTTGTGTAGTTTAGCACATTACAAGATTGTTCAAGAGTGCCATAAATGATGTCAGGCACCATCAGAAACCACTTCAGAAAATCATTGCCTGTAGCCAGATCAAAAGGTGAACACCTGGAAACTTGCAGTTCTGGGAAAGCAGAATAAATCTTTTTTTTTTTTTTTTTTTCTCCCCCTTTCTCTTCCTCTTGGAGATTTGTTTCTTTTTGCCTTAAAGAATTTGAAAGGTTTATTTACAGCTTTTCAAATGACCCCTAATCTATTTAGAAAAACATAGCATGGCAAATTCATCTCGGGTGTAACTCCATTTGTTGACTTAAGCAGACTTGTGCCAGAAGGGAGCCTGGCCCAGGAGTTTCTCTGCGGAGAAAAACAAAGCATTTGAATACAACGCTTAATTGGCTTGTTGAATCCCATCACAGACTGTCCTGGAATATATTTATTAAAGGTAATTCTTTTATTTTGGTAAGATTGTATCAGTAACTGAAACTCATGGTATTAGCTTTAAACCTTGTCGTGTTCCCCAGGCTTTGCTGCTTGAGGCTGATAATTTTCACAGCACCTGACAACATTTAAAGAGACATTGTATTATGTAGTTTAGCAAAATCTAAGACCATAAATAACTGGGAATGTTGCTTATTCTGTCAGATATCAGCAATGTAATTAATTAAACAATCCATCAGGGTCAACTTTTGGGAAGTAATATAAAAAGTTATTTGCTGTGGTACTGCAGAATTTAGAGATGTGCTGGGAGCCTGTTGCAAAACACACACAGAGTCTATAAGTAATATTCAAATGATGTATGTTATCGATAATTTAATCAAAAGATAATTGGTTTGTTTAAGCTTACAAATTATTATCATTCTCCTGTTGGTCAGGTATGTATATATCAATTTATTATTTTCCACAGTGTGTCCCAAACCATGAATACTTTTATGAACACACAAGCCCAAGAAAAAGAGACTGAGGCACAAACAATTCCATTAAAATTGGTTACTGATGCTTTTAATGTGATACCGCACTAAATAAATAGCTTGGATCTGGCTGTCAGGGCTCTCTCTGTATGTTGTATATGGAGCAGGGGCACAGGGGGAGAGGGGAAGCAAATTGGGAGAAATGATTGGCAAAAAGGATAAAAAAAAGAGAGAAAGCAGAAAGTAGGGAGAAAATTAGGAAGAGGGAAAGATGGAGATGTTTTGAAAAGCAGAAGTCAGCAAGTGAGATGACTGGGAGCAGAGATGGGGCTAAAGCATCAATGGACAACCAATGCTCTTCCCTGCATGGCTGTTGAGTGGAGATACCAGTTTATAGTATGAATCCTCCCTGTCCTGTTCCAAGAAACAAGTCCTAATTAACAAATCAATGATGAAGTCAGTAGAAAACTGGTGAATAACTTGTGTATGTTTTGCAAGAATCAGTTGCTTTGCTTTCATTTGGATGTTAACAATGCTATGACTGAGTTAGAGTAAACTGCTTTTTGGTTTTCTCAACTACACAAAGTTCTGGACAATCATAATTATTTTATTGTGAAAGGGAAACAATAAGCTCACTTTTAAAAGTAGCATTTGGTGTAGATTTGCCTCCCATTTTTCTGAGTTTAATATACCAATGTGAGGGTTGTGTTTGCTGTACTATTCTGGCCTTTCACCATGGCTTTAGTCACATAATTTAACAATTTATAAGAAAATCCTGAGGCCACAGAGCATAGGCAAGCACATACCAAGCTGAACTGATGGAGATAGCACTAAAAGGGAAATTTGTTTTAAAAATGAAAAATACTTTCCATGTGCAAACAAACTGATTTGCAGAAAAAGAAGTAATAAATCAGAGTCTTTTAATGAGACATCCAAACTTTTTTTTTTTTAACAAACCAACTTCTTGCTAAAGCTGGCTGGGCACATGCACATGCATTGCTGCTAAAACCAACTGTTTGACTACATATGCTAATAATATATATGTATTATTAGCTAATACATATGCTAATAATTTCAGTCAGGGGAAAAATATTAAAGGCGAAAAAAATAGTACTCTGCAGAAGGGCGGTTTGATATATTCAAGAAACTTTCAAATGTACACACTGAGACAAAGAATACTTTTTCTCATATGAAACAACAGCAGGTAATTTAAAAGCATCAAATACAAAGAGTATCAAACCCCAAACAATTATTTTGAGATAAAGTAAATGAAATGGCCAAAGTATTTCTGTATAAATTTCTGATCCAGCATCATTGTGATTTTAAAACTGACTTCATGAGAGCAAGATCAAGCTCTGTAGCAACAACAGTATTATGGACTGTATTTTAATCTGGAAGGATAAAGTTTTAAAACTCTTGGTTTTGCCCTGGTGAGCTCTCCTGTACCAAGCACACTTATAATCCTTTCAGTGGTTCCAGGTTACAAACAACAAACTTAATCTGAAAAGAAACATTTATATGTTTGATGTTAACTGTAATAACATCTTTATTCTGTTGGACCTCCTAAACCTTTTAATAAAGCAGATACTTGACACACAGTTTTTCTTTTATTTTTATAACAGATGAATCCCCTGGAAGTTTGAAGTTATAAGTAATCTGAATATAAAGTAATATTTCTCAGTATTTGCCATACAGTTTGTACATATTACTATTGCATAATAAATAGATGTTTTAAATATTTGTTCGAAGAGGTCTTTCCTTGAACTTAAGCATAAGTTATCTAAACAGTTGAGAAAAGATTTATAGTTATGAAGAGGCCTATATGTCAAGCAAAGTTTTATGATATGTTCCATAATAAATTAGCAATAAATGGATACAGGTGACTGTGGAATTTATGGCCTTTAATGTTTTAATGCTTCACTAAAGAAAAACCTATTATTAAGGTCCTAAAGGGTAATACAGGAATACCATCTACAAATTGTCAAATTAAATAGTTGTTGCCAGGTATTTGAACAGTGGAACATTTTGGCTTGACTAGCAGCAGGAGTAGACAGCAAAGAAAGAAACAGAAAACGAGATAATTTCAGGAGTACAAATAAAGATCTCACCCTGCAAACCCTCCTCAAGCGTGTCACCTCTGCTCTAGTCATACTGAAAATGACAAGCCTGATCCTTAACCACCTCACATTTGAAAAATCTGTAATTATCCAGGTACTCTAAGTCTACTTGTAGGGCTCTGAATTACCCATAGAGGTGAAGGCTGCAGGATTCATCCCAGTTTAATTGATGGCTAAAAGCTAGTGAGTGAAGCACTGCGCCCCACTTTGCTTGGCTGAGATGTTTTCAGCTGTTTCTATCCACATGAAAACTATTCCAAGAAATAATACACTGTGGGAAAAAAAAAAAAAAAAGGGTTTCACTGTGCTAACACTGTGAGCTCAGGTAGGACTAGAAATTGCCCTAAACCAGATTCAAACAAATGACAAAAGTAGACAATGCACCTACCACAGATGCCTGTGAACCCTTTCTGCTAACATCTCTTGAGTGGTTAAACCCCATCTAAAGACAAAAATATGGATAAAGCTGATGAGAATCTGACCAGAAGAGAAAAAAAACCCTTTGGGTCAAAACAGGGATGGTATTTGCTGGGGTAAGGGAGAGAGATTTATCCTTGAAGGGACATCAGACCTGGCAGTAAGGAGTTAAGATCCCAAAACCACTTGGCACTGCCTGCCCGCTCATGGGGAAACAGCCCCCCCAGAGATGTAACACAGACCCAACCCAACACTCCAGCAAAGACTGGGTCAAAATTACTTTTTAAGATTCAGCATATCCAAGCCATTAGCACAATGTCTGCATGTTAACACATCAGCACAAAGACAGGGCAAGGGGGAAGGGGAAAGAGTTATGCAAAAGTGCTCTGCGACTGCCATTGGGGCCGTTCATCTCTAAAAGGAAACACATGTTATCCAACCCTGTGCCTAATAGGGTTGGACAGTAATTAAAAAATATCTTTTATTTGGAGAGCTGGGTCTTGAAACTACCAACTCGTACCATTAATCTTTTTGATCTACTGCAAAGATCTGCAGCAAAGGTCAGCGAGCAGGATCTCTGCCATTGGTAGAGGGACGAGCACACTGAGAGGACAGTGAACTGTAAACCAGGTCTAGTCATTACGTACAGCTATTGATGAGCAGTGGGTGGGAAAGGCATTGTACAGTAACTGTTACCTGATCACACCACCATCTCCTCTCATATCCCTGGGCTACCTTTGGTAAATCACCTCCAAAACGTCCAGCATCTCCTCAGAAATAACATTTAGGTGAGGCAATTGCACGGGGAAACTTGTTCGATCAAGAAGCAGGGAAAGGGCACAGGGAAGGTGTCATTGCCTTATTCTGCTCCTCGGAGGTGGCAGAGCAAAACCTACTGCTAGGCTGGAAATCTTGAGATTTGCTCAAGACATTTGCAGTCCCACATGTGAATGTGCAACATGGGTTGCCCAAACTTCCAGCTATACCATGTTAACTGTGCTATAACAGTTAAAGCAGCAAACTTGTCTCATCTGGCCCGTGCTACCTGCTTTCCTCGCACAGGCTGGCTCCACCAAATGGCGATGTCAGTCTGACTTGCCCCAGCTGGGGAACCTTCTGGTCTAAAGCACCTTCACGTGCTCTATCAGTAAAATTAAATCCACAGAGAGGTTACTATGGGTATAACCAGGCAGAGTTTGTGGTCAGGGGAAAATCTATCTGTAACCAGAACAGTCACCAAGTAAGAGTTTCTCAGCAGAGCCTGGAGGGCAGTGTTTTAGCCAGCCTCTAACACTGTCTCAGGAGATGTGTCAGTTTAAGCCCTGTTGTCATTCAATTAATCTCCAGCGTGGCTTCAGTAAAGAGAGAAGCTCTCCACTCCAGATCGCCAGGATAATCGTTAATTAACCCATTAGTCTTGCTCACTTCACAGTTCCCTTCCTTTCTGTGCTCGACTCTCAGGACACCACTAGATGTTTTTCCTTATTTTGACAGGGCTAAGAATCTCTCTTTGGGGTTTTGGGGGTGGGTTTTTTTTAGATTTTGGCATGTTTTTAAAAAGAATTTGATGAACACCTGTGATTTCATCTGGAAGTTGTTCTTATCCTCGTGCTGTGAGGAGCTAACTTCCAGATCACCCTCCCATCCATATGTCTATCAGATGTGTTCATTGTTGTGCCGTGTTGGGCAGGGTGGTTTTCTTTAAATTGGGAACGATGAGCTTCTCTGGCCCTTAGCAATGCCTGCTGCAGGTGAGTTGTAAAGCTATCTGCTGCTCAGATAAAATCTCTGATGCTATGGTACAGGTATGGCCCTGTTCCCAAGAGCCTGCTGCTGTGGGAAGGTGGCCCTCTGCTCAGAGGGCCACCAGCCACTGCTCCCCAGAGAAGGTTCCTTTGCCTGCAGGGAGCTTTACCAGCAGAATCATAGTATTATGGAAACTCTAAATAGTTGTCTTTATTTGTTATTCATCACTTGCCATGAAAGTTGTGTTGATATCACTGTAAAAGACAGATTATAGAATAAAGATCCCATGATTATTTCTTTGAATTCTTTCTCCCTCAGGACAGAACAAACTGAGGTGCATGTGTGAATGAAGGATTAGTTTAGCGTGAGCAAGTGTCCCCAGATCTGGCTCTAGCATGTAATAAATATCACCTTTTTGTTGTCTCTGAAGTGCTTCCACCCAGGAAATATGGGGGAAAATATGTTATAGTTTAACTTTGCTGGCAGCCAAACAAGACACAGCCACTCACAACCTCCTCCCCCACGCCCCCTTCCCCCCCCACCCAGGGAAACGGGGAGAGAATTGGAGGGGTAAAGGTCAGAAGACTGGTAGGGTGAGGTAAGAACAATTTCATAATGAAAATACTAAGAGTAATAATGATAATAAATCTATATATATGAGTGATGCAGAGTACAATTGCTCACCACCCACTGATAACAATCCCGGAGGAGTGAAAAGGAACCCTGAAACCAAAACCACAATCCCAGAAAAGCGAGCCTGAGCGATTCCAGAGAGAATCCCCCCCCTTTCTGGTCAATCCCCGTTAATATACTGAACATGATGTGATATGATGTGGAATATCTTATTGGCACATCCAACTGTCAATTCTGGGTTTTACTAACTACTACACTTTTCTTCTCCACTCCCCCCTTCCAGTCCTCTCTTCTTGTGTCCATGTAGAGATCAACACTGTTCTCATAACAATCCTCACTGAAACCAAAACACAATGCTTGCTAGCCACTGAGAAAATTAACCCTGTCCTAGCAAAAACCAGGACAGGCACCCTGAGATACGCTTTTTTTTCTCCTTAGACAACAGAGGTTAGCAGACTTAGATCTAATCATGATCCCAATTAGATTAATAGTGTTTTTATGACTGACTTCAGTATCTACAATGAAGAATCCCTATACAGAAATACTCTGGAAAGGTCTCTTTACAAAAACATTCAGCTTCTGAGGACAGCGCAAGTAAAAAAACTCTTGTGTAAAGAAAGTTGACATCTTCTTCTAAATAAAAAGTTACTAAAAAATAGGACAGATTTGCTGGTCAAGCCAACATTTATTTAATTTACATATTTAGCCAGTATATAGTGCAGTAGTTGTACACTAGTTGTGCAAATTGTGCACTACTACTTTACCACAGGTAATGTGTTTCATCATAACTACAGGCTTCTAAAATATGATTTTCAGGCTATTCTGCCTCTACCTACTATTCTACCATGATAAATCTTTAAACATATTATATAGCTACGTTTCTCAAGATTTCCAATGTATGGATATTTTAATGGCATCTACAGTAGTGTTTAATGACTATGAAGAAATAAAATATATGGATTTCAGATGCTTCTAAGTTTAAAAGAAGATAGAAAAGTATGAAAGTGAGTAAGTGATGAGGTATAATGAACTACAATTGCTCTGCATTTTGGATTTTCAAACATGTTTAAACCATTGGAATGTCTTCTTGCATTCAGATATATTTCAAAGAGTTTTAAAGATTTTTTCTTCTTATAGATGCTGTGCATTGGTCATGGGTGTAAACCAAAGTCTCACTCAGGATACTCCTGTTCCAGTCTGTGTCTCTTTGCAGCTGAGGTCCTTCCCTGTTACGTACAGGATTGCCAATTCTCCTAATACTTTGTGTAAGGAGCTGTTTTGAGTACTAAAATTATATCTGAGTACTACAACTGGGAAGTAAGGGATGTCAGCCTTCCACTGCAGCCACCAGACTGCTGCCTGGAGACTGGAGTGCAGGGACAGATGATGTTTCCAGTGGCTACCAGTGGAAATTGCAGTATCACTTGTTATGTCCTGCAAAATATGATTGCTCTTCTGCCTGAGAAGAAGCTCTGTACTGACCTAAAACCCAACACAGGCTGAGGTGAGTAGAGATAGAGAAGGTGTGTGGTTTTCATGCCCAGGTTGCTGGAGCCACTGTTAGAGGAATTGGGACCAGAGGGAAAGGGAAGTAGTGTCTGCTTCTAGACACAAAGGTAAAGTGAGCTGGATGCAAGCAGAAGGTCTTGTCAGAAGGAATGGAGAAGGTGAGTGGAGGAGCACAAGACAGAGCCACATCCAAGTACTAGTGAAGAAATTAAGGTGGAAAATTGTCTTCTAGGAATAAGATAGGACTACACAAAATCAGAAGAGGTTAAGCCTGCTAGAAGGACAGGGTTGCTGTTTGCAGGATAAGGAGGAAGTTGCCAAGACAAGTATTTGAAAGAGTTGCTGTAAGACATGGTCCACGATCCATACTGATGAAAAAGAAATAAAAAAAGGAATGTGTCAGTTCATATGATTTTAGACATTTCGGGAATTACTGTAGAGTCTGCACAGGAAAAAAAGGCCAACAATGTTGAAAAAAAGAAAAAAAACAAGAGAGAAAAGTGAACAAATCAGCCTCAAGACCTGTGATATTGGTGACACTTTCCACATGCTCAGCAGGGGCTTCCTAAAAACCAGTGTCTTCTAATGCTGACAGAGAAACTCGTAAGAAAAGCACCAGTAGCTACAACTGTATCTCCACAAAATTTAAAGGTACACTTGCACATACAGCTTCAATACAAAGCAACAGTCTAAAATGCCTGGCTTACTGTCTGACTTCCTGGGTTAATTTTTTTATAGTCCAAGTTGGTGACAATGAAGCATGATGCTTTTTTTTCTTCTCCTCTCCTGAAGGTACGCAGCAAGTTGAGTTTTGTATCCAAATATATGTGTCTCACTTGACATTGGCTTAAAGGCTACTTTCCCCAAGACAATAATGCCTTGCCTGTGATTTATATAACAGACAAGTTCAGGGCCATTTCACTTTTTTTTTTGCTTTCTCTGACAATATCTCCTTGTCCTTTTTTTCTTGTTTATTTTGACTCAAGACAGACTCAGGGAAAAAAAAAAAGGATGCAAGTTATGCTAATGAAATTCTGTGTTTCCCTTTTAAAGATACAAGCATAATCTTTTGCTAACATGCTTATTGCAAATTCAAGCATGCAGGATCAAAATTATTCTCACTCTCAAAACAAATGGGTAAAAATCTCTAGAAAACAAACTTAAATCACAGCAGAGAATACTACACCTTGAAATGAACAGTTAAGTCCAAATATAAACCTGAAATTGCACTACTGAAGACACTGTGTGGTGAATCTAGCCCAAGCTTTTGTCTGTAGATGCACTTTATCAAACATCCCCACCCTGGGACTGGGAGAATGAAGCGAGAGTGGAGTCACCTCTCCAGGAACCAAACTGACTGCAACTTGTCTGGAGCTGGATGCCTGGTTCTGGTTTTATTTCTACAAGGCTGAAGTTAAACTATATATTCTTGCCCTCTTGTCATTTGACAGAAGAATGCACTCAACCCCCTAACATTTGCACTGCCTGTCTTGCTGCCATTGTTAAGAGAACCTACTGCCTTGTAAAATATAACTACACGTGTTTCATAAAAATCGATATAAAAATAACAACACTGGGGTACTTACATCTTTCTGGAACAATTGAATTCTGAAACAAGCATCTCCAGTTCTTCCTCCTGCAAATGGATCACATTACATTTCACTAGGTAATAAAGTGTGGTACAATAGCCTGCCCAATCTGTTTTCATCTTGTCTTGTACAAAGTCTCAGATATACTTCCTCATTATTCAACCTAATGGGTCTGCATTTGGCATATACTGAATGTTAGCGCTCTCCTTGGAAGTTGCAGAGGTTAACTGCTCCTAACAGTCTCTTTCCTTCCTCTCTGGGCATGTTTTCACCATGAATAATAGAAACAACAGAACTGAATGTCATAACACCCTAGAATGAAGGTGCTGGTACAAACCACAGTGAGGAAGTAATAGTAGCAATTTTTTTTTTTGTCTTAATCCCTGATCAACCCAATGGAATCTAGTCCATAACTGGAAATATTTTGAAATGTGTCAGGGAAGAAATCTGCTCCTGACAAAATGCTTGCAGAATTGAAAGTCCACATTATTAAACTTTATTATCATTCTTTATTCATTTTTTGGTGTAATTGTGGCTGTGCATGAGGAAAAAAAAAACCCATGCTGTCAGAAGATGCACTGGAGATGTTATACCCCTCATTCAACTACCATTTCAGAGGAGGAAAAAAGTCTTTCTAAATACAAATGACCTAATTTAACGTTACCTATGAACCAAACCAGGGTCATTGTAGTCCTGTAAGTGGTCCTGCTGCAGCAAGTTAAAAAACAAAATTACTTTTGAAAACAGAAGCTTGAGAAATGTTTCTCTATAATTCCTAGGCTCTACGGCAAGGAATGACACAAATTGCTAATCGCCCACAAAAACGAATAAATTGTTGATACAGTTGAAATGTTTTCCTTTGCTCTCATTTTGTGCTATAATATTTTTCTAGTCTCTGCACTCAAAGTAGATACATCACATTTTGATGTAGTTAGGCTCTTTTCAAGGTGTGAAATTGGTAAGTACCAACACCAAAGGAAAAAAAATCCTTTTAATACTGCGCTGTGCCACTTGAAGCAGTATTACCCCTTGGCTTCGAGCCAGCAAACTCCAGTGAGAACTATTTTATAGCACATGACTATAATAAAAGATATTTAAACATGGCCTAACAATGGATTAAACTAGTAAGACATAGTTTGTGTTAGATCGCAAGGATGAATATCAAAAATAGAGGCAATAGTTTTGAAACAACAGCCAGCAGTGAAAAGTTTACTTCTAATATAAACCAGACAGCCCCCAAAATAATTTGTGGTTTATTTAATTCTTACCGTTCATCTTGTGTTCTTTTGAGTAAGCTAAAGTAAGACACCCGCCTAAAAAACACCAGCTGGTTTAGATTTTGGTTCTGGATCTCTAGTGAGCTGAAAAACTGTAATCTGCATCTGCAGGGGTGGGGAGGCATTTCTGTAAACAGGAAAAATAAGGGTTTGCTGGGGAGGGGGGGAAGGGCAGCTTATGAGAAGGTGCATTTTGGGAGAAGAGAGAAAAACCAACCTCGCTAATATATTATAATAAATTACTGTTTTGTCATTATCTGGTTATATTTGCACAAACATCAATTGCATGTGAGCCCTGAAAAAGAATGTCTCATTGCCTTTAATATGCACTGCAGTGTGCACCCATACAAAATCATTACTGTAACAAAACCAGCTGCGTGTAATAGAAAGCAAATGATTTACAATGTTACTATAAGAAACTACTTTATTTCATATTATCATAAAAAGAACAGCACTGAAAATTTGCATGACAAACACAAGAATCCAGGAAATTCCAAATCTAATTCATTTTTAGGTTTTAATAGGTATTAACTTACGGAGGTGAATTGTGAAGAACATTTCTTGACAAATATTTCCAGAGAGTTTAGCTGCAATATTGGAACTTGTATTTAGTGAAATGTGAACTAGTCCAGCAGATGACGAAAGTGCATAAGCTTTAAATAGTGGGTTCACTGCTGCACCTAAAAAAGCATACTTATTTTTATCATTATGGTATGTCTGAAGGTTTGGGTCTATCAAGGATCTCACTGAAGTTGTTGGGACTTTACTTCCCTCAACAAAGAGTGCTGGATTAGATGCTGTTCCTCTTAAAATTTCAGTTCTGTTATCAACCTGTGCCATATCTTTCTCAACTATCGTGAAATTATAGCAAACATAAGCACTTTCAAACCCATGTTCTGCCTGGTTGTACAGAGTAGTTGGGTTACGCAAGGGATTTAGTAGATTACGAAAGATCAGTTCCCACCTCTCTATCTCACACAAGTCATGAAACAAGGATCTGCTGTACCGGGGAAGGTAAGCCTATTTTATGTAACTATTGAAGGAGATAACAGCTGTTACCAAAAAGGTGGCAGGCATGTAAAACCAAAACTAAAGTCTTGAACAAATGAAGCTTTATAAGACCCAGGCAGGACTCAAACAAATGTTCAATGAAAGTCACTTTTATGGCTTTACTTTGGTTTATCGCAAGGCAGTAATAAATGTGTCTCATTAAAAGCCAGTAAAAGAACACCACCTACACCACCAACTGCTGCAACTGCAGATATAGCAGATCTGGAATAGTTACCTAAAGACCCTCATTTCCTAGCATTTAATGCTTCCCTGTCCATATAAACTAGCCTTCTATGGATTTAAAGACTGTTGGATGCTAAAAGCAGCAGCTGTTGCTGGGAAAACAACACTTTCAAAGCTCTGTTTCTTTCTCAAGGTGAAGTTAGAGGGATGTTGAATGAACATGGAGCTCTCCTTGGGAAAAAAAAAAAAAAAAAAACAACAAAAAAAAACCCCAAAAAAATTGCCAGAGGAGACCATGCCAACAGAAAGACAAGCAATTCCCCCATTCTGGCTAGAGCGTGAATGTTTTGCTGCAGCTTTATTGCTCAGTGGGTCAAATTCATTCCTGGTGAAATGGCAGTTCCCATGGTGAAGCCGCAAGAAAATTCTGAAACCTTCTGGCACCTGTCAAGAAATGGGGATGTGAAAGTGGGGGGAGGAACTGGCATGTAGAAGCTGGGATTAAGGGTGGGAGCCACCACATAAAAGGTTATTCTTGTTCTAGTTGTTAGAATTTTTTTATTGCCTAGAATTTACATACATGCTTATTAAGTGGTTTAAAAAAGAAGCCTGACAGATATTAAACAGCATGCCACACTCTTTATGCTGCTGCCATACAGATGTGTCCAAAGCATAAACAGACTTACAGTCAGCATTCGGTTGCTCTATGGGAGAGTATCTCTGCAGTAAATTTCTCCAAACTTTTCAGGACAATTAACTTGAGAATTGGAAACTTTTTTTTTTCCCCCCTCCAGATTTGATCCTTTGCTTGATCTCTCATTGCTTTCCAATTATGCAGGGAAAATATATAGCAAGTGTTTTAATACCCTAGATTGAATTTCCTAAACCTAAGCTAGTGGCAGAATTACTGGGCCAGGGATTCTGGCACAAGAAGTACAGCTGTGTGTGAGCTGGTGGGAAAACTACTGGAATATCATGACTAGTCTTGGTGTTCACACTTCAAAGAAGCCATGGAAAATTGAAAATAGATCAGAAAAGAATGGTTTCAAGATCTGGAATATCTGCCTTGTAAGGATAGATGTATGCAGCTTAATCTGTTTACTTTATCAAAAAAAGGTTAAGAGACTTGATCATGATATATTAATACCTACATGTGGAGAAGATTTGTAATGGCTCTGTAATTTAGCATATAAAAATGAATCAAGACCTAGAAGCTGCAAATAGCCTAATTCAGATTATGGATAAAGCAGACAGGATTAACAGTGAGGTTAATTAGTCACCAGGAAAATGTCTACAGAAGGATTGTATGTTCTTCACTCCAGAAGCTTTTCACTGGAGACTGGTGGCTCTTTGATGTTAGAGGAAACATTGTGCTTGACTTGTGAAGTGGGCTGGGTGCAGGATTCCCAGGTGAGGCACTCTGGCCGGGGCAAGCTGGTTAATCATGATGAGCCCTGTGACCAAGGTTTTGCTGGGGCAGGTCTTATTCAGTTGAACGAGGTGGCTGGTATAGGAACCATGGTAAAAACTACATCTCAAACGGTCTCCTTTCCACAGCAACACTGATGCCCTGGGAAGCCTTGTCACCTGTGCTTGGCTTGGTGTGCAGCTCCCTCCTTCCTTCCTGATTCCCTCCATGCCTGGACTTTTCTGTAGAAAACACAAAAATGGAGCCAGGTAATCTGCTTTGTCCAATCCCACTGGTGCCATGAACAACCCAACTGCTCTCATCTTTCTTCTACCTCTTTCACCAACTCCCAAATCTCAGGCTTGTCACTGGACAGCAAAGTTCCCTTTGGGAACATATGCTGAATACTTAAATGTTGAAGTGAATCTCTGTTTCTGTGTTTTAAGTAATTTCGGGGATGAGCCTGAAAAGTAGTATCTTGGCTGGGTTGATATTTAAGTTAGTACTTACAATTGCCTGTGAGGTTTTGCTGAGTAAAAGTTATTTGCACAGTCTTGTTAGTTTTGTGCCTCTTTAGTCAGCACTCTCTAGGCATTATCATGCAGCTCAAACCCAGCAATGGTGCAATTATTAATGCCTTACCTAAAAATTTCCATGACCTCTTGATATTGTCACTAGGGATGGAAGGACACATGTAGCGGCAGGAGGCTGTGCAAAAGATCCTGAGATAAATCAGTCAGCTAGAACATCTGACTCCCAAAGTGGAGCATTTAATTATTTAGTGTTTTCTCCCACTGTAAATGAAGATGGACACACTGTTGCAGTAGTATGAGGGAGAAAAAAAAAAACTGAGAGTGAGCAGCAGCAGAGAAACAAAGGAGAAGCTGAAGAAAAACAAAATATGGAGATGATTTAAAATCACTTATGAGACCTGTGCCTGCTAATGCATTTTTTCAAATTATTATGACTTACATAAAATATATTCAGACATCTTCTTCTCATTAGAAATACTGAGTTGAAAAAGATATAACCAGTATCCCAGTGTGTTCCTCTTACATGAGCTTTTGAACCACAGCTACGAAGTTGCATCCAACACTGGTATGCCTTAACATCATATGTTGCTGGATGATGAGACATCTGTGTTCTTACATGGACAATCATATTTACTCCAACATCAGTGAGAGTGTTTCTAGAGAACAATTGCTGATGTGTTAGAATGGTTTCTATTTTTCTATTGAGACTGGCATGCTCCATCTTTGCTTTAATATTTTTTATAGCAGATAGGATTTTCAAAAGAGCTACTATAAAGAGATTTTACTGTTATTCACTGCTTTTTCACAGTTAGATAGACAATGCTGTCAAACATCAGTGGAAAAAGAGGGAACACCATTGGTTTAAGCCATCAAGATACAGTGAAAACCCTAAGGTAATGACCAAAGTAAGAAAACAAATCACTTTTACTAATGCTAGGTCCATTCAAAGTGGTGGGTGAAGAAGCTCAGAGGGTGATGTCTACATCCTAACACTGGTAGTATTGACTTTTTTAGTGTGGCTCAATCAGAGACAGCTCCAGTAGCAAACTTCCACAGCAACTCCTCTTTTAGAAACAAAACCAAAGGAGTATGAAGAGCAAAGGTATATATCCAACAAGAGATTGTAACACCAGGTAACTGGTTTCCTTTTTATTTACTCAGACTCCAAAAAGAACTATATCTACCTGCATGGCTTTGCTTCCACATGCAGGTACATTTTCTGAGCACAATCCTAAAGCGATAGTGGACAACCTGGTAGAGAGAGTCAGCAGATTTCTAGTGTAGGGGAAAGGGCTTCAGAGCTGTAAATAATAATCAGAGGCTAAATTCTGCTCTCTATCACACTGGAGAAGATTCAAAGTAATTAACCCACTGACTTCAGTGCAGTGATCCTAGATTTATATTACTGTAAATGACAGCAGAAATTGGACCCAATATAGAAATAATTTATCTAAGGCCTTAAGTATAGTTGCACAATTCAATCTGTAAATAGTGCCACTAATGCACATATGGTTAATTTACATCCCGACTATGAGAACATATCCAGTGCTGATTTCCAGGATGCTTGAAGCACTAGCAGTGCCAAAATAAATTTGCAGTATTCCCTTAGCCCTCACAATCCTTCCAGCTTTCAGTGTTGGGAAGAAGATGCACTACAGATATTTTGGAAAAGTGAACTTTTATCTGTTACATGACTAGGTACTGGATAATTCTTACAAAAAAGGCATAGAAGGCTGTCAAGCAGCACTCCACATCTACTTGCATGAGCTCTGCAAGCTCTTGCTTCTCAGTAAGTTGTTTTTATCTAACTTTTCTCTTACTGGGAGGAGAATTTTAGAAGCAGCTTGAGTCTTCTAAGAATAAACTATGTTTCAAAAAAAGGAGGGTTGTAAGCAACGTTGCAGAAGAGTGCTTGGAGTACATACATTTAAGGCACATAAAACTTAACTACAGCAATTTAATTTAGATTCTTTCTCTAATCATATATTTATATTAAGACCTTGCTGAAGCCAAATTGAAATTTATATTGCTAGGAGGCAAAGACTATATGAAATCTGAATTATTAATCAATTCAGTGAGAGAAAAAAAATCTCCTAAAATACCAAATATTGTTCTGGGCTTTATACCAGCTCTGCAATATGGAGTGAAGAGTTAGAAAACCCATGTCTTGGTTTACTAGAATGTGAAAGGAGACATGTTAAGTGTAACAAACACATAAACCCTCCTTCCTTCCTAAAACATTTTACTCTTTTATTTTATCTTTTCGTTGGGTTTTGTATCATTACGGAAGAAGGGTTCTCCTGTTACCAACACACAGGAGGTGTTGAGACCCTGCAGTTAACTGCAGATTAATCACGGCTGACTCAGTGCTGCAGGTGGATTCCATTAGACCCTTCAACAACAGAAGAGACATGGGGCAGTCCTCTGGTAGGAGAAAATCCCTGGGAAGAAATTCTGGGGGCAGCTAAGCCTGGGAAAAAGTCTTGGGAATGAGCAGGAAGTTTCAATGTGTTGTTTTAGTTAAGAAGACCAAACTTCAAGGAGGATTTTTCACTCTTTTTGAGGAGCATGTGATGCTTTAAGGTGGGTAGGTACTTTACCAGCTTGCTGTAACTGCTAACTCAGTACACAAAGTAATGATGGAAGAATAACAACTTAATCTACTTGCAAACAATTTCCTTTTGTTTGCCTTCATATGACAGCCTACTGATGTTGAGTGTGTAGGTCTTGTAAAGCATCTTGAAGTCCTAGGGAGAAAAAAGAAGTAGAGACATTCAGAACTTTCATTATTGAACTTTTTTAAGGACATAATTTTCTAGTATTTGCTGAGATTCTCTTTAAGAGAGTTGATAACTCTGGATAATTTCTGAGGTAATGGTCTCTGAGATCCTTGGAGACCTATAAAGACAGAGTAAATCCATGAGTTATTTAAACCCAGGAAAAATACCTCTGAAGAGACCTCATACTCAGACAATGATAAAAATCTCTTTTCTTTTTCTTTTTCTTTTTTTTTTTCCCCTAGCTAGTTCATTAGGAAACCAGAAACAAGATGATAATTTTCAATTCATTTGTTTCTGTTGCTAATGTTTCTTAGGTTCTGTCAGGCACAAAAAAAAGATTATTCTCTGCAGAGATGGCAAAATTATCCTTGCCTCTCCTTATATTATTTATGTCCATTTCCAATGCATAAAAGTTGTCTGTGACCTTCAAGCACTGGACATGAATTGAAAACAAGACAAGAATGTGCACATTTCAGTCGGAAAACAGTTGTCATGTAGAAAATTTCCACTTCTAAGGTAACTCTTTTTGTCTGAGTCCCAGCTTGTCTTCCAGAAGTTTTGAATGGGGGTCAACTTGGAGGTTTCCATGAAGTTTTAGGCCAGCCAATGGCAAATCTGAATCTAGCCCTTAGCGGTCAGTTTTAGGAGAGTTGCATGTGACTGGTCCTGTCCCCTGTGGAGCTGTTGTTGAAGATAGTCTGAATCTTACCAGGTCTAGGGCAGGGTGACAACCTTCCAGTGTGCATGAGGTATCCCACAGCTATTTCAGGTTAGAAGTGCTTGAGGAGTTTGCACGATGAGGATGCTTTGACAGAAGAGCAAAATGATTTGCCTGCTTGTGGTTTGTGCAAAAGCTGCTGAGAGCAAGGTGTCTTCGTGTCTTTTAAAGACTGAATTGAAATCTAACCCAGACACCTGACTAACATCTTGAGACACAGGCAGTTTGGGTCAAATCTGGATGACTGGCAAGTTTAATTATAGTATTTGATGATTGTTTTACAGCATTTAAGCCTCTTTGAACTTCATAATAGATGACAGTGTTGAAAGGCTGTGAAACAAGTTCCACTAAAAATGAATAAAAAAGATGATGCTTCCAACATTCTTAGTGGTACCTGCTGTTTATTTGAAGTCTGATATTGCACAAAATTCTAGTGTATCAGTGACTCTAGGTTTCTGGTTGAAAAGTACTGGATTTCTGTCAAAACAATGGACAATTCCATAGGCATCTGACAGATTTCAAGGCCTACGTCCCTCTGTAGAGGCACATTTCCTTTGCTTTTTGTTGTATGATCCTGTTTATTGCTGTAACACAAGAAAGCCAGCAAAGAATGAGGCACAAACTGCTTGCTAAGCAGAGGGGAGGATAAACCCATACCCAGCTAGAGAGAACAATGGCATGGAAGTGATGACAGTGGCAGTACCTGAGAGCTCAGTACCAGTGAGGTGTGTATAGGACTGTCAAGAGCTATCAGAGAGGATTCAGCCTTTGTGTTGAGACCAAGAGGATGGAGGATGAGATCCTGTGTCTGAGCAGATGTTCCCCAAGAGTGAATGTGAAAGGTAAAAGAAAGTATGCAGAGCAGGACAGTGCCTAACTCACCTAGCCTCAGAAGACCATGAATGCTTGGGGATGCCAAATTTGGGTTCAGGACAGAAATGTTATTAATATTTATCTAGCTTTTCATATTTACCTCAAAATCCTCCACTTAACAAATTCTTCTCAAACCAAGAGAGCAGACAAAAACAGTAGCTTGAGAAAAACTTTCCAATCCACAGCGGTGGGTTTGAGCCCAGCTATTTGATTTCTGCAATCAATTAATTCTAGTGAATTCCTGAAGAAGTCACTAATTGAAAAAATAACGACAGCTCAGATTAAGTTAACAGACAACAATGCTCAGTCTCAAAATCTGCATAGTCTCTCCAGAAAATGTGCAATCTGGACAGTTGCAACAGCTACTGAAAGTTAGAGTCAGTTAGGCAGAAAGCAGAAGCTTGTTACGTGTCTAGACAAAACCAGCTTGTGCCTCACAACTACATAATGTTCAAAACAAACTCATCGCCCAAGATCTGCCAACAAAGAATTATTCAGCAAATAATTTCAAAGAGATAGCATTTTCATAAAAAAAAAACCAAACAAAACAAAATGCTTCCTACTTCATAAACAGAAATCAGGGAGAAATTAAATCACCAAATTATCTGCTACAGTTTCTCACTTTAAGAGCAACTGCTCTGATCCTCTTTAGCAAGTACGCAGCTGGAAATGAGAAGCAGAAGATGGAACTGCCTCAGCAGCACAGGCAAAAAGATATTCTTACATTTTCTTTTGCAAGAGCAGCCAGAATATCAAGCTTGATGTTTAATCAGATGTACCGTTGGCTCAGGAAGGAGAGTTGAGAGGGTATTTCAAATTACTGAAATTGGAAAAAAACAAAAAAACCCCACCATAATTCTCGGAATTCCCTCTTTAAAAAACAATGTAGATCTCCTGGGCCAGAAATGCCTGGAAGAATGCGTAATCGAGATAGATGGCATACATGAGGATTAATGTTCTGCATTAAATACACCATGGATATCCACTGTTGTTCTGTGATAAACAATCATTTTTCAAACTTGCTCTCATTGCTGTATCGTGTTTTCTATCCAAGTCCACTCACTCTGAGGATGTTCTATCACGAATTTTCCAGTCCTTAGTTTTGTTTCTTTTACAGGATTTTGAGCTCAAAATGTTATGTTTGGAGTGTGCACTCAAAAGCAGCTCCCCTGAGTGATATATTGTTATAAAAAGGATTTCTCTCTGGGGATGGTAGCTCCTGTATCTGTTCTCTACCTTGTCCCTTTTCCCTGTCCTCCACCACCTCTGCAGGGCTGGAGGAAGACAGATGAGAAGAGCAAGCCCAGAATTCTTGCTACTGAAGAAAAAGCCATCAAAGTTGGAACATCCGGCCTCAGAAAACTGCTTTTATGTTTCTGATTTCCACTATCTGTACTATGCTCCTCGTGGCTGCTCCAGTGCTCCCTCTCCTTGTAGATAATTTCCCTCTCTTCTCTTGCTTTGTTAGTCCACTTAGCTATTCCTTCCTAAATAAACCACTCAAAATAAACTTCTGGGATTAAGAAGCGTTTTGGTGACGTGAGCTAGCTAGAAAAAGGAATGTGGTGACCTTGATACATAAAAAGCCGTAAGTCATTTTCACAGAGAAAGCACGAATTACAGATCTTGCCAAAACCCAATCTAAGAAAAATTCCATCCTTTACCCAGGAGACATTTGAGTTTTAATTACCTCTTTCCGAGTCCCTAGACTTTCCTTCTCTTGTATCTATTTTTGTCTGCTTATTCTAATCAGCGTAGAGACAGCAAAACCAGAATTTGTCCATCGCTTCTATCAGCTTCACGGTATCCTTCCCCACGTGAACTGTTGTTTGGTTAGCGCCCACTTCAAATTCAGGCAGAAAAAAATGGTTTCTCAAAGATTAGTCATCCTCATTAGCATTCCCACTGTACTGCTAAGGCAAAGTATTTAATATTAATGACCACTGATATTCCCACACTGTTTGTCCTGCATTCACAGTGCTTGGTCTCAACATGGGGAGGAAAAGTAAAGGAACAGTATGGTCTTGTAACCAAAATGGTGCATAGAAAACAAAATGGATTTTTCTAATATAATATTGCCTGAATCATGGAGAGTGATGAGCAGAACCTACAGTGCATGCAGCCACGGAGTGGTGGCGGTGGTTTAGGAAGCGGGAATCTGAGTCGTTTCTGGATTAATGCTCTAACATAGTGCCAGGGGACACTGTGTTGCTGGAGATATCATTATTTCTCTGAGCTGTTTTGTCATTTATATCACATGTTACATTCAAGAAGATGACACTGTCCCTATTCCAAAGAGAATGAAAGCAAAAGGCCGGATTGCAACTTGACCCTAGAGGGGTATAAGAGGGAATAAAATATAGCTGGTGCACCTTTGAGCGGAATTCACTTCAAGCACAGGGGTGAAGGAGTTGAGAGGGCATCTCCCCAATGTCTGCTCCACCTGCTGAGCAGAGGAAAGACATGAGAAAGGCTTTGCTCTCCCCTTCTCACATGCCAGATTGTGCATAAGGAGTAGAGGACTAATAATCTGCTTATTTTTGAAAGCAGGAAAGGCAGATTTGGTACTATATTGATATATTATGTGTAGAGGTACGAAAGTTCTTCCACCTTCTCCTGTTCAGCTGCATGTCTATGTATTCCAGTCAGACCCCATTTAGAAAGAGATAATAATAACAAATGGTAGAGTGCCAATAAAATACAAGGAAAAAGCACAAATCCTGCCTGTTAAAAGAACCCATAAAACCCACAGCATGCAAGACGTGATGTTTGACTTAAATTTCTGATTAAATAAACACATCCTGCCTACCTAAAATTCATTTCTTGTTTTGATTTGACGAGTGCATCATACTTGGTTTTGATTGAGTGTAATAAAGAATATTCTATTAAAACAGAATTTGTATGTGCTAAATTTCATTTCAGAAATAACGTGATGTACATATGTCTCCCTGGTTTCCAACTAGAACCCTGTGGCTTTCCCCCATGGCCTAAGTCTCCTGCAGAACACTGTTACCACAATCCTTCCTGGCTCTTCCAGCCTAAAATACTGCTACTCTTTCCCCAAGTACAGCAGTTCACCCTGGGAGCTTCGTTGACGACTCACTGTGAAACATTTGGGAAAAGGTATGTGAGAATATGGGACACTGGCAGCTGGAGAGGAGGAGAAGTGACTTTCAGGTGAGGAGGATGGCAATTTATCCCAAAGAGTTGATGTGTAGCCTTAATTAGTACCTCACCAACACAAACCAAGGCAGATAAGCACAGCATTTATAACTCTTTAAGAAATTATTACCCTAGACAATCAATTTACATGCTTTTGTCTAAATATGGTCCCAAGACACGTTCTGAAGTTACCAACAGGACCACCTATTTTCAAACATTAACAAAAATCAGATACAATGTGGAAGAGAAGTACCAGTGCTGTGTTAATTATCACAGTACGCAGACAAGTATCGTTCCCAGTCAAAACTTAAGGGTCATTTAAGTAGTTATTTAAATTGTGTACAGAGATAAGGTGAGATGGGACTTAGACTAATGACTATGTGTAGACTGGTGATCCCCAACCTTTTCTGACCTTGGACAATAACTCGCTCAGCGTTAAGAGTTGTGGGCAGCATCATACTTTACTTTCCCTAATGGCCTTCAGCTTTAACTTTTTAATTTCCTGTAGGTCTCAGCAGTATGAGAAGGTCTCCCAAGCTTTTTGTTGTTCACTAACCCATGAGCTGTGGACTGGGGGCTCATGAGTGAGGGGTGGTGAATGAAGTATTATCTGATTTGGCTGTTGATTTCCCTGCGTGTTATGGTTTTGGGGGGTGGGATATGGAGCCTTGCAACCATAATTGCATATGGGCTTCTCTTCTTTTTTTCTGCAGAAACGAAGTTAAGACCTGTGACTCCGCTTACAGGTGTGCATGTACGTGCACACACACAAGTGTAGACTCCAGGTGTGCCATCAACAAAATGATGTGTCCTTGAAACATCTGACAATTATTTCCGCTTTCTCATTTTAATCCAGTAAAATTGGCACGGTGGGTGGATGGGGTGGAAAATAAATAAGTTCTCAAAGTGGCTCACAGCAGGATGGGCTGATGGTGAGCCTTCTCCAGAGCAGAACAAGTCTGTGTCCAGCCATGGGGCCAGGTCACGCAGGGACAGCCACTGCTGCCATAGACCCTGCGCTTCCCCTCCCCTGCTGCAGAATTTAAGGGGGTTTCTTTCCCTTGATAAATATAATTTATATCATCACTCTTGTTATATTAATAATTAGCATTAATAGAAATAGAATAATAGTACTATTATTCATATAGCACCAGTTAACGTCAATAGCAGTTCCCTCCTGCTCCCGCTCCAGCAGATATCTCTCCACCTTTCAGAAATACGGACAGTGATGCACTAACGCGACAGGGACCGAGGGCGGGAGGGGAACCGAGGGCCCAGTTCTCCGTTACCCCCGGGGAGATCCGAGCCTCCCCCATCCCTGTCCTCGGGCAGGACCTCCGGGGCGGGGGGTGCTCAGCGGTGGCAGCCGGGGCCCTCCGCGCCGCCTGCCCCGGGTGACCGGCCACGGCGCGGCGGGGAAAGGGAGAGAAGGAGAGGCGGGCAGCCGCCCCGGCCCCGGCGGTGGGGAGGGGGCGAACCCTGCCCTCTGCCCTCTGACCGCCGCGGAGGCCGCCGCCGCCGCTGGCAGCATGGGGAAGGCGGAAGCGGCGGAGCCGGCCCGTCAGGCCGGGCGGCGGCGGAGGGGGAGCGCGGCGAGAGGCTGAGGCAGGCGGGAGGGCAGCGCCGTGACGGCCGCGCCGGCCGCGGCAGCCCGGCCCGACACCCCCGCCAGGCCCCGCGCTGCCCGCCACCCCGAAGCTCCGGGCTGTGAGGGGCAAGGGGAGGCCGCCGGCAGCGTGCGGGGCCCGCGCCGGTCCGGGCCGTGCCGCGCTGAGGGGGCCGCGGCGCTGCGGGCCGGGCCGGGCCGGGCTGCGGGGCCCTGCCCGGGGGATGCCCTGGGGGAGGCGGGGAGCCGGGCCGGCAGCAGCGGCGGGAGGGGTGCGGTGCCGGCGGGCGGGGGGAGGCCGGGGGCAGGAGGGGAGCAGTGTGGGTGCCGCGGGGGGAGCCGGTAGCCCCCGGCCATGGAGCCGCAGGTAGGGCTGCGTGGGGAGCGGGGAAGCTGAGGAGCGGTGAGTGCCGGAGCGCTGGAGGAAGGACCACGCTGAGCCCCTGACAGGTGTCTCCGCCGTAAGTGCCCTTAGGCAGTAAGTGGAGGACTTACAGACTTGGTGTTTGTTATTGCTGCTGCTGCAGTCTTCAAAGATGATGTTGGCAGAGCAAGCCCAGAAGTGGTTCCCGACTCACGTGCAAGTTACAGTCCTTCAAGCCAAAGGTCTGAAGCCAAAAGGTAAAAATGGCAGCAACGATGCCTACACGATCATACAGCTGGGCAAGGAGAAGTACTCCACCTCGGTGGCTGAGAAGACCTTGGATCCCGTTTGGAAAGAAGAGGCCTCCTTCGAGCTCCCTGGATTACTCATGCAGGAGAATCCAGAAAAATACATCCTGTACCTCATTGTCATGCACAGGTCACTGGTGGGGCTGGACAAGTTTTTGGGACAAGTGGCGATAAGTCTGAATGATATATTTGAAGACAAGCAAAGACGGAAAACAGAGTAAGTGATGGATGTTTTTTTCATTGCCATTTGTATTTCTTGTACACGTGAACTTGTGGGGGGGAGAACAGTAGCCGTACTGTCAAAGTACTTCAAAATGAAATTAGGATGTTTCTCTCTTCTGTGGTGTCTTCAAAGCCTGTAAGGTATACAGTTATGTCATTGCAGCCTGACCTCTTCCAGAGAGAAGTTTACTGTAATCACAGTGGTTGCCCTGCATGGGGAAGGGCTGTCAATAACATTAATATTTTTTGACAAATTCTATATAGTCTGTTTTTCTGAAGGTTTTTCTTCGTTTTGCTCAGGGCCATATCTCCATTCAACTCCTACCTGAGTTTGAACCGTGCATAAGGCTCAGACTCCCTTGAAGCCTCGTAACGTTCCCTTTAAAAAATGTTTTCCTGCAATTACTGCAACCAAAGGTCTTTAAATATTTTATGTTTTAGTGGTCAATGAACTGTGACTTAATGAAGGCTTACCACAGCATCACCGTGCTATTCTGATCCTGATTAGTCTTAGGCCACAATCCTATAGGCTGCTGTGTACAGCAGGCCTCAAACAGAGAAGACTGAAGAAAAATTTCTGCTGTTGCCATAGACTCCATCATTGCCTACATAAGCCTTTGTCAAATAAAATTGCTGTTTGCCAGCAAATTCTGGCACTAGAATATGGGGGGGAAAAAAAGGCAAAAAATATAAGCATCACAGCAGTTTATTAGGCTGAACTGTAAATATATCTAACGCTATGGATTTTTCAACTGAATTAGTAGAATTGTTTATAATTTCTAGTGAGTATATGGTTACACAAAGATGTCTGGTACCAGTGTAATTTATCCTCCATCCCTATGGGAATAGACTGTAGGTCTGAGCGTTCTGCAGGCATGCCTGTGACTACATGATCTGTGTTGTAGCTATGCTTGTCCCACAGAAGTTGTCCAAGAACAGCATGGAGACCTCCACGCTGGCTATGTGGAGGCAGTGACATATGAGCGCTGACAAACCTTTCTGCAGTGGTTAAAAAGTTCCTGCCCCAGGTGCCTTTCTTCCTCTAGTGTCTCTTCAGTAGAGTAGAGAGGCTCCTGTGCCCAACTCTCAGCTGTTAAGGTCTGGTGTTTCTTTTGTCCATGATGGATGCTGGACTTTACATCAAAGCGGTGACATCATTTGTCTGTGACTGACTGTGCTGGGGCGGTGTGAACCTCCATCAGAATTGGAGCGGGCACTTGGAGGTGGAAATTGGTACAGCAACACCAGCCATGTCCAGCTGATCAGACAACTGTTTCTGCAGAAACCATCTCAAAACCAGGTCCTGCTCATGTGCAGTGGCTGAGGTTGAAGGAGCACCAAAGACAAGTCAAAGTTGCCTTTGCCCTGGTGATTTTGGTTTGTTTGTTTTTTTTTGGTTTTGGGGTTTGTTTTTTTTGTAAACTACATTTTTAGCAAAACAGTATGTTCACTAACATGTCTGTGCAGAATGACTTGTGGGTTCATGGTCTCAAGTATTATGCTTTTTAATTGCTTATCAGTTTAAGGACAAACCAGTTATCTTGATGCAATACATCATAATGCTTGTAGCCTTAGGGTATTAATTTCTATTTACACTTGATTCAAGAAGTTTCAGTGCTTTTTAAACATGCATCTTAAATATTCTTTAATCATCAGTTGTAATTATCTTGCAAGTCATAGACAACTGTTTAGTTTAAACATCAAGCTGCTCTACAGAAAAAAAAGTTGAGTAAATCAAGCAGAAATGCTACTAACTGTAAAAACTTTGTAAGTCTAGGTAGAAATATATATTCAGAAACTGGAGGAAAATATGTAAATTACTAATGTATTACTGGGAGTAACAAACCTTTTCCCTTTGGGGAAACATACACTTTTACACCAATTTCAGCAAAAATAGTATTGGAGTCTTAGAAATTTATGGCAAAAATTTTTAAGTGGGATAGTTAACATAGTCCTTACAATAGTTAAATAAACATTTGGATCTCTTCGGGTTTTTTTTATATGAAGTTGTGCTTAGCAGGGCTTCATAGGTGTTCATTATTTTTTCATTTCTTCGAGGTGTGAGAGAGGAGCTCACGCTATGTAAATGTGCAGCGATGCTTCCCTAGACCGCCGCTGAAATTACCAGAGCTCCCCGAAAAAGCTGCGCTCTGCCTGCGAGCTGTACTGCAGAAGATGGGGGCCTACAGGGAAATTTTTACAAACAGCCTGAGTCCTTTTTTTTTTGCTTGAACATTGAAGATTGCAAATCTTATTAAAAGTTGATGGGTGTTAGGCTTCTAGAGCCAAACAGCCGTACTTGTAAACGTCTTTTATAAGTGTAAAAGTGCGGATAGGCGGTTAGTGGGATTTTTGGCAGCTTGTACTCACTTAATGTCAATTTAAATCCTTATGAGATAGGAGCCACTGAACATCCACTTTTCCTATCGGTGTCTGTAGGTGCTTAGAAACGTAGAAAATGTATCTTTTGAAAGTCATTTTTGAAAAAATAATTCAAAATCCTTTAGCATTTAGGTATTTTTGAAAAGTTATCGTGGTTGTCTACTTGTATGCCTTCCTGGAATGCGTGCGTGTTGTTGCTGTCTCCTTTAAGCATTAGTTGGAGATGTGGGTGCAGTATTTGTCCATGTATGTGGGAGGAGAGGAAGGCAAACTTTCAAGAATATGTTTGCAAATGCAATCTCAAACAAAACACTCTTTCTTTTTCTCCTTTTATTAAATCCTTTTTGATACAAAATATTCCTAGTCCTGTGTTGGCAGTAAACTAAGGGTAATATATTTGGACCCAAAGACCTTCTAGCTGTGACTGTGGTGTGGGAACTGAGATACCCAGTGCCTTTCAAGACCAAGTTCAATGTCTTTATTACCAAAGCATTCTGATGGTTGAAAGCTATATTCATTGTTTCAGAAACACTAATCTGTTTTATTAAGCAATGTTTTTACTTTCAAATATGTTCAACAGGCTTGTGGTGTTATTAAATCCAGAGTTATTTTCTCATGTTGATGTAACCTTAACATTTCTTGCTTTGTTTGGGGATGAATGAGATCCAGTTATTTGATGAAGTGTCTATTGGTAATATTTCTACTTTTTAATATATTTAATAGCTTCCTCTTTCCAACACAGCTGTACATATGGTGCTGTAAGAGACAGACTCAAGAGTCACCAGGGTATTGCAAAAAAGATATTTAATATTCTGCACAATGCTGAACCCTGTCAGCAATTCCCTAGTGCTTTTTTAGTAAGGAGGTATGAGAAGTGAAGGCTACCAGCTGATTTTGAATTCCTAGGAAGACCGTGGGGTTTGTGACATTCAGCTTTTTGTATATTTTTAATGTAATGTTTTATAATTTCGAAGAAATAAATCAAAAAATTCACTGCAGCTTCAGAAACATTATGTTAGGGAAAAGGAGTCCTTGTTTCTGTATAACTTTTTTTGTTACTTGTCACACCTTCAGAAAAATACTCTGCGCAGTAAAGTTTTCAGGCAGAGGCCTCATGATAGGATTTGCACATCTTGTGTTCTACAAACCTGCTCTGGCACAAGATTCAATGAAACAAAGCGGTATATTTGCAATAATTTGATAGTGAAAATTTTGTGTGCGCCATCACGCGATGTCCTTTCTCTTTCTTTCTGAAACCGATGACTTTTTGAATTCTTAAAAAAGTGAAAATTCCTGGAACAGTTAGATCCACATGTGGCTCAGATGGTCCCTTACTAGGTCTTTTCCAGAGCCCTCAGCCAAAGCATCTGCAGGATCCCAGTTAATTTTCTTTCTGTATTGGTGCAAAAGTGCCCATCACACGGTGCTAACTGTGTAAATGTGTGTCCCTGGCATCTCTGCTGTGGCTGGAAATGGACAGACTCTATTTACTACTTCTGCTTTTCTCTCCAGCGTTGAACACTAGGCTCCAGCTGCTGAGAGATTTTACTGAGGGTTTTTTAGCAGTTCAGAAAGTTTGGGAGGTGCTGCTTTATTGGAAGTATATTTAGCGTAACTTTTCAGATCTTAGATTTTGGACTTGGTTTTATTTTTTGTAGTAAAATCCTGTGGCTTTTTTTAATTCAACCTGAAAAATACATGACAAATTTCTTGTTCTACTATTGCAGAATAAATATACCTCTTTTGCTCTTGCAATTTAGCTGTAAATGATGTTCACTTAATGTGTTGTTTTAAAGGATATATATGTTTTTGTAATCATTTCAATTCGGTTCTAATTCATAGTTGCCTTAACGCTGCTGATGATCTGACGATGCATAATATCAAACAAATTTTTGAATTGTCATGGAATTAAAAAAATACTAATTTACTGACATGTCTTAATTTACTGAAATAGTTTTTAGTAGCTTTTTCTTAGTAACTGTGCTTAGTTTTTTTTCTCCTGTGTGCTAAATGAACACAGTAATAGAAGAACAAATTTCCGTTAGCTTTCACCATCATGTTAATTATTTCATCAGCATTTGCTTTGTCCTTGTTGTTCTCTAATTCCACACTATTTATTGTCCATTCCTTTATTAGCTTTCCTGGAGAGCTAATTTTATTATACATTCAGATGATTTAAGATGCAACACTTGTCTGGAATGTTATAAGTTGGGGCGGGTGGTGGTAGAATTATTATTTCTTACGGAAATTATGTTGGAGGAGACATTTTTTATTTCTGACTTAATTCCCCTTCTGCCTGGTTTCTATAATACCTCAACACCTACCCCCACCCTAAATTGCAGCAGTGCTGTAAAAAATGCTTATTTGAGCATAACACAGTGCAGGAATCTTGGCCTTATCTAAGATGCTTCTCCTCTGCTTACATCGATCATACAAAATAGTCAAAACCAGCTTCTCAGCAAAGGAAAAAAAAAAGAAATAATGATTGACCACAGTCAATACCCCTGTGTTGTAAGCACTTATTTAGTGCTGCTGGGCTTCCTGAAAGATAGGAAAATTGTGACTTCTCCAGATTAATGTGAATTCCTTCCTGGCAGCCTCCCTCTTTGATACAGACAGGTTCCCCCTTTGAATGCCCCTGCTCTGTCCTCTCTCCTCTGTGGAAGCATAAGCAAGAGGCAGCTGCTCAAGTAGGTGGCTTCAAATATAACTTGAATTATGAAGAAGCAAACAATTATCCCAATGTCATGGGCTCAGTACTTGTTAATAAATAGTGGTTTTTTAAAAATAATCTACAAAACATAACACTTTATAAATATTATTTACTAATTTAGGGTCTTAAATTTAGTTTAAATCAGAAAAACGCATTTTAGGTGGCAAAGCTCAATAGTAGTGGACAGGGCAGGTTGTAACCAAAATTATCAAAATGTTGTCATTAAAATAAGAAAAAAACCCTGTTCCACTCTAGTCAAAAGTGGGAAGGGTAGTAACTGAGTAATTTGTTAAAGGCACAGAAATAATGAGCAGCCTGGAGGATCCATATGGATTTGCACTATTGCTTTTGCGATGCAAAACAATAAATTGCACGTAGTTGTAGCTTTATGGGATTCTAGCAGTATTTTCAAATTATCTAGTAATATTCCCAGAATTTACATTTCAACAAGAAATGCAGGCACATCCTCTGGATAAATCCTAGTTCCGAGTTAGAATTGGAACGCCATCTGGACTGAAATGCTTCTCCGTTTCTGTGCGTGCACACAAACACATGCTTGCACAAACGCCCAACTGAAAGCACTGACCTTAATTCTCATACCTTCAGTTATTTTGTTTCTAAAATAAAAGTATTCACACACAGTCTTTAGCCAAAATAGCAAGTTAGCTAAGACCACTTTAATTACTTTGGTTAGCTAACCCCTTAGTAAGGGTGCTGTGATATGTGTCAGTTCCCGTATGTTTTGTAGTGTTACGATGTCGCTCTGCAGTATTTATTTTTAAACTGTACTTTGCATATCTCATTTCAGTTGGCTTCCAGAAAGTAATAGTATTCACTTTGTGAATGTCATCATTTATTGTAATAAATAATCTATTTCCCCTCATACACCATGTAGTCTGTGCTCAGCCCCTTGCCTTAATTTTCCTACTTACTGACTTGTGGGGCAGTATTTTGGTATGGTATCTGAATGATTTATCACAAAACATATGTCTGCATTTTTCAAAGTCCATTTTCTGCTAATGAAAAAGTTAGACAGTTCTGGGCTTTGGATGTGGGTTTTTTTTTAAATCTGTTGGCTGTGGACATTTATGTTAGCGGGATTTTGTGAAGCAAGTTTCTTCAGTGTATCTTGCTTGAACATGGTAATCTAAGATGAAGAAGTACTTTTTTCTGGTGACATGTTCTATCACTGGGATTTTGCTGGTCTTTTATATGGGTAATTTTAGAAGTACCTGCTGATGTAGAAAATTCTCATCATCACTGTGTAGCAGATTAAAGTTGCTTAGCAGATCAGAACGCTGATTTTACTTCTAAAATCAAGGTTAGAAGCCTTGTGGATGCTGTGAGGACTGTGTGGCTTTTTGCAGAATTCCTTCAGTAATTTATGAATTGAAATCAAGATTTTGCAAAAATCTTTGGGTGCAGTCTAATGATTTCAGCAAAGCAAATTAGATCAGCTCCATAGATATTTACTGGTAGAGTGAAGACATAGTGGTGTATTTGAGAAGCAGCAAACAAGTGGGAAAGTTCCTTTAGTAGTTTTCATCTTCAGCACTGACAAGATGTAGTCAGAAGGTCATCTGTCATGCACAGGTTGAATGTGCTGGCTAGAAGACTTCTAATTCCTGTTGAAAATGGTAGACAAGTGTCGCAGTGGTTTTGAAGGCTGTTAAAGTTCTAAGTTTATAATTAAAATGTAATTAAAATTACATAGTTGTTTTTCTTACCCATACTGCTGTTATTTTTCTTACACTTACTGTCAGCCTGTCCTGCTCACTGTTAGAGGGTGAGCAGAATAGGTTGAGTGATGCCTCTTCAAAGAAGAGAGAGGGCTAAGACTTGAAACTGTCAAACTCTGTGGCAGCTTTGCAGGCTAAGACACCACAACATCTGCTTCCTGCTATAAGGACAAGAGAAACAAGATACTGGTTTCAAAACTTTTGTTGAATGCAGGATGAAGGGTGCAATGAGGATAGTACAGATAAGCAAAAGTGAGTTAGAAAGTCAAGTTAACGGGCAGAAAATGAAATCAGAAAAAGGGAAGGAAAAGAACAGTTGAAGAAATGGTGTTGAAAATGTTTGTAGATCACTAGCTATTTAGATGGAATAGGCAAGCCACAATTTTATAACTTGCTCGTTTATAATAGTTTACTTCAGTTTTCTCCTTCACTCTTCCTATCTCCCTTTTCTATGCTAAAGGGTTCAGTACTGCTAATATTACACAATTTCATAGTATGCAGAAGATGAATACTGTCTTTCTTAAGATAAAAGGAGTTTGCTTTTTCCAGCCCTAATTGTAGGTATGGCCAAAATTGAGTAATTTTGCCATGGTTAGAAAACAGCCATGTTTTCTTCGATAGAGCTTTAGTTTCTCAGGGCTGACTGGGCAGCAGGATTTTTCCTATTCACCCTTGAATCTTGATCTTCTCTTTACGTGTTCAAAAAAATTGTCAGCCTACAGAGTGGCAATTTATATAATACTTACAAAATAAAAATGACCAGAAACCTGTGCAAGACAGGCGAAGCCCATTAGCGCACTCAAAAACAGATGAGAAAAAGAAGCAAGGGTTGTTCTGATGGAAACCATAGGGGAAAAGTCAAAATTAGAGGGTATTAGAGGTGCATGGAGGATGTTGTCCTACAGAACATTTGAAGGTGAGAGCAAGAAGTATGAATGTGATTCAGAAGGCAATAGGGTTTCCTTTGAAGTTGGTAAAATTTGCCAGACTTTGTACAGGGTCTGTTTAAATAAAGACTGTCTGCAAGACTGGATGTAATATTTGGTTATTAAATAAAAGGGCATCTGCTCTCATGAAAGCCACCCTGTTTTGTACGTGTATGTTATTGGCTATTTTCCTACTTTGCACAGGCTTTCTATGGAATAAGCTCATGGCAGCCTGACAAATGGAGCATTTATTGTGGCTAAAAGTATTGTAAACAAAACCAAAATAGCAAGTTTTATTGGCTTTTATAATACATTACAATTTTTTGAATTGGCAGTGGTATAGTGGAATTTAGTATTTCAGGGTCCAAATGTTGTTATCTGAAAACAGTGGACTTCATTTTCCAATTCTTTTTTCTATTATACACAGCACTGTTTTTTCTATTTGTTGCTCACGCCCATGTGTTGTAGAAACAGATTCTAATAAGAAACATTTACAGACTCAGTTGCTCATTCACATGCAGTTCCACACAAATACGTTGCCTGCGTTTGTTCTCATCTGTTTAAAAAAGTAATTATTCGCCTTTGAATTTGAAGAAAATCATGATTTGAGTCTGCTTCTCATATTGTCTTGTTATGAGCTGAAGCATATGGAACCTTCATTATAACTCAAACAAGATAAACTCTCCAAGGTAACAAAGAAACCTCCTGAAATGCCTAAGAAAATTAAATATCTGTGTTTTATACAAAGATTTGATCCAGCAGTCATTATTCAAAGAGTAATTCCATTGAAGTCCAGAGGAATTTTGCTGGAGTAGAGAGATTATGATTAAATTCTGTTGGAATCAGTGGTTGTGTTGAACGTGGTCCCAGTGGGTACGAGGTCCAGTCCCTTCTCCCTTTGTGTTCTCTTCTTAGGGTAGGAGAGTTTCTTTGTTTTCCCATCTGAACTTATTTTTAGTGTCAAGTTCTTCAAAGTCTACTTTGAAAACAAATGTACAAGCTGCAAAGGCAACATATTAGTTGTATGCTGGAATTCTCACCTTCAGACCTGGTGAATGTCAAAATAATGTGGGGGTGTGCCAGGAGCAGGTGAGTGCTGGTGGTGACACAGGGTGGTTATTGATTCATGATAAGAATGTCAATAATTGAGTTAAATTAAGTTTTAAAAGAAAAAGCTTTCTTCCACACAGCAAAAGCTTAAGAATTTATGTCTTGATATTGTTCTAAAACAAGTTAGCAAGTGTCATACATCGAGTTAAAGTTTTGCTAATTCCCAAGTAAAAACAGATAAAAATTCAGTGATCTTGTCAGAGATACAGTGCTAATGTTTGAGACCTGTGAGGGGAGGGAAGGAGGGAGAAAGGGAATGTTTTCTAAAGTGTAGGCTGAGCCATAAAATTTGAATGTCAAAAGGTGAGGTTCTCTCTGCCTATTAAGCTTCTTAAAACACTCATAAGCCTTGTTTATATTTATGTTTATGTTTAGTGTCTGTCTAAGGAATCATGGTGAGAACTTTCTCAGGGTAGTTTTTGGTTTGGGTTTGTTTTTCTGCACAGGCAAGATCTGTCTGAGCAAGGGCTTGCTCGTTTTGGCTGTGTGTTGTTTTTATGTTTTAGGAGAATATATGACCATATTTTCTTTTAAAGAAGAGATTTAAAGAAAGTAGGCTACCTTATCTTCCATTTCTTGTGATATTATATATCACAAAAAAGATTTACTCTTGGTTCTGTTGTGTGTGTTTTCTGTAATGACTCCATAGATGACTTAAAGTGTTTCTGGAATCAGTTGCCAAGAATTGAAAAGTTATTAACTAAAAGGAAAAATGATCCATCTTCTTCAGACACGTAACATATTTCAGGTTTTGCATTTCATTTCAAATACATAAATGAATTTACCTCACAACAGAATAAAAACTTTATTTCTAAAGGTTTAATTGTCCTCCTACCAGTTTGAACTTCTGGATGTACTGGTCTGAATTCATTTTGTCCAGTGCCAGGACAGAGACGGTCTGATATTTCTTAATTATTCTGGTTTAATGTGGCATATAAAACATTTTGGTCATCACAAGCAACAAAAAGAAGTCACAATACTCTTTATCCTTTTGTTATTTCTTTGGTGGGTCACTTTTAGATGTATTTTCTCAACTCAAAAAACTATCTCTGTCTGAAAATTTGATTTCAGCTGTCACCTTTAAAAATATTTATGAAATCTGTAAGGAAATTGAGGGTTACTTTTCTCCTCTCCTGACCTTGTTTCCTATATTTGGCAGTATTTAATAATGTATGTATGACTGCATAATCAATTCTGCATCTGTGCTGATAGGCAGTTTCATTTCTTAGTCTCCAGTTCACAAGTTACTTCACCGTGATATTGCACTGTTGTGTTGGCACGTGTGCGTGCGTTTCTCCTGACAGTGGGTGTAGAGCACTTCTTTGGAGCTGGCAGGGCTGACACATGCCCTTGTGCCCTTTTTAAAATAGGAAATGGCTATTGATGATGGGTGTGGAGAAAGGATTGTCTGTCAGGCGTTAATTTAGGTGAAGGAGGGTTGAGCCATAATTCTGCAGATGCTTCCATGGGACAATAGAGCACAGCAGGGAATGAATGACACTCGGATAACGATAAAGCCTTTGCTGGACCTGGCAAAGCAGCACACTTGGCTTTTTCAAACAGATGATCGCACCTTTGATCTCGAGTGGGGATTTGTGTCATGGTTCCAAAGCCTGTGGAAATATTTCTGAAGTTAATCCTACTGGTGACCTGCAAAAGAAGGGGTGGGTGTTAAATACACCGGCGCATACACTGTTCTGCCATGGGTGCTCGTGGAGTTACTGTCAATATTAGTAGGAGTTGCAGTTGCAGGACCAAAATGATAGTTGACTGTTCAGGGGTCTCAGCTTTTTCTTTGCTGGTGCTAGTGCAGTTGACATAAACCTTAACTAGTGATTAGAAGGAAGGGACAGAGGGTCAAAACATTTGCCAGTCTATAAACCTGAGCAAAATCAGAAGGGAAAAGGTTACGAAATGAAATATTTGCCACATCGTATACATTCAGGTAATATACATTGCTGCTAAATAAAGGCCACTTGATAAATAGCAAATGTTTTTTTAAATAGCAAAATAAAATGTATTTATATTTATAATTAATGTTACATACAAATTCCCCCCGCATAAGCGGATGTGAGCCCATTAGGTTCAATGAAGTTTAGGAAGCTTCCACAGAGTTGACTTTCATTCTTAAAATGGGTTAACAGTGCAAAGAGCTTTGTGCTTGCTTAGTTACGAGGTTTTCTCTTCAAAACCAAATATAGACAGAAAAGTTTCTCAATACAGGAATGTTTTAGGTTTTGGTATGGAATTTGGTTTTCATATTTTAAGTCACACTAACCAGATACATTAACCAACAAACCAATTTAATGACTAGCCTCCAGAAAACACAACTTAACTTGTTCTTTTTCTCCTTTAAGGTGGTTTCACCTAGAGTCCAGACAAGGCAAGAGAACTAAAGACAGAGGAGAAATAAAGGTCAATATTCAGTTTATGAGGAACAACATGACAGCAAGTATGTTTGATTTGTCAATGAAGGACAAAACCAAATCCCCTTTTGCTAAACTGAAAGACAAAATGAAGGGTCGAAAAAATGATGGGACGTTTTCAGATACATCCTCTGCAATCATCCCAAGTACTCACATACCTGATGCAAACATAGAAGTTTGTAGTGGTGAAGTACAAATTAAATCAAAACCAAAAAAACCTTTCCTTTTGGGACCTCAGCGGCTATCTTCAGCTCACTCGATGTCAGATTTAACGGGGTCACACGTCTCCTCAGAAAAAATGAAGTCCAGCACAGTTGGCTACTCTCATCTTTTCAGGCGTCAGCTAGAATCTTTTGGTTCAGTTGATGAAGGTGGTGAGTAAATCTCATACTACTTAATCTTGACCATTTTAATTACAGTTGACTGCTATTAGAGCATTTACAAGTCTGTTTCTTTAGTTTATGAAGCAATTGCAAGGCCAAAAAGTTAAGTATTATTGCTGGCCCAATATTTTTCACTTCCATTAATTGGTGGTAACTCATAAGTGCTGTTTCAGAGCTTAAAGAATAACTTATATTGGCATTAATTTATGATAATTTATATTTTTTCTTCTTATGTCCTCATTTGAGAGTATGTTGTAGTGTAGCATTGCATTCTAGAGGGAACTCTAGGCAAAATAATGTCTTGTGAAAAATAAAAGTCTGTTTAAAATTTGAAAACTCTTACCAAAGTTTTAAACATGATTTATACAAAGAACTGAAAATACTTTGCATTGTTCAAAGTTGTTATGCAACAATAGACTACTGTCACTTTCTCTAATGGCACACTAGTCACAGCTGTCTTCTTTGTAGAATTTAGTTTTCACACAGAAGACAGAAGTTTGATGTGGTGTCTATCTGTAAACGTTTCTGAACCATGAAGTCAAGGCCAGAGCAGTTCATTTAAAAAAAAAATGGTTTAGTTACTCAGCAGTGTTTTGAACTGAGACTCAATTGCCCAGTTTCTAGACCTAAGCTAAAATGGGTTCTCTGCATGTCATAAACTATGATTTAGTGTCTCATTGATGATATACTAATGACAGATTGTTTGCAGGGAGTCTAAAATCTCCACATAGAAGGACGTTAAGTGTTGATACTTCTAAAATGAACCAGCTTGACAGCACAGTTGATGAGACTGCACTGGAAGCACAAAGTGACCCATTTACCAACGTGAGTGCTTCATTACCCCAAAAATTTGCTACACTGCCAAGACAGAAGAATCCGTTTGAAGAAAGCCCAGCAACATGGGATCAAAACATAAGTCTGTTTTCCAAACCTGTTGAAATCAGGAAAGAAATTAAAAAAGAGAAAAAGGAAAAAGTTAGTCTTTTTGAAAGAGTGACTGGAAAAAAAGATAGCAAGAGGTCAGATAAACTTAGCAATGGGGGATCAGACAGTTCTACTGACCTGAGATCACCTAGTGCGTTTGGTGAAGCTCATCAGGAGAGTTTTGATTATGATTCGACTAATCCGTTTATGGCAAACTTCAAGCCTACAAGCATGTTGCCATCTTCAAGGTAGGTCTTTACTGTGTTTTGATCTGATATCTTGAACATGTTATATAAATGAAAATGTGAAGTGTTGAGGAACACAGTCTTTGTGCTTTATATATGTTTATATCATTGCTTGAGTAAAAGTTATAAACTTTTTATACAGTTTGATCTTTTCTTACTTCATTTTGAAGTTGCATTTATATTATTAATATATACTGTGAATGTTCTTGGGTACTTGCATTTGTGGAATACCTTGCTTGCACTTCAGAACAGGTTCTTCCTGAAAGTCGTCTGCTTTCACTGAACACTCGTTGCTAATTATTACACTGCCCTAAGTCAAGGTTTTAGAGGGCAAGGTTTCAAGTCTAAGGGAAAGAGGAAATAGAATAAATAAAAGGGTGGAGAAAATGTGAGTAATGAAAATAAATCTTGTGGGTGTCACCATTTGTGGGGGAAAAAAAAAAAAGGATTTAGATTCTATGCATTAAAGCACAAGAATTGAAGACCATTCTGTTTCTAAATGGGAGCACCCACATGGACACTTACCACACTTGAATTCATTTGGCTCACTGGAGCCTTGCTGAGTTCTTGTGTGTTCAATTTGTTGCCCAAGACAGCAGTTCTTAAGCAGAGCGAATGAAGTTACAGGGGCTGATAAGAAACTTTGATTTTAAATAATAAATTTTAATCTTTGTCTATCAACATTTATCTTGTTTTCCTTTAAAAAAAAAAAAAAGTTTATCCCACAGTTTGTTTCCTGTCTGACTTTTGTTTGCTAGTGAGGAAAATGCACTCTCTTTTTATATATATATATATACACACACACACATATACAGCCCCCACATATGATGTTCCCAACAGATAAATATTTAAACAGTTAATTACTTAACTTTGATTTATTTGCATTCTAATTTTTTCCTGTATATTAATGCCAGAAATTAACAGTCCTTTTTTTTTTTTCAAGGTAATGATTCATTTCTATTTAATGACTTAAAGAAATTTAATTCAAAAGTAAAATACTCCAAACTGGAATTTTAAGGTTGTAAAATAAATCACCATTTTAAATGGAAAACATAGTTTTAATAAATTTGTCTATTAATTCCCTAATTAATGTCACAGTATTTTCTTTCAGAAAAAAAAATATGTTCCTTGTTATCCCATTCTTTAAGATTTTATCATAGATTGATTTTATTGTGTCCCAACTCAGTTTTATTCATAGGTTAGAACACATGCACTCCTGATGTAAACTTATAATAGTTTTCACAGAATCACAGAATGGTGGGGTTGGAAGGGACCTCAGGAGATCATCCAGTCCAACCCCCCTGCCAAAGCAGGTTCACCAAGAGCAGATTGCACAGGAAAAGCATCCAGGTGGATTTTGAACATCCCCAGAGATGGAGACTCCACACCCTCTCTGGGCAGCCTATGCCAGGGCTCCATCACCCTCACTGTAAAGTTTTTCCTCATGTTTCAGTGGAACCTCCTGTGTTCCAGCTTGTGCCCATTGCCCCTTGTCCTATCACTGGCCACCACTGGAAAGACTCTGGCCCCATCCTCTTGACACCTGCCCTTTAGATATTTGTAAACATTAATAAGATCCCCAAACAAAAGTTTTGTTTTCTCAACAAAGCTAATCATGGATGTGAAGTAGATAAATGAACTGAAATGGAACTACTACAGAAAAGATTCAGTTGCTAGAAGCTTATACAGACTTCAGTGAATTATCTTCTTAGCTTCTTCCACGAGTCAAGACAGTTCCTAGTGTCTTAAATAACATGTTTACAGATAGGGCCTTAGAATATTATTTAATAAAGGATTTTATTATTTAATAAAGGATTTCTCTAGATTAGAGTAAGGTTAGTATGTAGTTTGGCTTGTCAGAAGTTAAACTTTGATTTAAATAAGCTCTTTTAAAGAGAAGTAATTTAAATAACAATTAAAATTACGTAGCTTTTTTTTTTTAAGGAAAAAATGTATTCTGGCAGATGCTAGATATAAGTAGAGAAATCTTTTGAAGTTCTTGGATGCAGCAGATCTTGATAAATATAAATCTTTAACGGTAATCATGATGGACTTTTTCTTTATTTTGTAATTAAAAAGCTCATCACAGTGCCCATTCAGAAGGACTCTAGTCATTTGTTCCCCCTTTATGTGTGAGTCTCTTTTACTAGTTCTTGACTTTTATGTAAACATAAACTTTTGATAAGGCAAATAGATATTCAGTTATTTTCAAAAAGCCAAAAATAGCAAACATTTTGACCTTTTCTATAAGAACTATTATGGAGTAATATTTAGCATGCAGTAATTCAAGTTAGAACCTCTTGATTTTTATATGCTCCAGTATTATGTTCTTTGAGAAGCTTTTAGAATAAGTTCACTTTCTTTCAAATGTATCTTGTACAATGATTTTCTTTTGAAGTAGAAACTAATACAAAATGTGCATATTTAATAAGTTTACAGTTTAAGTTTACCTTTTATCTCTGGTGGATTTGTTGAATAGAATCCATTTTTAATTTTTCAAACTAGTAATACTGTGAAGAAAGAATTGTGTAAGTCTGTAGGCACAAAATAAATGAGTTTGAGTAACAAATTCAGTATGCAGAAAGCATACACAGGGAATTTAAACTCTGAGTTGCTTTTTATTTACTCATCATGCTATTAAGCTCTTTTGAATGGATACCATTTCTGCAAGTAAAACAGGCAGTATCTTTTTTATTAAGGTGTGTCCAAAATCAGTGTTCTGGTGTGGATGAGGAGACTGCTTTGCAGGTGGATGTCCCAGTTAACCCCCACTTAGCAACCCTCTTCTCCCACCCTCAAAAGAAATGACCAAACCCAACTCCTTCATGTGCAGAGTGTGAAGGTCAGGTTCTTAGCACCGATGAACCTACCACTGTAAAGTTGGTGGGAGGCTTTTCAGTGACTGATGAGCTTTGGGTCAGGCTCAAGTCCATCCTAATTAATTGTGTTTGGTAATGTTGACTGAGCAGGAACGATGTGCAGGACAGCAGCGCTAAGAACATCACTCACTAGGTGAGTTGCAGAAGACAGTTGCTGAATAGCCCTTCACCCCACCAATCATTAAGTGCTGACTGGCTGTATGCATACTCTGTCACTAATTACTCTTATTTACTAATTAAAAGAATGAGGATAGATACATTTTCCACGTTTCTCTGCTGCTGATACTGAAAACATAGAAGTGCTTCAGCAACAGTTACAGGATTTTTTTTTTTCCTAAAAGCAAGAATTATCCCAGAACTATCAGAAAATTATTATTTATTTTTACTCAAATTATTTATTATTGTTATTTGAAGAAGGTTTAAGAAGTATTTTGGAAAAGCAAAACAAAACCTGTCTGGTTTGCTTAGAATACTAATTGTCAGGAAATCACAAAATATGGACCCCTAATTTCTATTAATCTCTGCTCTGAAAAAGACTTTTTCTGTGGCTTTGGCTAAGTCATTTAGTCTCCCTGCTCCTGATCTGTAAAACGGAGATGATATTTTGTTACATCTTACAAATGCTGAGTGGATAAATTAGTATTTTTAAGGGTTTTATAGATATGGTATTACAGTATTACCTAAGTGTTAAGATTGGGGTTTTTTATTGTCTGTTGTAGGTGTAATATAGATATTTATGAGCTGATTTCTTGACAATTTAAAAATGCTGCAGTCTCATACTGAAACAAGAAATGCTGTTTTTGCAAATATTACAAAATCTATTAGTTCCAGAGGATTTATATCTTACTGCCAGTGAAGAATTTTTAAGCACACAATATGTCTAGTATTTTTAGACAGTATTTATCAATAATAGTTTTGTCTTTGTACTCTTAATCCACTGCTTTTGAAACTTTTACCTAATATTATCTTAAATTACATTCATTCTTACAATTACTGCTATTTTCATGGCTCTCAAGAAGTTAATTTGCAGTCAGGAGCCACGTGGATTTTGTATTGAACACAGTTAAAGAAATTGAAGGTACTTCTGGAAAACAAAGATTGTTTTGTGCCATGACCAAACCTTGTGCATCATTTCTCTGGAATTGTTTGTGGTTAGGAAAATACACTACAGTAGACTAATAAACTGATGTGAAAATTTCTCAATTTACACCACTTGACAAGTGCTAAAAGAAAAGCATCTTTAATTTTAATGTGTTATTAGGACCTTTTTAGAGAGATTGTATAAGTTATTAACAAGGTCCTCTGAGACAGGAGACGGGTAATTAACAAGACCTCCAGAAAGAGAGCTTAGGTAATTAACAAGATCTTAGGCACTGGACACAGGGAAACAAATATTTAATGCTGACAGGTTGTTATTAGTCTGATCAAATTCCAGATCTGGGAAACTGAATCGATAGGTGTTTGGGAGCTTTCTAAGAAACGTTATATATATTTTATATATATTTGTATATACACACACACAAACACAATATAAGTGTGTATCTGTATATACATATATGTGTACATATACAGAGAGATAAATTTAAAAAACCTTTTAAAGTAGCACTTCATGACCTAAGTATTGTTAACTTGGAGAAAATATAAAGCTTGTGCCTGCATACTGCTTACACTTTATCTCAAGTTCTTGCAATAAATATGTTACATTCTGAACACTATGGAAGGTGGAATAGAGAAGAAGAAATGTATCTTACTGTGATTCACTGCAGCAATTATGAATAATGCTCATATTTATAACATTAATTATTGGTCAATTGGAGCATAAAATACAAAAAAAATATTTAATTTATTTTCTATATTCTTTTACTGCTTCAGCCATTTTTAAAAATTGCAACAACAAAAAAAATGCAACCCTTAAACTCATCTCTTGCTTATTTCCGCTTTGTCTGTCATTTCCAAATGTGGTTATTCTCTTCAGCATCTCTCCCCCATACTGTCATCACATATAGCTGTTAGAGCCTCCTGCCTCTCTCCAGTGATGCCTGTTCCAAACAAATCAGTATCCACAGTTTCATTTTTCCCAATGGATGCAGTGTTTGAAGTAAGCAATTTCAAACATTTGGTACATCCATTACTAGATTTGGGGAAAAAAAACAAACCAAACCAAAACAAAAAGTAGTGAGGTGCCATGAAAACATGAGGCTCTTGATAATCACGATGTGTTTGGAGCACACTGAATTGTTAAGTCTAAAGAGCAGCTGATGTTTGAGACATTGCAGCAAATATAAACATTTTGTGTGTGTGATGGGCAACCAGTTAGAGAAGCTTTTGTGAAATCACCGTGTTAACTCTTAATTTCCAGATTACTGCTTGTCAGTTGAGCTGTGTTAGTAGACCAGGTGCCTGGCTCTTGTCAACTGCAGTTGTAAAGTAAAACCTGTTAGCTTAAACCACAGTGAAGATAAGTTATTAGTGCAATAACTTCAACGTGATCAAAGATAAATGGCCGTTAAATGGTTTCAGTCTCGCCTGTTACACTCAGTCCATTGGAATGAACCCCAGAAGTTGCCTGATCAGAGCAAAGGGCTGCAGTGGCTGTGTGTTTCTTTACCAAGTAGGTCTTCCTTTTCCAGTGTACAATACAACTCACTATCTTTAATTTTGGTATGCCGTGTTCAGAAATGATGATCTCTAACGAATTTATTACTGCGATTGCTTGAGTAATAAAGTTTGTTCTGACATTTTAATGTGTATTTCTCTGTTAGGCAAAAAGTGACATCAGGTAAACTATGATATTTTCAGAATTTTGTTTTCTTTGTGTTAGCATGTCTTATTTTAAGAACAGTGTACTTCTGCATTGCTTTTCTTGAAATGAAGGGATTTTTTTTTTCAGTTCTCTTTTGAAATTGGACTAGCTTTATTTTTAGTCAAATGCTATTATCTGTAGTCTAGGTGGAATATTGATGGTCTATGACAGTGCATTCATTATACGGTAGACTATTATTTTTTGTCAATTCAGTGTGGTAAAGCTGTCGGTTGAACATGTTTTCAACAAAACAAATACAGGTATGTGAGAGGTAAGGGGAAACTACAGAACAAGCAGAAGTCGTGCAAGGCTTCTTAGTCTGTCCTGCCAAGACTGTTATCATCTGATTTCGAAAGATCACTGCATGTGATGAGAGAATAATGAAATCTTTTGCAAAGGTACTACAAAGCAATGGTCAGGGCATTTGGGATATTACTAAAATGGTTTGGAGCAATCAGTTCCTAGAGAGTTTTTGTAGAAATACTTAGTGTCAATCTTGACTTTTGCAGAGTCTTCACCAGCAATTAGGCTGTTTTGGGAACACTGTTTTGGAAGTTCATCGAGATTTTTTTCAAGCTTTTATTGTCTGTTGGTGCATACTATGGCATGTGAAAACTTTTTTGAGTGGATGCAAGAGGCATATTATCTGTCCCAAGGGGCAAAACACAGCCTATTCTGTGTGCTTTAAAAAATATAATTAAATAGTTATATCCAGTTTCTTTATTAATAAATGCAGAAGTTATATAAATTGATGAACTTTTTTTTTTTTCCTGTTTTGTTATAAGAACTGAGAGTTAATGCTATTTTTTTTAAGCATTCAAAAACGGTTCTGGAAGTTGCAATACAAAATTTTACTTCAGGGTTGGTTGATCTTTTTGGTTGATTTATAGATCTCTAATAGTAGGGTCTTCTAGTGGAGATGCTGGCACAACTTTTAGTATAAAAGTTCTTTAGTGGTCTCTTGAGAATAAAACTGCATTAAGTTTTCAGCCATAGCACAACTGCCTAGTAAAAGGAGGAATATTTAAATGCTTAAAAATACTAACTTTGTATGTAAAACTGTTTTGTTTCCAGAAACTTAACTTAAAATTGTTGAGTACCCTGTGTGAGGTCACTTTTGATTTTAGAATATCTTGTAAGTTTTGAATAATAACTGAATTTGCATGAGTAATGTGTCCAGCAGTACAAGTGCCATGGTTTCAAGATACTTATATTTTTGGAAGGGGAAGACTAGCATTGTGTTAGAGCTCATGAATGCAGCTCTCTATGCCTCCCCTTCCCTTGATCTGTCTCTAGCAGTATCAGACACCTCAGAATTGGTCACCAGCCTATTGTGGATCTAAAATCATGTCTGTTTTCAAAATGAAAGTGTTTATACACATAAAGCCAAAATTTTATTAAATTTTTTTAGTTGTTTTAAATGAAAGATTCTGTGCTTCTATATAGTTGCATTGTCATGGTTCTACTGCACTAAATTTGAGATATGCTTGGGCTCCAGGAGAAAAGGCTACTTCCTTGAAGGGCATATTGTTCAGGACCATTATCAAGCACCATATTCTGAAACTCACTTCTTTATTTCATGAAGCTTTCTGCCTTCTTTAAAGGGCTCCCTGGAGTGCAGCAGTATACTCATGAACAGACCATTTCCAAAGTAGTGTGTGTAACGAATACATCGCTTGAGAACAAATGATTTGCAAATAAAGTGTGTCTTAAATTCAGGGTTCAGGGTTTTTGGTCCAGTTTCTTAACTCTTGGCATGAGACTTTATAGTAGTATTAAGAAATGGAGTGATAGGAACAAAACCTGATATTCTTTTTGTGTCCTCCTGGGGTTACACAAACTCCAGAAGGCCTTGGGGCATGGCTTGACAGCAGGACAATTTATATAGCGAAGTGTCTTAAGTGATGTTCCCCAGAATCTGATTGGGAAATAAATGGTAATATGCTTACTCCATCCTTGCTTAGCTGCCAGACATGAAAGTCATTCCTTCCCAGAGTATAAAGTGATGTCTGCATTGCCAGGCACAGCAGGATAATAATATTCTATGATGGAAAGCAAAGTTTCTGAATTTCATTAACTGTATCTGATTTTATTAATTTCTTTTGTTTTTCTAGTACATTGGTAATAACTTAAACTGCATCCTAATATTTCAAGATTTCGATATGCGTTGTGAGAATCCAAAGAAAAATGCGTAAGCAGTGTAATAAGAATCAGTCCAGAGACTGAGAAGTAGGAATAGGAATAATTCTTCAACTCTAATGGAAAATGAACAAAAAAACTTTATTATTCTGTAAAAATGTCCTTGTAAAGAACAAGTTGCAATAAAATCATAGATATTATTTAATCTGGTAAAAATATCTGTTCTAATTTAACCGTTAAGGAAACTAACTGGATTCCTGGATAAGTTAAATGGGGAACGCAACTAATTTCTGTGCTAGACTGAAGAAGTCTATTCTACCTGTAGTGGGGTAGGGGCAATGTAGAAGTTGGGTGACTTGCTTGGTCAGTCACCTGCATGATCCTACTGCAGCTGATTTTGAATCTGTGCTGGTGTGGTTTACCTCTTTTTTACTAGTTCCTAACTTTCTTGAAGGTGATTGGGGTGAATGGAAATTAATTAGCTGTAGGAGACAAACCATGGAGCTTCTGTTAAAAATCATTATAAGACCTGAGACATCACCTTGAGGCACAGGAGACTCCACATGGTGGAGCAGGGGGCTTCTTGCCCTGTCTGAATAAGTGGAAGAGATAGAAAATTACTTGATTCCTTAAGATGATGAAGGACACAGGAGCAAGAAAGTAGATGAGCTCTTTTCAGTGAACAGAAAGAGGAGTAGTCAAGGCAGTTTATGTAGGTTGGAGGGTATGTCCTGTAAGGAGGTGTTTGACTCAGATATAACACCTGGCAGTTACACACAGTGTTGATGCTGATGAGCCAGAGAAACCCAGTTTGACTTTAGTTCTCAGGGTGAGTTGGCAGAAAGTCCATTTGTTAGAAAAGAATATTCTTTTTACTTGTAAACTGAGCAAATTTAGTTTGGGAATAAATAAGAAACAATAGTTCTAGAATCCCACAATACTAGTTGTTGGTTTTTTTTACAATCACTGTTCACAGAAAACTGCACTCAAAAAAAGCTAAAAGAATCTTTTTTTTCCTCAAGCTGTGAACATAGTTTTTTCATGCTTCCAGTGCAAAAGTTCCCTGCCAATTTATCAAACCCTGGGGAAAAAAGAGAGATGGGCATTATCACTATAAACTGTAATTGTAATACAGCAAAAAAAAATGACATTAGTCTTTATAATTGCTTAGATCAGTGGTTTCAGGGTGCTCTTAGAAGTCAAGAAAATGGCTGCTGGAATGAGACTTGTGATGGTTGTACAGCGTGGGGGCTGTGGTCCTGGGGACATGATTTCTGTGTGCTGATACTGGTGATCAAGCGAGCTGGTAACTTTCGGGATGTATTATTGTGCTGAAATTTAAATTCAAAAATAAACAATCTCTTGAATTACAAAAAACACCCAACATGCAACTCCCTCGACTGTATGCATTCATAATTTTACAGTATTTTCTTTTGAGGCATTACTTGGTCCTGGGACAGTGAGTTATGTGTACGGCGGCGAGAGCCTGCATCTGCTCACGCTCACCTCGCGATGGAAGCGTTGGCAGGAAACCCTGCGGGGCTCAGCGAGGCCGCGGAGCTCCCACCTTGCTTAGCAGACAGTCTGATTTAAAAAAATGTTTTATTCAGTCTCAGCACCTGTTTCTTCCTTGAGAAGCAGTATATTTTCCACATATCTCTTTAAAATATGAGTAAGACTATTCATGGGGTTTGAGTTTTTATTGGTATTTTGTTTAATAGTTTTTCATTTTTTGCGAGTATATTCAAATTGCTTCATGTGAAATACACAGATGTGCTCTTTTATAATTGCAGTTAGAATGCCCCAGTGTTACAGAAATGGTTGCAGGTCTTTTAGCTAAAAAAAATTAAAATAAAATAGAAAACATTAGTCAAAATTGCCAGGGATTTTTATTTCTAATTTTCAAACGCAGCTTTTCATAGTCGGAACTGCTGCTTTTCTCTTAAGCCACTGCTATGAAAAAGGGTCCCAGAACTTATTTCGCAGAAACTATAAAGTCATTCAAGGCAGTGAAAGATCTTGCTTTTTTAACCTTTCAGAAAGTCACTCAGTTGAGCAGTCAGGCTGTATTATTCTATATCTTGTCTAACATGAGGAAACAGTCCCAAAAGAAAGATATCCCAAATTAACGCCACACTTCGTTAAATAGAGACATTCTTGGTTTTCACCAAGCTAATTCGATCCAGTTCAGTTAACTCATTTTTTTTGTACTCGGATCACAAAAGGCAGCCATGAATGAAGCAAGTTCATCATGTGTTTGACACATCAGTGTGAAACTAAAAGGCGGGCTGTGAGGGAGGGTTCCTGCCTTTAGCTTTTTAGACAATACTTGATGAAAGAGGCCCCTCATTCAAAACTGGTCTCCAGCAAACTAGGCAGACTGCTGCGGATCACTGTTACAAACAGGTATAATGGGAATTAGCCAGAACTTGATTCTTCAGACACCTCTTGATTTCTAGTTGTGACTGTTGGCGTAATCCAATCTTCATCTAATATCCTCAGTCCAGCAGATGGTTCACGGATCTTCTGTGTGAGCAAAAGACTGCTTACTTTGGAAGCGAAAAATAATGTACAGAATAAATTTCAATGTAAAAAATAAATTAATGTAAAAAAAAAATTTACAGAAAAAACTGGTTTTTACATTTTACATAATTTACATTTGTAAAGTGTGTCCCTTCCACTTTTAAACCATTAAATATGTGGGATATGAATTCAGGTGACAAAGAGTGATGGACAGTCACAAAATACATTTTCCTTACTTTAAGCTACCTTTAAAATAAAAGAGTGTAAACATAATTTTTGTAGCTTCTTGGATTATTCTGTCAAAAACCGTCACCCTTAATTGCCGGTATGTGCAATCTAACTAAGTAGTGTAATCTGTGATGTGAAAGAATTATGTCTGGTGTGATGCTACCAAGTAAATAGTATTTATGAGCCACATCCAAATTCTGAATGCATTTTCAGAGTGTTAGTTTTCTCTCTAGACTTGCTCTAACAAGTACATAAGAACATAGCAGCATTCATTTATTTAAGATATTTGCAAATTATTATGTCAGCCCAAGAGACCAGTGGACTGTTTCTTAGGCCTGACACTTTGACAATGGCTGCTTTTATCAATATCAACTGCACTTTTGCTGATGAGGAAGAAAAAAAATCTCATCACAACAAAATCATGAAATGGCTTTTGTTTTCTGGGTATGTGGGATAATCACTAAGTTTGTGACACAATAGATTATTTACTCAATTTTAAGTACTAAACAAATGTTGCTGATGGAAGATGGCTTTTCAGCTCTGACTGGAGCTGGTGATCTCACTGGAATTTCTAAAAGACCTTTTTTCCTCTAGCAGCTGCCATGAAAGCTGGGAATACATGTTAGTCTGTGGGGTTTTGTTGTTGTTTAACAATCTCATCCCAGGGACCTGTTTCCAGAATATTTCCTTTAAAGTGTCTCTTTTTGCTTTGAAGCTTGAGGTAAGTCTAGAGATAAAAGAAAAGCTAGGGAAGCCCAGTCTATAATATCCTTTCTTGTATTTCTTAATTACTTATTCAAATTTTATAACAAAAAGCATATGAAAAATGCAAAAAATTATGAGCAAAGAATATATGAAAATTTCCTTTAACTTTGAATATTTTCCTATTTCTCGTAAGTTCACCAAATCATTAAAGAAAATAATATTTTTGTAGCTATATTCATTAAAATAAATAATATTTTTTTTATAGCTATATATCTTATTAAATAGTGTCTTCTAGTAGGTGTTTTGGTCAGATAAGTATTAACTGCTAATATTTGGGGTTTATTTTTTTCCCACAGTTTCAGTGTGAATCCTTCTGGCATTGAAGACCTCAGGAAAACAATGGTAAGTTATGAAGTGTTATGGAAAGCCATCAGTAAATACCAACTAATTGGTGCTTGACATAATTTAAGCTATTATTCTTGTTTAACCTCTTAAAAGGAAATGTGGGACTTTTTTGTTTTTCTTTTGATATATCCAGAAAATCTAATTAGAAAATTACAGGCTTAATATAAATTTGAAAATAAAGATGAGTTTTACAGTAAATATGCAGTGTACTTCTGGTGTGATGATGCAGAGAAGAAGGGAAAAAATAGATCTTTACATAGAGAGTGAAAAGAAAACTGTTGCTTTGAGGTATTTCAGATGACTCTAGAGAAGTGATAATCGGATGAGGAACTGTGCATTAGGTCATGTTAGTTGACCTAGCAGGAGTTTCCTGTTGCTATAGTCAGAGACTTGAGGACAGTCTTTAGATGATCAATTAAAATGGAAGTAATGAACTGATCCATGCAATGATTAATAACACAAATAATAAATGAACAGCCTCCCATAAAACACTAAAAATAGAAATCCTAGCAGTTACTATTCAAAATACTCTTCTGACTCTAAAAGTACCTAGAATTGTGTTCTAAGAAATGACAAAAAAAAAAAAATCCAGATTTCCTATGCAGTGTCTTTGTTTGAAGGGAAAATGTGGTCTTACTAGAAATTGTTTTGTGAGTAGATGAAATCTTTAAAAGTGGGTTTGTTTTCAATCTTTAAAATATATAGAAAACAATTTTCACAAGCAAATATGACTTTGTACTGTTTGGTTTTTGCTGGTTTATGTAAATGACTTGTAATAACATTTGATGTTATTGTAAATGCCCAAGTTTTTATAATGTAAGTAACTGGTGGGAGATGTCAGAGTATATGAAGGCTGCCTTTGATCAGATAGTAAACTGAATTCTACCAGGCGGTTACTTAATCTCTGACAAAAAGCGACATCAAAAAAATTGATTTAACTTAGCAGCTATTGTCTGTAAAGTAACCATAATTACAGTTTCTGTGTGCTTGCAAATGTACTCCCGCAAATCATGTAATTTATTGCTGGTAAAAGCATGGGTTTAATTCTTTTAAGAAATAAGATGTGAATTGTTTTATTTAAAGGATTTAAAGGTGATAAAAGAAGTCCTTGATGATTTTTCTTTTGGAATACCAGTTATCCTAAATGTCAGTTGTAGGATTATGAGGTGGTGCTCATTTAATACAAAATACAAATTAGGAGGAGAAGAAACGATATCTCAACCATAATTTTGAATGAAAGCATTTGAATATATATATATATATATTTAATATTCAAGATTTCTTTCTAAGGTGTTTGAAGTAATTTATTATTAGGTTCTGCAATAATAGCCCTCACCAAGTTATTATATTTCTTCCTTGTGCATCACATTTAGTAATTATGTTTGTATGTCTTCTACTCTGGTGCCAACACCTGTCTCTGAAGGCAGTGTTTAAATGGGAGCAGTAGCCAGTTGAAAGGGCAGCGTGAGCTCTTTAAGGCCTAATTAAGAACTGAAAGGAAGATGAAGTAAGTAGGACAAAAGATGTGAAAGTAGCTCAGATGATATTCCCAGAGCAGAATTCCTCATTAGAACAATAAAGAGATGATCAGAGATTGCCAGGCCTTCATTTTATCTAACTCCATTTCCTCTGGCTGTCAGTGTGTACCCCAATAGTATTTTGTAGCTGAGACAATTGTTCTTTGCATAGCTTATTATTTAAAATCTTTTTTTGTTAACAATTCATTATAAGATTAATGTTTTGTAGTAAAATTTTAGTTGCTGGTTTTGTAAAGCTATAATTGTTCCTTATACATTTAAGTGTCATTCATTTGCTCAAACTAAACATTTAAAATCTTCTTAATAATATTTATTTCTAAATACTAGCAACTTTAACTAGAATTTTGTGTAATTAATGTGATAGGTTATTCCCCCCAAAGATCTCTATAGAGCATGTGTATGACAAAACATCTTTAAAGCATCTGTATTACACATACGTGTATTACACATATGCTTTAAAGCATATGTATTACACAATTTTCCAGTAAACTTTATATAATAATTAAATACATCATTGCATCTTAATTCCTGTTCCTTTGCCAAATCAGAAAATTAAGAAAACCCTATATTTTAGATGTGGAAGTGTTAATGATGTCTTTTCCAATGTGTACAAAAATTTAGTGTCATAAAGAGAAAATTGTACTTCCTTCTTGTAGGAGAAAATGTGCTAAAAATATAATGACCACAAAGTGAAGTTATTTTCTCTTCTATACTTGTTGGAAATCCATTACTAACTGATTTATAAATTTTGTCGAGTTAGACATTTTAATAAAGTGGGAGTTATTGATCACTTACAATATTGTAACTTGATAATGTAGTTTAAAATACTGAATACACATACATGAACGTGACATTAAATATCTCAAATGTAGTGAGAGACCCTTAAAAGCACAGATTTTCAAGATCTACTATTAGATTATAATTGATGGAGAGAGCCTGATTGATCTGTCATACTTCAGCCTATTTGCAGTGCCCCATCATTTTTAATTAGGTTTATTTGAAAACTTCAGCCACCTGCATATTTTAATGATTCGACATATGCCAATGTGCAAATATGGAGCTATATGGAAAGAAAAGGAATAAGAAGAAATGAAGCATGGAAAAAGAAAGAATATGACTTTATTATGTGGTGTGCTTCCTTGCTGTGCAAGCTTTGTCATTTTTAATGGTGTCTACTGTAAACAAAAGCTATTTTGTGTTCTGCTCTGTTAGAGGTGCGGGATTTGAGAGGTTAGATTATCTGATTCAGAAGTAAGTAAAATAAATCTTACTGCTTTGCATGTCTAACATTGCTGATACTTTTATAAACCACCTTTCACAATCTTTTTCACAGTTATATATTTCCAAATATTTCATAATCTGCTTAGTTAAGGTCACAACTAATTCTTGACACAGAATAAGACGTTCAAGTTTATAGTATTTTGGTTGCATGTTGCCCTTTGTTAAAGGGACTAATTTGTCCATCTCTGTTAATACCTGCACTTACTGAGTCATCAGGAACCATTACAGCAACAATTATGTTTTCCCTACTGCTTTATTCTGGGCCCATCCTGCTTTAAAGCAAGCAAACAAGGTCTTTTAGTAGTACATATATCTGTCTTAAGTGCTCTGGTGCAAATAAGATGCACTTATTTAAATTCACCTGAAATTTAAAATTTAAAGTTTTATTATATGGTTTAAGAGGCCAAGGCCTGGAGAACCACTGATGACTAAAAGTAGAATATGAAAGACAGATGAGGGTCACTTAAAACTCAGTAAATGCTTTGCTTTTTGCTTTGCAAAAGGCAAGAGCTCAGGAATGTTACAGTGGGACTTGAATTCTCAGGGCTTTCTCTTCTATAGTTAAGGTTACCCCATAGTCAGTTTCCCAAAATGGACCTGCTAGCTGTTCTTGTGGTAACTGCTTGTATGATCATTAACTGTGTGAACATCTCTCTGAGAACAATATTTTTATCTGAGATGACAGTGTGGGAAACTTATTTTAAGCTGAGCAGCCTATCTCCAATTGTCTACTCCAGTGAGGGTATTGGAGGGAGAAGCTCTGGAGCAAGTGGAGGTGTGTTGTCCAAGAGATGTTACTTCCATCAAGAGGTGCACATGAGAAACATGAAAAGCAATAATCTGTTAACTTTTTCAGAACACTGAACTCTTTGTTTAATAAAATCTGTTGGGTTTTTTTTAAACTTACTTGTAGGATGGAAATCCTTTTGATGCTACTGCAGGATACCGTAACCTTACTTACGAAGAGGTTTTGCAGGAGCTGGTGAAACATAAAGAGCAGCTTAAGAAGAAGGACACTCATATTCGTGAACTTGAGGATTACATTGATAATCTTCTCGTACGAGTGATGGAAGAAACCCCCAGTATTCTCAGAGTGCCATATGAACCTTCTCGAAAAGCTGGCAAATTTTCCAAGAGTTAAGATCATGATTCTTGGTGGTACTTTCTGCTGAATACGTTAGTGGAAGGACATCACACTTTAACGTTTTCACTTCTCTTCATTCCTTTTCTCTGAAGAAATTCCAGGAGTCAGGGGAGCATGGAACTATGGCGTGTGGGGTTTCTTGTTTGTTTTTCACTCCGAACACTAGCAGGGACTGCCAAAAGTAATATTCTGTTAGATTACCTAAATAACATTGGGTTTTTGTTTGTTTTTTTTTTTTCTTTCCAAAAACAACTTTAGGTACAGAATACTTAACAGTAGAGTAAATAATACACATTAAATATGTCCATGCAGTTAGTGTTCACATGTGACAGTTTTAACTGGGAAGCCTATGCTGTTCTGAATGTTTTCTTGAATGATTATTGGTATTACACAAATATATCAATTCTGATATTGCAGCATGCCATCAAGACCACTGTTTTCACGCCAGTGCCGTACCTAAGTGTGGTTTGTTGCAGTGGAATGTAGTTTGTTCTACACATGTTAGAGGAAAACAGTGATGCACAAACCTTGCAGAGAAAATGCTGTACCTGTACAATGTGCTTTTTGTATAACAATGCAAGAAATACTATGCCATTTCAGTAATGGCACATGCTGGAATTGGTTATTTTACACTTAAATGCTGAATTTTGTGTATACTCATTGAACTTTGTTAGTAAGCTCATGCCATAAGGTTGTTTTGAGGATCTTTTTGTATGAAGTTATTGCATGCCTTTTTTATATGTTAAAGGACTCTGAACAGTGTTAATAGAGTTGAAAGTAGGATTGGAGAAAAGTATGGAATAAAGATATGAATACTTTGTTCAGTCAAAGTCTGCTACAGTGAAAATGTAGAAGTGAACAGACTGACTTAAATAGACATGATAATTCAAAAAATATAGAACTGATTCAATTGGAGGTTTTTTATGTGATATATATCTGTCCTAAATCTTATGACAAAAAAATATATGCCTTTAAAAATAGGCTCTGTTGGTTAAACACATGTAGACTACTTTGAAAGGCTTTTCACTAAAAGAAAATCTGTATTCCTTGTAAGTGCTTGTAAAAGTCAGCTTTCATGAGGCAAATGAAAGAAAAATGTAGTTAATGTCTTCCTGACCATTTAATAATTGTAAAATACCATATGAAAAAGGTATCAATTATTCAATAAATTGGCAAAATATAGTGATGAACATATAATAAGAAAATACTGTAGGAGAAGAATCCTCACAATATTAACATAAATAGATTTTAATTTTAATTTCCTTCCTAAGAGTCTCAGTTGCATTGTCTGTTGCTGTGAAACAGTAAGATGATATTTTTAAAAGTACAGGAAATATTTTAGATTTGGATTTAAGAAAACTGACTGTCTTTTCCTCCTCCTCTTCTTTTTCTACACCTGATCTGTGTTTTTTTTCTTACAACACCATGTAATGGCTGTTGCTGAGGAGGAAAAAAAAGCTTAAAATTAAATTTCAATTTTTTTGTTGTTACTATAAAAGGTCTAAATATCTTTTCATGTTTAGAATGCAAAAATTAGTAATATCTTGAATAATTATGATCTGTGAAAGTTTAAAAAGTTCTTTCTGAATGCTTTTGACAATGTTAGTACTGTGTGACAGTACAAAATTATTCTTGTTAGAAAAGAATGTTTCTTTGTAAAGTTGTTCTCAGATTTAGTTTATTACTTTTTCTCCTTCTCCTCTCCTTCTCCTCTCCTTCTCCTCTCCTTCTCCTCTCCTTCTCCTCTCCTTCTCCTCTCCTTCTCCTCTCCTTCCCCTCTCCTTCCCCTCTCCTTCTCCTCTCCTTCTCCTCTCCTTCTCCTCTCCTTCTCCTCTCCTTCTCCTCTCCTTCTCCTCTCCTTCTCCTCTCCTTCTCCTCTCCTTCTCCTCTCCTTCTCCTCTCCTTCTCCTCTCCTTCTCCTCTCCTTCTCCTCTCCTTCTCCTCTCCTTCTCCTCTCCTTCTCCTCTCCTTCTCCTCTCCTTCTCCTCTCCTTCTCCTCTCCTTCTCCTCTCCTTCTCCTCTCCTTCTCCTCTCCTTCTCCTCTCCTTCTCCTCTCCTTCTCTCTTTCCTTTCTTTCCTGTCTTTTCTTTCCTTTTTATTTTCTTCTTTTTTTAGGAACTACCTCCCATCTCCCTAGCACTATGTCCCTAAAATTTGTGCAGTTTGAGTGTTCCCAACCCGACACTGGGATCCCTTAGCATAGATCATTGTGCCTGGATGGAGCCTGAGTGATTCAAGCCCTACTTCATTGTTGTGCTCTGCATTTGGACATTTGTAGCACAGAAATGGCCCACTTCATCAGGTAGTCTCTTGACAACCTAAGGATTTATCAGGTTCGGTACCTCATAAACCACATGAATGTTCTTTTGAGCCACTTAAGATCTAAATGACTGTAAATTTGTTGTAATATATTTGAAGTGCCAAAGGTTATGTACAAAGTTACGGTACGTTTAGTGTTGGAAGTTAGGTTTTGCACTCAATTAGATTTTAATTTCCTAATTACACCAAGATGTATTTCAGTTACTCAGTATTTCCATAAAAGTTCTTAAACATTTTCAAATGTTTGGCCGAAGCAAGTGGTTTTCTCATATTGTTAGTGGGGAAGTATTGTGCAATTGTTTTGAATTCCACAGTCATTTTCAAACTAACTGGTATGAAACCATCTGTAGTAACTCTAAATCATACACACCAATGGGGTTTAACAAGTAAACTAACTAGACAATATGCTCCAATGACTTTTCACTTGCAAGCCAACTTATAATTATTAAAATGAAACTCTACTATATTTAGCACCTCTGAAATCACTTCTTTTAGAATGTAAATGTAGAATATCAAACTGCATAATTGACTAAAAGCAGATCATTTGACATATTTGCATACCAAGAACGATAAGCAGATTAAAGGTAGCGAAAAGATCAATTTTTGTGCATTAGTGAAGAAATTTAGTGAAGCTTTGAATGTGCTATCTAGTCTTTATCTGATCTGTAAGTGAATAAAAGCACCTTTTGTTTCTAACAGTTTATCAAGAAAGAGGGGGGAATGACAAACACAATGTAGGAAAAGGTGAAGTTACTGAGAGAGGCAGAGTGGGATGTTTGCAACGATGAAAATATTTTTATAGAGTTCTTACAGCTAAAGATATAGGCTGCTTTTGGAGCAATTCTGGAAAGATTACATGCACATTATTTTCTGCTTAGAAAGAAAATTCTAACATTTTTCTATATTTTGAGATTATTTTTGAAAAGCATCTTCACCCTACGTGTGTTTTTTGAACCATGCAGCTTTCAAATGAAAACATTTCCTACAGAGTAATTTATATGTTGAAAATAAAGAATGTTCTGTTTCTCTAACATAATAAAATTTTAAACTTTCTTGGAGATCATTTTAAAATTGTAATAACTTGCCATTTGTGATCAGCCTTTCTTGCCATTTAAAATGTAGGGATGAAAAATTTGGACATTTCCATATTACTTTGAATTTTTTTTTTTCTCTCAAAAATTCGCGTAAGAGTTCATCCATGCACCCATTATATGTTGAAATTATCCTTTGAAACATAGCCATGTGTTCTACTTACTTTAAAGAACAATTAAGGCCATACTTTAATGTTGTAAGTAAGAAATTTAAGCTTTCTGCCATTCAAGGAGGATGTTTAATATTTATATATGTTACCTCTTGCTGCTGTATTTTACGTTTAGCTTGGTTTTCCACCTGCTAATGAATGTAGCATTCTTCCTAGATTATACATAACTACATTTATTGCTGTTGGCTCTGTATCAAGAATTATTTGTAATTTTCCAGCTGTGAAAATGTTGCCTTGCTTTTGGAAAGGTTTCATGATTTGGGGACCTAATGAAACTCATGCTCATTAGGTACTAGTCCACATTTCTTTCTGTACAGGATGCCCTTTCTTAGATGCATCTAAAACCAAACAGAACTGCTGTCTTAATATGTTTACTGCTGCACTGGAGGTTTATTTACACTTCCAGCTTTAAAGAAAAATTATTGTTCTACATCAAGTATGTAAAGTGAGCTCATGCTTTTTTGCTCTTTATGTATCCATTACTGTTGTAGATACGATAGAGGCATTAGCTTTTAAAACAGTGTTGTTTCAAGCATGTTGACCAGTTTCCTCTCTTTGAAGTACATGGTGAAGGATTATAGCGCTGCTGTGTTGATGATGCTAGATTTAAGGGTCTGTCAGCACTTTTGGTATGAAACCCTATTTTCAGGGATTTATAACTTCTAAATGTAGATACAGTCACTGGGAGTATTTAATATGCAATAGGTAGCACTTTAATCTGTTTATGAAGGGTTTTGAGATTTGTTTCTGTTGAAAAAGTCCTGGTCTCCTAAAGCATGGTGGGCATTTGCTTTCTCTTTCATCATTTGTACATTGAAGAATGCACTGTGTGTTACAAATGGTAGAGCCATTCTATTCATCTTAGAAGCTTCCAGTTGTCTTGTATTGCAATGTGCTATAAAAAGCTGAAGATCCAGGTTATATAGGAAGTCTGTGAAAGAGACAAACATTACTTATAACTTAAGGGTTGATTTTGTCTTGTGCAATCAATAGTAGGTTGTCAACATTTAATAATGGTACAGAATCGCAACTATATGCACATGTGAGAACTGTAAACTTAGAATGCATGCAAAACTTAATTTTTGTTTCATTATTGCAACTTCAACTCCTTTAATTTGATTAAAATGTTATCTTAATATTTTAATTTCTGTTCATTAAATAAATATTGCATGTCTAACACTAATAAAGCACCACAATGCACTACAGCAGTATTTCTTGAGTTGTTATATTAATCTGTTTTATGCAAAGCTTGTAATTCCTAAGGGTCACTGAAGTATATGTTTGTAAGAACCATGATGGTAAGACTCTCGGACCACAGAGAGGTGTATTTCCTGAAGGACAGTTCTCAATGAATATCCTGTGCTGTTTGCAGCATAGCCATTAAGGGAAATCTCTTCAGTAGTGTTCAAAACTTATAATTAGTGAAAAAAAATGCCATGTTCTTAAATGTGCTAATATGTATGTCTTTTTTTAGACAGCTGCAGTCCCTTTAAATGCACCATTCCTCTGATTCTCTGGTTGTAAATATTTTCTCTAGTAAATATTACTAGGAGATCTTTAGCAGAACTGCATGTAGCACGAGGACAAACCCTGTGCAAATTTTGATATGGAAAATATGATGCATATTTCTCTTCATGCTTGACAGAATAAAACCCAGCCAGAATGACAGAAAACGAGCATTCTTCCCCACCTCCCTGCCCCATAGCTATTGTTTTCAATGCTCCAACAAGTTGTGCAACACACTTTTCTCCAAAAAAAAAAAAAAAAATGGTTTTGCCTGTCTTCTTTTCTTCTTTCTTGAGGTGGCAAGACAGCAAAGTCTGTCCCCTCACAATAGTATGTTTTCTGGATGCTAAGGAGATCCAAAGAGTGATCCTGGCTCTGGAGAAGAATGTTGTGAGTAGTTCACCCAGCTACTTCGAGGCTTGACTTTCCCTGGGATGCAGTTCCTTTCCTTGCAGTTAACTTGCTCCATGACTAGGTCCTTCATCATACAGCTATGGACTTAGGAGGTTTAGAAAGGGTTCTTCTCTTTGAGGTATCCATGAAACGTGGTGGTTCTGGGAAATCAGTCGATTTGTGAGATGTACACATACTTAAACATCCTTTGTTATGCAGGTTTCCATCAGCTGTTTCACCCTAGTCTCTCGCTTTGCAACTATCCTGGTGGGTGTGTAGATGAGGAATGAGGAGAGAGGAGGAAAGCTAGTTTCTGAAAGCACCATGCTGCATATTAAATACCAGTTTCCATCTGTAATTCACATCTGGTAACTTTAATCTCAGTTCCTACGCCCATTTGAAAAAGGAGCCAGTGCAATTTCCCTACCTCAGAGGCATAATGTTTGTTAGTTGATACCAACTGTAAGTCCATTCACAATGTAAGAACCCAGCCTGATTAAGTAGCTTCCAGTTTCCCCAGCATAGATTTGGTTTTTGAGTTTTCATTATTTAACATCTCAACCCCCTAATAAAGGTTTTCAAGGATATTTTAAATATAGTTTTAACAGTTAAAGAACTATTGAAATATTTAGATGTAAACTAGAAGGATCATTAAGGACTATTCTCTCTCCAGTTACATTTATTAAAATTAATTCTTTATGGAACTGTACAGAGTAAAAATCAGGATTTCATTTCCATATGATAAGTTGTTTGATTTATTTTTATGGGAGTGTTGTGCAAGCTCTGGCTACAGCTCATTTGGGATACGTTGCCCTTCAGTATAACACTGGGCACGTTAGTAAAGTTATAAATAATGACAATGAAAAACAAATCCCATCTCTTATTCTGCATTAATAAATTAAATGTTGGATTATTTGTTGGATTATTTTGTAATAGTGTCATTTTATGAGAGATGGGAATATGCCTGTCTGCTAAAGGAAGCTGTTTTCTTTTGTCTGTACTGCTGACTGAGTGATGATGATAGCAGGCTACCACACCAAGTACAGCCCAATTTGAAAACCATGTGGCATTGTCCATATAATGGTTATATAAATATCAGTGTATTCAATGCTGGAAGCCAATGGCTATTACATGGAGATTATTGCAATGTATTTATAATGTGTTTTTACAGCATTTATCAACATAGATTAGTCTTTGATAAATGGATGGTGATTTAGGACAGGAAAGTACCTTCCATAGCTAAATGCTGACATGTTGACATGTTTGTACTTTAAAAGTAAGCAGTTTAAAAATGTTTGGGGGATATGCAGCATTTAAATGAAGCCAAATATTAAAAAGGGGAAAAACTTCTCGGTGTGATCTTTTGTTTCAGCCTTAACAATATCTGTTGTGTGACACAGAGGGAAAGAGGAAAAGCAGCACTGGGGAGATCCCCGCTGCAGGGATTGAAAAAAAAAAAACCACAACAGCAAAAAATTAATAGGATTCAGATTTTAAGGATTTACTTGTCCAGCATGTGCCAGGTTCTTTTTGTAATAGGAAAAGTTAACACAGCATCCTTCACTAGCAGGGTGAAAGCCCCCCCCAAAAAAAGTGTGAGTTTAACAATAGGATTAGTTCCCCAGGTGTTGGGTGGGAGGCAGATGCCAGGCAGAAGCACGGTGCCTTGGCCAGCTGTCACCTCTGCTTTTTCAGTCTCTCTGGCACTATAGTATTAATTTTAGGGATTAAATGATCCATTTTTGTAGGAAAGTTAGGAAGTGTCTGAGGAAATTTGGTGTACGCAGCGTGTGGCTGGCCGGGTTGTCTCTGTTGTTAGTTGAAGTAGGTGTCGGGCTCTGGGTCTCTTGGAGTCTTAACAAATAAACCACCAAAATGTGTCATATCACCTTCTTCTCTAAATGATTCATTCAGGGCCTTCTTAGGTGATGAATGTCTCCTTCTCCGATAACTTGCTGCTTACATTATGAATTCCTTGAAAATTGATTCCCTGGGACATCCTTACAGGAGACATCAAGGGTCTCCATTTAAATTTAATGAATATTATGTAATTTGCCAAGGACTTCTACATTGCATTAAGAAAATCTGCCTCTTCGAGACCAGAGCTTTGTCAAAATAATGACAGCTTTATGGCATCCTTTAAAAGCAGCTGCTGACTCTCCAGCTATGAGTGTTTTCTATTTCTTAATAAAATGTTTTCCCCATCAAAACAGCTTATTTCAATAACTCATAATTCAGAGCTTAAATATGCTTATATTTTGCTAATTGTAGATTACTGAGTACTTATTTTAAAGGAACACTGAAACACAAAATGCAAAATGTCAGGTTTTTTTAGGAGAAATGTCTTGCCTTGTGCATAGTAATTACATTTGGATAAGCATTTTTCAAGACACTTTTTAAGGTGTTTTTACATGTTATTTTTAAACTAAGTCATTAAACGTGTATAACGACACAAAGTGTTCATGCAATTTATAGTTTTAATTCCTTTCTAGAAATGTGCTCCAATATTTTATAGTTACTATTCAAAAACTACCACAATTACATATTTTAAATTGTAAGGTAATATTGTGAGATCTCAAATTATTCTTTTCCAAAATATACAGAGCCAAAGTATCTGATATACTCTTTTGTGTATTGTAGAAGTTAAAAATGAGCTCTGGGAGAATTGAGGTTTTCCTAAAAAAATTGTACAAACCTTTGTGTTGAACTGCAGAGCAGCTAGACACGGGGATGTAGTCTCAGACACCCCTTTAACCATCAGGCAGTATTGAATTTGCTTTATTTCTTTATAACTGGGGGACAAGAGAATAGGAGTCAGTTTACAACAGGTGCTAGGAACTGCTCTTATGGACCAAGGGAAAAAAATGTTGATGCTTTGTGAGATGTGCTCTTGTATTTTTGTGTGTGTGTGAAGTATATTGAGTGTGAATACCAGGCCTATGTGTTTCCAGGATCAGATATAGAAAACTCCTAGTTCTTACATTTTTCACATTTAGAAACTTGTATAAATAACTATTTCTTTGTTTTTAAGGGTCAGATTATTGTTGGCTACAATATGTGTAGCAGTTCACAGAATCACACAGAATCACACAGAATCACTTGATTAATGTTAAGGCTGTTGAGACCCTCTTGTAATTGGCCTCCTCATAATCCACACACACAGAAGACTGTGAAATAGTGTGAATTTTGAGAGACTAAATGAAAGGATCGTCCAACAGCAATGGTGAGAAATAAAGTAATCCTAGTTAAAAGCAAAAGAATTCTGTGATCTGAATTAGGATTCAGTTGGTGGATACTGAAGAGTATTTTTTCTGTCCGGTATAATTGCATTGGGAAAAAAACCTCATCATCCATGTTTGATGGTATAAACTTCACTTGCTCTTTATAAACCAGATACTAAGTTGAGGACTTGGTTTAACCTTTGTTTCATCTGACGTGTTTTCAGAGAGTTGAAGCAGCATTTTATTGCTGGAGTTGATCACGAAGGAGTTACATTTACTAATGGTGTCTTTGTTATTCTTTTATCTGTTTCAGGGTTTTCCGTGTAGTTTTAAGTTCTGAGCGTTTCACCACAGTCTATTTAGAGCATTATTTAGAACTCGTTCCAGTTCTCTTCATTCTTACGCACGCCAGCGTGCTAAACTACTCCAGAAACCAGCTCAGCTCTCACCATATTTGGAGGCTGTTCCTCTTCTTTGCTCTTGGACTGTTTTGGATGGGGACTTACGTCTAAAGTGACAAATGAAATATGTGACAAGAGCTGACTGCCAAAACTGGGATCAAAGCAAATTTCTGAAGGGCTCGTTGGAAAACTATCTTGAACTTTGGAAGGATGACTCAAAGCCACAGTCTAAATAGAGCAAAACATGGTGAAATAAACCTCAAGGTGGAAACAGAGTTCTTGAATATGAGTTGGGGGTGTGTGTGTCCCTAAAGGAAAAGGGAAAAGGAACAAATAAGCAGATGAGTTTCCAAATGCATGGATATCAGTCAGGATGGGGTGATCAGGGTGTTCTTCATCTGCAAGCCCATGAAGCTTGGCAGTTCCTGTTTGGGCATACTACACACAAGTGTGTTAGCTAAAGAGCATTCAAAATAAAAGGTAGCATTTCTTGATAATGTCCCATGGGACATGATTAACTTGTCTGAAAAGTTGCCAACTTTGGAGGTGGTTTCTGTTAAATACATTCAGTGTCTTTCTCATCTAACTTCAAAATAGGACATTAGCTTTGATTCATTAGTTTCAGCCAGTTCATCTGAATAAAGAGGAGAGCACATGTTTCCCTGTATCCCTCTAGGAAACATGTAGACTGGCAAAAGACAGCTGCTGTAACTGAGTAAGTAGATAGCTGTACTTTGCAGTTGAATATGTATGTTAAAAATAGCTAGCACTGAAGAGAATTCTTTTGTGAAAAACCTAACCAAAGCCCCTCTCACAATCACAGTATCTCTCAAAGTCCCGTATTTTAAGGTGTTCAGAAATAAAGAAGTAGTAGAAAGCCATTCAGCAATTATGGTCTTTAGCAATTGGTAGTTGTGTGTTTAGATAAAAAATGAAATATTAATTTTAGAAGGAGAGGAAGACAGTTTTTAGATAGTCACAGGACTGAAGATTGAACCAATGCTAATATGTCAGGTAGCTGTAGAAGGGAACAGCATCTCACTCATAATATAAAAGGTGAAGAATGAGCTTTTTGAGTTTTCCTGTGGTAGGCATGGGAAGCTATAACTGGTTCCTTACAGGAGGCAATAACTGACAAGCTGCAGTGAGCATCACACTTCAGGAGTGTGCTAGATGCTGTGAACACAAATAGTAACAGATTTCTCAGATTTTCCTAGTGCCTGGAGAAAAGTACACAGATTTTCCTCAAAAATAAATTACTTGAATCTCAAGACCTTGATTTTATTTATTTATTTATTTGTTTCCCAAAGGACAATTAGCAGATACACGAAATATTAAACTTTCACTGATTTGATTCCTCCTTTTACTCTTCTTCAAAGGAAAAAAATGATGCTCTTAGTCTGACAAGAAACTAATGGCGTCAATGCTTTGTTCAAAGACTGACATGTAAACAAGGAGTGATGCAGTTGTAAAAGAGATATATTAGGCGATCTATATATATCTTTTTTGTTTTACAAACAAAATCTTTCAGTGAAATGGGAGTCTTCTGGCAGAAGCAGTTTTTGCAATGTCCTGGGAAACATCCTTCCTCGATACATCCCCATACAAAGTCGCCATCATTCTGGCTTGGGAAGAGTTACCAGGATGATACTGCCCAGTTGAGGTGACCACTCACTGCAGTCCCAAATACAATGTGATACTTTTTCTGAAGTATTTTAGAAGGCAATGCTTTCTCTTTAGAGCACTTCAAAAAACACTGAGGGGTAAGATCATTGCTTGTTATAACATTTCCAGCATTTAATCGTTTTCTCATTGCTAACTGTGGTGGTTTCACTGGGCTAGCACTTTGCTAGCAGCCAAACACAGCCGCTTGCTCACTCCCCCCCACCCAGGAGATAGGGGAGAGAATTGGGGGGTAAGGGTAAAGGGGCTTGTAGGCTGAGGTAAGGGCATTTTAATAACTGAAATAAAATAAAACTTAAAATAATAGTTATATTAAAATAATAATGATAATAATAATAGTAATAAAATATGAAAAAGAGTGACACCCAGTGCAACTGCTCACCACCTGCCGACCAATCCCAGCCTATTCCCATATAAAGATCCTGGAGGAGCGACAATCCCGAACCGAAACCTCAATCCTGGAAGAGCCAGAGCCCAAGAAAAAGCCAAAGAGAACAACAGAGGAAGAGCCCCTCAATAATATACTGGACATGACGTGATATGAGATGGAATATCCCATTGGCATCTCCAGATGCCAATTTAGCATATTAATTTAAATATTTCTCACCCCCTTAGATCTTGTGCTTGTAGCCTGACAGAACACAAAGTCTTTCACTTCCAGTGACAAAAAAGCAAACACTGGGATGTTCTCAGCGTCACTCTCATAACAAATCCCAGGCTGAAAGCAAAACACAGCACTATTCCAGCTACTAAAAAGCAACCCAGCTCTGTCCCAGCTGAAAACCAGAACACTAACCCAGGGCTAGTCAGCTGAGTGAGTGCCTGGAGACCTTTGAGCAGGATGGCTGTAGCCCTTGCAGTTTGCACGGCAGCAGATCTCATCCTGACATTTGGATTATTGTTTCCCTTTTGCTGCGGTACCCAGTGGTGCCACGGAATATTGTATCAGCTTGTCCCTCTCAACTGCTGGATACTAATTATTTGCACCACTGGAAAACTGAACCTCTCCTGCTTCCCACAGGTATAAAATGTGTTTATTTTCCATGTGGCCCTGGAGTTTACACTGTTGCTGCCTGTGGGAAAAGCTGGCAGCATATCAGCCAACAACCATGAATCTCTTGTTCTCAAACCGCTTCTCATGAGCAGCAAAGCTCACTTCTGCTTAAAACTTTTCTTTTTCCTTTTTTTATCTCTAGACTCTTACTAAGTCAAAAGTTGTGTAATTCTCAGTAAGGGTTTGGTTTGGTTTTGTTTTTTTGCTTCGACATGAACACCTATATTTGGCATTGTACCAGGTTAAAATAAGCTTAAAAGCTCCACTAAATTTCCATATTAACAGTTATTCCCACTTTGCAGTGATTTTAATGACTATCTTAGATCCAGGGCAGTGGACCCTTACCACACCTGTTTTCAAAGTAGCAATTAATTTTGCTGACATAGAGAAAAATTTAGGGCTGAGTATAAATCCTGGTGCCTAGGAAGGAAATATTTTGGCTTGTCTTACAGTAAAGTTGCACAAAAAATAATGTGTTTGCAGCCCAGGATTTTTGTGAAACAGCAGTAGCATCAGTCTGTTTCTTTCTGAGAACTTTTCTTCCTCTGGCACACAGCTCAGCAGTTGAAGACATTGATTTACAGAGCTTCAGTTCTGACTATAAGCTTTTTCTTCAGTTACTGAAATACTTTCTCACATGTTGGTGCACCTGTACTTTCAGTTTGGCTTCAAATCAGTGTAGAGCATGGACTTTGGCAAGTTGTAAAAATTAGTTGAAGAATAATAATAAATAGAAAGGCTTACTGCCCAAGCACATTGTGTTTTCTTTACTAATACAATTGTTCATTGAACATATTTTCCTGATACAATACTGTATATTTAAGTATATATCTGAGTAACTACACTTTCAAATTCAAGAGTCAAGTAGCTACTTTGTATGCCACTCTTATCTTAAATAGAGTTTGATTTAAAACATTTATCTTCCCCAGTATCATCTCCCATGTCAAAGCACATTTAAATCATGCTCTGTTCCTAATATCACTCGTGTTTAAAATGGTATCTGAGTACAAAAAAGTTTGATGAGTACTCTGTTATTTGCCCACTTTGTAGTTGTTAGCTGCTCTGTCCTTGTTTTGAATATCACTGAAGTTGAGAAAGAGAAGCTTCAGCAAAGTAAACTTTTAAAAATTAAAGCCAAGGTCAGACTCCAGGGTTAGCAACACTAGAAGACTGCAATTTAAGATGCATCCAATTATGCAAAATCCTGTGTTGTGTTACAGCCTCAAGTCTCCATTGGGATCTGTGAGGTTGCCTGGGTGAAAATATCAAGAGGAATTTCAGGAGGGGTTTTCTTTTGTTTCTCCCTTAATCTTGACAAAGAATGATGAAATTCTGGCAGTACTTATCTTTTTTTTTGGATCAGCAACTCAAAAAGAAAACTCTCATTCCAGGAACATGTAGTAGGTGCATTACTCTGGTGGAGGCAGCAGAACCAGCACCAGATTTCAGAGGCGTTTGGCACCTTGTCGCGTTTGCACAGGTAGAGCATTCAGGCAACACCTCTAAACCTAAAAACAAATCAGTCGAAGGACAACAAGGGGCCCACAAGGCAGAGCACATTTTACTGATTATATTCCTAATGTTTAAATCAAATGCCAACACATCTAAGTGGTTTTTCCCCCCAAGATCTTAACTTTTCCTTATCCTTTAGTTTATCTTCTCCTTCAGATAATTAGAACACACAAGCACTCAGTGGTGCCAAACCGTGGCTCCCTCTAAGGCTGGAATGGAGAGGTCAGACTCAGTTTACTTGGATGATTTATGCCAAAGTTAGGATAAACAATTTGCCAAAAAATCTACTTCTCTCTTCTGGGTGGAAGGAAAACATCATGTGCTATGCTTTTAAAGTACTTATCCCCAAGCCAAAACACTGTAGAGATATTTTGTAGTCTTCCTACTTCAGAAAACATCAAAACTTACCACCATTACATTTTCTTAACTTCTGTGTGAATCTGAGGTATAAGGTTTCATAATTTTGATCGCTTGTATGAAAGCATTCTTAATAAGAGAAACAGACCAATTATGTTCAATAAAAACAGCAACAAAGCTCTGAATATGTTTAAACAAGTTTTTGCATTGATAAACAAAACTACTGGGTATTTTTTTCAATCACACAGACACAAAAAAAGTCATCAGTACTTACTAAAGAATTTGTACAAGTGCTCAAGGCAAGTTACAGCTGGATTCTCTTAAAAACCTCAGTCTTTTCTAATAAATGACTCATAAAACTATTGTAGCTATGAAGCTTTTTAGAAAATTTATATGTTTAAAAGGGATTTTCACCATTTGGACAAATGTAAAGTTATTGTAAATATCTTCTTGCAATAAGAGGAAAAAAAATATGTGTTGCTTTTGCAAAGTGTTTCAAGCAGCCCAGAAATTGAGTTTCTAAACTGACAAGTTTACTACAATAATTGTTCAAACATTTTTGATGGAGTGACAGTTCCTATCAGGCAGGGCTAAGGCACCTGGAAGGTGAGTCTTGTGCATTATCATGTGTAATTAGTGGAGTAGATGGGAATTTGCTGTCCAATTAACTCTGTAACAGTTCTGCTGAGCCAAACAGCCTTTTATTTTCTTATGCAAGGAAACTGTATGTATTTGTAAATATTACTCAAATTCCATTGAGTAAAGGAAGTAAATTCTTAACCCTAACTACTTCTGTCACCCTCTGGGACCTGCTCTTATCCTTTGATGTTGTTTAGTCCCCAAGATACCTCTTCTGCCTTCCATAGCTTGGAGGTGAAATTCTGTTTTAAGCTCTTCCTCCCATTAGTAACTTTTCGTTCTCCTCCAGGATCTGCCACATCAACAGCACTTACCTCTACTACCTGCTCAGCAGTACATATCCATGTGGAACCAGGAGACCATCTGATGAGACATTAGGAAAAGCCACCACTGAGAAGATAGTGACACAGCTTTAGAGGGAAAAAGTTGAATTTAACCATCTATCTATCTTCATATGCACTCTGAAAGAAACAGTTTGTGCACTAGCAGGAAAGAAATTCCCAGTCAATTTTTAAAATATCTCGTGACTCACTGGGATTGGACATCTTTCTTCACCAAGTGCTATAGGGACATTTTTTTTCGTAGAAAAACCCAGGTTGGAAGGGACCTCAGATTGGATCATCTAGTCCAGCTTCACCTATCTTCAGGGAACATCACCTTTCCAGGAAATCTGGAAATAGTTTCTTCACAGGAATTTAACAAACTCTCATGTTTTTGTATTTTGAAATGCAGAATTGAACCGGGTAACATCTTTTAAGATGTAAAACCAAACAAACAAAAAACCCCCCAAACCCAGCTTGCAGTCCATTATTCTTCTATGTTCTTCTATTTATGTTAACAGGGCTCCATTTGTGAGTAGTGGGTATGGGACTAAATCATCTTGAAGTCAGCTGAATGGTCTGATAATGAGTTCAAACTGACATTGCAGAACTCCCCAGAGATGTGTAAAGGTAAGTATTGTCTCTATGCTGATGTTAAAAGTGAGTACTACTTCCAGGAATCAAGAGCAACCTTTTATAAAAACTAATATGGACTATAATAACAGATAATATTAAAATTTATGGTTTTATTCTGATAAAAATTATTCAAACTATATTAGCAGCCAAATTATTATTGAAGCCATAAGAACAACCCCAAGCTTTATAAACAATTATAATACTGTATGATTATGTATTCTTCAAGGGTCATGTTAGGAAGCACCAGCTTGTAAAAAGGATAAAACTGTATCTAAATATACTGACAAATAAAGTTCCCATTGGCAATGAGGGAGAAAAAAAAATAAAAATAATTTAGGGCCTGTAAACAGATTTAGATGTAGAATAAAACATGGAATATTCAGTCTATTGATTTATCTACTGATATTAGAGAGGTGAAAATGATAATAATCTAGAATTTAGCAAAGAATGTAAAATGTTGTGAGGTTACCATTAAATCAGTGTTTATCAATAAGTCCAGAGGAGTTTACTCATAAGTCAGTAAAGGGATTTGGGCTGACACAACTGAGGTAATATCTATTTGAACATAAGTGAATAAGTAAATTCAGGAATCAAACTGGACACAATTGTATTCTGGTATCCCATAAAACTCTGGATATAAGTTAAGCAATGTATTCCTTCAGCTGTAAAAACCATAGTCATATAAAATCTATATCAAAATAATATTACTGAACTTTTATGAACCAAAACCCAAATTTGATGTACCAAATAGTCAATAATAAAGTCTGTACAGCATAGTTAAAGTAGGATAGCTAATAAGGTTAAGGAGGTAAAAATGGAAATTACTGCAACAGGAGCAGAAGCAAAATCAGGCAGAGGTGCAGTATGGATAAATAAATGGATCTATTCAATGCATACAGAGGTTGAAAACACAGGGTAGTTTCGGGGGGATTTTATAGAGTGAAGAGATCCAAGGAAAGGTGAACTTACACAAACAAATGTTTTGATTGAGCTCATCAAGCTCATCCAAGATAACCCAATCTTTGTTTTTTCTAAAAAAGAAAATTCTATTAAATTAATCTTTTTTACCTAAAGTTCAACAAATATCTACCATAAGATTGGACCAAGGCTACAAGCCACAGGAAAAAAAAAAACAACAAAAAAACAACATTTCTGTGAGACGAGTTGAGCTGATTTAAACCAAAATAGTAAAAAAGTAGTTGAAATAATATTAATAAGCAAGCAGAACACCTTTAAGGCTGCTATAACTTTTTCTTAAGTTTGCTTATACGTAGGGCACACTATATCTTGTGTTATTATTTAGGCACCTGTATAGATTTTTTGACATTTGCATTTATTATGGGTTTGATAATAATTGTATGCTCATTTGCATAGAAATTATAAATCCAATGGAAAAAAAAAAAATCTAGGAATTTATCTTGTTGTTGCTAGTGAAACAAATTACCCTAAGAAGGCTAGATATATAAGAAAACAATATTAATTGATCAATTCAGTTGTTAAACAAAACGAATATTGTATTTAATTAGAAAATTGAATCCATTTACTTACATTCATCCTTATCCTTCATAATTTTCAAGATGATGGATCTCTTCCTCTTACACTGTATTGTTACATACAGAAATAAGAGAATAATCTCTCTTCCCTTTTTCAATTCCTGATTGATTTTTTTTCAGCTGTGGATGAACTAACTACGAATCAGAACTAGTGGAATAAACTGAGGCAAAAAAAAATATTCAATGGAAAAGGATAGTGTTGTCAAAACCTGGCTTAGGACTTCAACAAACTGACACAGATATTGAGCCAGGACTTCAGCTAGCTCAGTAGCTTGACTTTCTTCAAAATTTAAAGATTGTATAAATATTTATTCATTTTAAATAGTTGACTAGATTATAGTAAGATTAGAACTAACAGGAATCACTGTGAATCTATTGACATGCAATTATTTTTGAAAGATTTTTAAAAATCTAACTTTAAAAAATTATTTCTGTTAGTCCCCCCAGTTGATATAAAATAACATTTTATCTTGGTTTAAAATTAATCCACAGTACTGACGCTCATAAAACAGGAATTATTTTGAATTCTCACATTTTATCATGCATTTATCATTATTTAACCCCTCCAAACTCCCCTAAAGTAAGCTGATACAGGCTTAGGCTGTAACTTGTAACTTATATTTGAAATCCCAAGTCACTGAACTGAAGCAAAACTCCTGGTTCAGAAAGGCACAAGGTTTTCACACAAAGCAAAACAAAAAGAAAAGAACAAATCTCCTTTTGACTTCATTATTTGGGTTTGCTGGACTTAGGGGTTTTTACTTAGGGTACTTAATGTACAATAATTTAAGAAATGAGGATTTATTATCATACTTCAAGATATCATAAAGGCTTATGCAAACCAGAGTTCAAATTGCCATTGATCTAGTTCCTTGGAGCTGTTTAGCTAGAAAGAGCTCATAAGTTTTACAGTCTAGGTTTTTATGAAGCATATTATCCCAAATGGGTCAATCAGAAAATCACTGTAGTAAGAGCTTGTTATATTTGGCTGGGATCTGCAATTGTTAGGAGTCAGTCCAAAATTGAGTGAAGTCATGGATTTTCATCAAGTCAGTATAGATTAATATGGACTAGATCTGTCACACTTAAGCCAGCAATGACCTTTCTTTACATGTATATACATTCCCTTTCTGAATTTGATTACCAAGATATCTATTTCTTAAGCCTTACAAAGTACTTTTCTTGGGAAAAATACCTTGTCTGTCAATTTTTCAACCAGTGATTATAAGTAGTCATGGTAAATCCTGCAAACGACAGTGAGACTAATCCTGGGAGAGAAAAACCTGTGCAAGTACCAAGAGCACAGGTATCCAATTTTTCCAAAGAAATACAAGTATATTTAAGTATTTAAATCACACATGAATATTGAAAAATATGCACCAATAAGTTTAGGGAGTTTCTTTGCGTTACTTTTCCTGGGAAATTCTTGGGTTAATTTCCACCCGAATTTATCATCACATACAAAATTGCTGCAGTTAAGAAAATTGCTCTTTGATGTATAAAGGGTTGAATTGTTCTTCTGAAACCAAGACATTATAGGGTTTGGCAGTTGCTATGTTAGGGTTTATGAACTGTGAATGTTCTACAATGTTCTCCTGTACCTAGTGAGCTCAAACTGTTGATACATCTCTGAATGAATCTTGTAAACGCTGGTCCCATGGGGGCACTCCAATTTTGGAACCTTTGTTACAGCAAATGGAATAAAGGTTTTGATAATCAAGTAACATATATGCTCACTGTAGCATGTAAATTACACCACTTCTGTTTCTCTAGATTGACTTTAAAAATATTTGATTGTCACTACATACTTTGTATGTGGTTACAGAGTTTTCTTGCATTCACTGGCATATGTGGAAAAGATTTTTGCAATAAACTACAGAATATTCATTGATGCCAGTGAATCAAAGGACATTACTGAGATGTTTAAGCTGGCATTTTGATTGACTGGAACAAAATAATGTGTAGTCTCCACTGAGCTAGGCTGTCTTCTGTAGTGAAGATGCATATGTAGTACCTTTTAAAAACTGAGGTGGTACCGGCCCCTAGCTGCTGGGGCACTGGGGCCAGTTCATCTCACTCAAATGTTGTAAAATAATTAGTTAACAAGTATGAAACATATCAGATGCAAGACTGTTGAGGGCCTATAAAAGTCTCTAAGAAGTGAGTCTTTAAAGCTGGTCTCCTCTCGATAATTGAGGAGGGGGTAGGGATAGTGCAAGAGGTATAATTTCAGCTCTTAACATGAGCACAGTACATCCTGTAGAAAAAATTAAATGTGAATAATAAGGCAACCCTAATTGTGTTATTTATCAGCATTGGAGCATTTGACTTTATAAATGTATGTTTCTTAATCTGTAATTTGATATAGTTTAGACATAAGGCTATTTTCTACTGGCACTGGGAGAAGTTATGAACTCAATCTAATGCAGGTGAATCAGCTTACACCTTTGGAGAGTCACCTGAGAATAAGTGACCTTATTAACAAATTTACAAGTAATGATGCTGTTCATTGGTGTTCCAACAGACATCAAGGTGTCAGCAAGGTTGAGGAGCATGATGTATGCTCTGGAACAGCCTGTTCTTACAGTTTGAAGAGACAGGAGCCAGCATGCATCTATTTTCCTCCAGGGCTTTCTGCTGGAGCAGTGCACTTCTCCAGGTTTTCCTCAAACCTTCTGGTGCTGCTCCTGGGAGACTTTTCCCTTCATGAAGCAAGGGTGCAGCACCCAGTCGTGCTCTGCTGCATTCCAGGAGTGCTGCCCCAGCCCAGAATAGAAACTCCTAAAAGCCAAAGGTGAGAACTTTGTTTTGTAAATCAAAGAAAAGTGTTAGTTATTAAGATTGGGGAAGCCACAGAAAAAATAGTTATTTAGCAGCTGGTCAATCCTGGAGCGTGAAAGAAAGATACATGCAGTTCCTAAAGAGTGTAAATCTGCATGGTTTAGATCAAATTCTGTTCTTAACATCAAGAAATTCTGTGCAAGCCCAAGCAACACTGACAAAAGCAGTATTGCTCTGTAGTTCCTCTGGTTGACAGGGTCATAATTTGCCCTCAGTTCCCTTTAGCCAAGCACAGATTGAACTAAATCCTTGAAGCTGACCCTCCTCAGATTTGCAAAAAGTTCAGATGAGCTCTGCCTTTAAACGTGGCACATAGCCCCCATCTCACACTTTAGCTGCAGTAAATGTACCTTTTGAGTTTACCTGTGCATTTGCAGTTGGAGAAATTCAGAAGATAAAAAGCTAATATGATATAAATTTAGGGCCGACATGCTTGCACTGTGAAGGCAGGTTAATCAGCCTCCTAACATCCTGTATTTCCCCTGGCAAGTAATGACATTATGCTTCAATCACATCAACCTTTTTTTAACACTGCCCTCAAGAAAGATTTGGAAAAGATAAACATTTCCCGTAACATTTTTTTTCCCCCTTGACTTGCATCAGCTATATATGATTTATCTTTTAATGTGTTAAGGCCAGCTCAGTACTCCCTGCCCAAGATAATCTCTCATTGACTCCACCGGGAAATTTTCTCATGGCAAGTACATTAAACAGAACACCGACTTTATTTTATTTTAATATGCTTCTGACAAATTTTTTAATTTTTTATCTCTTTTTTTTTAATTTTCCTTTCTGTCTCAATGATGCAGTAGGGATAATTTATTAGGATATAGTTTCTACACTATTGTTTCAGCTCTGCTTTAACACCTGCCGTGGATGATAAATGGATAGCTTGGCTACTGGTGTAAATTATGGAAGTGCAAGTATTGCATTAGTCTTTCCAAAACATTGTCAGCCACAAATTACTTAATGGTACCCAAAGTTAATAGGACATTAACAGTGTTATTGTGGCCAGTAAGGAATGTACAATTGAATGTGGGGCAGGTGTTTGCACCACAGGTGTATAATATGCTGTGCACTAGTATATCATGAAATGTGGTTCTTCCTCCTGTGCTTTGCTTCTAAATTTATTTATTATGGTGGTCTTTGTGCAGTTGAATATTTTTTGGATGTCAGGACTGCTGTTATCAATAATTTTTTCTTCATTCACATTGGCTCTTACAGTATTTTCTGTTAACTTCAGATATTCATCCTTTTTTGCAAGAAGGGCACTTTGATAATGATTTGGTTTTAAGAAATTGAAAGGCTACATAAACCTTGCCTTAATGTCATGGCCTGTAGAAAGTAAACAGTTATTAGAATCTTTAGCACCATCTCCGAGGTACAAAACAAAAACTTTATCCTGTGTTCACTAGCTTTAGATTTCACTCTTGAAATGCTTGTATTCATTATTACCTTTAGTAACAAAAAAGAACATGTGAAATCAGCGCTGCTATTATTAAACAGGTTTGGGAAATAAGGTCCCGAATTAGGATTTTACAGAGAAATTAGATTTTCATTAGTAATGTTCTTTTATTTTACTCATCATGACAGTTGTCATAATTAAAAGCTTTAATTAGAAAATATTTTTGTTTATTTCTTGAGAAAAAGTTTTGATAATTTTGTATGATTTCTTCATGAGCTTCATTACAAAATGACATGATCAATTAAACCAGTTCCCCTAATAATTTTATGAGGCTTTTGAACCTTTTTCCTCATTATGTGTAGTTACTGACAGGTAACCAATTGCAAGATCAAAAGATAGCTTTGCTTATGGTACTTGTTATGAAACACAATGACCTCGTCCTCTTCAAGTTTTCACTGAGATGCTTAGAATTTGCATCTCCCAACTTATGAACACCAGTTCTGGTGTGAACTTTGCAATCCAGTGGTATCTACTGTGAGGAATGAGGGGGAGTGGGGGAGTTGTTTTTGTTTTGTTCTAGCCCAAGCAGACAACTAGAGAAGTGTGCTGCTGAAGGCAGCAAAATATTAGTGAAGGAATCCCAAAGAAACTATCTCATTGCTGCCTTCCTCAGTTTCCTCTGATGTCCTTGAAAGGAAAGAGCTAGGGGCAGCAGATAACACGTGGGGAGGTCATGATATTCTGTTTGCCTTGGGGGCCCAATCCCTCTGATTAGACTAGTTTTTCAGCTTTTAGTTTCAACCATCTGTAACCCTAGGAAAATGCAATGTCTTACTGTTCCTTGTCTGATTTAGTATGCAAGATCCATTGTGGAGGTCCACATAGGGCTGAAGCACCTATGACCACTGTTTTGCAATCACTGTGCTTCGTTGCTTTTTGCACATGATATGGTAGAAGCAGTCACTTGACAGTCATAAAAGCATAGAATGGTGAGGGTTGGAAGGGACCTTAAAGCTCATCCAGTTCCAACCCCCCTGCCATCAGAAGGGACACCTTCCACTAGACCAGGTTGCTCAAAGCCTCATCCAACCTGGCCTGGAACACTTCCAGGGAGGAGCAGCCACAACTTCTCTGGGCAACCTGTTCCAGTGTCTCACCACCCTCACAGTGAAAAATGTCTTCCTAATATCTCATCTAAATCTACTCTTGTCCAGTTTATAACCATTGCCCCTTGTTCTATCACTTCCTGCCCTTTTAAAAAGTCCCTCTCCAGCCTTCCTGTAGGTCCCCTTTGGGTACTGGAAGGTTGCTATAAGGTCCCCCTGGAGCCTTTTCTTCTCCAGGCTGAACAACCCCAACTCTCTCAGCCTGTCCTCATAGAAGAGGTGCTCCAGTCCTTTGCTCATCCTTGTGGCCCTCCTCTGAGTCTTGTTTAATTACTTTCAAAGCTGCAGAGAATGTTTTGGGGTGGACATTCACTGCTGCTTTCATAATTGAAATGAAGATGTCTCAAACAAAAAAAAACAAAAACAAAAGCAAACCCCCCTGAATTCTGGCACCACAGCTTAGTCTGAATCTTCATCCAGGCTGACCAGGTTGCAAAGCCCTACTGTGGAACTGAACCTAAGACACTGCAGGACTTTGAAGCATGGGCCAGGTGACTCTGCACTAGGCCCAGACTCTCACTTGGGTCCATCTGCTCCATTTGTGTTTTATCTGTATTTTGACTATCCCCACATCCTGCTTTCCTAATAGAAGAAATGGTTGCCCTGCCTTGGAGAATGTGGGGCCAGATGTAGCTACTGAAGAACAGCCAGGAAAAGCAAAGTAGACCAATCCTTGGGATCCTTGCCCATCTTGCAGGAAGCATTGTCTGCCATGGTATCAGACCTTAATTACAGTAATAGAAACACAGTAACTCTTTTTCCACAGTTCAGTACCCTCGTGTGTGAGGCCCGTCTACAAAGCAGTCATATTTCTGGCCAGCTCAGTGACAGTTACTTCATATCAACTCTAAATAGTCTCAAGCATTATAAATGCAGCCAATGTGAAGTGGCAGAAGGTATTAAAATCATGCTTAAAATTGCTGCCACTGTGTTTAGTTCATTCACAGTCGTTCTCATGAAGGAGGTGGTTTCTAGAAACATTTCTCTGTTTGCACTCATTGCAATGCAGACTGAATGCCTCTGCATAAACAATAAATCTGACTTCTTCACGTCAGGCACCTTTTTGATAAATACTGCTCTTGCAACTTGTTTGCACAGGGTGAAGACCTATCACTTTTAAAAACATTTACTTGATATATTTACATATAATTCTGCATTCTCTCAAGACCTGTTGGCAGCATTAAGTTATTCTACAATGTCAGCTGTTACAAGGTTGTGAGTTTCTTGGCTCTTCAGTGTTGCGTAGAAACAAAGCACTTGCAGTTGCTTTGCCATTTGGCTGTAATGTTGCTTTCCATTTAACAACAAAAAAACCCACCACCACCAACAACAAAAACAACATTTCTTGGCTGTCATATGAGCATCAGTTACAAATTCAGACCTGTGGTACAGGTAGATCTAAAACTGTTGCTACTGCTGGTGTGTACTAAAACCTTTAGTAAGGTCTTTGATGTTCTACCTGAGTGCTTACAAACTGTTGCCACATTAGTCTGTCAGCATTTTGATGTTCTAAAATGTGAAAACGGTAACCACATATCATTAGCAACCTGTTGCTGTTCAAAGATAAAAGCCAGTGATGGCAGAAGCAATGTTAATAACCACACAGTTATCTTGGAGACATGTTAGCTGAGCTGAGCTGTGCACTAAGATTTGTCTTGCCCTCTATTAGAATAATTAATCAGCAAAATGGCATGTTAATGAGGACTACAGAGATGCCTAGATGGGTCCATAAAAATGACCTTTTGTACCTGAGGCCAGATTCTGTTCTCACTTAAAAAAAGATAACCCAAAAAAATTCTGTTGGCTTTGGTTCCTTTATTTATCTTACAGCAGCGTGTGAATAAAATCAGAAGCAGATCCACAAAACCGAGGCAAAGTATGATATAAACAAATGATTTTTAGAATGATTGTTAGATGCAACTAAGGAAGAAGAAAAAATGTGGAAACTGAAATATTATGAAAATTGGTTTTGTTAGTAAGCAGTAACTTCGACAGGATTGTGGTTGCTAAAATGTATGCAGGCTTGGATGCTAGTTAGGGAAAGAAAACCCCTCTAAATGTTGATAGGAAAGTGCTTGGAAGCAAAGTGCTTAGTAACAATCAGAAGAGATGACAGATTGTATTATTGCACAACAATAAGTCTTCAAGGTATTAGGGGTATCAATTTACAGCACTTTCTATACCATCATTACCTGCCACAGCCTGACTCTAATCGCAGCAATAGAAACCAGGGTAGCTCCATGGGTGTTTGTGACTTTCTCTGAATATTTATGAAGGTTATAAATGAAATCAGGATCTTGCTCTCTCTTCTTAGCCCATCTGTATAACCATGAAGGCCAAATGAAGCTTTTAGTCATTATACTTAATTGGATGAATGGCCTTCAAAGCTGTCAATAAGTGGTGTGTTCACAGTAAGGTAATTAATAACGCTATTTCCTTTTGGAAGACATATCATTAGCCATTATTTCTCGAGATACAACACTGATGTCTTTATTCAAAGAGGTAATTGCAGGTTACCCACCAATTCCCCACCAGTGACATCATCTTTGCAAACTGAATCTCACAATCTGTCACTTTTGAATTCATAATTAGGATATTTTTCTAATGACAAGTGAATGTTATTAAAAGAAATACCTACTTTGTTGTTACAGGAATAAGCACAGCCGTACTGAGGAGTTGAGGGGCTTGTAACACAAATAAGGCCTGTGAGTTGTTAGACTGAACATCTGGGACCTTCAGAATGACTGTATTGAAGGGTCCAGCAAAAGTCATGAAGGCAAACTGGCAGCTGTATCACAACCAGTGTGTCACCAACAATTTTGATGGCATACTTGAACAGACATGCTGAAAATATTCTCTGCTGCAGAATTTGTTTGCTAATTCAGAGTATTTCATAATAACAGATAAAGAGGTTCTGTTAGATTGCCCCCATTCAGAAAATTTGTACTTTATGGTGTGAATGTCCTTTTTCACCACCCTCAATTAGCTAATGTTCTATGCAGCTTAATTGTTTTCTGACCCTGTCCTGGGAGGTCAGAAACATGGACAGCAATGAGATGCTGTAGTGCTTTTTATTTGTTCTTTCTATTTTAAAATTTATGTGTGCAAATAACAAGAATCCTTCACCAAGAGGTGAACAGCTCTTGCCAGTGTTGTAAAGCTATACAGGTAAATTATATCTATTTATGTCAGCGTGCAATCCTTAAATACAACCATAGTTTTCAGCTATCTCAGAGAGTTACTCCTCTTCTTTTTGCATTGTCTGTTCAGGTTTTTCATTATCTTGGGAGTTTTGTAAAGGTATAAGCGACAGCATGGTTTATGCACTGATCTGTACACTTCAAAAAAATATGCTCTGCAAATATTTGTCACAGACCCAAGTCTAGCAGGAGCTGGAGTCCGTTCTACACCCAAACCAAGATATTTTGATTCTCTTTCTGTATCCTCAACTTACTAATAGGTGGAACCTATTTAACATTGATCCTCCCTGTTTGTTTGATCTTAAGTCACCTTTCACGTGTATTATCTCCTTACATCTTGGCTTGTCCCATCTCAGAGCTGCCCTAAGCCCTTTGCTGTAAAGGGACAGTGGTAAGGTGCTGGTGATTAACTCCATGGACCTGGCCCAGCTGAACAAATTGACTGCTCCAGTCCCACACAGGGTTGAATAAGAAACTGAAGAGAACCACTCTGCAGGTATGTTTTTGTCATACTCTTGTTATAGCAAGCCTCTTCGCTTGCTGCTCCTCTGCTTTGGTTAGCACGCGAGCAGACACATGCTGTAGCTGTGAGGCAACAGCTAAGATTTCAAGTACAGTTTTAGCCATGGGGTAGTGTCAGGAGCTGTTGTATTGCCTTTTAGCTCTTAATTCTGCTCATAAACTGAGTCTTTGCACCCAACTATGTATGTGTTCTGGAAGTGAGTTGGCCTTCAGCTGACCCTATGTCAACTCGTGTACCTCAAGGGATTCAGGATGCAGATGAAGGTTGCAAAGGGCTTCACTTAGAGGGCTAATAGCGTGGCTAATCACCAAGCAGGACAGCACACAATTTGCAATAAGTCCTGAGCAAAAATAATGCTTCTGGCCTTGGTATTCTTGACCCAGGATAGGAAGATTATTTCTTATTTTACCTATATAGCTTTGCAACTCTAGCAAGAGCTGTCAGAAAACTGTAATGTAGTGGAAACTCTCTGGAGTTTCTTTCTTGGTGGTTTAAAAATACAGTGCTAAGCAGTTTCTTCTGGTAAAATATTTTAAATAGTGACATAATTTCCTTCAAATAACTATCATTTTCAAGCCCAATAAAAGTGAGAGCTTTATGGTCTGTATTAACTCAAGCAGCCCTTTGGAGAATGTCTGACATTTTATGAATACCTATTGTCTGGTTTTGCTACCTGCTCTTAAATAATTAAATACCTAACACCTGGAAACATGTAATGATGTCGAGAAGGAAGATCTAACACCTGGTGCTGCCTGGAATATCAGACATCAGAATTTCTCATTTGTAAACAATATTTTTCTTACAGAGCTTGCAGGTATCAGGAAATCTTTATCTCAAAGGCACTGCAGGAAATGTTCAGACCTTCAGCGGGTGGGTGCACTCTGACTGATGGCATACTAAAAAAAATTTACCTCCCTGTGTTAGAAATGTAGGCCTTGAAAAACCATAGGCAGCACAGTTGCAAATGGCTCTTGCAGAAGTGCAGGGTGAAAGATTACATAAAACTCTCTCGTGGGAAGGAAGAGATGCTGTATTTCAAATTTAATACAATAAAAATTGCGTTCAGTGTCTGATCTCCTTTTTCGTAGCTGACTATATTTGCTATCTAACTCGCTATGTGGAAAAGATGACACTTTTCTTCCCCTCAACGATCTCATCTCTCTTTAATCTTTTTTTTTTTTTTCTTGCAAACATCCCAGTGTAGTATTTACCTTTTTAAAAATCTAGGGAGAACACTAGTGCATGGCTGCATTTAAAAAGCAGCATTAAAAATACATCTTCTTTGATTTATTAAGCAGAAGGAAGGTGGATTTTCCTCTGTGCTAATTCCTCGAATGTATGACAAATTGCAACGCACACTTGTAGAACAATTAAGACATAATTACTGAGAAGTGAAAGTCTGGCAATAAAACTTCTTTGAATTCTGCATTTTAAATACACAGAGTTGAATCCTGGAAATCTTTCTTTGGTAGAAATACTTGTGTGATAAAAGAGTGTTCAATAAATGTCTCTTTATCCAAATGCATTCCCTAGATGATAGGGTAGATAAAATGATCAAGCCTGTAAGTGTTTTATTTGCAAGAAGAAAGTGGCTGTTGAGTGAGGGTGGGCTTCCTCAGTTGTACGAGCCAGCAGCTGCAGTCAGTGCTGACTAGAGGGGATGAAACACAAGGTCAGAACATGCACACAGGGGCTGGGTGCAAATAAGAGGGGCACACGTTCCTTTCGGTTGTGCCCCAACACTTCTGTAGGCATAGTCACTTGTTGTAGGACTTCTCCCATTTCTACAACAGCACTAGTGTACCTCACAGAGAAAGCTCAGGACCACAACTCTAATGACACCTTCTATATAGTTTTTGCCCAGCTGAATTAGCAGGATAACAGCAGGGCTTTCAGGGCTGCCCTAAAGAAGGCTTGGTGTTTGGGGCAGCTACAGAAGCTCTTCTGGATTCCTGAAGCACAGGTTGTCACAGGGCAGTGGAGCACTGCCATGATGCACTGCTGAGTTATTCTGGTATGATGCAATTAATTCTTGATAAAGGACTTCGAGACTTGCCTTGATATCAAGACACAGCAACGTATAACAAAGCTTTTTACCTGTCAAAGACTGTTTCCAAGACTAAACCTTAGGGACCATGCCCTTTCTTCCAAATCACAAACATCTTTTTTTGTCATGATGCTCCTTTGGCTAAAGGTGTGTGTTTCAGCCCTGCTTCCATGGCATTTAAATCCGTCTCACAGGAGAGGATCTGGGCATTATTGCTTAATACCTCACACAACTGAAAACATTGGCCCTAAGCACTAAAGTGAAGCAACTGGATGTTTGTTTTGCACAATCTCAGTACGTGCTTCAACAGTAGCTGTCCTAGGGTGATAGGCATGATTTATGTCTTATATGGCTATAAACTTATCAGTAGAAGGAGCTATGAGTGATCATAACACATAATTATCAGCAAACTCCTAGATGCTCAGTCCACTGATTATACTAATGAACCTCTTGGAAAGGTGGGAAGCATAAGCATTATCACTGTTGCATAAGGAAATAATTATGTAATGAATATGTAATTATGTGATGCATAAATAATGTTAAGGACGCTGCCAAATGTTAACTGTATTACTCACTAGAGGGCAGATTATAGTCCGTGCTGGGTACTTCCCTGCTCGCTGCCTGTGTCACCAGGAGGTGTGACACAGCGGCTTCGCTGGTGTGCTGGCTGGTGTGGAGGCAGGCAAGGAGGGGAGCGGAGTGGGACAAGATCAGCAAGTCTGATAGATGTCGCATCCTTCTATTGAAACAAAGAGGAGCCCTGGACCACACTGACTTTAAGTAGAATTTGGTTTATTGTTGTTTCTGGAATTATATGAATGTGATTTTTTTTTACCTTGTTTCAAATTTAAGGTAGAGTCAAAGCTCCAATCCAATAAAAAGAGCATTTGTGATAGTAGTGATAATTATATGCAAAAATGTTTGCAGGATCAAGGCATTTATGATTATTTTATAAGCTAACTGGTATTTAATATGCATCATATCCCTTCTTCTTTTTGTCTTTTCAGAGTTTATGCAAACGTGTATGTTACTGTACATTTTCCCCAGTAGCAATTTATAAGAATCTACATTTTAAGCTTACTCAGAGTCCATACCCACTTCTAGTGTAAACATAAACCCATCCTACCTATTTATATCCTGCCCAACCATGGGAGATCTGCTGTGTGCTATTTAAATTCAACCAACCAAAAAGAGTTGAACCAAGTTTGAGATCGAGACAGTTCTCGTCCTTTCCTCCACAGCGTGCTGATAAAATCAGTAACGTTTCAATCCTTTGGATTTTTAAAGTAGAGAGGGACTAAATATAGACATGGAGGCCTCTCACTCAGCCTGCTGACCCTGAACCAAGTGACTGTAGGTTGCACTGACAACAGCCCCATTGTCCTTTTCATTAACCAAACCCGTTGAGCCAGGTAAATCTTTAAACAAGATGAATGGGCAGCATTTTTTAAAAAGTAAAATAATTCACTAGGCTTTGGATGTGTTTCTCTTTAATTAGTTTGATGAGCACAAAGTCTGAAGCCTTGTCAAACACCCAGTATTAACTTCTGATGCTGACCTAGAAAAGGAGCATTGCAGAAGTAAGAGAGTGGGCAGGTGAAACTAAATGAATAAGAGATCTTTTCTGTTAAAGCCTTTTGCCAGATGAAAAGAATCATTACCACGATGATACTTCTAATTATACTGTCATTAGGGTACGACTGCAGGTTCCTATGGTGCATGAAGCTCTCCCTCTTTCAACAACTTGATCCAAACAGGGTAAAATACAGGTGTTAACCCTTTCATTGGAAATAAAGCTGAAAATTTAGGCAAGCTGAAAGAATATAGTTTATTTTAAAGTTAAGTCAAAATATTTTTGAGGTTTCTGGAAAATTTACAATGTTTTTTACAAAATTTGTGTAGTAAACAATACGGAAGACTAAATTACCTGGCCACTGTGCATTCTTGCAAGAAGCCAAAGATGAAGAAATGATGATGTGTGTTTCTCAAGATAGCCAAAAGGGAAAGAAAACATGTTTTATTGCTGATCTAACTGTTGCCTGTCTGGAAAAAGTGAGGTGAAGTTTCTGTCACTAAGTTGTTGTCCAAACCATTGAAAAGGAGCCAAAGCAGATAATGCACTGGGCTGCAGACAACAGTGTTGTTCAAGGTCACTTTCAACTCGTGAAGCAGCTGCTTTATCTATGAAGTGAAAAATACTTCCATTTTTTTTAGAACTTTCAAGATGCAGATGATGCTATAACACAATGCCACAGCTTTCTCTTTATTTGGGGCCTGGACCTTCAACTCTGGGATCTGAAAGTGATCCAAAATCACAAGCACGCTTTCAGGTATAGCCCAAGATGTAAAAAAATATGCATTATTAGATGCTTGCTGTCATAAGACACCTCCTACATAGTGCTCAAATGCATCTAAACTTCGGATCATAAGTCTGAGCTGACTCAGCATCCTTGTTTAAAACTGACCTAGAGGGGAACACCATTCCCTTGCTCTGTCCAGTGTGAACAGTGCATTTTCTTACTGCTCTGGATGGAATCTAACTCATATTTTGTTCTTCAGGAGCAGATGGTGGGACCGTAGCCTGTTCTGTCAGTATAGAACAAAATCATGTCTTTTTCAACAGTTCAAGAGCAGGGGACTTGAATCTTCTGGGTTCCACATGTACAGTTGCTAGAGCATTAAGTAGTCTGCAGCTCTCCCATCAGGACCACCTAATTTGATGGGGATGTCCCCAGGCAAAGGCTGCTTCAGGTGTATAATTTAGGTGAGTGTTGGAGATCCAAAATTAGAAGCCTATCATCAAAGAAAAGGGAGAGATCCTAGAGGAAGGAGACTTGGAGGACTGAATTTTGCCTGAGGCAGACGGCGTGAACATTGGGATGAAATAACAATCAGTGGAAAAAAAAAATGAGCAAGGCAGGTAGATCAGAGTAACAGATACCACAACAGCCAAATACATAAAGGCAAAAGGAAAAAGGACAGCTAGGAGGAAAGAGAGATATTTCCACAAAGCAGGGAAAAAATAATGCTGTTCATGTCCCCCTGTATTTTGGCTTTTTTGTGATGCTCAGCCAGTGACACTGCAGTACCACAACACAGCTCATGGCAGTTTAAAGTGAGGATGTGGCTATGGAGATTTTGTGAATCCCAGAAGCTTCTCTTTGATGACTAAGTAGTTATTAGCTCTTTTGAGACCAAATACTATTTGGATAATTGGTGAGTGGACTGTGACCTGACGTACTGATAAACTGGAGGGAAATAATTCAAAATTCTTTTCAGTTTTACTCCATACTGCTTTTGTTTCATGTTCACACAATTCAATCTAATACATGAATCATTATTTTCATAAGAGAAATCATAATTGGCATAATTTGAAGAAAAAAGTACAAACACTTGTTAATATGGGCAGAATTCAATTAATAAAGCACCAAACCACATATTGTAGCTGATTTGTTTCTAAAATGTCCTCTCTCCTGTTTTAATGGGCAAATGTATTTTCTGTTGTGGTCAGTTCTTTTAAAGAAAGCAGGGTTTATCCCTTCTGCCATATTTTTTTAATCTTTGGTCTTCTCCAGAATTTGAAAACAAAGGGTCTGGTCCTTCATGCCTGAAACTGGTGGGAGTTTGGTCTAAAATCACAAGTGACTTCTTGTGTGGTCAGAGTTGTGCTGAGTTGTACTGATTTAAGTGACATTGCAATGTTGCATGGCATATGCAGAAGAGACCTTTTCACAGGGCATTAAAAGAAAAAACCCTGGGAAACGTAATCCAGACTTTAAGGTGATGATGAGGAACACTTCCAGTTAGCACAGGAAGCGGCTGAACCTGCAAAGCCAAAGGAGTGGTAATGACCAGCAGTTCTATGAGGAGCAGAAGGCAATGCAGCTGGATCTGGAAGAGAACACATTGCAATCAAAAATGTCCAGAAACAATTAAAAAATAGTTATATTTTTACCCTGAGAGACAGTGTCCAATGTAACTCAACATTGTGCAGCCCTCAGGGTAGGGATGGAGAGAACGACTGGTTAACACACAGAATATTTTCTGAACTAGCTAGTTAGCTTGGGTCTAACCCAGCCTCCATCTGGGTCTAACTTAGCCCTATCCTCCACTGCACCAACACCTTGGGAAGATACACATTTTCAGCTGAGCTTTATAGTCCAACATACACCTTTGTAAAGGATTTCAGGGTGAAATTCTCAGGCCACGTCACCTATTTTTTGCATTATATCAGTATTTGAAGAAGGCATTTTAGAAAAAGATTTACTTTTAAACTTGGAGTGGTGTCAGATTATTTTAAAGTCCTTTAAAGTATTTTCACTTAACAAATACTGTTCCTTTTGGGAAAAAAAAAAAAAAAAGAAAAAAAGGTAAATGTTTATGGGCAGTCCTGAAAATGCAGCACTTGTTTATCCCCCCCGATCCCTGTGCAGAATCCTGCCCCGTAACACACGGAGGTTTGCTTGGCCTCCTCTGCTCCCCTCTGCTCTCTGCTGATGGACACTGATCCTGCTCTGGAATTAAACTTCTGTCCTGGTGACACACTTGGAAAAAGAGGAGAAATTGTAGGTGAGTACTTTAAGAAAAGAGTCTGATGAGCAGCACCCCAAGATAGTCTGAGCTGGCCTTTTGTTGGCCTTATTTTTTATTTGTGTATAAAGTGAAATCATATGAAGACCTAAATCCATAGTTTATTTTAAATATGTCTTCACTGGAAGAGTGCCTCATGCTTAACTGCAAGCATAATAAAATAGCTTAGTTCATCTCTCTTGAAAATCTCTTTTTATCTTTTTTTTTTTTTAATCACTTCAAACTGCAAAGAAATTTTTAATTATGTCTTTTCTTATACTCTCACAAGCGCTAGCCTTTAGTAAACTAATTTCCAAGTACAGGAATTGTGATACTGAGCTACAAAATTACTTGAATTATTACCTGGCTAGTCATTTGTTCCTGTTTAGTTAGGAAGTGGGAAATATTTTACAACTTTCTTCAGATAATATTAATCTTTTTCAACATTTATAGGGCCTCTATTGCATATAATCTCTCTGCAAGATAAGAGTTTAATAAAGAATACTCGGATTTTGAAAATTTATGTATGTCTGTAACACCTATTTTGCTGATGGCTATATAATTTTAGGTGATTTTACTCTATTTTCTTTTTAAAAAAAAGGAGCTATGAAACTTATTTCTGATATAATTAGAAACCCAAAATGTAAGTTTGCTCACTGAAAACTATATCTTGGATTCTTTTGCAATACAAGTTAATTAACTGGATTTAGATATTTGCAAGATGATATATTTAATGGGATTACTGCTCATATAATGTTCTCAGTGACTGATTTGGAATCTAAGCTTAGGGAACAGAATACTGAATTTCCAGCTCTTTGAGAGTTAATGTTGTGTTAAAGAAAAGTACAATTTGAACCTTATTGTTCATGAATAGCGAAGTTATTCTAGTGAAATAGAGCCGGTGCCTACAAGGGCTACACGAGGCAGATGCATGAGCAGGAGTGTGCAGAAACCGACATTCCTGCAAGCGCTCGGGCTACAGATATACCCACACCTGAACTCCTGGCAAGTTCAAGGCAATTGCCTATCTCATCAAAACATAATGGCCCTTTATTCGGACCCTGTCTCCCAAGTGGCATCAATTAGATGCTTTGGTCTGCAACCTTAAAAATAAACACTCGTGTTTTCATTTATATTTAGAATGAAAATGAAGACATACGACCGTGTCTTTTCTGCTGGCTCCTGTCATGTTTTGAAACTCCTGTTAATTTATTCTTCTAAAATATTGTCTTTTAAATAGAAAAAAATGGGGAAAGTTAAATGATAACTTGCTCTGGGGAGAAATACAGTAGCCCTGACAAAGGATATTTCCATGTGCCAATATATCCCACATTAGCGTCTATCTTCTTTTTAAGGCAAATATATTTCTGTGTGTCAATTTGGTTCGCTACAATGTTAGAGTTTCATTCTTAGCACAGGATTTCTCTAATGAATATGATAATTTAAATCTTATGATCAGAGTACTACTTTTAAAAGAAATGTGAACATTTTTTGTTTGAATGCTATTAAGTGTTTCAATATTAGCTCAGTCAAATACTATTAGATTGGGGAATTTATATTCTCACTTTAGTGGGTGGCTGTGTAGTTCTACAGTTCCACTATATTGTAATATTTTTTAAAAGTGCTTCATAAGGAAAATGATAATTCATGTTTAACCAGCATAGATTTTAAAATTTAACCAGTGTTCCAAAGCTCCAGCGAGTTCAAATGTCTTAACATTTTTATTTGTGAGAGTAATTTTAATTTTAAGCTTTTCTAAAATAAAGTCTAAAAGAATTAGCTGGATAAGATCGTTCAGTTCACTGGTTCATCAGCACACATGCTGGGAGGCAGATGAAAATCTGACACAGGGAAGGAGATACTTACATGCCTGTATACATCTTCCCCAAATCAGAGCTAAAATACCATTGTAATTGACACTATTGTCTGGGGATTTTTTTCACTAGTTTTAGCTTATTTTGCATAACATATTTTACCTTAAATGTAAGAGCCTTGGTTTTGGATGTGATTATGTACTCTGATCAGGGGGTTTTAATGACACACAAAAAACCAGAAGGAGCTTGTATGTGCAAAATACCTGTGCGTGCAGTCAAAAGTGAGCTGTCAATTAGAGTTGTGCCAAGGCAACCTTCAAGTCTCATGTTTTACATGATTGTTACATTGTAAGCATTTCATTCTAACTATTTTAGTACTTGAATAAACTGCTCTAAATTTAGGTCTGTTCTGTTTATGAATGCATAAAAATATGCCTGTCTATTTTTCATTATTTGTCTGTAGTCAAGACAACTGTGAAATGTGCCCTATAATACAGGGCAATCACTAGATAGATCGCAATAGATTAATAGTTTACAGAAACCTCTTAAAATATTCTCAGCTCATATATTTGTGAAGAGTTTGTGATCTTAAAGTATGATATTCTGTGATTTACCAGTAAAGGAATTCAAGTCGTGCCTTTATATTTCTGTTTGTAGCGTGGTGTTCTTATTTCTGGCTGGGGCTTTCACTGATGGAAACCCAGATACTCTTTTTCCTGGACTGAACAGCAATGTCACTGTATGAGGGGGAATTCCAGAGCTGAGAAAGAAGTTTTTCTCGGTTCTTGAATGTATCCCATGCACATTATCACTGTGTGCATCATAGGAAAAAACTGATCATTTAATGCCTTTCTTCCAAGCGTTAAAATGGCTTCGTGAGTTTACAAAGTCGGGTGTTTGTAATGTAGAGATTTAATCTTCAGGTCTTTTCAAAACACAGCCAGTTGTGGAAATAGCAAACAGACATGTATGAGTGCACAGCAATATTTTATGTCCAGGAATGGCGTTTGCAGTCTCAATATGAAAGTGTAAGGAAGATTTCAGGTAGGCTGGATTCAATGAATCAACTGCCAGTTGTCAAGGACTCTAGAACAAGCGGTCGTGGGGCTTTTCTTTTGCTCTCAGTATGTGGAATTAGTGTTCAGGGATGAAGTTACAGCCATAGGCACAGATAGCATGGAGATAACAGACTAATGCCTGGAAAAAAGAAGGAGATTGGATCAAGTTATGTGAATGAACTAGGCCAAGGATGGTACATCTGATTTAACAGTGTTAATACCGGTTGTGCTTGGAGAGTTTCTATCAGCTGAGACTAAAGGCAGTTTTTTGTGCACAGTTATAATAGAAGCAAAAAATATATTACAAGTTCCATTACTTTGAATATTCTATTGTTAAAAAGAAATATAAAATGACATCAGACTGGAGGAACTTTGAAGAGATGGTGTAGGAGATACGCTCTATCAGAACACATAATTTGCCAGAATTTAAATACTTTGCAAATTCTGGTGTTGACAGAATGCCTGAAAATGTTTTGACAGTATCAAAATATATCTTTTGAAATTAACTGATGATGCAGTTTTGGCTTTTTGATTATTATTTTTTTTTTCAGCATTTTGTTCCATTGAAAGCTGAACTGAAGCTAACTGTAACAAAACATTTGTGTCTAAATTAGTGTAATTTTTATCCAGTTACAGAAAGAACAGTAGTTTTAAGCTTATCTTTACAGATGCATTTTACAACTATCTTCTATCTTTCATCTTCTATCCACAGATAAGTGAGAGGACTACAAAGTTGTGCTATTGGAAAGACAATATCTGAAAGTACCAAAAAAATGTGTTGCTGTATTAATCAAAGACCAATTTAATTCTGTACACATAAGAATTTAGAAAACACAAAATGAAGCTAGAACATTTGTGAAATTATCATCCATTATACGTATTAATTGACAGTGCACTCCAGGAATTAATTGATCTGAGCATGGGATCTGGCAGTTTCAGCAGACAGTGATGCTCTTTGAGAAGAGGGAACATGCAGTGCTAGTGCAAGATGACAGTATTCTGAGGCTCCTCAGTGAGCGGTACGAGTTGTTTTTCAAATGCACCATTTACCCTTGCAAAGAGCCGTTGAAGATTCTTGGATCAGTCCCGAGAGCAGTTGGGTATTGGCTGTCTCAATTTCAGCCCAAATATAACGTGCAAATGGAGGAGTTCATTGGGAATGCATTTGGCAGCCTTGGGCAACCAGCTTTTCTCAAAATGAGAGCCTGTGGAAAGCTGTTTTCATCTTCCCAAGCCACTGGTCTCATGAACTTCAGTGCAAATAAGTTTCCAAATAATGAATCTGCAGTTCAGTTTCTGGCCAAGGCGAATGAGCACACGTTAACTCATTCAAAAAGGAGATGAAAAGCTCACATTCAGGATGCATTAATCTGAAAACAAGTGTACTTTTGTGTCTGGGGAGTATTATTTTCATTGCCATCAATTTAGAACATAGATAGACTGTGATTCTAGCTTCACTATCAGGTTGCCCCACAGGCTGAGACCCCTCCCCAGGCCACTCTATTTAATTTAGACTAATCTAAAGCTAAGTGAAACTTTGTACCCTCTCTGATTTCTCCTTATGATGGCGAACACTCTGATTTCCCCTTCCCCAGTGACCTGCTTGGAACGACTGGGGAAATGGGGGAGGGAGAGATACACAGGAAAGTGACCCCCAGGTAGGGGGAATAGTTATTTGTGCCAGCTGACAACCTATTAACAGGTGGAAAAAGTGTTCAACCACTTCTTCCTCAGCAGTTGTTCTGTTAGTTTGGCTTTTCTTTCACTTTTACACTATTCTTTTGGAGGTACATGAGTCTTTGATACACAAATTTTTCAATGCCTTGCACATATCGACACAGATAAATCTCCTGTGGAGTAGAATGAAATCCAGTATTTAGTGCTGCTTTTACACAATTCTTGTGCTCCTACATTTTCAGTGAAATTTGATGTGGCAGCAATGGGGCCCTGTAATTTTGTTTGTTGTTTTGGGGTTTTTTTTATGAAATAAAATTCTCAGTAGGCTGAAGGAAGGAGTCGACAAAACAGGTCTCTGACTCCCGTAGGCAGATGCACTCAGGACTGTATGCATCCCTCATTCTCCACCTTCTTTTTAGAAGAATGTGATCCTGAAAGGGGAGAAGGGGTCTATGTCCCTGTGTGTGACTTTGCATGGACATGCATAGTACAGAGGTGAACCTTCTTGTTTCCTGATATTTTTGTGAAACACACAGGGAGCAGGGTATGGGTGCCTCTCACAGCTGTTGCAGAGAGTCTGATGATAAAAATGTATTTTACACCATTGGCTATCTTATTGCTAGATAAATTTCCATTCACTACAGCCGTGCACCTCCTTGGGAGTTTCTGTATTTGGTGACACCAATATCTACAGGAGGATGTGTTTTGGACAGCATCTGATGGCAAGAAGACTTTGGCAGCCTTGCTGCATCTTTCCTTCTCATCCTTTGAAATTTACAGATTCATCCATCCATAAGAACTCACAGAAGTCTCTCTGATAGACTCTTGCTATCATTTCTGATAACTGGAGTAGGTTTAATTGCTTTCTTTTTGTTTGCTTGTTTTTGGTTTTTTAACCTGCTGTGGTTACTTTCTGTGGATAAGCCATGTGAAGAAAAAAAAATTCTTCTCAGTAATGGTCCTTAACTGGCAAATGCTCAGCAAGCAAATCAGCATGTTCCCACACATAATGAATCAGGTTCTCATTCAGTTAGGGCTCTTAACTTCTTATTCAAAGAAGTAACGAGACACAATGGCCTGTGACTATTAATCTTTTACAAAGCAAAATTTAGGATCTCTGCTCATAGGCATGAAAAAAAAAATATATCTGCAGCAGTACAAAGTTTAAATGCGTTAATCAGTAAATCTGAATTACTCCATCAACAAACAATGAATAAACAAAAGTGAACAAGGAATGAAAGGTAGTCTGAGCAGAGCTTGGAAAATATCTTAAAACACTATTTTAAAAGGAACAGTTTAAAAATATTCAGCAGGTCTTAAGAGGTACTGCTAAAGTATCAAAATTTTCCTGAAGCTTTTTACTTCAGTGTTTCCATGAAAAACGTGGACGTGGTGAAATTATTAAACTGATCAATTCTAATTGACCTCTTTTTTTCATGACCTTACTCTCTTATGATTGCAGCTAGAGTTCAGAGGAATGATTCCAAATTTAACAAGTTTAATCATATTAATGATAAAACTGATGAGCTCCAGATCAAATCTGGAGGGTGGAGGGTTCTGTGTTTCAGCAGTGCAAGGGGGAGATAAGTTAAAGGCAGAAAGGTCTTAAATTTACCACCTGGGTGCTTCTGGTTTACAGGTGTTTCTGACCATGGTTTCATAGCCAGAGAAGTACCTGAGATGCAAATCTTTCAAGGCAGCTTGGATGCCAGGGACAATTCCAGTCCCATCATCTTTTCTGATGATTTTTCAGACATTTTACCCAAACATGTCAGAAACAAAAGTATAACCTGCATATCAGGAATTTTCTTCTTCCCTTCATCAGTTAGAGGACAAATATAATTTTTATTGTCCTGTCTAAATGTAACTGTGGGTCAGTCATCTCATTGTCTTCATAGATTAATAATTCACCTGTTTTCATTATTGCATTTTGATCTAATGACAAAGATCATGGACAGACAATTAGCAGTAACCATGTTGCTAATTAAAGTGAAAAGGGCCTGGTTATGTTTCTCATAAACAATTGGGGTTTTTTCTGATTTAGAGATGTAATGCAAAAAAGTCAGCAAAAAAAACCCTTATTTTTGTCTGGTGGCTCAGAAAACTTGCACGAACAAGACTTTTATGTGTGTGAAACTGCCAAACTGAAGCCAATGTTGGAACTCTCAAGGGGCTGAATATTGAGCAAAAGAGATAAATGAAACAGCTGAGTTACTGCACTGAGAAACATATGTGCTGTACTTACACATTTACCAATGTTCAAATGATCTTCTGACGTAGCTGCTCTCTTGAAAATTATCTATGTAGTTGTCTGGAGTTGTAACTTATCTGCAGGAGCCATTTTGGCCTCTCAGGTAAACTAGAGAAGTTTATAAATGGGTACTTATCTCTTAGATGGAAAGAGGGGGAGCTCTGCCAGCCTAATGGGTGAATAACAAACTGTTTGATCCTAATTTAGGCAGCTAATAGTGCCTAGCTTAATAAACCATTTCCCCACTACCATCTCAAATATCAGAAATCTTTTATTTCAGTGAGTAATATGTTCTTGAATTAATCACACATGCTACACTGGCAAACCCTCCTGCGTGTCCTCTCCACTCCTGCAGAAGTCAACTGATATACTTCAAACAGTGCTCCTTGGGAAAGATTGTCTTCTCCATGGCAGAAGCCATCAATAGTTCCTCCAATTCCAAGAGAATTAGCTGGCATTTATAGTGGTGTATTTACAGAGATTTGGGCCTTTTAGCTTAAAATGGAGAGCTCTGCACTGTGGTGAGAAATAACTAGGACTGCTTAACTCCCCATTTCATTTTCCCAAGTATATATATTTGATCAGTTTTTCATGTTTAAGTATGCAGCATATGTTTTATGTTGAGAGAAAACTAAGTTATTAAAGGATGGTAGAAGAAATTTAGTGTCAGAAACAAAGGAAACAAATGTACTTGAACTATACTGTTAAGCATATGAAAGAAACATCTACAAACACACGCAGAAAGGAAGCTGTCTGAAAAAAAATGCATTAGGGGTTGATGAAAACACCACTGTTATCAAAGCAAATTGTTCACACTGACTTTGGTGAACATTGAATTTGACATTTGTTTTGCAGATTCCAAAAGATGCTCAGGATAAGGCTCTTGCACCTTGGTGCCCATGGAAACCACCCCAGACCCTGCAGACTCAGTGCAGGTATAAAGATTGAGGACAGAGCTCCAGTCAGTGATCTCACTCCCCATCCCTCCTGCTGCCCCCAGAAGTGCTGCAGCAGGATTCTCCAGCCTGTGGTTTTAAAACTCTGTGAAATCTATTTTGTAACAGACATCTGAGGCTTCAGAACAACTTCTGCAGAGTCCTACTGCTCCAACTTCTGGTACCGTCTATGAGTCTCTTCTGGTCTGTAGCAGGACCAATTGGCCAGAACCAAAGTTCATGCTTCTGATAAGTGCTCCAAAAAAGAGCAAATGAGGCTCTCACCTTTCTGTGCCTCCACACTACTTCCCTGTTCCCTCCTTCTCCATTGCCTTTTCTATGGGGGTCAAGACGACACCTGAACCTTCTCTAATCATGGCCCATCTCGTTCCAAACGGACAGTTATGTGTTGTTTCTGTATTCTTCCTATCTATCCTTTCTACTTTTCTTTCAGGTAGCTCTATTTGTTGCTATCACATGTTTTTTTTCCCATAAATATTCTCTTTCAGCTCTTGATACCTCTTTTTGTTACCAGAGTCATACATTCTGCCCCTTCTCACAGTAATCTCATGACCCACAGGTAATATACAGTACTAAAATAGATTAAGTCTTTTTTCTTTCCTCAGCCAGCACCTAGTTTCCAGCCCTGCTAACATTATATGCCTGGGGTCGAGTTAAGATGAGTTCCACAGAAAAGATATTTATTTCTCTTTGGTAATTTAAGATTGAGATTGAGAGCCAAGGGTACAATACTTCAAGAATAGCCCTCCATGTAACAAATCCAGTTTGACTGTAAGGAGCACAGAGTAACCTTCTAGCATTTTGTCAGAGATTCAAAAGTATACTGAAAGGGTGAAAATGATGTGTCTACCAGCAGAGTATTAGAATACAAATTGTTGACTTGTTTTTTCCTTTTATTTTCTTTAATTTGCTGTGCATGTAGAGTGCAAAGGTGCAAATAAATGAAAACTAAGCTTGATGGCTGAATGGTATGACACTACTTCTTGCTTTTAATATATTGAAATTAAAACCCAGAGACAAAGTAAAAGAGAAAGGTCTGGAGTTCACCATCTCATGGCTACAAATTTCAGAGCTCCCTCAAAGATGGAATTTTCATCACATGAGAAATCTTAACATTTCAAAACTCAGTCACATCACTGGAATTCCTGTGTCTGGTGCAATCTGTTCAGGTCCCTCAGTTAAAAATGCCCATGCTGTCACTGCTAACTTTTTCCTATACACAGGACTCACTTATGAAGTCCTTTCATGTAAATCAACAGGCATCTACAGCGATTGAGCAAGAGCAGTATCTGTGATTTATAAATCAACAATACCTAATTTACCCATATGCTAAAAAGATTTTTAATTTGTCTCATAAGAGATAACCCAAGGAGAAAAACATCCTTCTCTTCATCATGACATCCAACAACTTTAAAAACTTGACAGTCTACTTGGTTCCCCGCCATTCTACAGCCCAAATGTGTGGTTGTACCTGCTTTCAGCCAAACTTTGTGTCCAAAGTAATTGTCTTTCACTATGAAATACAAATTATGCTCCATGCAAAGAAAAGGACTTTTGCCAGTTATACCACTAGAGGATCAGGTCCCAATATATTTACATCTGCTTTACCATTTTAAATAATCCAAAAGTTTAAATCTATACAAGAGAAAATTTCATTTAAAAGTCTGAGAACAGCCTTAAATAATTTTCTATAGAGGCATATGGATTTTTAAAAGTCAAATAATATATTTTACCATTCTAGATAAAATGCCAGCTGTTGTAATGAAACAGGACAATGACAGAGATGTCAGGAAGACCTCTTCCTTGGCTGTCTTACCCATCAAGCTGTTGCTGCAGTGCTAGCCAATGCTGTCATGATGGCTCCAAGTAGAAGATGTACCAATATGTGTCACAACTGGTGTTGTGTTAGTAAATACCATATGCATGTTATTTTTGATTTCCTAAGAAGGTCAAAGGGGAAGGAAAGTATTTGATGGGAATTATGTTTAGTCCTGAACTTAGCTTCATGTTGTGAAAGAAGGAAAATTAAAGCTCACCTAAACATAGAAAGAAATGCAGCCAACCACAGCTGAAGGATTAGTAAAAAGTGTTAAAAATATTATACGAAAGTTTTAATTACACAGAAAAAATATAAAATGCCCAGTAATTACAGTATATTGATTCATTTTTTTTTGCTTGAAATGCTAAAACTATTTCAACACACACAGAATCAATAAACATAATTAAAATATGAGCTCATCAAAACAGTAATTAAATGTACTTAACAGCTTTTGTGGCTTTTCTCCATATGGTTACTGTGGGAGTGTGAATCTGGCTTGCTAGATAAATGTAACAAAATAAAGTGAAAGCCTGGGAAAAGATTACTGTGGTATCATAAGCAAATACAATAAAGTCTAGCTCTATAATAAGTTCCAATAAATCAAAAAGTTGACAAAGGAAGCAGTGTTTACAATTATTAGAGAGAAATTCTGGATGTTTTATATTTTTATGGGATTAACACTATCATGGACTCAATATAGAAACCAAATCAAATCTTTCTTCCATCATTAAAGCTGTTCCACTAGACAACTTTCTGTTCAATAAAAGGTATTTGGGAATGTTATGGACTTTCTGGTGTTGGTGAGAAATCACTTGATAGCTGTCATTCAGGGGGCAATTCAGCTCAAGGACCTAATACAGCTGCTTTGAGTTGCCCTTTGGAGCAGCAAATTTCTCCAGCGATGAGATAAAGCAGCATGACTGTCAAGCAGAAAGTAACTTAGGTGCTTAAAATGGGGTGTGGAACAGCTCTTCCCCAACCCTCTCCCTTCCTCCTCCCTGGGTACATGAATTATACAGAAAAATCAATGGACAGTGCTTTAAAAAAAGAGAACAATAACAGAAAGGATGCAAATCTCTGGAGTTTATTTCTAAAAAAAACACCATGGGCACCTGTAGGCCATGCAGCATCTCCTCTGCTGCCTTTTCTGGAGTCCTCACCATCTCTCTCTGATGTGTCTTCCAAGACCCTTGGGAAATATGACATTTAAATGCCATCTTTACATTGCTGCCATATGCAGATGACATGGATCTTAGGTGTTGCCTGGATATAAAAAATTTTCACAGGTGTTAAGGAAACTTTTACCACTCTGTTCTCCCTTGGTTGAATTGAAGTTGTCTTTTGTTTAATAAGAAGATATGAAAATAATCAAGGTAGATATTATGCAGTAAAAAAAATTAATGTGTGAAGAAATGGTGACACAGCATGTCTGTAATTAAAAAAGAGATATTGTATTTTTCTAATACCAAATGCACAGGCAGTAGTGATTACACTGGCTGTATAAAGTTATTCCTACCTCTTGTTTTCTCTACCCACCTCTTGACCTGAAAAAAACCAAGTACATTTCAAAATGTGATGCATAGCAGTGTATTGCAGTCACCTTCACAATTTTCTCAGTAGCTAATGGCCACCAGCATACCTCACACCTCAGTGTTTTAAAAATGTGAACATTCATTTTAAAAGCTTTGTTTAAATCCACTCCCAAATCCCTAAAGCCAACTAAACCTAAAGAAAGAAATAAGACAATATATTATTTCTTATATATTTTTCCAAAAAGAATCACTAGAGCTTTTTGTCCCCCAGATCAGGCCTCATCCTACAGTGTTTGGACTTCTCTGTCACTCCATAGGCTGAGAAAAAAAATACCTTAAGATTGTGAAGCAGAGCAAAAAGGTAAATAACTCCTTTAAATCAGTAACTCCTTTAAGAGAAAGGAAGATTTGGTAGCTAAATAGGGATTGTTAAGGAGGGAATCCTATTATGGTTGTAAAAACCCTGTCTCTCCCTTCCTCCTACAACAAGACACAGAGAACAGGAACCCATGACACAGCAGAACTGAATCCTCATCCCATTTTTAAGTGTTCGTACGCTTCAGGAAGGTATTACTGCTTGTATTTTTGCTGCCTTCAGTACTTTCTCACTTGCCAGGTTTCTTTCCATCTTTGTCACTATTTACAGTTGTTTAAAAAAAAAAAAAAATCCCTCTTTTTTTCTTTAAATGACTCATTTTTTTTTCCTTGTTCTTGAAAGCACGTCATCTTTCTATACATAGGACCTCACCCATAATGCCTGACATTCCAATTCCACTAACAGTTTTAAAGCTTTACATAGGACTCAGATTGTGGGAAGAGTTAGTGATATTCCTTAATGACAGGCTTACACTGCATTAAATTCCTTTACTTTTATCACAGGAGCTAATGAAAAGGACATTTTTCCCCTCCTAAAGGTAGGTGATTGCTTTAAAGATGTATATAGGTGTATACAGCTCTCACCCCAGAAGTATTTACACAAACCCAAAATTCTTCAAAATCCTGCTAACAGAATAAGGAACTAGATCCATTGACTACTGTTTGAAAATTAGTCAATATGTTTGTGTCTTTAGCTACCTTTTAGAAAACTTGGTTAGCACTTTACACCTGAAGAATGGGGTACAATAATCTGTTACTGGGCTTTGATATAAATTTATTCCTGCTCTTAACTGAACAGAGCATCCTATTGACTCTTCTGGATGGTGCTATGAATTTATTAGACTCTGCATCCAGTTTCCTCATCTCGTATTATGTTGCCAAGTAGGAGACAAAATGTCTAGTAATTAAGGCTGCTTTTAAAGTTGAAGATGGCCTTTTAAAAGGCTAAGATTGAAATGGAAGATTGAAGACAAAAATATCTTTAACTAAAATAATGAAAAGGAAAAAAAAAATAAAAGGTTTATTTTAGACTTGGCCTGAATATTAAATTACAATGCATTTAAAATATTCAGGAGGCAATAATAGCTTGGAAACAAATATGTGGCAAATTAGGCACTGCAATCTGTAGCAGGGAGCTTCATCACCCTTAGAAATAAGTTTTGCGGGCACATTGATTTTTTTTTTCCTCCTGAATCAGCCAGTTAGATGTAAGACTTCATCTCACTAATATATATTGTCATAGGAAAATCTGTTTAGTGCTCTGTGCTGTCTGAGTGTCTATGAACAAGTTATAAGTTTTAATGTAGGAAGTAAATTTCAAACAAAACAAAACAAAGCAGCAGTATATTACTGGTTTGCGAGAGACACAGTATGATAACGTCAATCTACTGCATTTAGCCATTCATAATTCTGTTTAATTTTGCACAGCCCCAATGAGATGAGCTGTGGATGATGCCTTATTTGCAGAGTATCATGGGTTCCCAGTAAGCTTTCCTGAAGTCTCCATAAGATAGCTCCAGCCTGACAGAAGATTTCAGTACATACGTGGCCTTTTTCATCACAGCTACAGTTGACATCAGCACGGTTGTTCTGCTGCCAGCATGCTATACTGAATTAGTCCAGGGTTTAGAGATTTTAATTCAGGTGTCTCATGATCCCGTGTTCCTTTGTAATGTAATTTCTATCAGGGCTACATCGCTTGCGTTGTTGTGTTTTTGTCCCTGCAGGGTTGTATCTTCTTGGTAGCTGAGAACAGACAGGTAAGGGGCTGCCAAACTTTATAGAGCACTGAGGCACATCTTTTATCAGTATTTTTTCACAACAAACAGAATTCAACTGTTTAGAGTCTGTAATGCTGCAACATTCTCATGTAGGTGTTCCTGCTCTGGCACAGGGGTTGGACTAGATGATCTTTCGAGGTCCCTTCCAATCCCTGACATTCTGTGATTCTGTGATTTGGTTTGGATAGAAATGCCAAAGTGAATTTTTTGATGCTTTCTAATTGGGAAGTTTTACACATTCTCCATTAAATGATTTTTTAAATATTACAAGGTTTTTTTCCTTATTTGGGACAAAATGAACATTAACTTTGGCATCTTTCATAGGACAACAATTTTTAGTACCTGACTTCTGTCTCTCTCTCAATGGTGTTGGTAAATGGCATAAACTTTAAAGCAAAAGGTTTAAATATAAATTATATAAATTAAGTTTGTGCAGAGCTTTTACCTAAAGTGGAAATGGTGGAGAACAGTAGCTAATACTGGGACAGGAAAGATGTAGATGTAAAAAAACCTCGTAATTTTTCTGGGAATGAAAGCTGTTACAGTACATCACTGAATTTTTAGGCCTATTTCCTATTTTCTGAAGAGAACCTGGTTAGGCATTTTCAAGCCTCATAACTTATAGCAAAGTATGTATTCTGTGTTTTTGAAACATTGATTTGTTTTATTTTCTCTGAAAACTTGTAACATGACTCTTTTTAAATCTGGCATATAGGTAAGAAAAAATGAAGAACAGCTGCCTATTTTAGGGAGGGGGGGGAAAATTAATATAGCAATAAGGCCATGATATTTGGAAAAAGTGTAATGAACATGTATAGCACATTAATGTCTTATGAATTTGAGCACACACACGTAGCTAAACACAGACCTAAATTTTGAACCTGGACCTCTTGCAGCAGAGCCTGCTCTCCCTAATATCTCTACAAACGTGGGCTCCTCCATGCATGGCTGGTCCCATTGGTTTCAAAGACACTACTCATGGGAGTAAAGTTACTCATGCATTTAAGTGCTTGCTGGATTCAGGCCAAAAGCTTAATCTTTTCAATTTAAAACCCCTTTTCCTAAACTGATAACAGTCTTCAAGTTTTCAGTATCATGTGCAGCAGTTTAAATAATGTAGAACCAAAGGAAAAAAAAAAAAAGTGAAATAACAGTATTGTAATTTAAGGAGTATTGTGAGATAAACAGCATAGCACAGGCATGGTTTTATTAGGAGTAAGTAGTTATCTGCAAGGCTGCCGTATGTTACTGCTCTGAAGGCACTTCATGTTTCTCAGTTTCTGAAAAAACAGGGAGGATAGGCAGCTCTGAAAAGGCAGGTAAAAATTATCGGTGTAAAACCAAGTGTGAAAGATCATATTTTATCTGAATTGATAGAAAGTAAACAAAACTTTTACTGCTCTTGAAACTCAGTACAACAGGGCAAAAAAAAAATCATTGAAAGTGTACAGAATTTTGGCAAAAAACCCATAAATATGCTTTTGCTTGTTGTTTTTTGCTGTTTTTTTTTAAATTGTTTTGATTTTCCATTGATGGTAGAGGCTTTCAATGTATTCCAGTTCTTGCACTAGCCTCCCTATGGTCTTACCTTCCTTTTTATTGTATATGAGCTCTGAATGACTTTGCTAAACTCCATTGGAGGTTCTTCATTCTTTCTCCTGTTAGGTTCTGAAAAGGGGACTATGTATGGAAGATGATGTTCCATTTTCCAGTGGGTGTTAGGTTGGGTATCATTATTTATATAAAGAAAGTTCACATGCATGTTAGAATAGGCAAAATCAGATAAACATGCTTTACACCTGGAATGGAAAATGTGTAGGGTTTACATGGTATTTCCTTTGTCTTCACTGGTCCTTCATGAGACAAGAAGTGGAGGGAGCTGCTGTCTGTGGTATGGATAAAGTTTGATTAGGAGTTGAAAAGTTTTCCTGTCCTTAAGGACTGGGAGTGCTTATAACTTCATCCTGCAGCTCCCAGAGATCTTACAGACACACCAGGCTTCTTCTACCTACTTCCCTACAGAAGAAGACCAAGAACTTTACTAGATATTTTCTTTCAGATGAGTCTAGAGAAGGAGACGTTTGAAGGGCTTGGAGAAACCTTTCTGCAGCAGTAGTCAGAGATGAAGCTTCATAGGGACTGATGGCTTTTTGCCCAGAAATGCTTCACTGATGTAGCTCAGGCAGGGATTTTTCCCAAGGGAAAAAGAGCAGGAGCAAACAGAGGGGGAGGAGATAGAGAAGAAAAGGAGGAAAAAAATGCAGTCCTTTTTGATTTTTTGAGAATCAAATTGTATGTCTCTGGGTTTTCCCCAATGAGGACAGGCAGAAAGAAAGAAATTAAAGTAAGATGCTAGCTGAAAGCATTATAATAGCAATTTTTAAATTATAGCATCATTATTTATCAACATTAAAAATAATGATACATCTTTGGAGGGAAAGAACTTGAGTAGGCATATTTTGAACGTGTGTGAGCTGTATGAAAATATTCAGGTCTATAAAGTACAGTATTGATATCTCATCTTTTCAAAACATATTTGTGTTATTGTTCTGAATAGTTTTCAAGTAAATTAACTGACTTATTATTGCATAGTCACATCCTGAAGTATCATGTTAAAGAATATATGGCTGAGCAGCTTCTCTCTGAACAGATACAGAGCTAGTGGAGTCTGAAGATGGGGAGTAGAAGCAGCTATGCGAGGGAAAAAATGGTTAAAAGAGACTATGGAGGTGGGAATTTCCACCGTCACGGTGGAAGGAATGGATGAAAATCCCAGCAGAGCAGGCGTGGTGGAAATAGTCTCTGAGGACAAATTCTGGTGTATAAATATGCCATGTTACTGTGCAAGCCAAAGCGAATTTAAGTCAAGAATATCTCTACTAAGTTTGGTATCAGACCTGCCTGTGTAAGGGAGAAGAGTGCTGAGATCCTGTGATATCCCAAAGGTGTTAGAAAAGGGAAACAATTGGTATAAATATAGAAATTCAACACCAGAAACAAAATACTGACCTAATCAGTGAAATGAGCATCAAAATCAGCCTTCACGCTAAAGTTTTAAGGATCTGGCATATCAAATAGAGCATGAATATCTTCAGGAATATGCCAGAAGCTAATTGGTTTAAGAAATCTGGCTGTATATAGAGACCATTACTCATAGATATCACGTTTTTCTGGTGCACAAATTATCTACAGTGCTCATGGTGTCTGCTCAAGGAAAAGTTTATTTTCATTCAGTCTTTTCTTTCCCCCTGACCTCAAAGGACTAATTAACAAAGTATTAGCATGTTTCTAAAATATGACTGAATTCATCTTCTTAAGAAAATGTACTGAAGAATGTACCCTATTATTAGAAATGACAGGATGTATATAGGGCCATATGTTTTCAAAGGGTTTTCTGTCAGTGTTAATCAAAACGCTGGAGAACTTATGAACATACTGAGCAGCACGTCAACCATATGGACAATATCTTCCCTTTAATAGTGAGAATTGGAATTAATAATAAACACTGGAAAGTAACCTAAAATGAGACAGAAACAATAATATTAAGTCCAGCAAAAGCATAATATCACAGCAGCTTGAAGACTCCTGGGTATTTGAAAAAAAAATCCTATTGTGTGTTAAATCCTGGTCATGAAACCACATTCATTAATTTTTCTTAGTTTAGTTTGGAAAAGTAACTCCAAAGATGCAGTTTATTTTTACTGGGTTTTGTACAGGCTCTTGTAGCGTGCTATAGCATGCATCAGTATCACGAGCGTGCTTGGTAGATGTACATCCATTATCGCAGTCTATTTGTTATTGAAAAGGCATTGGAATATTTGTTTGGTGACACATGCGTGCACAAATCATTTCATGGACTATACAAACAGCTGCAGGAAGAAAACTGAGTCTGTTTCTAAGTTTACTAACCTGGAAAATGGATTGAGACTACATTATTTTGAAGAAACCTCTAAGGGCTCAACTTCAGAAACTTACCTGCTTTTACAGATGGTGAACTTGTTGAACTGAATATTGAGAAATCTCCTTAGAGAAAATTAATGTTGTAAGTGCAGTTATATGCTTCTACATTACTTAGGGGAGCACATAAGAGATAAATCCATCAAAAATTTAGTTATTAAACACACTAAGAAGTCCTGCCTTTGTGCTCACAGTTGCCTGCAAGCACACAACCACACACATTACAACTGTCTTTCAAAACCAAGCCCTTTTGACCGAAGGCAGCTCTGCAGCTGGGGGCTGAGCAGTGAACCAGGACACAGCTTGGTTCCCTGCTCTGTTATATGGGAATTCTCCCTCCCCTATATGGGAACTGAGTACTGGCTCCTTGGTATCAACCAGAGCTGCTAGGTGCCACTGAACACCAATACAACAAACAGAGGGAATGAATTGCATTGCTTTGAAGACATCAGGAGGGTTTAAGCTTGTTGTCCCACCACCCCGTCCCCCAGCTGCCTCCAGAATCACAGAATCACACCAAATTGCCTAGATTGGGAAAGACCTTTAAGATCATTGAGTCCAATCATTAACCTCACATTGACAAGTCCCCAACTCAGCACTATGTCTACAGAACTCTTCAATCCCTCCAGGGATGGGGACTCCACCACTGCCCTGGGCAACCCCTTCCCATGCCTGAAAGTTGCACCTCTGTCTCATCTGGTGAAAGGATTGAGGTCTTTCTCACCACCTGATCTCAATGGGAAGGTTTTATTTTCACTGATACCATTCCTAGTTTATTTTCTCCTTAGTTAAATACGAAGTTACATTTAGACATTTGACTACTCGCACTGAGACATAAAGCCTTGAGCTGCTGATAAGCACAATCCAGCCTCAGCAGGCTGAAAACCTAAATCTTCCAACAGAGATAGGGAGAAGAGGAAATACAACTTTAAGTCTTTGAAGCTATAAATTGAGATCTCCCTGTTATATAGCGATGATTTCCATTGGTAACTATCCATCTGAATCAGTTCCCACCTTAGGAGTATTTTCCTCTGATATTTCTTTTTCATTTTCCCCTTGAGTCCATTCCTGCTTTCCAACTTCCTTTTCTGGTGCTGGTTGAAAAGCATGTTATTATGGATAGCACCTTCTGACCGGTCGATATTCTTGCACCTGCTCTTAGCTTTGGTTTTGGAGTAGCCACAGAGGACCCTGTGACAATGAGCAGAGTTCATCCCTCCCTTCCCCTCTGGGCTATTTCATAGGCTCCTGTAATTTTTCTGCCAGTATTTGTTCTGCTACTCAATAACCTGTGACTCTCCTGCAGATCTCAGGGGAGTTTCTCCTGCACCTGGGAATCAGTATCCACATGTAATTTATTAGTAGAAAACATATATCAGCTTTAATTTTCTCCCTGTTTTATCTGAAGACTGAGCACCAAGACCCCTGCACATAATGTACCAAAGCTCTGGGTTTCACCATGAAACTTCATTGCCAGTCACTGAGACATGGAGGAAATGCAACCTCTAACTGACCTGCTAAGGACACCATACCTGCAAGGCTGTAGCTGCTGCAGTGAACCAGCTGCCTGCCCAGCTCTTGAGAGCCTCCTGCAGCAGTACTGCTCTTATGGCCAAAGATTTTAGCTTCCCAGTCTCTTTTTGCTCATAGCTTCTCTCTTTTTCTTACACACTCCTCTTCCACTAAACATCACAGACTCTCTCTTTCTGGAGGAGCAACATTTTCCTCCTCCAGAGGTTTCATTTCTTTCAATCTCTACACTGAAGTTTTAATCACTAGGCACAAACTTCAAAGGCCTTTCTTACACCTTTAGAAGACACCTGTCTGGTTCTTCTGTGTATGTCCTGCAGCAAGCACAGTCAGCAGCATCATCTGAAGGGTGTAAGCTGCCCTGAGGCCAGGCCAGCAACCTGGCTTGGCACAAGCCTTTGGCTGGTCTCACCAGGCTGCATCAACGTTGGTGGAGATTCTGTACAGACAGCTTATGCCTCTTCACATATCCCTGTTCTCTGGTGTGTCCCATGAGTCCTTAAATACTTTAAATACTTGACTTCTGCCACACAAACTATAAAAGAGAGTCCCCAAACTGGCATGTAGCTCCCATCAGCCTTCTGTCAAGCAGATGTTCAGCTGTAGGAGTGCTGCATGAGGCATTATACTGATACTTAAACTGATTCCTCTTGCCTGCAAATCACAAGAGGAGGTGTTAAAACCTAAATAAATAAATAAAAGATAAGCAAGAGTCAAAAGAGAGAAGGGGTGGGGGGAGGAAACATGCTTGTTAAAACTTCCAGACACCCTGGCAATTAGTCTCACAATAGCATAATCCTGATGAGCTTTCACATCTCCTATTACATTTGGTACCTAATGTTTGTTAGCATTTTACTCCATCTGCTTCTATGTAATCTCCATCAGCTGAAGGAGGGTATGGTTACTCCAGTCATTAAATGTTGATGATCTCTGTTGCTTGTGGTACGTATCTGTTAACTGTTACTTTTCCTCCTCACTCTTGGAGGTAATGCTTTTTCCCCCACTAGCATCCAGGCATTTGCTAATAATAAAATTATTGGTTTTTTTACTAAGATTTTGACACCAGAATGACTTGCAAGTTCAATAAAATATGTTGGTTGGTCTTCATTGCAATTTGCCTGAATGGAATAAACAATTTTTTTCCTAGTATGATATTCAAATTTTTAAATGCATTAACTTCTGGGATTTACTGATCAACTATCCCTCGTTAGAAGGGATATCTCTTGTTTTCAGACCAAATCTACTCTTACTCTTCTAAAAGGAAATAATATGCTTTCAATTTCCTTAAAGCTAGTTAGTAATAGATTTCAGTGGATAAATATATTTGACATTCTTTGCCTTTCCATCTCTCTTTTGACAAACAGATTGTGAAAAAGAGAATTAATTCATTATCCCAAGATATTCATGAAGTTCTCTAAGCTTCTGATTCTTGGACTGCAGGTCATTAGCAATCATTAATTTTTAAAGCTACGGATGGTGTCCTCTGAAGCAGATATCATATGCAAAAAAATAGATCTATTAATGTGGTAGTAGGATGAAGCTTGGGAAGATGTAAGTGTATGGAAGAGCGGAATTTTAGCTTTGCAAAGATCTTTAACACAAACTGAGGCAGTGCTTGGCTTTAGGCAGCTATCCTACTGTATGGCATAACACAGGGTAGGAGGATTATTGTTGTCAACTCTAAAAACCAACAAGATGGTCTTCTCCATCCCTCTACTTCTGCACTCTAAGCATCCACAAAGTGATAGTTACCTTTTATACAGCTTTTGTCTAGTCACATCATGGTCAGAGAGAGCCAAAAGGTCCTGCAGACAGACATGTTCATTGCCTGAAATTCTTTTATGTTGGAGTGCAGAACATTTTGTGGTTTTCCTTTTTGCTTCCTCACGAATACACACATCCCTCCCCATTTAAGAGTTAAACACACCTGGACTACCCCAATAATCACATCCCTTTTGATATATCCATATAGTGATTAACCCACATTAATATGTAGTGCTCCTAACCCGAGAAAAGATATAAGAGCTCAGGATTGTTTGAATGCCAACTAGGATATCTGTGTTAACAGTCAAACCATATGTCCTCCTAGAAATATGATGTTGATTGCGACCTCAGAGGAAATCAGGCCTGCTTACGGCAAATATATGGAATTGATTAAATGAATAAATAACCCTATTATTTAGTTTTGCATAAAAATATGTGGGACCTAGGTCAAAGATAATCCCTAATTTTTCTATGCATAATAGATTCCAATGTGTAAACATTACCAGTAGCATGAACCAGACTAGATGCTTTAAGTCAACAGCCAAAGGTGCGAGTGTAAACTCAGAAATATTGATAATGTTTGTGAATAACTTCAGACTAAATTATACCAGAGTTCCCAAGCTGATATGAGTGCCTCTGTTGTTTTAATACTCCAGTGTCTGTTGCATGTATAAGTTCAAAGACTGACCACAGGTTTTGCGTTGGAGGTTTCTCTGTAATATTTGTCATCTTTGCTTCATTTTAGAGCCTCAGCTGCTGTGTCAGAATAGCATAATTTATTGAGAAACTGAAGTAATATTTTCCTTCAGCCCCTACCCAGGCACTCTGTATTTTCTGATCATGATCCTTTCTGTCCTTGATTTTCTTTGCTTTTTAGCTTCATAGCAGAGGTTCTGGACCATAAAGATCAGAGTCTGCAGATCTGATCTTTCCTCCTCCATACAATTACATGCTGGGCAGAGTACAGAGAGGAAGGTCCTGCTCATAAGAGGTCACATAGCAGGACTGGGGGGCAGCAGAGGTACAGGAGGTTAAAGCACCTTCCTAAAAATAGTGGTACGAATTATTGTCTTGTCTGAAAACACAAGCCAGGCAGAGTGATGTGCTGCCTATTGTAGGTTGCATTGCATTTGCTTGTATTCTGCTCCACATGCCACAGGCTGACTGATGAATAAAACATGAAACTTTGATTTTACTATGAAGCCACTAAGAGGTCTTCAGTCAAATTCTCCACTCCTCGTATTAATTATGAACATAATAGGTGTAAGACTAGCAGAGCACCTACAAATTATCCTGCTTGGAAGAATTTTGTTGCTAGTGGTCTTCATCCCCAGACCCTGTTGTGCTCTGCTGAATCTGAGACACAAATTCAAACTTCCCAGCTGCTTCTTATATGTATAATGATCTCAAACTCAACCCTCACACTGCAGTGTTGTGTTTGATGAAGTTCAGGTTTGAATTCTGAAGGGAGCAGCTCTTTGCAGTTGGATCTTTTATCTGCTGAATGCACAAGGGTGAAAAGAGAGCAGTGCATCTGGTAACGCGCAGAAAGCAGACCTTATCTAATAACATACAGGCTCGTGATTCACATGGGTACAGAATGCAGCCCAGTGTGCCTGTGATATGGGAGGGACCCAAAGTCTACTGAAACCACTGAGAGCCTCTCCATTGGCTTTGACTGCTTTTTAGATCGGCTCCATAATATACAGGACTGCATGATCTCTGATCATGAAGGCAGAATATTGGAGCTGGCAGAGGTCAAGGGCATCACTCATGCACTGATAACAGAAGCAAGTCCAACTAATAGGCACAACACAATGTAAAATGATGCCTAACTGAGGCAGAAGGGAGGAGGAGCAGCTCCACCTCTATTAAATTTGGATTTAAGAAATGTCAAGAAGTTTCTGCACCTTAAACATTCTTCCTAGCAAATGATAGTGAGTATTAGAATTGAAGTTCAAGGATTTGGATTGGCTGATGAATAGTTGGTTAGGTTATTTAGCAGTTTCTTTAAATGCAATGCTTGAATATGATTTAATTTCTTTCTTCCTTCAGCACAACTTCAGATAATATTTTTAAACTGTGATTTAATACATGCAAATACAATAATTATTTTCAGTAGACATTTGGGTTGTTTTGTTTCATGCAATTCTCTAATTAGCATAGCCATCCTGTATTCTGTAGGTACCCACAGTTGCATTTTTGCAACATCTCCTAGCAAATTATGGTATAGTGTTTGGTCTGAAAAATTAAATGATTTGGATTAGGTATTTACAGTTCCCTAAAACATGCACCATGTGCTTCACAAACAAACAAACAATCAACAACAACAACAACAACAAAAAAAAAGAAACTGGGGTAATAGCTGAGAAATTATTTTTGCTATCAGCAAAAACAAACACTGCTTTGATAAATTAATTCAGCCACTCTTCCACCAAAGATAGGGTGTATGCTTACATGGTATCTACATAAATAGAATTTGTGTGTGTGAAATACAACACAATGTGTTGGCAAGATGGGCCAGATCCAAAACCCACTGAAGGTAATGAGATGTTTTATGCACATAACTATGTAAATAAGTGCTGGGTAGGTATACAGGTGTGGGACCATTGGCAGAGGCACTTATCCAACCTGTGCATACATGTGCACACATACACAGCTACACGGTATTTGGCACTTTTGTATGGACACAGTTTGTACACAGGGCTGGCACGATGTCCTTGCAGAATATTTAAGCTTTGTTTGAATTTAACCCACTGCCTGATGCACGTAGAACCTGTTTGTCACAATTCTGGTGTGGAGAAGGAAACGTGGAAATTATTGGTTTGGTGTTATATGATTTGTGCTCTGCTGGGGAGGGGGGGGATGGGTGATCCCAAGTGTGACCACTTAAAGTCCTACAGGGAAGAGGACACGGCAGGAAGTCACCGTCTTGTTTGTTTTCCTTTTTTAGAAGCCAACAAGCCCGAAGGAATCACATTGCCTTGAAGCTACTGCACAGTCATGAAAAGCAGCTGAAAACATAACTCAGGTTCCTTAGGGAGCAGCTGGCTGTGGAACACACTGCAGTCTTTCCTTCACCCAGAGGAGACTGTGAAAAGCCCGGTAAGTGACCTCTTCAGCAAAGATTTGCATTGGCTTCTCCTCTCCCCATGTATCACTTACACTATATACACAGAGTTGTTCCCATCACCTCTTGCCTGTGTCATTGTACCTGCCTTCTAACCTCATGTTTTAATTCTGCAAAGGGGAAGGCAACCTGCAGAGATGGTGTGAGTTTACAGCACGTGGTCTATTCTGTGCTAATTCCCCATGTCCACATAAAGGACCTTTTGTAGGCAGCAGTTTTGAAGCCGAGTATGATGCCTTGCACCTCAGTGGGCACCCAAGGGTGTAGAGCTACTAGTCTGCACCCTAGAAAGGTAAACACCCTTTTGTACAGAAGATAAGCCTCTGTAGCATCACCTCAGTTATTTACACTGAATTTATAACCCTTTTTAAGCAGATGAGTGGAGGAGTGGAGGGTTTCTTTATCATCAGTGAGTCTTTTCTTGAAGCAAATTTTGTCTGCCTGGTCCCATGGCATACCTGGGAGTTCTCTGAGAGTTGCCCACATACAACTCTTCTCTTTCTCTCAGCCCCAATAATCACAGAATCACAGAATCACAGAATATTAGGGATTGGAAGGGACCTCGAAAGATCATCTAGTCCAATCCCCCTGCTGGAGCAGGAACACCTAGATGAGATCACACAGGAAGGTGTCCAGGCAGGTCTTGAATGTCTCCAGAGAAGGAGACTCCACAACCTCCCTGGGCAGCCTGTTCCAGTGCTCTGTCACCCTTACTGTAAAGAAGTTCTTTCTCAAATTTAAGCGGAACCTCCTGTGTTCCAGCTTACACCCATTACCCCTTGTCCTATCATCGGTCGTTACTGTGAAGAGCCTGGCCCTATCCTCCTGACACTCACCCTTCAAATATTTATAAACATTAATCAGGTCCCCCCTCAGTCTCCTCTTCTCCAAGCTAAAGAGCCCCAGCTCCCTCAGCCTTTCCTCATAAGGGAGATGCTCCACTCCCTTAATCATTTTGGTGGCTCTTCGCTGGACTCTCTCAAGCAGCTCCCTGTCCTTCTTGAACTGTGGGGCCCAGAACTGGACACAATATTCCAGATGTGGCCTCACCAGGGCAGAGTAAAGGGGAAGAAGAACCTCTCTTGACCTATTGACTACACCCCTTCTAAAGCACCCCAGGATGCCATTGGCCTTCCTGGCCACAAGGGCACAGTGCTGGCTCATGGTCATCCTGCTGTCCACCAGGACTCCCCCATCCCTTTCCCCTACACTGCTCTCTAGGAGATCATTTCCTAACCTATAATGGAACCTGGGGTTGTTCCTGCCCAGGTGCGACACCCTACACTTGCCCTTATTATATTTCATCAAGTTTTTCCCTGCCCAGTTCTCCAGCCTGTCCAGGTCTCTCTGCATATTTAAAATGCAACTGAGCAAATGGATCAGAAGGACTCTCAAAATACAAGTCTGGAAACTTCTGGTACTTCCAGTTATTTATTTTTTTGGTGGTGATCTTTGACTTGAGAGCTAAATTAGTGTGTGACATAATAGTTTATGGTGCAAAGAGTGTTTCTCAAAATTAATTTGCTATGAGATGGTAAAAAGTCCTTGTTAAAAATAGACTTTTCTAGGTGGGATGATGTAATATCCAGTTGAAGATATTAAGAATAAAATGCCATCGATTACATTCTTTGTGTTATCCTGCATATAAATCACCAATGCTCCAAACACAATGCATTTGAAGTTAAGAATAGTCCTAATCAATAATCTGCTACATTATTGATAGCTTTTGTAACACAGACGTCATCCTTTGAAGTAAGGTCTTTAAGACATTTGAACAATATGTATAATATCCTGTCTAACAACCAGCCTGCACAGAGGATGAAAACCCACCGCTGTAACCTCCATACCCTTTGCTCGAATGCCAGACGTCTTTGCTTAGAGAGCAGTGGAACTTCTGGAGATGATGAATGTGAAGAACCAGCCCACAGATCCCCTCCTGAGCACCCTGAGCCCTGCTGAACACCTGCACATTTTCTGTGGCATTCAACCCCTTGCCGTGGAGAAGGGTGAACATCCAGGTAAAGGAGTATATTTGTTCAAGGTAAAGGAGATATTAATGTAGGGTTTGGAGTTGTCTCTGTGTGGGTGTTTGGAGCAGGGAACACGCATGGCACTGGTAAGAAGGGAGTTGTAGTTTATTTGACTGAGCTCCTGGTGTAGTGGAGTGTAGAAGGTGGAGGCACCAGCCATCACTGCCTCAGAGCTCCCCTGTTTTCAATATGCAATTATACTGTCCCTAAAGGTAAATAGAAGGTTTGTGTGTGAGAAATATTTCTGTAAAAGGGTTTGCAGCTGAAAAGATAACACTATTCCCTGCTTCCTACTTGGCTGTACAATTTTAATTATGTCAGGGAATCCCTCCTATTTTATATTCCATATATATTTATGGAATAAGCTGTTGGCAAATAGGACGTTATTTCAAATAATTTAATGTATTTATTAAAAGAGATTACAAATCTATCGAGGCTATAGTCATTGCACTTAGGGCAACTATTATGCCTATATTATTGTTCCATTTGTTTCAAAATACCTTTGGCAAGGGCTGCTCCTCCACAAACAGTGTAAGAAAGAGACTCTGTCTCATGATCTGCCCTTCCATGTGGCAGAGGGCTCTGCCATCCCCTTTTCCCTCCTCACCCCATCCAGATAACCACACTCCATGGATTCAGAGTAGGGCCCAGCAGAAGGGAAAGAGCCTGATACATCCTGACATAGTTATTTCATTTGTGCTGCTTGATTTTAACCCATAGCAGAACAGAGATACAGAGGCAGCCCCCAAGATGCAGTCATGAGAAGCTGCAGAGCTGCTGAGGAACACAGGGGTCCCTGTACATCCCTCCAGGTCTGATGGAGTAGCCCAAGGATGCCAAAACTGATCCCTTCAGCAGTGCCAGTTTTCCTCCCTTTGCTCAACTAGAGGAGTGTCTTAGAGATTCCCCTTTGCAGCAGAGGTACACACTTGTCCCTGGTGAGAAACTAGGTGAATTTTTCACAGCACGATGGTGGTTGCAGATGTCACATGTTTACCTGCTTGTACTCAGGTCCTTGTTCCTTGGATGTGGGGATCCTTGAACTCCCTTCAAACGATCTGCAAAAGATGATGAAGAAAGACCAGTCTCATCAGTGGATTTGACTTTGTAAAAAGAGCCCAAATCTTCAGCTGAAAAGTGTCCTGCAAAGCAGGAAAGATAGAAAACTGCTGCACACACACAGTTGCAGAGCAACTTGCAGAGCTGCAGGAGCAGTGGAAGAAAAAAACCTCACCCTGGGTGCTAAAGAGGTGGGAGCAAAATCCAACATGTTGTAGAATGTGACCTAACACAATCCTAGCTGATGGAGGGAAGTAGGGGCACTAGGGTCTGCATGTGATCATTCACATGCACACACACACTTAGTATGGAGAAGAGGGAAGGGAAGGTCAGACACAACTGTCGCCCTGAGTGCCAAACAGAGCCTTGCTCTAGCCCTGACTGAGCATCTGCCATTAGTAATGGGCTACACAGCCCATTGCACTGTCACACCCAAGACAAAGATGAGAGAACATGAAATGAGTCTATGTTTCCATCTAACCCTCATAGAAAAGCTGATACACTATGTTCATCATCATTATTGTGATTATTGTTGATATTATTATTTCTGCAGCATTTTTACTCTGTTGGTGCAGACAGTCATCATTCCTATTGTGCAGCCTCCACATAGCAACTTGTATCAACTGTTATAAAGCTGCTGATATCCTTCAGGGTCTCTCACCAGTGATATTGATAATCACATTTGATTATGAGGGAGTAAAAGAGAGGACCAGTGCCTCACATGTCTCTAGAGCAGCTCCTGAAGCATCCTGTGCTGAAATACAACTACTGCCACTGACTAAGGTAACATTTGCTGCTGTTGAATCAGTATCTGGAGCTTCCTGGTATTTTTCATTGGTGTAACATGGTATGGTCAGATACTGGATGCACTGTATTTATTTATATGCAATAGATTCTGGAAAATACACTCATCAATTGATATATGTTTTAAGAAAAGCATGGGTTAAGTAAACCCCATGTGTATGGGATTAACAGTACATCCTGCTGTTACAAGCACCTGTGTGCCATACTCCAGAGTCACCATGCTCTGAAACATTTGCTCTCTCACAGGATACAGCCCCAGCCCCGTGACATTCACAGACCCATTCACATGCACTACACCTCCATTGGTTTCCCTGGACTAGTCAAGGTCATAAAATTAGACCTCCTTATGACCATTAGTAGGATTAGAGCTGTAATAATATTTTTGGATGTTTCCTACCTTCCTGAATTGCTGCCAGTGCTGTTTGCTTGACATAATGTAACCCGGAACATATTTTATAGGTTTCCAACCTTTTAGCACAATGGATTAGAAAGGAGGTTAATTATGCATAAGATAGATATGTGTAAATATAAAACCAATATAATGTATTATTTACATACAGCCTGTACTTAAACTAAGTAACTTCCAGAGAAATCTTGGTTATCACCAACAGTTCACACCTCATTTCTGAATCTTAGTCCAAAAAAGAGTGGAGGATTCTGGCTACCTTAAATTGCTGCTAGTATTTTCTACACTAGAGCATATTTATATAAGAACATAACTCAACATAACTCAACACAGATGGACAACAAACAGGATAAATCTCTATCATTTATTACATTTGCCGAGCGATCAAAGGTGTCTAACTAGACATTTTTCCTCATTGGTTGTTTGCATTAGATATGCAAATCTTCTTTCTGGCAGAGCCATTTCCGAATATATTTGCAAGGCTATTGATGTCCATTACTTCACTTAAATATAGATCAGAAATACTGACAAATATTTTCATTCAAAGAGTTTGATCATTTTCAGATTACTCTCCATGCTAGTAATTAACCTCAGTCAACACCCTTCCATAGCACTTTCAAACACAGTTCCTAGCAAACATAAAGTTTCATAAATATGTACTAAATAACCTTAAAGCCCTTTATGAATAATTATGAGTTTTTAAGTTTTTGTGAATCTGCATATTAATTCCATTCCATAAATAATACATGAAGCAAAAATCCAGCTTGTTTGGTGTCTGGGGACAGAGGAAGAAAAGGAGGGGATAATTATCAGTTTAATGTGGGAAAATACTTAACCTAAAAGATTATCTTCAAAACTGATGACTCCATAGGTTTGTATATATGTATGTATAAACACACATATACAAAAAAGTATATATAAAGATGTATATATCTGCAGATAGAGCTGAGACATGCATCTGCTCTGAAAGAATGCTTTCATTTGAAGCATGTTACGCTTCTGTCTCTGCTGTGACATGCTGAGCTCTTTAAGTGAAAAGCAATGCGATAAGCTCAGCCTCCATATAGTCCCTCTTTCTATAAATGTACGTTCCCCCAAAGGTAGAAAATTAATGAGAGGCTGCTGACTAAAATTACTACATTTTGCCTTCTGTGGGACATTATGGATTTAAAAGATAAGAGAGAGTGCAGCAAGTCCAAAAACAATTTCATTTCATTAATCCCTTAAGTGCCTCGGGATGAGCAGCCCATGTCCAGCAAAGGTGACGTTACACCAGCTTTTGCACGCCTATTGTGCATGGTTGGAGCACGGGACCTCAGCACCCTGTGTGCTCTGCTTCTCGTCTCTGGATGGAAGACATCCAATAAAAGGATGGAGTGGGAATGATCTATGGCTGAATGGTCTTAGACTGACGCTTCCTGGATGCAGACTGACAATAATAGGAAACGTAAGGGGTTTGCAGAGCCAGCTCTCTGCTGATGCAGTGCTTGGCTTTGTCATAGAGTTTACAGTAAAGAAAAAGTATTTTCTGGTCAACTGTTTTTTCTACATAAAAAATTTGGAAACTCTTATTTTTAAAAACAGAACCCAAGAAGATATTTGATGTTTGCCTCTGTCACAGGACTGTAACAGTGTATACTTGGTAGAAGTGTATTGATTACTGCATCTTTTATAGATGTGATTGTTTAGGAATATAAACACAACAAGATTTGTCAGATAAAGTACAGCAGATGTGGTTGAAAAACACATACAGATTTTAGGCATTTGAAACAGAATTTGCATGTGTGAATCTGTACCCCACTGCCATTTATAGTTCATAGAGTCTTTTGAAAGAATATTATCCCATTTGAATTTTGTATTTTTTAAAAAAGAACGCCATTTATTTTTTACATATTAATCCACCTACAAAATAAAAATAGATTTCACTTTTCATTTCAAGTCTTTTAGATCTATTTAATTTCACGGTCCCGTTCAGCAGCTGGTTTGAAGCATGAAGGCGATATTTAAACACTTTAATAAAAACAAGCAACTAAAGAGCAAGCCTGTTCTCTTGGGGTTAACACAAGAATGAAGAAAAAAAAAGGAAAACTAAACTTATGCAAGAATTTTGAGAGAAGCAAGTGCTCCACTGTTGCTATCAGTGTTTTCTAGCACTGCAGCACCACCAGAGGAATGCCTCACTTTGCAGCGTGGGAGGCAGAGAAGTCAGCCAGGAAGGTGTGTTATACACGAGGTGATGGGAGCTGGTAGCAGGAGCAGTTGAACAGCAGCCTCAAGAGACTGGTACAAGTCTATGCTAGCTGTCAGGCTACCCCAATCCATGGATGAGTCCTCCTATAAATTTCTGCAGCTCCTTCCCCAAGCAGGAGTGTCCTCCAGGCTGCATCAGGAGTGCCCTTGGTGGATGGGTGACCACACTCACTGAAATGGAGTGGTGTGAATGCTCAAAGTGACCTGTGGTAGCAAAGCTCTGCTATTTAACCTGTTTAAACCTATTTAACCAGCTTGATTCACACAGTTGGTAATAAAAGAGACTAAATTATTGGCTGTACCACCATATCCAGGGAGACTTTATAGTGACCTTCAAGTACCTGAAAGGACCTACAGAAAGGCTGGGGAGGGGCTTTTGACAAGGGCAGGGAGTGACAGAACAAGGCTTTAAACTGGAAGAGGGGAGATTGGGATGTGATATGAGGAAGAAATTCTTTCCTCTGAGGGTGGTCAGATACTGGAGCAGGTTGCCAAGAGAAGCTGTGGCTGCTCCTCCCTGGAAGTGTTCCAGGCCAGGTTGGATGAGGCTTTGAGCAACCTGGTCTAGTGGAAGGTGTCCCTGCTGCTGGCAGGGGGGTTGGGACTGGGTGATCTTTAAGGTCCCTTCCAACCCTTCTGTCCCTTCTATGATTCTATGATACTGGAAAGGTTGATAACCTCTGGCTGGAGAGTGGTGAGAAACGGGAATTTAGCCTACTCTGCAGCCACAGCAGGAGGTATACACACAGAAGAAATCACCGTATTTCACTCTCACACCAGCCCTTGCTTTTGTGTGCACATGGAAGAAGCAGAGAGAACAGGACCTTACAGAAGTGTCTGAAACAAAAGCTCAACCTGAAGCTGCTCTAAAAGATTCTGTGAGTGAGGGAAGGACTTGTGGAAGTTTCAGTAGTACTATGTTTCTTCAATGAAAGCCTGTTAATTAATCATAAAGACTTAGATGGAAATAGTTTCTGGGGAAAAAAAAAAAAGTATGGAGCAGCCCAAATTTGTTTTCTGTTAGAAATAAGACACAGAGTTAAGTGAAGTATTTTAAAGAACAGTATTACAGTTATTTGGGAATCTGTCTCCCTTGTAAATTGAGAAATCATTAGGCATTTGTAAATTAAGTATTTTTATAGCACATAAAAAATAAAACCATAAAATATTTAATTGTTGTTGCTATTTATCGTGGAAGGCAAGACTTCTTGCCTCTGAAATGCTTTCTGTGGATACAAACCTGTTGATGAGTGGTTGAAGTTAATTCTTATGCGTGCTGGACTCAAATTCATAGACTTTAGTATGAACTCAGCTGCAGCCTATGTGATTGGTTAAACTGTTTTCATCTCAAACCCACTCTGAATCCCCAACAAAAATAGTAGGCCAGATGCCCAGACTGCAGCTAGAGACCCTCATTAGGCATCATTTGCATCCTATTAACCACTGAGCTGTGGGTCATTCGCTGCCTGTCAACCATTCAAGTCATTCCTTTTGTGTTAATTAGTAGAGAAATAAGGAGTTAATGAAGATCTTATGATCTGTGATGATTCATCTTTGTTGTTTCAAACGAATCCCTGCTCTCTGAGCACTCCAATGAGCTCCTACACACCGAATAATAGAGAAATAGTCAGAGGGAGCTTAAGGGCGGCCTTTGGAGTGTTGTTCTCCAGGGACCTTTTGCATGGTGGGCTTTGTTAGCTAAAGATTAGAAGGAGTTAATTGCTTCAAGATTGCTAGCAGATTAGGTTACAGGGTGTGTTGTATCTATATAAGCATAAGTCAGGTCTAGTTAAAAGATAGAAGATGCTTATTTTAATAAAATTATGAAAGAAAGAATTAATTTGTCATAGTGAAAATCTTATTTCTACTCTTAATTTGAGCACTTACAGATAAACGTAGTGCTGGTTTTGCTCTTGCTTTCCTTCTCAAAACGGGAGAGCACAGCTCATTACTGGGCAGTGTGGCTCCCTGGGCTGGTCCCAGCCTTTCCTCTGAGATTCCATCCCTATTTGAGGAGGGTAGAGGAGGGCTGGGCTGCGTGGGAAGCTGCAGCTCACATCTCCTGTGGCTCCTCTTCTTCTTGCTCTGAGGGGATGAGGGCTCGTGGTCTGAGTGGTTTGTCAGTCTTCTTCCCTGGAAAGAGTGTTTTTCCAGGAACACAGGAGAATCCCACAACCTGCACTCCCAAACACCTGACCCGAAGCCTCACCCCCATCACTGGGATAGTGATATAGCTTCCATAGGGAAGGATTTGCTCTGGCTCCAACAATGAGAAGCAGCTTCTACAACCTGGGGTCCACACATTTGGGTTTGCTCTTTGGTGTCCACTGATCCCTGTAGCTCCAGAGAGCTGCTGGTGCGAGACCTTCCCTAGACAGCACCACTCAGCAGATGCCAGTGGTCAATGGCATCAAAGATGGCTGAAAACTCTTTTTTTCAGACTCTTAATTTCAAAAATAACAAACAAACAAACAAACAAAAGCTAAACAGGCCTCTTCCCCAAAATTATTTCCTCTAGGTTTAAACCCTGAGGTTGAAGAAGAAATTGTTCCTACATCCAAGCCAGCTCTGATACTCAGGTGTATTTATTTTTACAACAGGCAAATAAAGTTGAAAGTTTTGTTTCTTCTTCTATTTGCTTCTCTGGAGCAGAGACACTGGTTCAGGAACCAGGCTGGCACAGCTGGAGAGGTTAATGCCTCTTCTTCCCCCATCATGATGCTGTGGGCTGCTGCTTCCAACAGAAAGAATATTGGAACATGCACTGATCTTCATCCTTTATGGCCTCGATGTATACTAAAATAAACTCCAAATTTGATATTCTGGGCTATAAACCAAAGTAGGTGAATAAAGAAGAGCTTCTTGACGTGCAGGGTAGTTGCTGGTCTTCTTGCTGTGGTGGCAACAACTTCTGGAGGGAAGCTGAGGTGCTTTGTAAATTTGTCTTCTTGTGCAGAGGCTCTGCTGAACTACTCAACAACTTTTGGAGTTCCCATAACTGGGGGACATGGACCAAGGACATCAGGAGCTGCTTCAGGACAAGAGATAATTGCTCCTCCTCTTCCTCCTTGCTGGATTTGTGAAAGGTACTGTAGTTGTTTTAGGAAACTAATGTCTTGTTTCTATTAAAAAAGAAAAAAAACCCAACCCAGAACTGAAATTAATTATTTAGATTTGCCAAATATCATGAAAGTTTTTATTAGACCTTTTTTTTTTCCCCATGTACATCTCTCAGGTGGAAAATAAAATTAATTATTTGTTCAGTGCTATATTAAAGTATCTGTGAATGTTGAGGTGCGTTTTAGCAATGAACAATATCCTGAAAGAGCTCAGGATCTGTCTGAAAAACACACTGCTCACTCTTCTCCATTTTAGCTCTCACAAATACTGGGTTGGTTAGAACTGGCTATTTTCTTATTTGTGAAGAAACACTGTGCAAATTGCAAAGATCTATCTGGTGAACAATTTTTTACATCCTATGGTGAAAATTATGTATAATTTGTGTCTTCCTGGGTGTAAAAAAAAAGAAAAATAAAATAAAAACATATCCAAGGCAGATATTTGGCTCCTCTTAAATAGTATTTTCCTCATTTCATGGGTAAAGACATGAGGATAGTCTTGGTGAGGGGGCAGAGCGGCATGGGTTAGTCCCATCTCCTATGGCTTGCACACGTCCTTTGCACTGCCCCTGGCATTGACATCCCCTCAGCACCTGGGGGAAGGAGATGTCCTGCAGATGCTTTGCCAGGGCGAGGGCTGTAAATAATTCCCTGGCTGATTCGTTATGTTAGAGTCCCTCTCAACTTTAATTGCTGTAAATGAGGAGAGGTTTCATACCCACTTAGATGTTAAAGGGAACAAACTCTACCCTGCCCTGACGCATGCATGAACAAGGGGCAAAAAGGGAGGTCAGTGCAAGTGATGAGGGAATGGTAGCCATGATTCTTGTGTAACATCAGAGCGCTGCAGGAGATGGGAATGTAACTGGAGGTGGAACAGGTGCCAGGGGAATCCCAGAGAGCAAGCATGGGATGGGGTGGGAGTGGGAACACAACCTGCAAGACACAGCCCAGCTCCTCTTCAAATAACCAAAGCTAAAGCTGAGCAAGTGCAGGGCCACTGCTTAAGCTTTATCCCCTTAAGTCTAGCCCAGATTTCACTGCCTGCACTAGCAACGTGGTGACTATAGATATTTTTTTCCTTCTCCCGTGACATCAGTCGGAAAGAGCCGGCTTTTGCATGGGGGCAGGAGCAGGGGAAGAGGCAGAGAGAGAGAAGAGGGAAAAAAAAATAAGCAGAAGTAATTTATTCGGGATCTTTGAGAGGATAATAGCCAATTATTTGTTTATAACACTGGTTAAATTTTCATTAGGCAGATTAATGGAATATCATGTACTGTCAACATTGGACTGAGGGGTGGTCTGTAAGAGATAAACGGGCAAACAGTCGATGTGTCTCCCTGAGTAAATTAGTTTTTGCTTTCCTGTTTTTCATATGAAAATGGAAAGGTGGACAAGGTGGTGCATTTTAAAACAGGTCTCAAGATGGGCCAAATCAGTTAAATATGAAAGCAATTCTAGTAATAAATACATTATAATAACTTAGCATCGTGCCTATCATTTTGATTTCATGAAAGTCTGGCATAATGTAGATTTTTAACCTGCTCTCTTAATACACATTTCCTCTTCCTGAACTTCAGCGTTTCTTGCTGTGAGGTGAAAGCATATTACTTTTTTTTGCCTGATTTTTCTGTGTAATCTGTTCAGTATTACAGCTGGTAAGTGCTAGAGGCTCACAGCTCTTTCTTGTGAATTCTGGTATTATCATACTGGATAGCATGAGCAGTCCCCTCTAAGTACTGTATTATCAGCATCAGAACCCCTGAGTGGTTGTGGTTGCACATCCTCCTCTTTTGAAGTCAGAATATTTCTTAACGTATTAGCCTGGGATTTTCAGACAAGATGCAGAGAGGCAGACACCCAAATTTCAGTGGGAGTCAGTGCCTGAAGTCCACTTAACCTCTTTGAAAATCTCAAGACATTTTATAGGAGAGCCAAGCCACACAGAGGGTCTCGTCAGCCTCATCACCTTAATTTGACTTCACAGCTCTGCTGCTCTAAGCGCCACATGGGCAGGTGGAGAAGAGAAGTCCTCTCCAGGGAACACAGCTCTGGAATACACAGCAGGTTTAAAACAGCCCCAAGACATTTCATTCAGACTTGACCACTGATAGTTACAGAGCACAGAAATGGCCTCTTGCTACTAGAAATGGCAAAATCTTTATTTCTGATGGCATGTGATTATGGCAGTGCCAGGTAGGTTCCCACTTACAGGCAGTACTTGGTGACATTTGCTCTCTTAGGTTACAAGTCTGCTCAACTTTGAGGCTGTATGATAATTCCAAGAATATTATTCATTACTATGCTTCTTAAAATTGCAATTTTAATATCCATATCTACAAAAATGATCTGATGTTTTGTTTATGAAATCCTCAAGTACTTACATTACTTTATATATATATATATATATATATATTTTTTTTTTTTTTTTTTAACATGGTGAGGGGACAACTCATACTTCTCACGTGTTACTCTGACCTCATCAGAACATCAGTAAAGAAAACAGATCTGAGAATGCAGTAATGATGCATGGCACTGGTGTGAAGCCATATTCCTTGGGTTTGTTATTGCAGCCTTCTTAAAAGTCCACCTCTAGTGTGATCATAGATCTACCTTTAGAAGTATTTTTTTTTCTTATTTTCATCAACCAGGAGGCTCACTATGCTTTTCTTCTGTCACACAACATGGGACCTTGCCGTGTGTCAACATAAGGAGCAGCAGCAGCATGATCCAGGCCATGCCAGTGTTTTCATGCTGATCTCCAGGGACAAGTTCACTCCAGATTCTTAAATTCATTTATCTCTTAAATATTGTGTTGGGGACTGCTTTTTGTTTCCCAGTAAAAGTTGTTTATTGATACATATAAGGTATTTTTCAACATGTATAAGGTGTTTGTCATCTATAAATGGCTTCTACATGCTTGATAGCTTTAACTGTGTTCCTGTGGCAAGGCAGGGATCCCAATACACATGAGTAGTCAGGTGCATGTTCATAAATTGTTCTGAAATCATAGAACCAGAGGATGGTTTGGGTTAGAAGAGACTTTTAAAGGTCATCTAGTCCAACCCCCCTGCAGTGAGCAGGGACATCTTCAACCAGATCAGGTTGCTCAGAGCCTCATCCAACCTGATCTTGAATGTTTCCAGGGATGGGACTTCTACCACCTCCCTGGGCAATCTGGGCCAGTGTTTCACCATCCTTATTGCAAAAAAATTCTTCCTTATATCTAGTCTAAATCTCCTCTCTTTTAGTTTAAAGCCATTATCCCTTGTCCTATCGCTACAGGCCCTGCTAAAAAGTCTGTCCCCATCTTTCTTATAAGCCCCCCTTTAGTATTGAAAGGCTGCAATAAGGACTTCCCAGACCCTTCTCTTCTCCAGGCTAAACAACCCCAGCTCTCTCAGCCTTTCTTCATAGGAAAGGTGTTCCAGCCCTCTGATAAGTTTTGAGGACAAAAATCAACCTGAAATATTGTTAACAAATACTGGACATTGAGCTACATGTATGGCAAAAAGATACAGTTGATGTCTTTGACTTTCAAAACCTGAAAAGAATTCCTGTTTTCAAAGCAAGCAAAGCTTTAGCTGAGTTCTTAGGTTGGATTTTACCTGTTGTGTAGACCCATTTGCCCTGGTCCTGCAGGTATATGATGTATGGAAATGTTTTTGAATTTAAACAAGAACAAAGGTAAAAATTGAGACATATTCAGGAATTTCATTTCTAAAAATGTTTCCTTTTTAAGAGCATGAAATGGCCATTTTAAAACATTCCATTTTGATTATGCCAGAATGATACAATAAAAGCAGATGTATTTTACAATTTCTCTGGAGAAATTGAATTGAATCAAAACAAAACCAGAATGGCTAGCGAAACATTCCTCTTGAACATGAACCTGTTTTTATCAAAATCAAGACATCCCAGAAAAAAACCTCAGCATTTTATGACAGTAAAGTCATTATGGGGGAAAAAAATATATATCAGCAAATGTTACTGAATTGTTGGGTGCACATTGGTGCTGAAAAACGTGCACTACTGAGAAGTGGTTTTTTTCTGATATGACCAGATCCACTGTGATTACCTGCTCATTTCAGGTGATTCTATTTCTCTTTGACCAGTCCAAATCTTGCCTGCTTCCATGAAGAAGCCTTTAATGACACCTGTGTCTAAGTGGGGTAAATGAGATCAGAACAGGTCCTTGACAGCAATGCCCTATGAAATACACCAAGTACTGTCATGAAGTGTATTTATTTTCTAGTTTCCATTCTATTTTTGACTGAAAGTTGTTACTGTGATGCAGGATCTATGCTGGCATCTTTAAGGAGTTCAAATGTTTGCTAGTAAAGCTCTGGACATCTATAATGAATGGGATTATCTATACTACTCATCAGTGTAGTAAGAATAGCACTAATAATGCAAGTAAATTCTCACCTTGCAGAAGTTTTTATGTTTCATCTGGGTAGTGAATCTGTTCACTCATAAATTTTGCTTTGTTTTTTGTTTTGGGGTTGTTTTTTTAAAAAAAAAAAACAGAAAGAAAAGAAAGAATTAGTGTTCTAGCAAGTCTGCTCTATTTTTCTTGTATGAATTTAAAAGATATGTGAATTTTGGAGGAGAAAAAAGAGAATTGGTATGTACTTGATATAAAATGCTGTGCAGTATGAAGTCCATCCTGCAAAAAATTCTTAAGAAGCATGGTAGCAACTAGCAAAAGTGTTACTCTAAAACTGCCAGTAGCAGTTTTGTTACAGTTCCATTGAAGAAAAATATTCACTGAGAAAGGAATTAATTCTTTCCCTGTATCCATCCAGATATTGTCCACTTGTGTGAATAGAAGATATGTGTGCATATGTATGGAGGTATCTTTCTTCATAACAAATAGTCCACATGATAAGCTCATATGGGTTTTGTGGAATATTTATATTTCCCTTGCTCACTGTGAGCCAAACTTCTCTCACAAGAGATATAATTAGCAAAGTCATCAAAGTAGATATATTTTTAGCAAGCATCTTTCATTTCCACAACATTCTTCCAAAATCTTCCACTTTGGAAAGAAAATAATTTTAAAAATCCCACCCATAAGGATGAGGCAAAATGTGAGATTCAATTTGTGCACACAGATATGTCATTTCAGAGGATGGCAAGCTTCCACTTCCCTAAATGGACAGGTCTGCTTTCACTGAAGCATTAATGAAGTCTGACCCTCTATTAACTATAAAAGGAGCTTCAGTTTAGAGCTGGTTTTGTTGGGTTTTTTTTAATGTTAATGTAATTTACCACATAGAGTGACTAATCTCCACATTTCAATACATTAGTTAAAATGAGGTGGTGTCTATCCCATTTTGGGATTAGTAAATCTACTAGAGACTTGCCTTTTGCCTGTGATGTAATTCTTCCTTGTCAGGCTGTCATCATTAGTGCCCTTTACTTGCAGTACTCAAAATAACCAGCAATAACCTGTATGCAAGTTGAGGTTTTAAAAGAAGACTTCATCAGTTAGGCTCCCAAATCCCTTCAAAGAACAGTTGTGCTTGGTCTCTCATCAATTCTAAATCCTTTTGGAAATCCTAACACTGACTCATGCTAAAGGATCAAGTATATTCTATAAAGCAAGAGGTTTAGTGGCTGCTCTGTTAGCAGAACAGAAGGAATAAAGTCACTCTTGGGTGATTCCCCAAAATACCTTTCTTCTGAAATGGCCTCGTGAGATCTCCTGGTGTGCTATCATAGTTTCATTTAAAACAACTGATAATATCCTGAGGCTCACAGATATGATCTCTGCTTCCAGTTATATTCGAGTCTCTGACGGCAAAATTTGGCCAACTCAATTTTAAATACAACACCTAGGATGTTAACAAAATATGTTTCACGTGGCTGGTAAAGTGGCTGCTTTTTATTTCAAAGCCATTGACTTCAAAGGCTGCTTGGATTGTGTGTGTGTGTTTTCTTTTAAAAACCTTCATACTGTTTCTGTCTTTTTTTCTCACTATCAAATAGATCATTACATTTTCAACACTTAAGGACAAAAATTCTTCTCTCAGATCTGCACGGCAGATCTTGACAGTAATATTCAGCTCTTCCCCACATGCAGGGAACTCCTGTTGACATCAAGGAGAGAAATGGAGACGTGTGCAGGTAGGTCTAAGGAGGATGCTGGCACCGAGACCCTCCGGCCAAGGTCTGGTGAGAAATCTGACCTCTCTTTTACAATGGCCTTGGCATTTTGGTGCCATTTCCATTACATTTTCAGCAGCTGACCTTGAGGAGCCATTGAACTTCCATTTTTTGACACCAACTGCACTCAGAATTTCAGCTACAGTGTTCAGGGCCATATTGATACTCCCTCACATTCACCTGCCTGGGATTCCCTTGCTGCCAGGGTTATTTCTGATAAATAGCAGATTTTGTTAGCCCCATCACACAGTTAATTAGCCATGCATTTAGGAACAGCCTCCTATTTTTGTTTGTTTTCCTTAGCACCAAATACTGTGCTGCATGTTTACTGTGAACCTTGGCATTGGTAAGTTTATGTTTGGCATTGTATTTATTCCTATCCGTCAAACTTATTAATAACATGAACTCCATAGCAAGTGTCAAGTTGATGGTCAAGGGAGGGGATGTTTATTGGTTTATTTGGTTCGGTTGGGCTTTACTTCATCTTTGTTAATGTTAATAAAGTGTTTCTGAAGCAGAAGAAACTTGGGCAGACAGCTGTTTATTACAGTTCAAAATGCCATGAGGTTGGTGCTGCTCTCCACTAACATGTATGACTTTGTTTCATTTCTCTTTTGATTTTTACCATGAGTGTATTCTCAGAACTTTTCTAAGCATCTTCTTTTCCCATCTCTTCAAACAAATAAAATAAATCCAATGCCCAAAACAGTCCAAGTATGAAAAGGAATAGCTCAGCCATGGTACAATGTCTTCCCCAAAAACCCAGCTACCACGGAGAAGGACTAGCCATTTAAATAGGCACATTTTTAAAAAAAAAAATCTATTAAAATAGATTTATTTCTTCACTTCTCATTTCAATCTTCCATTGTGTATGTTTAATGAATAGGACAAGAAGGGTGAATAAGTTAAATAAGGTGAATAAGTTAAATAAGGCAAATAAGGCCATGGTTAACTTAACTAGTTATATGATTAATTCTTTGCTCTAGCTATTTTACTCATGTGGGAGTGTTTGTGTGTGTTATGTATATTAAAAATCAGTTCAGTGATTTAAAGTCACAGGGTTTTTATTTATATAAATGTACATCTGTTGTCAAATAGAGTGGCTTAAACAGAATCTTACTGTGAGCATTCAGACCAAGATCCAGGATGATGAAGAATCAGTCCTTAAATAACCAGAGGCTTTTTGCTGGTGCAAATATTTCTCAGACATAGCCTAACTGATCATGTAAAGGATTTTTGTGGAGAATTATTGTACAGAATATTGCCTTCAGTACCATCATCTCTCTCTTGCAGCCATCCACTCGTGGGAGTCCATGGTCTCACTGCACATTGAGGAGAGAACAGAGCAGAGCACAGTCATGAGAAAGTCCATCAAAAACTGTCCTCCAGTGAACACAAAACTCTCTCTGAAGCTTTGCAAGAACCACTCCTGAGCAACAGCTCCACACCAGAGTCATTGTCCCATCAGAAGAAGTGTAAATCACGGAGTATGGGCTTCCAGCTTTGCCCACCACTCAGAGGACACATCAAAGCAAAAATATTATTGTAGTGTCTGCGGCCACTAAGCCGAACCAGAGAGGAGTGAAGGGGACTGGAGACACAGCCAGTGCTGACTTATCCCCACTATGTTCAGTCTCATAGTTGAAGTTTCTGTGTTAGATGTTTAATTGCACTAATTTCTCCCTGCAGCCATCTACAGGCACACGTGGAAGGTGATTTTGATCCTCAGGCCACCACAGAGTGATTCAGTTGTCTGTCCCTCCACTGAATGTGAAAGATCCCAGGACAATTTTACTGCTAGGTTATGATACTGGTTCCTAAAGTGAGATGAATCTAAGCAATGCTGAAGAGATACAACCCTTGTTAATCATGAGGAAATATAGACAGGAGTGAAGGTGTGTGGTAACCAAACATCCTTTAGGAGGTTTCTCATCCCTGCTGCTACTGGCTGCTCTGGGAATCACACACAGGTGCTTGTTTCAAAAATTCAAAATTCAGAGAACACTTTTGGTGGGACACAGAATTTTGTGCTGCTCTCTCCTGGCACAAGCAACATTTTTACCACCAAACCAGGTTACAACACCTGTATTGCAGATTCCAGTTCTGCTGGAATCTTTCTTAAGCATTTGCACAAAACAATAAAAATAAAATAACAAAGAATGAATACAAAGGTTGGGTGAGTAAATGTGCCTAAATTTCAAATTACTCTATTGCTCATTTATTCCATTCACTTTCATGTAGCAGAACCCCATACTGGAACCTTCCTTTCACTCTGCCTTGCTGGTCTCTGCTATTTCAAAACCCTGCTTAGATACCCTCTGCACTGCTTTAAATACAGAAGCTGAATGGACACTGGCTATAATGGTTTCACATGGGTCTTTTCAATTTTTGCCATAGCAGACAGCAAAGTGAGAGGACTAAGATTCAGTCTCTTAAAAAGCTTTTGTCTGAGCTCAGGAAAAGCAAATTTACCACATTCTGTCAAATCCTTATATTGATATTTATGTATAATGGAGAGAGAAAATTCATGATGTGTCATTCAGCCATATAAGATGAAAGTGATTTTCTGTCTTTTTACTGGATAATGGGAAGATTCATTATAACCTGTGACCTTCCAAAAGTGTCTGAAGGGCATATCTGGTCAAGCATTGGAACAGGCTGCCCAGGGAAGTGGTGGAGTCACTATTCCTGGAGGTGTTCAAAACAGTGTGTAGGCATGGCACTTCAGGACATGGTTTAGTGGCCATGGTAGTGTTGGGTTGATGGTTGGACTTGATGACCTTGGAGGTCTTTTCCAGCCTTAATGATTCTATGATTCTATATCTGACCTTCAGCAATGAAACAATTTCCCAAACGTGACAAATTACACACACAAATGAAATACATTCCTGTGCTGCAAATAAATATATGTCTTTCAACAGAGACTAGTTTGAATTCCAGATTTTTAACAACGCTTGATGATCTATTTATGCAGAAACTTTCAAAACATTAGTAGCAAAAAAATCCCTGACCTGAATGGTAACTCTATCTCCACCCATGTCCTCTGTTTTCTCTGCATGCTCTTGACAAGTTAACAAGGAAGATTTACACTTCCTTATATTTTAGAGCTGTCATGAAAACTTATCCAAACTTTGCATCCCTAATCTTCAGAATAACAACAGGAACGATGAATTATGTCTGATATCTCTATTACTGTTAGATAAATAGTGCTGAGCTGTGCTGACGCTGGCATTCACGCCCAGCTTGTATCAGGCACAGGGGTACCACGGATGCTTGGAGGATTTTTTGGAGACCCTGACTTGCCTGTGGATTTAAGGCTGCCCCAGGCAGCGGTGAGGGAAGGGACTCTAACAGGCCCAGGGCTGGTTTGGGATGGGCTGCCTGGAGGTGCAGCTGGCTCCCTACATCCAGCACCCCATGGGGGGATGGGATTTAGGGTCAGACCCAGCCCCTGCTATCACACCCAGTTGCCTCCTGGGTTTCCTTTCCCATCAGGGCCAAGGTGGGATATGCATGGAAGAAGCTACACTTCCAATGGGCTGTGGATTTAACTTCCCAGGAAGCCATGTGGTACTCTCAACCTCTGAGGTTACTGGTTTTATTTTAATTTTGGATCTTGGGTATATTTTTTATTGTTACTGTTGCCTGTCACAAATTTTCAGAAATGCACACACACCACAGCTTTAGGATCAAATGAAAAACTGAATAAATCAACATGTTACTGATGATGGATTAAAAATACTTCCGGTAGAGTAACGTCCTCTCACCGTGCATCTGTTGAGGAGGACTCTGTTATCCTTTTGGGCATCTTTTAGGTGTATTAATTAGTACCAGCTGTGACTGGTACCAGCTGTAACTACTTCAACTCCAAGAGCTGCTGAAGGGATCCCCCCCTCCAGCATTCACACAGCTCTTTGGGGTGAACGTGCTCTCCCCATCATGTGTTGGGGATGCAGGAGGAAGACACATGCTGGGATGATCAAACGTTCCATGTGACTGCAAACTGGATGTGTGAGGTGGGATGTGGCCCTAATCCCTTTCATGGCATACATGCTATCATACCATATTAAAGTACATTACCACTAAACACAAGTAACATTGTTTTCTGTGTTAGGGATGCATGCATTTCATTTATAATTTGAGACTGTTATGAAGCAGACAAATAATTAGTCAGAGTTCTTGAATTGTTCTTGAATTGTTCTTGAATTGTTGAAAAAAATAAAATATTTCAGGACTATTTCATCTTGGTCAGATACTACCTTCCATTGTACAGCTGGTACTGCCTTTTCATTCTGCAGCAAAGAGTCTGAGGTCAGGGAGTGCCTTCCTCTTTGTCTGATCTCTATTAACTCTCTCTGGAAAAAGTTGTCCTCTAACAGTTTTTTTTTTTTCCCTCAGCATGCCTTTTTGGGACTGATCCTTTAAATTTCACAGAATCAAGCTGATACATCTTTTGAATGAACTTGCTGCTATTTGCTCTCACTGTCTCCCTTTTCCAGCTGGTAAGTGTTAACTCACATTGCCTTTCCTTGCAGGTTTTCATTTCTTATTCCTGGGAAGTACATTTTCACATAGGGGGAAAAAAAAAAAGCATCCCATAAGTCATAGCAAACCCATTTAAACACAGATGTAGCCATTTCATGGTTGTTGCTAAGACAGTTTGGCAAAGGTTATGCATACTGTGAAACCTTATCTTCTGAGGAGAGAGAGATCCATGTATGAGCAAAGACAGAGGTGGAATCCAGCCTCATCCATGATGTTTGTTTGGTAGAGAAAGGAAAAACATGGCAGGAAACTCTGCCCGTCATGATAGCTCTTACATTTCACTCACCAGCACATAAGTGAGCTCAGATCAGTGAAACAAAAGCAGAAGATTGTAGGAATGGGAAGATGAAGAAGAATAAGGTTGTGGGAATGGGAAGATGAGAAGGAGATATGGTTTTTTTGCTGGTTATTCAAGCAGAATTTATCCCAGTGTCCTGGTTTTGCTAGGATAGAGTTAATTTTCTTCTTAGTAGTTAGAACCCACCACACCCAGACAAGTAAAGAAGAGGGACATGTCTCCCAGAGAACATCTCCTGTCTGAAAGTAATACAATTTAATCCAAGTAATGCTTCATGTGGTTCAGCCCTTAATGTAGACATGGATAGGGCATATTTTAAAATATTTTTTGTACCTCATAGCACTGTTAACAAACCTTATTCATTAAGAGTAAAACCATATTTTGTGTACGGTGAGGTAACCCTTGCTAGTTAATTCATTTTCTAATATGATGTATTTCTCAGTGCAAATAAAGCCCAAGAAGAGTCAAAGGTCCCTTTCAGAATTCCATGGGGAGCATCATTAACACCCTAAGAAATCTCCTCTGAAAATTAAAAGTGATATGTACCAACTAAAAAAACAACAAAAAAATCTATAGAAGAGTCATAAAAGTAGGGTGGGTATGTCTCAAGCTCATTGCAATAAATGCATCTACCATGATTACTTTGCTCTCTGGGGAACAAGTCTGTTAATTTTTACTCTTAAAATGGATTTACATTAAACCTCATCTTGACATAAATTCTAAATTTTCGTTAAAAGCTGAAGAAATGTAAGCCAAAGTAACAACTAAAATATGGGTTGGAACCAAATTAAATGTTTGCTTAATTTTTTTAAGCTACCTTAGGGAATAGTCACCGGATAAAAATTTATCTGAGTACTATTTACAATAAAGAAAATGTCTAAATAGAGAGGATAAATTTATGCTTCTTGTTTAAACTAAGTTATTCCAGGGGTGAATTTGGCCCAGCAGAGTTTAAGCTGTTTTTAATACAGTCAGAATATCAGAAGTCTTTTTTTAGCGACATTTGTCTCATAAATGGCCAATTTTGATACTGTAAGATTTGTAATTACTTTGTACATTTCATACATACAGCACAAAAGATCCAAATGCAGCATTTCCTTTGATAGCCTATTATGCCTGACATGAATTCCCTATCACAACTTGTTAGGGAAATTTATCTTATGTGGGAGATTTTCAAATTACATTTGCAAAATATACAAACACCAAATGAGTCTGTAGCTTAAAAAAATAAAGATAAACTAAGGAACATGCATTTAAAGACAATTACAATAATTTTGAACAGTATTTGACAGTATTTCTAGATATTTAGGCTGGAATTAGTCCTCTCCCTGCACGGGTGGCATTGCTTTGCCCCAGTACAAGAGATTCAGCTCCATGGGCTGAGGAGCAGAGCACAGTCCCAGGGCAAGGCGATGGAGGCAGTGATGGTGTCTGAAAGTGGATTTAAGTGGCATGAAAAATCGTGGGGAGAGGGAGTGACCACATCACCTTTACAGCTGTCATCCCTTGGTCACAAATTTCTCGCATGTCATCACTGGATCACGATCCTTCTGCACCCATCTGTGTCCCCGTGCATCCTCCAGTGTCCCAGGGCCTGGCTGGACAGCTCAGGGCTAGCAGGACATATTTCTCTTCCTGCCTGGGAGGAATATTTTCATCATCTCAAATTCCTCACTAACCCTTGACCCCCTTCACCACCCAGATGTGTTTAGGAATGGGAAGGAATAGAGGAATCATCTGATTGCTGACAGGTGAAGGGGTGAAGATAGAATCATAGAATCACAGAGTGATGTGAGTTGGAAGGGACCCACAAGGATCATCCAGTCCAACTCCTGTCCCTGCACAGGACAATCCCAACATTCAGACCATGTGTCTGAGGGCACAGGTTGTCCAAATGCTTCTGAATCTTGTCAGGCTTGGTGCCATGAGCACCTCCCTGGAGAGCTGGTTCCAGTGCTCCACCACCCTCTGCCTCAAAAACTTTTTCCTAATGTCCAGCCTAAACTTGCCCTGGCACATCTTCCTGCCATTTCTTCTGGTCCTATCACTGGTCACCAAAGAGAAGAGACCAGCACCTGTCCCTCCTCTTTCCCTTGGGAGGAAGTTGTAGACTGCAATGAGATCTCCTCTCAGTCTCCTCGTCTCCAGGCTGAACAAACCAAGTGACTTCAGCCTCTCCTCATATGGCTTCCCCTCTAAACCCTGCACCAATTTTGTGTCCCTCCTCTGGACATTCTCCAGTAGCTTTAGATCTTTTTTATCCTGTGGCACTCAAAACTGCCCCCAGTACTGGAGGTGAGGCCGCCCCAGTGCAGAGCAGAGTGGGATGATCACCTCACTTGACTGACTCGCAGTGCAGTGCTGGATGCACCCCAGGACACGGGTGTCCCTCTTGGATGCCAGGGCACGCTGTTGGCTCATATTCAACTTGCCAAGTTACCCAACCTTGGTGGCACAAACAAATCACTGTACTCCAAAAGGCCCTTTGGGAATGTTAGGTCTAGGGAGGACCAGGAATACCTTAACCTAGGTCCTCTCTGGTTTGAATCTCATCCTGGTAAGAGCAGAGGGCAGTGAGGGGTGGTGTGGGAAGGAGTGGTGGTACCTGCTGCACAGGTGTAGCCCTCCATCTCTGCCGTCCCCCTCCCCACACTGCCAGCAGTATCACTCCTTTCAAAGGCAGCATAGCTCCAGGCAAATCTGCTCTGCAGATTGTTTCCATCCTGTGTTCCCCATGGTTCTGGCTCTGTCTGTGTCTTGTAGATAGAGTAACTTTGCAGCTTGTAAAGATTTGTCTGCTCACCCACTCCCTCTCCCCACTCAGTCCTTAAATCAGTGATGGGGAGAAGTCCGTTCATGTTATAGGTGTGGGGGAACGTAGTTGCACACCAATGACTCCAGCATGCCAGGTTCTCCAGCAAAACTGAGTACAAGACCCCATCCTCCCGCTGGTGAGCTCTAGTAACCAGTCTGAAACCAGTCCTAACGAGGGAGCAGGCCATGGGAAGTCATAGGGAAGTCCAGACATCCAAAGGTTACATGTTCTTGATGAGCAGTCATTGAGGGGCCTAGCTGAGACAATGAGTGATGGAGAAACAGCCAGTTACTGGCTGGAACCTCGAGATATTACCATTGTATAAATGTTTACCAACGATAAATAGTAATAATGAGATTTTATGACTTCCTGACTCCCAGTCTTACCTACAATTCCCCAAGAATAAAGCTATGCATCTTGGAAAAGCTCCAGTGGGAAACAGAGTGCAGCTGCGAAGCAGAGGGTCCCTTGGAGCCTATTACCTGCTGTACCAACCTCTGCAGTGGCTTGTGCTAAGCACAGATCCCAGTTTAATGCATCCATTTTGCAACTTCTCATGCTCCAGCCTTCTGAAAAGAAGTTAAAAATAAAAAACCCAAACCCTTCTCCCTCTGCCACCGTGCACTTTCACAGCAGCTGTGTTTCCCTGTGGTCCCCGTGCTTGAAGAGCACATTGGGGCAGAACAGGACACACGGTCTGAAATTCTGTTTTGTGAGAAACCAGGCTGCTCCCCCCACTGTCCGCTCTCCACAAAACTTTTTATTTCTTCAGTTTTTGCTGCTTGATTTCTTCCACTTTTTCCTAAGACACATAGTCCTACAAAATGTGAATTTTTGAGTAATTACAAGCAATTTTTTACCTGGCCTGTGAAGGAATGAAAACCAAACAGTGGGTTTGGGGTTGTTTTTTAGAAAAATGCCTGGCAGGTCCATCTCCTGGTACACAACTGCATGTGCATTTCTTCTAGTTACTCTTCACCAGGACTTCTGCAGACAGATAGAGATTTGGAACTAGACTTTGGTCCATGCCCATGTTGGCTTTGCAGAATGAATTTCAACAAACACCTACAAGCAAGCAAACAAACCCTCTCTTCCTGCAGCAGAGAGGGAATTTTAAAGCTTGAGGGCTGCAGCTTTCTGGCTGATACCTTGTTATGCCAAGTTGGAGCATAGAGTAAATTTCTTACAGCCAAGTTATAAACCCCCTGAAAATAGGTTTTATTATGGAAATGCAAACACAAGCATGGCTATAGCAACATGAAAGGCTCTGCTATAATAACACTTAGATCCAAGTCTTTGTGTACAATTGGCATAGAAAAGTATTTGATTTTTGTCGGGTTTTTTTGCTGGTACATGTCAGTGTCACTTCACAGTTGGTGTCAGTTTATAACAAAATGCATAAAAATTGTTAGTAATCCTCATTTATAGCTAGGGTTTGAGAAGCACCATCTCAGACATTACTTTACCTATCAAACATGGCTAAAGCAGCTATTGACATTTGGAAATGTTATTCCTGGAGAAAAAGATGTGATGTTCGCAGTTAACTAAACAGAGTATCTATTGAGTTTAGTGTCTCTCACACACCATAAAGCATCAGGCTCACCAACTGAGCTCTGATAATCAGTTTGTTTCAGATGAGAAGGAAAAAATAGACAGGAGAGGGGGTGGAAATAATGAAGAACCTCAGTCTGAGATATTCTCTGTTGCTGTAAGTTCAAATGCTCTGCATATTTTCAGAATCCTGAGATTTCCCTAAAAATATCCTTATGTTTATATTTCTGGTTTTTAGTTAAAAAGAAGAAAATGAATAAACCAAAAGGGATTTAATTATATTCTTATAGTTTCCATCATATAACCAATGTCAGGCTCTTATAGAAAGCTGTGGTTTATTCTGATCCATTGGGTGGAAGGGACAAGCCAAATTATAATAAGGAAACATGTTGCAAATCAGAGGGAAAAACTTGCTGTCCTCCAATTTTTTAGCACATTGTGTTGAGTCACCCTGCCCTAAAACCCTCAAATGTAACAATTTCATTTCTATGGATGGGAAGTGCCCTTAAAGGGCCATGTTTTGCTTAAATTACTCAAATGAGTAGTTCTGCTCAGTTCAGTACATTGAGCCCTGTTGTGAGAGTAAGATTACAAGTATTCAGCCACATGTCCTCACCATGAAAGCAATCCCTCACCTGTGCCTATCTGTTTTCCTAAAGTATTTTTAATGATCAGAAGCATGAATCTCTATTTCACTGGGTCAGGCACATCCCTGGCACTCAGCCATTCTTCCCCTCATTCCTCTTCAGCAACTTCAGCAAATTTGACAGCCCTGGTCCTGGTACTTTAATGTGCCAAGCATCAGAATTCCAAAAAGATGAAAATAACATACTTAAAGGCTAGTTTTGTTCATTTGTTCTTAATCTGAATACCCCTTCTGCTCAATAGCTTAATTAATGATTATATGTAAGTTATATAACTTTAAGTGTATAGTTTACAGATGAGAGAGTTTGGCATGATGGCACAGCACATTCTGAAATATCTAAATAAATTTGAAGACATACCCTTTTAAGGTTTCAAATATCTTTCTTTCCCCCTCCCCATACACCTCAGGATGTATCTCCAGCTGGAGAAAGCCAGGCAAGTGCCATGTGTTTGTAATACACATATAACAGTGCTGGCTCTTCTGCTGCTATTGTGGTGCTCTTGGAGATACTCTGCATAAAATATAAACCTCTATAGAGGAACATAAAGTTTAAATGTAAACTTTGTGGTGAGATCATGTTGCCCAGGCCACTTTAGATTACCTTTTCATTTTGATACTCTGCTTCCATAAGAGCTATCTAGGAAAAACAACGAAATTTTATCCAGTTTTTAAAACTTCACTTCATATTTATAATATTATTACCTTTGCATACATGCTGTTTGGACTAAAAGGCATTATTGTCTTAGTCCAGAGACCAGAGAGAGAAAAACTGAGGTCTCACATTTTCAGAAGGGAATAACGTTTACTGGGTATAAAATGCACAGCTATAGTGATGTTAAAAATCAGGATTTGCCTCTGGTGGGCGTCTGGCCCTCAACCAGCCTCACTCAAAGTTATTTACAGAGGCTTAGAGGAATTTCCAGCAGTCTTTTCACACATAGATAGTTTGTAATAGTTTGTTGTTTGGGATCCTGGATTGTGTATTCATCAGTTTCCAGTGATTTGTTGTGACAGTACTTAAAGGACTCACGAGTGATACTCTCCAGGCAACTAAATGAATAGCATATTGCTATGAGCAAAGGTATTTTTACTGTTCTTTTACTGACTTTTATGTTTACGCTACAACTGTGTTATTTAATATGCAGATTCTTTTTTTCTTTTTTTTTTTTTTAATTGCAGTAACTGGTTATGTCAATTATTGAACCCTCCCAAAGGAAGGTGATAATGTGGAGCCCAAGTGGGAACAGTGTTTTATTTGGTGTTGGAAGTTTTGTCTGCTTGTGATCTACAGGGATTTGCTTATTGTGGACTTTTTCTGGGGTTTTTTTAACTTTCCATTATTTGACTCATTTCAATGGTGAAGCGATTAATTTTTGTCTGAAAATTTTCCATTAAAATTGTCCCTTTTTTCATTCCTAACATTTTCTAGACACTCAGCCAGTCTGTTTCCTGATTTTTATAGTCTAGTTTATTGCCATTTGCCTAAGAATCTGACTTTTTTTTTTTTCTGATGCCTATTGGTCATTGATAATTTTTAATTTATTGCCACTTTCTTGTTTTTTCATCATATTTGTCGATGTAGTTATGGCTGAAGTTACATGCACACAATCAGTAATGCAGTTAGGGAATACTTTGTCTTTTGGCTAACCAAAAAAGTCCCTTTGAATGATTAATAGATGAAATGTAGAAAGTGTAGCATTTCAAAGTTGCCAAAACTTGTGGAATATTTTACATTTCAGTGGAGTCATCTGTTTAACAGCCCCTGTTTTGTTTTGTGTATTACTCTCCTGTACATATGCTTTTGGTTTTGAATCTTTATTGGTTTTGTCCTTTATTTCCACTCCTTCCTTAGTACAGACACATAGGAAATCATAACTGAAATAATATTCATAGTTTGGTATATGGTGTGAATAGAAGCAAATACTCTCTGTTTCCATCTGAGAAGCAGACCACGATTAAAAAAAAATAATAATAAATAAAATAATAAATTTGTATCAGATCTGGTGCAGTGATGTTTAAAATGGAAGCAGAATCAAGTTTTTATCATTTTTAATAAAAGAAATTGGTTAGGCCTGGGAAGAAAAAAACAAATACAACTAGCTGAAATATTCTTGCAGTGAATTATTATCAAATCCTTGAAGCTATTTAGCCCATTACATAGTCAGGTAAAGCTCCCCTTGGGATTTGAAAGTGTATTTATTTATTTTGTTCTTAAGAAATATATTTGGAAGTTTAAAAAGTATGGATCAAATTCTGGTTTATGCAGAGTATTAAATTCATACTCTTGGAGCTGGGAGTAAAATTTGGTCCATGGTTTGTAAACCCTAAAATTTTTTTGGCACTTTGGGAGGAAGCAAAGAACGACTGTTTAAAATCTATTTCCTTTTAGCCTCATTGGTATACGTCATCTGTTAGCAAATATCCACTAGCACTATTAATAGCTAAGGGAAAGATATATTTTAAGACTTTATTTCGAGGGAGGGGCCAAAATCCACAAAAACAGTGGTTCTGGGTTTTTTAATCCTATGTGAAGGGAAAAAAAATATATCTATGTAAAGATATAATAATATACATAAGAATTAATTGCATCACCTGTACAGTGAGACGTCGGTGTACTGATACAGGAAATATCCTTAACTGAAATATGAAATTGTTTAATTAGCTCTAAAACTAACAAATACAATTTGCACTGCATGTCATTGTGTCAACAGATGTCAAGAAGAAGGGAGGCCGTACCTGAGCGGTGAGATGTTGGCTGAACTCCTCATCTCAGCGAGACTTACAAGCCCATTTGTAATTTTAAACATAAAAGTGAGGGCCAGGAAAGGGACACTTGTATGCTTAGAACACATCTGCTAAGGTGCTTTGCTGACTCGAGGCCTTAAAACTTGCCTCTTCTGCTGCTTTAATCCTGGAGCATATTTTAACTGATGGCAGGAGTTCTACTGGCTGCTGGAGACCAAGCAGGGATGCAAGTGAATCATTTATACAGGGGAAAACACAATCTACAGCCAACGTTGTCTTGTTCAGGAAAGGAGGCCAGGGCTCAGAGATCAGAGGGCTAGCAGGGAAAGGAGGAAAAGAGAAAGAAAAGATTGCCTCATCCATATTCTCAGAGCAACTTTATCACTCATTATCTAAGGGAGGAAACAGTTGCTTGGCTCCTGATAACTTTAATCACAGCGTTTCACAGGTGTTTTTCTTGAATCCGCAGCCCGTGGAGTCATGTGGTTATAGGAGACTTCTCAGTTTTATTGAAGTTTAACTTTCTCTGCAACCAGCAGAGCTAGAATTCTGGACATTAAAAGCCTCAAACACAGAAAAACAAAATAAAAGGATTCCAGAATTCATTATTAAGAAAAGAATCAAGCGTCTGACTCATTCCTAGTCCAAAGGAGAGGACTCTTTAAACACACGGTACACTCATACTCAGCTGACACAAGAGAGCACAGACAAAGCCCAAGCACGTGAGCTGCAGGGGCCAACAAATACCAACTGCAAAAACACACAACCCACCTTTGAAACCTCTTCTCTCCCCTGCTTACCTGCTTTGCTGCCTGTTTTCCTCCTGCCTGGCATGGGCTGAACGTCTCTGCATCACAGCAGCCAAGTTCCTCCTTCTACCCTGAAAGGCTGAGATATGAAGAGCAAGATGGGTCTTTGGCTCATTTAAGATGATCACGGTGAAATTAAATGATCCAGAATTGATGCCTTGCTCCTTTGCCTCTCAATATCTCACTGAACATTTTCCTTTGCTGAGATGAACAGCTTTCTGCCATGCAACCAAAAGCACATCAAATTGTCATGGTCTTTCTCTTCCCACAACTTCTTAATCTTAGGTTGCAAGCATCTAGATGCAAGTGCTGTCTGGATGTGAGAGAAGCACCAAGAACTTTACAGGCTTGGTACTACAAAAAAATTTAAATATGGTGAAAGGAAGAAAGCTTAGTTAAGGTTAGGCTTTTCAAAATTGTAAGCTCTGTTGCCAAAAGCATGTGAAGGCTGCCTGTGCCTTTTTACAAAAAAACAACAAAAAAACCCTTATTAAAAAAAACCCCAAACTAAACCACTTAAAAAAAAAAATCTTAACTCAGGATCTCAGCCTCATCCAGAGCTCTGGGTATGGAATGAGGCAGGATGGACCCTGAGCTTTTCAGTTTGAAAGCAGGTGTGCATACTTCTGGCTGGCATTTTGGATTTGCTACTCTCTAGAAAAAAAAAAAAGAAAAAAATCCCATTAAATCCTTTTAAACATTTCAAAGCAGCTGGGCAGATTTGACCATCTTTCTCCACCCCCCTGCTTTTATTTAAAAACAAAAAAAAAATCAACCTGAACTCTCCCAAGCTCCCCAAGGAAATTAACTACAAAAAACTATGCTAATGGAACATTAAAGTTGTAATGTAAAACCATAAAAGTCAGGAAATTCAGAGTTAGGGCTCCCACGGTACCTCTAAGTCTGTCACCTCATGCACATGGACTATGATAGGACACTCAGCAATGAACAATTGAGGTAAACACAAGTACCTTGCTATCTTCTTAGGTATTTTCTTTATTCCTAAGGTTGGTTTGTTGCTGGTAACCTTGCTTGGGCACGGCACTATTATGAGCAGTGCTCAGCACGGGACCACGAAAACTGAGTGCTTGCAGAACAGCATCATGGTGCAGGCAGAGGCAGACAGCAACTGAAGGTGCTCCTCTAAACATAAAAGGAGCAGAAATGCACAGAATTGTATTTCTTTTCTGTGTAACTTTAGCATAAAGGTTAGTTAATCTCAAGCAGCAAAAGTAGAAGAGCTGCAGTTTTGTTCAGGCAGGAGATCAAGTTCTTGGTAGAATGATTTTAGAAGGGAAAAAAAAAAAGGAGGAGAGAAAAGAGGAGGGGGAACTGGGGCAGCTGTGCACGAGCGATGGCAGATACCTTATTCTGTGATTCTGTAAAAATAATATTGTAGCGATAGCATTTATGAGGGGGATTTATAGGACAATTTTGCAGCCCACATGTGTATAAGAGTCACCAAAGCAATTCATATCAAGGAAAGAGGGCAACACATTTCAGCAAAGCAATTTTTAACAAATATCCTTCCCGATATGCAATATATAATATATATTTATATAATCGGAGGTCTGCGGACGATAAACCAAGCAGATCAGTATCTTTCCCAAGTTTTACCTTTTGACACCCTCCTCAGCCCTAAGCACAAACAATGAGCTGCAACTCAATGAGCACAACTGACCAGAAGAATCAAAACAATTCTTGGAAAAAATTAGGTTATCATTCATTAGCTCTCTATCATTTGGCCACCAGTAGGCTGCAGGATATGAGGGCCATTTAATTAGGCCCTGCACTACTCTCTGGTGTGAAAAAGGCTCTCAAAAGCTTTGATTCCCTACAGCTTCACAGCAGGAAGTTGTTGGCGATAATTGACACAGGATTTCCTTGTTAACCAGCAGCAGACATGCTGGATTAAAGCGACAGAGATCTAGAGAAGAAAGTGAAAAGAGATAAGAAGCTCGGAAAGACTTCTGCTTATTTTGCACTTGAGGATGATGAGCAAATAGCAATAACAAACTGGAGTGCTGCTCCCTGTGAGTAAGGCCTCCACTTATCAGACCCATTTCAGCTTGACTGATCAAAGATTGACTTCCCTTAAAATAACATAGGCCTGGGGTTTGTTAGTTTATTAAGCTGCAGGTTTTATGAATTATCACAGTTTTAAAGATGGATTGCAGTTTATGTGAAGGAGTAGAGGATTATCAGGTTTTCATCTAAACAATTATAAAATATCACAGCTGAAAGCTTGCTTGCAAATGACATAATTTTCTCCTGCAAACTAAACAGGTCATTGTATGCCTTCATGTAAGCATTTCCAGCAAGTGCACAAATACAGTAAAATTAACTGTGGCTGAGATGATAGCCTGGTAAAATATGTATTTTAACTTCCAAAGCACATGCAAACCCCACATTGCCTTATGCAGTTCCAAAGGTAATTGTATTTAATTTTTGACCGGGACCTTTTAGGTCTAGTTACATTAAAGAAAGGAAAGAGAGAAATGGCCTAGTGAAATGTTTCTTAAAATGTGGTCATGATAAATGGTACTGAAACAGATCCACATGAGTATAGTTAAATGAAACGTCCACTTTAGAGCAGAGACAATTATTGGATATCACTTAATAACTTAACCTTACAACAGCACATGTGGCATTAATAAAGAACTGAGAGTAATAAAAGCTACTACTACTACTATGTTCGGTGCATGCAGGCAGACGTGTGTATGTATGGATAGGAGTTGGGGGAAAACCAGGGCACTTTGGGGGCAGAAGGAGGAGGGAAAAGACAGAGGACCAAGGTAGGAGCCAGGCAGGAGATAATAGGGTAGTGGTGGTGGTGGATGAGATGGAAAGGGAGAGGCAGGTGCAGTCGGGGATGGGACACTGGCAGGCAGGATCAGGTCCTGTTATTCTGAGACATATCCACAACTCTTTGCTGTCTACTGGGTACCTGCAAACTCCCTCATCCCAGCAGAGCCCCACCACCCTCTCCCTCAAGGCAGCCCAGCAGGGAACTCCACAGTTTTGAGCCACCAGTGACTTTATCACAAAAACCAAATTAATTCCCAAGGTGTATTCCATCTGGTGGACGAGAAGCTCAACATGAGCTGGCAATGTCTGCTCGCAGCCCAGAAGGCCATATACTGGGCTGTATCAAGAGAAGTGTGGCCAGCAGGTCGAGGGAGAGGATTCTCCCCCTCTACTCCTCTCTCGTAAGGTCCCACCTGGAGTACTGTGTCCAGTTCTGGAGCTCCCAACACAAGAGAGACCTGGACCTGTTAGAACGAGTCCAGAGGAGGCCACGAGGATGATGTGAGGGCTGGAGCACCTCTGCTGTGAGGACAGGCTGAGAGAGTTGGGGCTGTTCAGCCTGGAGAAGAGAAAGCTCCAGGGACATCTTATAGCAGCCTTCCAGTACCTGAAGGGACTTCAGGAAGGTTGGAGAGGGGCTTTTTACAAAGTCAGGGAGTGATAGAACAAGAGGTAATGGCTTTAAACTGGAAGAGGGGAGGTTTAGATGAGACATGAGGAAGAAATTCTTTCCTGTGAGGGTGGTCAGACACTGGCCCGGGTTGCCCAGAGAAGCTGTGGCTGCTCCTCCCTGGAAGTGTTTAAGGCCAGGTTGGATGAGGCTTTGAGCAACCTGGTCTAGTGGAAGGTGTCCCTGCTGATGGCAGGGGGGTTGGAACTGGATGAGCTTTAAGGTTCCTTCCAACCCAAACCATTCTATGATTCTATGATTCAGGGAAGAGGAAGAGATTGTGTGACCGCTGCTACGTCCAGGATTCTGCAGCTAAACAGTGCAATCCCTGGAAATCTCTACAAGGTGGAGAGATACAGTAAAAACCTGTCTGTACAGGTACACACTACACTAAAACATCAAAAGCTTTAGGTACTTTTGGCTGGAAAGTAGCAGTTAAACTGTATAAAGAAGTGGAGGTATCAGTAATTATTTTTATTCCAGTGCAGAAACTACTGTTAACAAATTTTTAAAACAATAGAAAACCACTTCCATTCTCTCACCTCTGTTTTTAAGGTCTTGAATAACTCATTTTGACAGTTTTAATAGGTTCTGAGCCCAGGAACTTCTGTCCTTGCAACTGAAGCCAGGAGAACAGGAAAACAGACATAAAAAGAGCCTCAATAATGTGGGGTTTTTAAAATCCTAAAAGGAAGTCAGTAACATTCTCTGCAATGAATGTAGTTCATGCATCATGCAGAACTGCTGTGCCTCACAACAGTCTCAGCTTCACTACATTTAGGTTCACCATTCATTTCTGAGTGATGCCACCATCCCAAATTCATACTAGGAAATTCTCCTGGAAGCCCCATCATGATGTACTACACACTTCCATAGGCAACCTCATAGTCTAATGGTTTTCTTAGGAGTATTTAAGAAGTGTTAGCCATGAATTATCATTTACTATACTGCAGCTTCTCCTAGCATGACCAAATTGGCAAATCACTTTTATGATTGCATCTTCTCCTTCCTGAAGTTGCCATTCTGCTCAAAGAAGTGATGCAAAGCCCAGGTAGTGAGCTAAGCACCCTAGACACCAGTGAAGCTGCTCAGGCTACACTCATCATCTTTTTAGTCTTAGCATTCTTTTGCTGTGATAACAAATTATGTTTTGCAAAGTGGTGGACTGTTACCATGTAGACTCTATAATGAGCTAAAGGCTGGTTATGTTAGACTTAGGTGAGTATTGACTGGAGATGAACTGGAACCAAAGATGTGGTTATCAACAACTCTATATTTCAGTGGAAGAAACCAAAACCCAGACCCACCCTTGTCACCTACTTCAAATCTCTGTTATGAACTCCATTACAATTTTAGGTTAGAACACCTTAGACTACACAGTTCTGTGTATCCATAGTTGTTCGACAAACAAAGTTAAAAATCTGTATCTTAATTATGTGGTTTGCCATGCCCTTCTTTTTATTTCCTTTCTGACATGCTTTGTAATTCCCCCTATCATGCTTACCTCGTTTTAAATTGGTTGCATATGAATTAATTATCACATTCTCCTCTCTGCTAGCAACATCCATTTCAGCAAGGACACCCAGCTGGTAAATTACCGTGTGTTTTTACCAGGCCAATATAGCACCGATTCCAGAGGCACTGGAAATATAGAAGTTTTTTTAAGTTCAGTGTCAGTTTTACATACAGAGGATATGCTGAATTAGGTCCAGAGTGCAGTATCTGGTCAAAGATGGTGAGAATTTCTTTTTGCTGGCAGATGGAGGTCTCACATTAAGTCCTGCAGTTCCTTTGCATTTGTACTAAGACAGCTAACACATACACACAATAACTTACTTACTATGGCATGATCAAAATAAATAATATTTGTTCTCATTTAATATCATTTCTAGTTTACAGCAAAACCATTGTCTTAAGCTGCTTCCTAAGAGCCTGATATAAATCTCACTGTAACCATTGACAGGCTTCATGTAGACTCAAGTGAGTCATGTGCCATATTGCTCTGTCCCATCACAAAAAAATAAGGTCAATAGAAAAAAAAATGAGGCTCTTGTTTAGTGTTTCATGGTGCTTGAGCAACCTGGTCTTACTCTAAAAGGAGCAGTGAGAATTGTTAGTGAACACATGCCACCATCACAGCATTGGACCCTTGTGAAGTACCATAATATCTCATGATGCTAAATGTTATTTTTGTTTTGAAATTCAGAATGCCAGAATATTTTGAAAAAAACAGTTTTGCATGTTTTGAAAGGAGAAATACGGATTAGTAAGTTTCTTGCTATTTTTAATATTCATTTCTATTGATAATTCTTGTTGGTTTTAGTGGTAAAGAACAGAATTAAATTACAATTAAACTTCTTTGAGTTCCCTTAGTTCCAGTGTTGAATGTATTTTTTTCAAAGCTAACATTACTTCAGTGGACTTCTAAACAGAATTAAAAACATTTATTTTTTGTATAATAGAAACAAAGACTCTATTCTATTTTACTTTTGACACAGCAAATCGAAATTTGTGGTCAACTAATAACCAGCTTCACGGACTGATCTATCTTAATGCTAGCAAAAGAGTTTGTTAATTTTCCTGGGAAATAAGGTTTCTTTAATTCACATATCTACATATGGAAGATATGATTCTTTCATTTACAATGGTATTTGATAAAATCCTACTTTTATAAATGATGCATCTGCTTTTAATGTCTTAAATCCTGTGATTGAACAGACAAATCTTCCCCCTTGTCTTGGTTTTTTTTATACATTTAAAAGGCCTTACTGCCTTAAAACATACATCAAGCAACATTGTAATAGAGAAATACACTTTTAAGACAAAGTGACAGATTTACATATCTGTGTGATGTGACTCTCTTGACAACCAATAAATGTATTATATTGATGAAGTGAATATGTCCTCTATCTGGTCATTTTCAACTGGAAACTAATAACCAGCATCACCGTATCAGGCATGCAATAACCTGGGTTAAAACTAGGTTCATCAAATAAATCACTCTGGAATTTTTCTATTTCTTTCCCAAGACACGTTGCACATCTGCTTAGTGAAAGGAGGAAAGAAGCAATATTTCTTTGATCAAAGTCTTTTTTAATATCCTTGTATCTGTCCTTTGGGAATGCTATCTCTGGACTTAGGCCTGGGAGAGATGCTCAGCATCTCCTGAAAGGTGCTAAGCACCCTTTTACTGCCATTGACTGCAGCAAGAACATTCTGTTCCTCGCAAGACAGAGCTCCTTCAGAACAGTTGCTGATGCTACATCACTTTCTAATGATCTGGGGAATGACATAAATTCAAGATTTCTAAAAACAAAACACAAGGTGTTTTTAATGAGTCCCAGTTTATATCAACAGCTTTCAGGAGGAAAAAAAAATGAAAAAATCTTAAGCAGAGAAGTATACTGCATTAAATTTACCCCAAGCCTCTATCTCATAGACATGAAACACCTATGCATATGTACAGATCTCTAAGAAACACTTTGAAATGCTATGTTGTGCTTTTAACTTTTTATAAAGTCTTATTAATATCATTTAGAGTTGCCATGTGGCTGGCTTCCTGCCTGGCCTCTTTTACTATAGACTTGGCAGTTGTTATCCTGAGCACCGCACATGTGCGGACGAAGCTGAGCGTGGGTAGCAGCCATTTGTCTGAGGCGGCTGGGTTTTGTCATATTTCAAACTGGCAACCCTAATGCCTGTTCTTACGGGATACAAATCTGGTATGAAATTCCCAGAGTCGAGTCAAAGCCTGGCCTGGCACACGTGAATCAGTTTTTTCACATGAGGATGACTGCAGGAGCGTATGGATGACGGGGGAGTTTTTCATCTGCTCTCACGTCTGCCGGAGCCTTGGTGGAGCCACTGAGAGTTGGGGCAGGACTTGAGGATTTGCAGGATTAAGCTGTTGAAATTCACTCCCCTGCCACACTTCTGACTCTGGATATAGGGCTGTTCTTTGGTCAGGAGGTGGCAGACATAAATGTGGCATCCATAGCCCAGACTTGCCCTGGTTTCAGGTCAGAAGCATGCTGAAAAGGCAGTGATAATACAGAAAAGGGAAAGGGTTTGCTTTTACATTGCTTTTTTTTTGTCCTTGAGCTTGATACCTGGTAAATGTGGCAGAGAAGGACCTGGAAGTGGCTCAGAGAGCAACCTTTCAGCATCCTGATGTACCCTGGACCCACAACCCTGCCAGGAGCCTGGACCCCCTCTGCCCCTCCATGCTGCCACAGAAAAGACAAAGCCCTTCCCTGTAGGAAGCACAAGTCAAGGCTGGTGGAGACTCCTGGGTTTCTACAATCTATTTTCCATTTTATGGTGGGGCAGACCAATACAGACACAAAGCGAAAAAAATGTGGATAGAAGTTAGTTTCACATGCTTGAGGCCAAATACTCAAATAACTCCTAAATTAGACAGTATGGGCTTGGTGTCACTTTCTTGCCTGTTACCTAGGTGCCACCCAAGAATCAGGTCTCATGCAAACTACAGTGAGATGAGTTATGGGCCCATCACTATATTTCTAGGCAGGGCCTGTGGCCCTGAAGTCAGCCTATACTTTTTGTTATAAAACACCATTTCAATCAACTGCATGGGCAGGCTTTTTTCCATGTTGTGTGTCTTTCTTGGGCTTGGATTTTTGAGTAAGGTTACAATAGAAAATATTCAACAGAGATTTCTTTCTATAGTAAACGATGTGCCACCTGCAATTTCGTGTCAATCCATGTTCATTCAGCTTTGATATAACTGTAAACCTCTTTGCTCTGGCTCACCAGAGCCTTGTTAGGACTTCCATTTGCACCAACAATGCTCTCTTTCTGTACAGTATCTCACTTGCAGCTGGACCACATTATGAAAAGGAGAGTACAGTAAGGAGAAGGGGAGATGTTAGGGGACAGAGGGAGACAGATCTTTAACCATCTTTCTGCTAGTTCCTGCCTTTGTAGGTAGGAATAAACTTGCAGATCTGCTCTGCTGGCAGCAAATAGGTGGGAAACCCACCTGCTGATGTCTCAGCCCTCTCTAAAGGCTGCGCCATAGATGGGATAATAACCTACTAGTGCTATTCATTGTTCTGGTTACAGAACTGAGAAAACACATAAACTAAAATAAAAGTAAATCCACTTAGATTGTATAGTAATAATTGTATCTACAGGATACAAATAATACACAAGAAACAATACTAATACCACATTCCCAGTAATCTGTATTTTCACTTAAACAGTACTTAAATTGGAGCATTTTAATGACAGTACAATTCCCAAATAAACTGTTAGATATGACATCCTAGGCAAAGCAGACATGCACTTCTGTAAACGACAGAAGTAAATGGCAGTGACTTTTTATTTTTGTCTTGCATTTGTACATGTGTTTCGTGCTTACTAACCAGAATAGGTAAGTAAAAAGGCTTCAATACCCAAGTGTAAGGTGTTCGGGTGAGTTGGTTGGAATAATTTGTGATACTGCGTTTATTATCACAAAATGAAATTCAGCATGGTGCTCACTAGAAAATTTCCACCCCATCTAAGATCTGAAGTTAAATCCCAGTGCTACTGATTCCACAGGGCTTCTATCTTTTCTCAGGAGATAAGTGGGATTGAAAAGCTCCTAACAACTTGACATAGGCCCAGCAGACTTGGATTAATTTCGCTCTAAGATTTTCCTTAACTGGATGTCATACAAATTTTAAGAAGCCGTTTGCTATGAAAGAAAAGGTGTCCAGTATTGCTGAACTAAAAGAAAAGAAGAAAAAGCCACTTTTTCTAACCTGGAAGCAAAATCTGGTTGTTTTGGTATCATGGTGAAAATATCTGCATGCATGTGCATAAGTAGAATAATTCTGTGCTCAGAGCTGTCTTTAAGGATAATGCACCTGCCTAAATGAGTCTAGCATTTCCTTCCACCACACTGAAGGTTTGGATCCTGTGAAAGAACAGTCCCAGGACTGCACTGCTCTGTTGTTTACATTGTCACTCAGTGTGGAATGGTTAAAAAGGCAAATCTGGGCTACCAGTCACCAGGCAGGTGGTTCTGGATGCAGGCGTACACTTGCAAAGTCACTGCGGGGCTGTATATCTCCCTTCCTCCAGAGCAGAAGTGATGGGGAGGAAAGTTGTATGTGATGGATCCAACTTCAAGGTCTCCTTCCTCCAAACTTCCTCCCGTAGCAAGGAAGAAACAGAGATGGCTGGAAGACATCTCTGAGGAGCAGTGGCTCCAAAGGCAGTGGGGAGGATGGAGAGAGTGCAGTTTGCACATCACCCCATGTTAGAGCTGCATCTGAAATTAGAAATTGTCTCACATACTGAAACTCTGCATTCTCAACTGAAGTTGTGTGAGGAGTGAGAAAATGTGAATCTTTGCTTATCTTTTGATAGCAATATCTCATGTCAGAGGCAGCTTTCGTCAGTGCTCTGAGCTTATGTTGTCTTCATTAAAAACTAGTAGTTATACTAGTACCTTGCTTTGTTTTTTAACTCCTAAACATGAAAAGCAAATGTGAATCAGCCTTTTTAAATTAAATATGAGAAACAATTACATTTTGACAGTTTAATTGCATTCTTCCTCCAACATGGCATTCTAAACAAGATACCACATGTATTTAGCATGCTGATTATATTTTAGATTGTTTTGCAATTAAGAAAGTATCCCTAAAAGAGATAAAATAATTGGTTGACTAAATCACTATTTCTTGAGGGAACAATATTAAGAAATTAATGTTGAATGGCTATATCCATAATAATTAGCTTTTAAATCACTGCTTAAAGGTTTTAGGTTTTTAGCCTTCAAAATTGTATGTGTCATTCAATTTGCTGCATAGTATTAAAATTTGCTTATATAAAAAAAAAAAAAATAAAAACCCCAACTACTGCCAACAAAACATCCTTGAGTGTAACTGATGGGATCTCACTACTTTCAATGGCAAAAAAACCCCAGGCACTCAAGATGTCTTTAACTGGGTCACTCTTAGTCCACGTCTCTGATGAGCATTGTGCTATTGATATTGCAAATAAAGAAAAAGGTATTTATTTCAAAATCACTGAGTATTCAAACACAGTCCACTTTCCCAGGGGTGCTGGATGACCTTTGCATTGCTTTTATCATTTTATACAAAGCTGTTTCTTACTTTTCTCAAGAAAAAATAAAGATTAAATACCAAGAACTTTCATTAGTTTCTGTTATTTTCCTCAAAAGTTGCTTGAAATGGAGTGGAGGGATCTGAGTTTAAATAACAACACACCAATTCTCCAGGTTAAAACTACCTTTGGATGATGATCTTCTGAGATTTTATTTTTGAAATAAAAGAATCTATTTAAAATATGCAAGTTGGGATCAAACTTTCAATTGTTTCAACAAAATTGTGATTTTAATTATCATTTCAATCCTGACACATCTCCCAAACATATTTTTTTTATTTTGACAAAATATTTTCATTTGACTTTTCAGACTGACAACAAACTAAAATAAATCTCATCTTCTTCCAGTGAAGTCAATGCAAGTTTTGACTCTGATCATTTTCTGTGTAAATTTGTGCAAAGCCAAGCCAGTATTCAGAGAAGAGACACAGAAGGCTTATGATTCACAACAAGACCAGATGGAATTTCCTGGAACCTGTTTTTAGGATACTGAATAAAATCATGTTTAAAAGGAAGAAAGTGAGAGGCTGAACTGCAGCTGAGTCTGAAGGAACATGGTTAAGACTTTTCATTCGGAATATAAAGTTTGACCTGCTTGCAATGCTCTTTAAGGTATGTTGATTTCATATATTTCCTACTGAGGTACATACAAAAATATGTGGGTAGAGATGCCAGTAGTTCAGAGGAATGATTTGTAAGGGGAAAGGAAGGTTAGCTCAAACATATGGGACAAAGTGAAGAAGACATGCTGGTGAGAACCAGAGTGCAACAATGCTGAACAGTTTAATCAGCTGAAAATGTTCCCAGGCCCCAGCAGCAGTGCTAGTGCAGAGAGGGCCTGTTTTAGCAGGTTTCAGAACAGGACCAGATAGGCAGGGAGAGAAAATTGAGAATGCCCAGTAAAGGCAGCTGGAATAAGCACACAGACATTTCAACATACAAGTTCACAGCATCACACTTTACCTATTCTTCTAGAAAAGGCCTGAGAACACATCCACACTGGTTGTTGAAATATTTTTTTTAATTATTGGAGTGCAATGTAGTTTTATAAAAGCAGCAAACCTGAAATACAAGGTAATAAGTGATCTTTATTTCATCCACAGTCCTGAGTACAAGGTCCCAAAGAAACAACAGAATAAGTTGTACCTCATCATATGTAGATTATTTTAGAATGGTTTCCAAACTGGGGTTTGGAAAGAAACAGTGGCCAGGTATAGCCATGAACTCCTTCCACCATTACAGAACTGTGAAGAATGTGAAGAAAGTCATGATAAAAACCTGAAGGAAGATGGCATCCTTGTAGATGTTGCTGGTTTTTTCAACAGTAACTGTACCAGTAGAGGATACTGCTTCCCCCAAGGCCTTGCCACGCTCGAGATGATGCTTGTGTTTTACAGGCTGAGAGCTGACCCATCTCCCTTTGGAGTCAATGGCTATCTCCTGATTGTTAGTTGTCAAAAACAGCACTGACATCACAGTGACTGGAGCTGGAATAGTTACACCCAAATGAGCTTTTAGCTAACAGGTTTTGATAGTAGCTTATCAATAACTGACAGGAGCTGAGCAAAGATAGATCCTCACATGCCAGCTGCTAGGTGACAGTAGAGACATCTAATTCACATGTCTAGCAAACCCTAAAGTCATCTCGTTCGGCAGTGGCTTAGGTGTGTCTGCCAGTAAAGAAGCCAATGTCTCGCTTCACCATCACTGAATAGGGAAGTCCAATCTCCACCTTGCCTGCTCCTGGCTCCAAGCTCCTCCGCATATCTTGTGCTGCTCCAACCTTGCTGGTCTTTTCTCCAGGTTAGCAGGTTGCATGAGGCCAGTAAAGGCCTGAAAAAACTTAGCGCAGGGATGGGGAGACTCATAAAACTGTGAGAATTCCCCACTTCAGCAACAGCAAAGTGTTAGATGAGCTCAGCAACCCCTGCTTCATCCTGAATAAGTTGTATCCAGTGCAACATAGATTTTAAGTCAAAAGGCATTATTTCTACTAAAAAATAGAAGTATAGATTGGAGAGCAGCAAGTTCAATTTATGTCAGTTGCTGAAGAGACTTGTATACCATTTTTTCTGTGAAGAACCATTAGTGCCACTTGCACATTTATGTAAAGACACAGTGGTCACTCCTGGCATGTCACATGCTAATGGCATGTCCCTACCAAAAGCAGCAAAGTTAGCCCAATTATTTGTGAACATATTTAGCTGAGTTTGGCAGAGAGTGAAAGATCAGATATTTGTCACAAATACACCGATATATAACTGCTGTGAGTGAATCTTGTGCCCCTGAAAGCCTGATAGCTATCTCTAGACAGCAGAGTATCAGACAAAGTGTTCAGCACAGTTCAGATGAGACAGTTATGCCAAATGTGCAGTAGTGGTGATGTGTGGAACTGATTAAAAGTCAAGCTCCAACTGTTTCTGGGATACTCAGTCCAATAGGTTGATTGATGGACAAATTTATTTATGACAGTCAATATTCATAAACCAAAACCCAGCACCTCAAGAGTCCTATCACCAAACTCCCTCTATGGAGTGGAGACAGGAGGCAGCTCAGGTAAGATTTCTATCTGTGTGCATTGCCTATAGGAACCAGGCTACCACCTTCTTAACAAGGTGCTAAAATTAAAGGTCTAAAGTAAGGGGGAATGAGCCTGAGCCCCAGTGGCCCCTCGGAGGTGCAGGAACAGCAAGCTGATGCTTTCATAGACCTGCTCCTTCCTGCTGCAGTAGGGAAACTGAATAAATTTATGGATCTGTACCGTGTTGCTGAGATTCCTTCCCCAGCTGTCTTAATTCAAGAGATCTGATGCAACTTACTCTCTAAGAAAAAGACACGGGGAACCTATAGTTCAGAATTAGACTTTGGACTTAAATGACAGCCAGTTTTTGGCACAGGGGATAGACTTTAAATGAGCACAAATTGGTGAGCTATAGATTAGAAAGAAGGAGAATTATTCAGATTCAGGCCAGACATTTGGGGGGAAATAGACCAAAAGTAATATCTGTTCTAAGGAGAAATACTGATAGGCTCTGGAATTACAGGCCAGGTCTTTCTTCTTTTTCCTTACAGTCTGGAGAATGCCTTATAGCTCATCATATTTTTGGCTTCTGGCACATATTTTATTAACTTCCATTATATATAGAGACAAAACAGACCACTATTTAAAAAAAAATGCAGTGAGTAAAAAAAGAAATGTAATGGCATATTCAAAGGGTAATTAAAGACTCTCTTATGAAAGTTAAAAGCCAAGAAGAGTTTGAGAGACTTTCACACACAAAATATTGTGCAAAAATTATATGAACCCATTTGCATCCACATTTGTGAGCCATGTGACTCCCCCTGAGATTTAGTTTGGCTTCTCTGTTTAAAACATTACAGATACTGAAAACTGAGGACTAAAAATTTGGCTTGCTATCAAACCCAAGCTTCAGTTTAGATGATGCAGGAGAAATCGGCAGAATCAGGCCTCACTTAACTCATTCCAGTCTGCTCAATTACTATCACGATTAGAAATTACTTCATATGCCAAAACCCTTGAAGCCCAACATGGCCTGATAAAGATACCTGCAAAGCTAAAAAACTATGAAAGTATCAGCATACTGTGCATAGGCTGAATGCCATAAAGGACAAAACATATCCAGGAACACAGGTTTGTTTTCCTTTACTTTACTTCCAGAGATCTGGTCTTATCTCAGATACCTGTAAGGGGCATGAAGATCACAAAAAGCATTAGCATGAAATACGCTATCAACTGCTTTGTGATCATGGAGTTAGACTACAGGCAAGGTTAAGTCTGATAGCTGTTGGCATTGGTGTTGCTACTCCTGTTATTCTTTCATGGCAAGTGTTTTGTTGCACACAAAAAGCCCTATCTGCTCCTCAATTTAAATGTTAATATCTCTTAAGATATTCTGGAGAACACGCAAGAGAACCCCCAGTAATTTTAGCCATGTCCTGTGGAAGAAATTTGCCCAAGGGAAAAGGTCTATTTTTAGATTGTCACTGTTTTCATGGAGATTAATGAAAAAGGTGAAGAGGTCGCTCAGGAGTTTCCCCATTGCCCTGTGTGCTGCAGAAATGGGTATCACAGCATCTCCAAAGACTTCTCTGCTGCAACAACTGGAGTTCAACACAAAAAAGCTGCAGCTGGAAGAAAATTGTCCACAGAAATTACGGGTAGGTGTTTTTGTAATCATCACAAAAGCACCCTAAATTAGTTAGGCAGGAAAGAGGAGAACGAATGCAGGCTAAATAGCTATTAAGTTGAGCTTCCCTGAAAATCACAGTTTGTAATTACACCTGAATGAAACTTGCTGTGAAATCTGCAGTGATACCGAACTCAATAACTGACTTCACAATATGTTGAGGTTCAGTTTCCAGGTCAAACTGTCAGCTAATGTAAACAGATGCTGTTTCCATGAACTAAATCAGCCTCTGGCCACTCATGTCTGCTAAAGGTTGGGTCTAATATTTGTTAAAAAATTTTCCAAATCTCAGATCTTTTGAAAGAACATCCACCTTCTCCCTAACAAAGACTGACAGATCTATAATTCTGATATAAACTTGCTGAAAACCTACGCTTTTTAATGTGGTTTTCACCTGAAATGTTTTGTACTTTACAGAATTTTTTTGATTGAGACTTAGGGCTCATTTGAACTTAAGAATCAAAGTGAAAGCTTAAAAGGTGGAGAAACCACATGAACTGAAAATAAAAATGCAGGTACAACCAGGTACGAATTCAGACCATAACCTCAGACCTGCAGATGGTGAAATGTCAGGAGGCTTGTTGGGAGGTTTGTGACCCTGCACTGGCAGCAGGACCCACAACAACTGAGTCCCTCTGCCTTTGTACCACACAAGCCTCCGCATTGCTGCTGGGTTTTAGGTGTATTGATCAACCTACTTATTTTTGAAAGTTTTTCTCACATGTTTGTCCTCTACTTCACTATGAGCTGCTGGGAAGTTATTAAATAATGTGACATGAGACTTTACCTGGATGATGTGGAGAGAGAGCGACTGGTTTTCCTCCTGTCCTTCCCCAGTTTATTCCAGTGCACAAGATAAAGGAGGACTGAACTCAAACCTGAAAGCATATTATATAAATAAAGGCACAATATAATACCTCATAGAAATAAATTACCTTTTCATATAAAAATCTTCTAAAGCCCATTTCCAGAAGAGTAATAGAGCTGCCAGTCCAACACCTGCAGGGTTGGAAATAATTTACTTAGCCTCTCTGACTTTTAGGCAGGTTCTTCATTTGACGAATGACCCAATTAAACATCTGTTAATCACGACGTTATCTCATCTCGAGGTGGAATACCTACTTCTCCTACCCTCTCTTTCTGGGAGATAACATCGGATAGCCCGGATCCCAAGGCGAGGAGCCTCTGAGGGCCCAAAGGAGCTGGCTGGGGAGCAGGGCCCACGGCCGCCCGCCCTGGGGAAGCGGCTGGGAGGCCTGTGCCTTGCTCGGCCCTCCCTCCCCCTCACACAACCTTCCCGTAACCTCGGGCTCCTGAACCCTCATGTACGTTTTAGGCCTTGATAATAAAGCAACATCTGCAAACTTACAAGTGCTTTACTCGAGTTAATTGAGTAAATTGAAGCAAGATGCGGTGCAGGGGTGATCTATGATCCCAGGTTGCGGGCCTAGAAGGGAGACAACAGATTTACTGCGAAGACAGTGGGCGGCCTTTTGTTCAGGCCCTGGTTCACGGGAAGTTTGAGGTCACGAGGGATTAAAATATCTTCAGAAACAAATGGAATAATTTGGCTGAAATATAAGGCACACAGTGCCAGCTCATGCCAGGAAAGCAGGGGTGATTTATGTGCCTTCAATCCAACACATTTTTCTGATATCTGCCCCATTAGGTTGAATTTATAGATTATTGGGAGAATATGTATCCTCGTCTCTCCTTTTCTGACATGTTTGTGCTCTGGGGAGCAGTTCCAAGTATTGCAAAATAAATAAAACAGTGCATTACTTTGCATTTGCAAGGGTGAAAGCCTGCTCCATTTAAATCTCAGAAAAAAAAAACCAACCAAAAAAATAATTTAAAAATGAATGAAAAGAAACAAACCAAAACAAAACCCCAACCTCCCATTTACTATACTTGTTTGGGAATTACTTATTAAAAAAGACATTAAACAGGTAATGCTCCTTCTCCCATAATCTGTACAAGTCATTAAGTTTAAGCACAATTCGCCACCTTGAAGCAATTGGATACATTGTAATTTGTTTTATGGTCTCGCAGATGCAAGGTATTTGCCGAGCTATAAATACATAAAAGTGGTTTATACGAGCAGCCCGTACCCGGCGTGAGTTAGGAACGGAGAACCTCTCCTGGTTTCCCTATTCGCATGCACTCACACACACGCGTGCGCACGCTCATGCACTATATCTGTTTATATTATTTTTTTAAAGCCTGGCTCACTTTTAGTGGGATATATTGTCCCTTTTGTAGTTTCTCTGCTGCTTTATTAAATCCCAAATTCCTTACAAAACTGTACAATTTTAATAACACAAATCCATGCAGGTCATAAAGCTGTCGAAATGTACATAGCACCAGCCGTGATCAGCTGCAGTGATATCATCAACCCTGATTAGCTAGAGCCAGTCACACGACAAGGTTTTATTACAAGTGTCATTTACATTTTTGACAGTTTTACAAGGCTTAATGGCTTTGTATTAAATACATTGTGTTTCAAGGAAACTGACAGTTCAGGGTATCTTGTAAATACAATGCTATGGCATTTCCTCAGAAGCAATACTCAGGAAAAATGAAACATTTAGTATTCCTATTGTAAACAGGGACATTTCACCAAAAAAATTTCACCCCAGCCAAAGTTTAAGTCCAAGAACCAGAAAAAGCTATGAAAACATTTTTTCTTTTGTCAAGAGGATTTTTTTTAATATATCGAGCTACATATGTCTCGTAACATACTAATTTTTTTTTAATAGCAAAAGCATTAGCAATCACTAAAAAACCCGAGGCATGTTCCCCACAAAATTAATGGGAAAATGCTCTTTGCAAAAGTTTGCTATGAAAATCTGATTTATTGTTTGGTTTTCTTACAAACAAAATACACTGCCTAGGGCATTAAAATATTTCCAAACTTCTTTACCAGGTTGGTATCTCTTTCTAATATCATGAAGAAATCTTGCCTAAACTGATCATTTGTCACGTGGATTTAATTAGAAATTTAGATTAAATTGGCAACATTACCTCTGTTTCTGCTTGAACTTTGGGATTCATTTAGGCCTAAGCTAAAGGTGTTCGGAAGAAAACTTCTTGTACTTCGAACGGTGGTAAATCAAAATCCAAATCTAGACGTGTGCATTTTGGTACAGATCAGTAATTTGAGAAATTAAATTGAATCCCCCAACCTGAAAACCACCCTGACTTGAAACAGATAAACAATTTCACAACAAAATCCAGAGCAGGCTGACCATTTAAGTCCTGTACATCAAATGTAAGTTTCCCCCACACACAGAGTATCTGCTTACGCATGTAATAGTTCTCCAACTGATTAAATTTGTGCAACCTATTATTTACTATAAGAATTAGGCTCTTATTCCCACATGTATTTCATTCACTGCTGATCCTGTGCCAATTTCTCAACAACATGGCACTAATATCCCTTATCATTTACACACACAGGTTTTATTATTTTGGTTATATCAGCATAATAAAAATAGTACAGTCTCTTTATGTTACAGCCTCTTCTTTGTGTGGTAACCAGTATGAATTTACTCACACCAGTAAAAATTCTAGCATTGCCAGTGGAAGAAAGACTTTGTTGATAGGGCTGATGATACGCTAGAGATTAACTATTTAAGTTTAAAAAATGAACAGTGGCAAAACTACTCCAAATGAAATTGCAACACAAGCATAAAAAATTATTTTACCCTGGGCCTTAAATGTTAGAAGGTTTATATTGCTTCTTTCTCCAGCGTGATCTGAGTAAAACATTAGAACTACTCTAATGCTTTTTGAGTGTATGGTTCCTTAAAGTCTTTATTAATTAATAAAAAATAATTAAATGTATGATAACATACCATCTTTGCTGATATCAAGGAGCAGTAAGGCACAGCTGTCTTGTCACATACACACACATTAGTTTAAACTTTCTGGAGATGATTCTGGCATGTCCCTGCTCTTATTATCCTGGCCTTTTCAACCACCATACTGACTAGTGGAAAGAGGGTCAGCCAATTGATTCACCCTAATTCTACATATTCAGTGGTGTCTGTAGCCCGTATGCAGATGATCTACTGACCAGACAGTTCCCGATACAAAAATATGACAATGTCCATAGAAATTATCCCCAAATGCTGTAAAAGTACAAGAGGGAGACAAGTGTTTAGGATAGATCATAGTAGAATACTTTTAATAAAGTAAATCTGTGATCGCTTGCCCAGTGGAGTTTGCAGCTTGTGGTGTCTCCTGTTCCCTAGTTCCAGGCAATGCTTTCACCTAGAAGTAAACACAGTAAGGCTGAATATAATTTATGTTATTCTCGAAGGCTCTCTCCTTGCATTGCACACTCCCTGGAGCCAGCTACCACTCATCTCCTGTCCAAGGCATCTCCTTCCTAGCCAAAGTCTGGCCAGCCACAGGACAGCTAAGGGACATTCAGTCTTCCAACCTGTCCCTGAGTCCTTTGTTGGTGCTGTAAAAAAGTAACTTTGGCCTAACACCTGTGATTTTATCTATGGAGACCTGTCCACTGTGGAGAAGAAAGTTGCTGCCATAGGTTCTACCAGCACAATGCCTATGGTAGCTCCATCACTTTTTAGGTTGGTGAGAGGGAAGGGAACAGTCAGACCTAAAACCCTGCTGGGTGGCATCTGGGATGCAGAGGAACCATTTGCAGAAGCATGTTGCAATTCCTACTCCTGCCTCTTCTGCCTGCTCTTTGCCATTGTGGCTGAAGGGCTCCTTTTGTGGGTTGCCCCCCATGAAGACAGTCCTGCCTCCTGCCCATGTCTGCACAACCCAGAGCCAGCGTCCGTGGCCTCCGCTGCCTCAGCAGCAGGTTGTGGATGGGCTGTTCTGTATTAAAGTTTGGAAATGAAAGTGAAAGCACATGTGAGACCTGCTGAACAGAACAGCAGAACCGGAGACTTAGCTGTATGCCAGAAGCCACAACCAGATAGAAATCACAGGTTAGTCAGGAAATTACTTGCATTTAATTTGGGGCCATGTCTCCTGGGAGGAGGCTGGTCTTTTCCTGTTGTGCAACGATGTTGCCCCTGGGTATAATTTGCCTTTTTCATAAGCAAGGGTGCTATCTCCTCCTTCCTCAAAGAGACCTTTCAAAGCCAGCTGAGGAGAATCAAATGTGGCACATTAGCAACAGGACAATGGCAAAGTCATTATAAATCGACTTCCTTACTGTGAGCTTCGGTAATCTGGATGTATTACTAGCATGATTCTGTAATAAAATTGAAGGAGCAAGTTCCTCCACCTAAATTAAAAACACCCTCTCCCTACCACTTCAGAGAGGTAAGGCATGATCCCATCTTCTGGGGATGAGGTGAGCTGCCCAGAAGATAAGTCTTCTGCTCCTTGCACATGTGCCCAAGGGAAGGATCCTTTCCAAGCAACTGTGGACATAGTCACAGCAATAGGCTGCTCTGCAAGTCTCACAAGAAGTAGAAGCAGACTCTGTCTTCCTTCATCCCACCTCTACATCCCTGGTGGGTTGCAGTAAACGATGGCAGCACAACTGCCGCTCGCCACATTTCCCTCCCCAAAAAAGGAGCCTGTCTCAGTGATTAAAGAGGTCATCTCTGAAAGCCATAATTAAGAGCTGGAGCAGAAGTTGATGCCCTGCTCTGGCCTCAAAATTTCCCAGGTATTGCAGGTTGAGGTCCTTAGTTAGATAAACGCTTACTGCAGTCAGCAAGGTTGCTTGTGCCAGTGACTCCTTACTGGAGCCTAGGCTGGGGAAGCCATCTTAAAAATGGTTAGGACGCTCTAAGGTAAAGCATCTGCCAAATTTTCCCCTTGTTTCCTTTTTTTCTCCCACTTCCATACAAACAATGGCAGCTTTTACAAGCATGTGTCTGTCATAAACTGAGGGCTCACTGTAAAAATAACATTTCATTCAGAGCACATAGGTTTTTTAAAGTGCATTTTCTGCAGGGCAAGGCTTTTTAACAGTTCTTGGCTCATTCTTCCAGAGAGAATTCATTAAAAATGTTGCTCTGGATCAAATGAACACATTCTTAATATAGTTATGAGCTTTCTCTCCTCCTTAACTTAAATTTTAAAATTAATGATTGTGCTCAAGTATAACTGCTATTCCTATTCGAGAGGTTTTGCTACCACATCTGTATTCTCTGTACAATTTGTTATGACCAATTATTCAGTGTCAGCAACTTCATACTTTGCTGCCTTTTGGCGATTAATGACTCTCAGTGTCCCTCGCATGGAGCGTCACTACTTCACATCAGCCGCGTATGAGGTACGTACAGAGTTCACTTGCTGGAAAGAGCCAAACCTCAAAGGTCTGATGCTAGTACCTCCCTCTACATAGAATGTTGTAAGACTCCACATGATCATCACATTACCAAAATATGAGCAGGATTAGTCACATGGGACTCCAGAATTAGTGACTTGCATTGCATCTGCAATGTTTATTTTCTCTTAAGCTTGCTGGTAGCACCGATTGAGTGCACCAGCTCTTTCCATTTTGCGCAACCTGAGCTATCCAGCAGTTCAACCTCATGGGCACAGCATGTCCACCCCAAAGCATCAGTGTTTCTCTGTTCCCAGGACTTGTCAGAGTACCAAAATAAATAGCAAACTAACAAAGTAAATGAAACAGAAGAAAACAAAACAAACTCTTCAGTGCAGGAACTGCAGCCTGGCCTGCCTTGAAGGGGTTAATTAATTCCAGTTTGCTATAAGTTTGGATAACTAAGACTTTCCCAAGGCAATAAAAGTTCGTATTAAACTCAACTGGTCTTGGTTCCTCAGGCCTCACACAATCTCTTTTTCAAGTGAAACTATGGGATGCTGGTGGGAGTTTTGCCATGGAGAGGGGGTAAGGAGAGCTCTTGATGGATCCCATCCTGTCTCAGGGGACAGGTAGTTTCCCTGCCAAAGCCAGCTGCAGGGTCAGGCCTATGTTGGGTCTCCAGGATTGGGCTCGGGTAACTTGAGCCAGATAGGTTGGCAAGAAAAATGTACTCCTCCTTGTATTTCATAAGTTGTATTTTTTGCATATGCTTATTGCATATTTCCAATATTAAAACAATGTAGACTGTAAAAATGGTTTAGTGGGCTACCAAAAGATTTAGTTAAGCCCTCTTCTAATTAAAAATATCCCGTTAACTGCGAATCTGTGGGGGGCAATTTAAAATAATTCTGAAAAGTAGTGTTTCCTGGGGTTATAAAGTGGAGTTTTTTCTTTTCATTTTCTTTTCTTTCCTTTACTATTTCTTTTCTTTTTTTGGTTTTGTTTTGTTAAAGGGTGAATTAACATCTGACTGCAGGCTTCAGCATTAGCTTGCTTTTAATATTGTATACTGTCACTTGTATTAAAAAGGAAGACAAAAAAAAATATTCCGATGGGTTTTTTTCCCCCTTTGTCTACAATGTGTGTAAAGAAAAGTGACCGAAAGGAGAGGTTAAGAATAGTTCCTTTTTTAAAATCTATGGTGATTGAATTAAAATGTTTGAATTTTATTGAACAGGGAAAAAGAGATTTTTAAAAGCCTATCTGTAGCCTCCTATAAAAGAAATTTTTTTTAATAAAACTTCTGTTTAAAAAGTACATTATTAGCAGTATATCCTGTGCTGCATATTAATAAAACAATGGAATTTTGTATTTCTTTTTCTCATAAATTACATAATTCAAACCTTAAAACACCTTTAATGAACACTGACTCGGCATGTGGCACTTAATAAAACTGGGCTAAACTCGTTTTCTGCCTGACAGGCTACCAGTGGAGAATGTGCCCTACAAGTAAATGATTAAGAGGCAGAAATCTTTTCTGGACTACTATTAAACACTTCAAAGATTTTCAAAGTCAGATAAAATGAAAAGCAAATGTGTTTCACTGCCTCTCAAATACCTCAAATGTTTTAGCAGGTGCAAGCAATGAAACCTTCTGTAGTGACAGCACTTTAGGGTCTGCAAAGTGCACCCTACTGAATTATGGGAAAGCAGGGCTTACTTCATAAAAATTCATGATTTTAGATGAGGAGAGATGCACGTCCTTAATACCCATCTACATATGTGGCACAGAAGGGGAGCCCCGTTGTGTCTCCCGGTGTCATAGGCTTGTCTTAACCCTTGCTGGAACTGCTGGACTGGTTAATGTTGAGTTTCATAGCCTTTAACCCTGGCAAGCTTTGCCTTTATTTTCATTCATCAATGGAAGAGCAGGAATTGTTTGTGCTCCAGCAGATATTGCAGCGCAGGAGAGGAAAGTCCAGACATCTGGCAAGAGCAGTCCCTGGAAACCAGGATGACGTAGGCACTTGTCCTTACACCAAGGTGCAACTAACTCTTGGGTAGCTGTAGCTGCATTGTTCAACCTCCCTGTGCCTCAGTTTCTCCCATACACTCTGTGAGCAGTGATACTTCTTTCCTCATGGGATGTTACATGTACTTAATGCCACAAAACCTGCAGGTATTAAGGAAACAGAGCTGATAGTCAAGCTGGATTTTTAACTGGCACTTGCAGACTAAGATGACTGAGGAAATTTCTTTAGTATTAATTTCTCTGGCATATAAAGGAAAGTCTACACATATTAAATAGTTGTAGCTGCTTTGAACTTTCTCTTCTAGAAAACTGCAAATGAAAGTAGGGCTTATAAAAGCAAAGATAGGTACCATCTGGGCAGGTGCTGGTAACTGCTCTCAGACTCTGCCAATTTACCAAACCACATATACTTCCATCTCAGGTTTGAATTTGGATTCAGGAGGATTTTATCAGAGGATTTAACGGGTTTTGAGAGTTGGACCAATAGTCTCTTTTTTGTGCAGGCTTGTTACACTTCCTTTGATTGTGCTTTATTTTAACATTTAACTGACAAATAGTTTCTAGAGGATTAATAAGTGACTAACACAAGCTAAACATGCTATGGACCAGAATGTTATGGACTATATGTAATCAGAGAAAAAGCAGGAGAAAGTGGAGGGATGGTTTTAAGCATACTATTCTTAAATTCTGCAATGACTTTGCATGTATTAGAATGTATATTAATCAGGAATTAATTCTTTATACATTCTCTTTAAATGCAATGTAAATATGTTGTATTTACTTGTGCCCTAAATAGGATTGTGTAGCTGGAAAGATGGATCACTTTTTCCTGAGAGGATATTTCCCTACCTGCACCTCCAGCCACCCCATGCCAAGCCTGGCTGCTTGGTGTCTGTCCTGCCCTGAACAGGCTCTGTGGAGGTGGCTGCACACCTGCCTACCACGTCCCAGGGGCTCAGGGATGAAAAGCCTGAGTATTCACTAAACCCATAATAAACCCAGACCCTGTGCATTATACAGACAGAGCTACAGCAAACAAAGTACTGCACAGAAAAGGGGAGCTGCAGTAAGTGCCATTACAAGAAAGGAAGATCACAGATTTAATAAAATCTCATTATTCCACTATTTGGCTTCCGTGGAATCTATTTACCTTTGTGTCAAAGTGCTAAGTGAAGTGTCCAGTCTAAACTCCCTGATGAATAATAACATGCATGATTAACTTTAAAACCCCACTAACATAACTACATGCAGACAACTGCACTTACCATAGTGTTACGGTGGAAATTTTTACATGACCAACAGCTTGACATTCAGTGCTATGTTTCCCACAGCAGCTGCACCCTTTCACACCAATATATGACTTCCCATGGATGAATGGAGTGATAGTAAGTCTTCTGTTAGGATGTCTGTGAGTGCACAGATAGGAGGATGTGCGTTGAAATCGTCTTACAAGCACAAATGTGTTCAGCTGTGCAATAATGGAACCACACGAATGGTCCCACATTAAAATAAATTCACAGAGCCTGACATTATGGAAGCTGAGAACAAATGTTTTGCCATGTAATCCATAAAGAAAATTCATATAATATATAAAATAATCCAGATCAACTGAAAATATTTATGGGCCAGCCATGCAGCTGGTGTAAATCAGCATAGCTCCACTGAAGTCAAGGGAGCAACACCAGTTTTAGGCATATGAAGATTTGGCACCCAAGTAATTTGGATTTTCAGCAAGAAAACCCAGAGCTACTTCTCCTGTGGATTTGATGATTGAACCTCTCTTTAAAAGGTTGTGTTTTGAAATTCTGAATCAAGAAAATCGTATATTACATTTTGGGTTTTGAACAGCTTTTGCTGGCTGTGGAAACATTCAATTCATCACAGTTGGCACCAAGTATTATCTGAGATAGTGTAATGGAAACTTTTAAGGATTGATGAGGTTTTTAACATTTTACATGTGTATTTACCCTTTCTATTTTTTAATACATGAACAGGATTGTAGGGCATTGGACTCCGATCCATATTCCATTACTTTCAGGAACAGTCTTTTCATTGATGTCCAAGAGCTCCGGGTCATTCTCTTGGTCAGCCAGACACTTCTAAGCTGTACATATATGTATATCTCATGTATTGTCTATATTTATTTTGTGAGATGGGAAAAATTAACATGCCTACCATTTACTGAGATGTTTGCACATGAACATTACATCACACATTTAAATAAATACAGATGCATTTATTTCAGCATGTGGATATCCAGACGTCTATGCTTGCCTGGCATACATCTGGATAACTGAAGCATACTATTTCCACTTGTTTATAACTCCTTTCTTTCTGAACCAATTTTTTTTCCAACTTATCCAAGCCCACATTTCTCACTGGAGACTACATGCCAAGTTTGAACTGTTTTCAGTTACCCAAGCACAAGTTAAACATCTGAAACAATTCTTTAAGCATGCTCAAAACCAACCACATGGATTTTTACCAAACTTTCCAAAAGCTACAAAAGTATCAGCCTAAAGGAGTAAGTTATTATTTTTTTTCTTTTTTCTGGAAACTCATAAAGGGGCTTAGAAAGGAAGTACCTCTTTAACTAGAAATGAACACTCAACTACCAAAGAATTATATTCAAGAAGGTCTAAAAGTCTGTTTCTGGGCAAACATGTCCTGCACTGTCCTCTTATGTCAGCCAGGTTGGGTAAATTCAGAGTTCAGTCCCAACACAGATAAAATCCATAAGACTGTCTTTTAAAGCTTATGTTGAAACTCTAAGTTGGAAATTTGGTCTCAACCTTTGCCACTCTCTCAGAAATGTTTTCCTACCTTGGAGACCCTACCAGTAAGTTCAGTGATGTTTCCAGTCGTGCTCCTGAAGGGGCAAGGTTAGCACACATGGACTTCCAGTCTGGTTGAAATCTGGAAAGAGAGATCAAATCTACAATAGCAGGAAATGGACTGGTCCTGAATTCCCACCTCACTGTTACAGGCTGGTGCAACAATGTCTTGCAGCTTGGCAGGGAAAATGTAGTTAGTGTTGAGGCTCAGCTAACAGGTAAAGTGCAAACAGAGGAGCCAGAGCAGGCAAGCCTGTTAACCTGAGCACATCTGCTAGATTCTAACAGAAGCAATGCAGATAATTTCCATATGGTATGTTCTTATTCTAACAGGCTTTGAGTATTGCATTTTTGGAGCTCTCTTTTCTTTTAAGATATGAGACTCTTTTTATAATCAAATAGTAAAAATTAGGTTATCTATTTAACACGTGACAGCAGCAGAGAGTACAAAGTCATGAGGAAGCACTACTACAGAACACTTCATAGCCAGAGTCAGCGCTGCACTGCTGCTCCTGTCCAAACAGGTCTATACACCAAAAATCACTGGGGTTTGGGCTGCTGAGCATGAGGAAGGATGACACACAGTCACCCTTGTTGACGTGTGCTCTAAACTGGTGATGATCAAGTGACGTAACGGTACATCAGGGCTCTGCTATCAGCATAGCTTTTGCTGGCTTTGCTTTTGTGAGCCAAAAGTTGTCAGTGTTCCCATGAGAAACTACCGAGACAGCAAATGTAATGGCAAGCATAAGCAGTATTTTAAGGACATAGGTGATAATGAAACACTACCCTGACTTTCCTCCCTATTTAGTCATGCTTTTCAGTCTACCCTTGCTTGCAGGTGACACAAATTTGATTATCCCAGCTACTCAACCACCCAATGAAAAACAGCAGCTCCCATCCAGAAACAAATCGGCATGAAATCAGACAGTTAACACTGGTTTCTCAGAAACTCCCTTTAATGTAGTTACACTGGGGACTGGGTTACCTATTCAAACCAAGCTGAACTGACACATCAGACCCAACGGAGCATTACTGTGCCTGCGTTCATCCCATCCAGTCCTTTCATGTTTTCAGATTACAGTGGCGGTGGGAGGGAAACCTGAGGTGTTTAACAAATACTATTATTTTATAAGCTTCTGTTAAATAGTTAGACAAATATTCTGTAATCCTTCAGGCTCATCTTAGGTCAACCACATAGTTAATGAGCAATGATAACAAATGAGTAAGTTGAAATTGAAGCTTTGGGGAAAATGCCTCATCCCTTCATCACACGCCTGTGTGCACATATGCACAGAGTCTGTTAAGCATTTACATTTTGGTTCAAACTTGCTTGCCACACTTGAGAAAAATAAATTTTCTGCTTTTAATAAGAGGATTGAAACCAAAGGGCATTTAATCTTTTATGATCAACAATAATATTTAAATGCTAGAATATATTAAATCTACTTATAGCGATCCCTCATTACACGAGCTGTGTTTTCTTCACTAATGAATTGAATGTTTAAAGATGCATGGTTACAAAAATGTTTCTAAAAATCTGCTTTACTTTTCAAACATTTCACAGTATAAACTGCAGGCATTTCACATTTTTTACAATTCAGGCTTTAAAATTATGCAAATATGTCTTAGCTGAAACACAGAATTTCTGCTTTTAGAATTATAATACAATAGCAGAGCAGTCCCTGTATTTCTATAACCATTGTTTTCCCTACCAAAGCCTAAAATTTATGGCAAAATATGCAAGCACAGTACTAGGGAAACACCAGATAGTCTACATATTAATGCACTGATTAAACAGAATACCTAGAAAATTAAAATGGCTGGATTTCCATGCTAGAATTGTAATGATTAGTTCTTGGTTTTTACCATGCTTAAAAGAATGACAGACACCATACAGAAGAAGAAATACAAGCCTCTGTTGTGGATATCTAACAAAAGCCCCAGTCCTGCAGATGCAGGTGAAAATTGTGCAGCTTTATTCAGGTGAGCCCTTTCACATGTTGGCTTCCCAAAAAAACCTGCCTGCAGATCCTGATAGCAGAGGCAACAGAGAAACCTGTGGGGTCATCATTCAAGGGGTTTTTTTTCCCTTCCTTTTAAATATTTCCTTCTTCACTTCTGCATATTGACGTGGTATCCTTTCAAGCAGATGGGGTCATTTTCCTAGAATCGTGGAGGATTTTAGGCACCTAAATTGTTGCCATCTTCCTGTCATCTTTTCATTGTCAAGAGACAAAGCCCTCTGCAGGCCTGGAGAAATTTAAGGAAAATATTTCTCAGCAAGGTCCTGAGGCTGTAAGGTGCTTAGCATCAGATAGGACTGGGCCCTCAGACAGAACCTATTCTAGTTTTAAGTGGTCTGCAAGGGACACACTTTGCCTGAAATTCATTCCAGCCCAAGATTGTGAACATAGCATACAATAGATGGATTGGTGTAAAACTATCCCAGATAACTGCTCATACATCTTTCCTCTGTCAGTGAAATTTGCCATGATGTGTTCAAAGCCAAAAGGCATTATTTGTGCTGTCCTGGATCTGTTAAGGAATGGCAGGGGGAGGACAGAGATACTTAGGGATTTAAAAGCAGAGAGAACTCAATGAAAGAGATAAAAGGAGTCAAATGCACAAACCCTATTTGAAGTCCTTAAAGCATAAGAAAAGAAAGTATTAGACTTACCACATAGGGAGAGCTGGAATTTGTGTAGCTCTGGCCCCTGTGAACTGTAGCTGCTATTTTAGGGGTGGTCTGAAGGTTTGAAAAGCTAGCCTGAATTCACAAAACTTTTCCCTAGTACTTACAATGCTCTTTTTTTTTCCCCCTGTAAAAGTTGATTCTTTTTACTGTTGTTTTCATGAACTACATTGTAGCTGATGTATCTGTTGTCATGTTAGTAATCAGAACGAGGAGACAACTCTAAGGAAGTTGAGCAATAGAAAGGAGTGAAAAGTATTTTATGCTGTAGCTATCTGCATCTAGGAAGTATTTTCTCTTCTCGATCATGCCAACATACTAGGTCTCGGGCAACAATATTTGCCAAATGATTTTCCCTTCAAATATCCTTATGTCTTTACTGCCTCCTCTCTCATATAATATATATCTATTGTCAAAGCTTCTTTCTACTCTTTTTTCCACACTTTCTCTCCTAGGCAAAATCAAGCCCAATTGATCAAGTCAGTTTTCAAAGCCAAGGAGTTCTGGCGAGTTTGTACTTTGGTATTATATAGTTTTCCTTTATTCAGTGTATCTAACAATTAAAGGATCTTTTTTTGATTTAATATCTACACTGAGGTCCTCAAAACACTATTGTTCACTTGAGGTTGCCAACATTATAGATCAGGGAAAAGCTCAAAAGGTAATGTTTGCTAAGCTGCCTTGCAGAGTCTTCTCTTAACCCTACTACTGTATAATAAAGCAAATCAAATTACTCCATGAACTTTACAACATTTTGCTGGAAATCTAATTATAAAATACTGAACAAGTGGATTCTGCATGTTTACTGTCTCCTGTTGGCTACAAATGTGTTGAGGAAAGACCTTTTATTTACAGCCGTTTGTCAACTGTAGTGTGTGTCCCAGACCACAGTGTTGGAAAACCTGCAGATATCAAAATAGGAGATAAGAGATGCTGCATTCCCAGCTCTCTGAGCCAGTTTCACAGTTCCCTGACACAAATGTATTAAGAGGATCATACAAACAAGGGCGTCTCTAAGTATCAGAAGGGTGGCATGACTATCTTCTGAGTAGAAAAATCAGTGTCTGTGTCCTTCATGCCTTTCAGTATTGCACAGAAGAAAAGCCAAGTTCACAAGGTTCACTTCCAAAACAGAACAACAGCCAGTTCCTAAGATAATTCACATTAGTTCACCATTACCTCTCATGTGCCTTTTTTGTATTAATACTCTAAGCTTTTTGTATAAAGTTCAGTAAGTATATTTCTTTGCCCCTTTATTGACTGTGGAGGGTTGAGCATTTGAGTAGTTGTCTCCCAGAGTTATGGTCTCAATGTTACACACAACTTCCTCCTCAGGACTGCAGGTTTAATATGTTTGTCTTATCAGAAGCCCTTCTCTGTAGAGTTATCTTAAAGAAAAATAGCAGGTGGCTTTCTTACACTGCTGGGTATGGTGAATCTCTTCTTGGATGTAATACGTGTGACTCACAGGTATTTTTAGTATCATCCAAAGAATGCAGTTATCTCTTGTGATTATAGTTACTACTATTATTTCCACTATGCCACAAGGAAGCACTGATACTATAAAGTCGTGTTGTTTTGATGTTGGAAAGTTATATATGTTAATTCTTAGCACTGAGAAAAATAAAGGCAAAATATTATAGTTTTGCTGGACTTTACTTCTAAATGAAATGGGTAAAAGAGTATAAAGTCATTCCTCAACCAGCATAAGCGTCTCAAGCAGTCTGTGCATGCTGAGGTGTGCCCTACTGTAAAGGAGGTAGAGCAACATAATTAATTGCACTTTTCATGACCTATCATGTTAACCTTTTCCTGAATCTCAGTCAATACATATGTATGTATATTTGTATATTCATAACTCCACAGCAGTATTCAGAAGCAAACATGCATAGAAAAGTAGACCCATCAGAGGTATGATAAGTCTGCTCACGGAAAGAATTTTTGGTACACTGAAGACAGTTTGTCATATTTGGGAGATTTTATAAAACCTCTTTCCAACGATTTTCCCAACAACGGATATGTTCACTGTACGAGCTACTGAAGTGACATCTAAGCAATATGTCATCTCTTGCAGAAGTAAAAGTTATTTCAGCAGCAATCCAGTTGGCTGAGTATTTCTCTAATGCACAGATCTCTCAGTAATTCAAGCACAGCCAATACAAAAAGAGCCAAGGGAAATCTTTAGCTGCTTTCTTATAGCACATAACTGAATGGACAGAAAGCACAGTGAAAGGACAAGAATACCAAAGAGCATGCTGTTGGACTAGAGTTAAGAATATAGTTGTAGCACATACACCAGCAAATCAGGTACAGTAAGCAGATCTTCATGACTGTGACCCCAGTAACAAGACAAGGATCTTTCAAGAGAGATGGTTATCCAAAGAAAGAGGTTGGCAGTAGTCACCTTTCAGGCACATCATCTGAACCCTGCATCTACACCTGTCGTGAGTCAGGATGTGCATAACAAATAGCTGAGAGCTTTGTTAATCACTCGAAATGCTCATCTGTATCTGAGCACATTGCAGCCCAAGGATTGCCCATGACCAGACCAAGCTCTGCAACTCCCAACCAGAACTGTTTGCAATTACTCACGTGTGAGGATACTTTCCTTTGTGAAGACTTGTTGGTTTTTGAGGAGATTGCTCATGAAGCACAGTGCTATCAATCCAGCGTTCATCTTAGAGTCAGATCCATATGTTCCTAACACACCTTTAAAAAGTGGTATATTGGATCATTTGAGCAATTGAAATACATGAACAACAAAAAAAATCAAATAAAGGACAGGATCATTCTCCTTTAACACCTACTTTATATCTCTTACAGTATTTTTGTGCTGAAAATCCATTAGGGCTGTAAACCCAGCTGTATCCTTATGCAACTGCAGCAGTGAATAGAGTTGCCCTGGGAGGACCAAACTAAACAGCAGTTGTCTATCAAGCCCACCCCAAAGCAAATGTATGACAAGAGATACCACAAAGGAGTTATCACCCTTAACTGTCACCTGCTGTCTTCAGCTGAAGGTTCCCATGGTCCAGCTGTTGATTGCATACAGTTCATTCAGAGACATTTGCTTAAGTCACATTGAGGGGTCTTATTTAATGTGGCTAGGCAAGTAGTTACCATGGATTTGAAGAAGCTCCTCTTCAGTGCATGGTCAAATTAGTAATAATGTTTAGATATGAATTTGGTGGATGAATACAAGGCCACACTTAGAGAAGAAAATGTGGTTTATTTTTCTGAGCCTTAGCACTTCTGCACATGCTCAATTTTATCTCATTAGCTTCATTGACCACTAGTTGTATTTCATCTCAGATTCTTAGAAACTCTTTTATAAATGTTAATCCAAGATCAAGCAATTTTTAAAAGAGGGAAATAATTAGGGATTCTATTTAATTTCCTGGAATGTGAGATTTACAGGAAAACCTCAATTCTGAAACTCAGTTTCATTGAGTGATCATGCTGGAATCCTAAATCTTCTCACCTGGGAGGTATTTGTCAAGAAGCATAGCTGTGGTCACAGATGAAATCAAGTAGGCTTCCTTACAGACATACAGTTCAAGTTCCAGCTATGTCTCCCTCATTCACCTGAGGCTGTATTGTCTGAAAGTCAATGCACAGGGACAGCAAATGAACAAACACTACATTGAAGTAAATCTGCCACATAAGCCTTTTGAAATTCAATCTCATAGTGTTTTTCTGACATGAGTGAACACTACTCAACAGGTATCACAAGCAAGCTCGAGTCTTTGCCCTTTTAGCTTCCATGAGCAGGATCAATAAAAGGTTCAGCAAAACACTAGATTATAGGTTGAGTAGGCTGGATGCAGAAGCCAAATTAACAACCTGCCATGGTGTAGAAAGCTGCAGATTTGCTCTGATGAATGGAGCTCATAGTAATTTTTTTTTTTCCCAAGTGCGAATTGAAACATTATTGTACAACTATTAGTTTCCAAGAAAAAAATGTAATTGCTTCTAGATGCCGCTCGCTGTTTTCAAGAGCTCTTTAACCTTTAACTTTTTGAGTACAAAGGAAGCCTTGCTGTGCAGTGAATCTAACAAGACCATCATTTATAGTTGGCAGAGTTCATTAGTCAGTCGTAACAGTTTAATTATTAGCATTTTAATGCATGAGTGTTTAACTAGACAGAACAACAGTCTTTTAGGTATGGCATGAGCCTTCTTAAAAGAAAATGAACTAATTGGTGCTGTTGTTTATATTGTGGCTCGTTACTAAAATTAGACAACTAAAATTCAAGAAATTTTGAGTCAGATTTTGTCACTCATTAAATTAACATTATATTTGATGGTCTTTTCACTACATTTCAGTTTTAATTAAAATATTTGTCTTTAAAGGAATAAAAACTCTTTCCTGTTTTGTGTCTTAAAAAGTAGTTGTGGTGGACTCAACAAAGCCAATTATTTCTTCAGTTCAGTCCCTGTTTCAGAATCTGTTTTTGCTGTAAGCTGATTCTCTCCAAGTTGCCTCTGCTTCATAACTGGTAATGGAGCTGCTGTGTCAGCCATGAGACAGGTTACTAGGTATCTGAGGTAAAGAAATAGTCTGAAAAGCTGCATATATTTGAAAAGCCCAATATTTTACAAATAATATAATCTTTTTCATTGAAATCTTTGCATTAATACATATGCCATTTTTTAGAAAAGGTTTGATGAAAACTTTCTCCTCTACAATTTAAAATAGTTCTTTAGGATGTTATTCATTTTCTAGGTTGCACTCCTGACTTAATCCTTGTAGGAGCTCTTTTTTCCCTTTTTTTATGGATTACTGGAAATAACAGTTGTGTGGGAGCTAGAGGTCTGAAGGGGAATCTTCGGGAACAGGTTGAATTGCTTGGGAGATCAAAGGAAGAGAATTAAAAAAATGCAGATGCTTATCAGAACAACACTTCCGGACCATCAAAGAATCTCATTTCTAACTGTGGACCAAAGGAAAACATGTGAACATGGGTTATCTTCATTATCTTGGCACGGCAAGTTAATGGTGCTGGCAGAATATGCACTAAGAAATCCTACTGTATTGTGTAATCCCATGGTGATGATGCCACTAAACAGTGTCCCTGACACACTCTTTTTATGGCTTTTATAGTCTGCATATGTTGAGGGATAACTTCTGTTAGTCCTTTTCAACCTCTGCTGCACTGTGACCACCAAATGAGGTATGACATAGTTCCCTCCTTTCATCCACCCATGTTTTGCTTTCCCTCTGATCCTTCTTTCCTCCTGCTCCTTTCCTATCCCACCCTCTCACCTCTGGAAAATTATGGTTTTCATGGATTAAAGCAAGGCATGGACTGAAACCCTCGAGGAGCATTTGTTTATAGGATTTTGATGGAGAAGAAGGAAGTGTGCAGACAGATTGGTTGAAATTTTTTAAATCCTGGAGTATCAAACTGGTTTACATTAGTGGTCCTACACTTGCATATACCATGACTTGGCTCCTGATGCATCTGCCCATGATCTGACAGCATGGCTTACCCTGAGGGCAGTGACCAGCTCCTGGAAATTATGGGGTGCCCTGAGTGCTTGTAAAGTAGAGGATTGCAGGAGCTGACCCCTCAGCCACTTACTGCTCCATGATCTGACGGTGATGGGGCATGGTAAGAAGTCTGGCAAAATCTTTGTGGAACAGAGAGGTGATGCTACCAGTGATTTTTTTTTTTTAAGATTTCCCAATAAACTGACTGTCTCTCTGTGGCATTCCTGTGTTTTGTGGATGATGAAATGTGCTGCAACAAGACTTAAGGATCATTTAAAAACTGTCCTTTCTTACAATTTACTGCAGGCAGAAGTTTTATATCATATTTACAACGTTAAATTAGAAGCTCCAGATTTTATGGAAGGAAGAAATACCTATTCAGTTCTATCATATAGTGACACCTATCCAGTTTCACTGATGTTTTATTAGAACTCATTAACTTTAGCAGGATATTTATAATCAGAAATAAACATTTGCCATGGAAATGTCTTTTCTTCAACATTTCCAGACACAATGTGTCTTTAGTCAGACAAAGGGTTTTTATTTTCAAGGAATGGTATTTCAGAGCTGGAAATGCCAGCTCCCTGGTGCTGAGTTGTAGTTTCTGGAAGTCTCTTCCAGATGTGAAGCTTTAAGGAATTAAGTTATATTGGGAAAATGGATTATCCCTAGTGGAGAGCGTTTTATCACCTTGTTGGGTTTAGGAAGTCCAGGTGATAGGGAAGAGTGAGAGAAAGAGATGTTAGTACAAAAAGCTTCAAATCACAGAAGAACAGGGAAAGACTCTTACCAATAATATACTGATACCACTGTAAAGTTTGTCTCTAAGTTACCATATGATTAATATGTTATCATTTAACCAAATGATTGGATGAAGAACATAAAGACAGCGCAGGTCTGAATTGTCCCTATGCAGCATGCTAAGAGACTCACTAAGCAAAAGATTATTGTTTTGATGGAAGAGTGACTCCGTGCAACCAGCCAGCTTGCTGACAAAGGAATGCCACCTGATCTCTCAGACACTATTTCTGCAGTTGTTTTTCTTGATTTCTGCTTCTACTGTCTGTCTGATTACATTTTGCCTCTGTGTGTGTGAGAGAGAGAGAGTGGAGAGTGTGTGTTTTGTACATATCATCAGATTTGAGCTTGCCCTCTGAGGATATCAGTGCCCTAATTAGCACATCAGTATTATGCAAAAGGGAGAAGCTTTTCTGGTTCCCTTTAGACACAGAGGGCTTGCTTATCCTACATGGTCTTGTCTCAGAACAAGGGAAGTTTGTTCCTGGTGTACCTGGTTGGTGTCCCCTCCCTGTGAACGGGACACTCATTCCTCTTGGGAATTTCTCTTGAGTTTTAAATAAAGTGGCAGCCTGTTTTTCTATAACCCTATTTGCGTCTGTGTCACCATTTGCTTGCTGCTAAAGTCAAGGCTGCAGGTGACAGAAGAAAACAGACTCCAGTGCACAAAGATTTGTAAAATACACTGCTTGTTCACAGTTTTTACCTGTATTCAAGGGAGAGCTGAGAGTGTCTATCTCTATGCTGGAGCTCCAGGTGTCAAAGCATCGTTAAAAACTTGTTAGGGTTGTAAAGGAAAGCACTTAGAAATCATGAAATGTCAAAGCTAAGACTCATTTATAAATTCATCCTTCTTTAAAATATGAATAACAGTGTAGGCAGCTTTTAATTACATAGCCATGTTCTGCTTCTCTTAGATTTACATGCAAGTGAGACTAACTCGGTGTGCACGTATAGAGAGCTATGCAGTCTGGGAAAGCATATATTAAACCCCTTTTTCTTACCTATAAATAGAGATGATTCCAAACCAAAGCCCTAGCTTCAAGCTAGCTACGGACCTTAGGGAGTTCAAAATCAGAATCTGGATTTGGATCTGAATTTAGCAGCTTAGGCCCATCTGCAATAAATACATACAGGATGAAATGTAGATAACTGAGATATAAGGCTATATAGACTTCAAAGTGACTCTGATAAAATCATGATAACCACAAGAAAGAAGTGGTGTGTGATCTCAGATGAGATATGCCCAAGACGTCTATACAGCTTAATTTTCCCACATTGTGTCCTTTTATCTTCAATGGATAAAAGGTGAATTATTATTATTATAGGCAGTGGAGTAGTAACGCCTGTTATTCAGGTTGTCTAACACTTTCCATTGTTCCCCCTCTAGTCACTCGTTTATAACTTCTGCAGACTTTAACCTTTTGAGCTGAAGTTTCCCATACTTGGTCTTTGCCTCAGGTTGAATTTGATCGAGAATAGGTATTCTGTTTTCAAGACTGTAGCAATAGTGGCGGCAATAAATCATGTCAACATTTGCTTCTGCGTTTGTCAACTGTCATTTTAAGATAGCTGGAGAGGGGATAAGGGAGCAAACAGACAGCTTTAACAGCCTGCACCGTCATACTCACCTTACTGAAAGAGAGATCATGTTAAATCTCAAACGACAGAAAGTCAGGCAGCAGGTGGGTGGGAGATGAAGGAGAAAATGGCATTTCTCACACGATGGCACCTGTGCTTTCCTTCTCACAGGAGCAGCCCCTGCCTCAATAGAGCCATCCACCTGCTGTTGTATCCATAGGATTCAGTCTTTCACATGGCAATGCAAAAAATAAAAGAGGTCTAAGTCTGAGAAATCTACACAGCCTGAGAGCTGTCCCACATTCCCCACCCAATCAGCAGATAGGAGCTCTGCTCAGCCAACCTGCCGTGGTAGCTGATAATTATTGTTGTATTAATTGGTGCTGTCCAGACTAGACAGAATGTAAAAGATCCCACTGTGTCCAATAATTAATGTTTTTCCCTCACTGCAATGTCATTAATAAGGGGTTCCTCCAAGAAACAAGTAATTGGATGGTTCAGCTTCATTAGGGTATTTTTAGATAAGGTTTGGTCTAGAGACATATAGGAAAGCTTATTATGTTTATTTAGTCTGTATTATCTATCGCTAATGTGTTATACTGATTTTGTATCTTCCATATTCTCAGGGATTGTAATGATAAAAGGAATGCGCAAATTATGATTTAAATGAGCAGAAATACTGACTTGAATTTAGTTATAATAAAATGATAAAAAAAATGCCATCTCAAAATAAATATCACCTATAAAGTATCCTATAAATCTCCCCTTTTCTCAGAGATGCCCAAAAGCATTATCACAGGAAGACAGTCAGATTTTACTAATTGGAGATGAGCATAGCGGAATGCTCTTGTTTTGGCAATTATCTGAGCAGCTTTTGAAACTGGAATGTGCAAATCTGGTTTTGGAAATAACTTTGACAAGAAAGACTAAGGGGCTTTTTCAGGGTATCGTTTACATGGTCATGTATGACTTTATTATTCTGCAAAGATGCCTTGGGAATCTGACTCACATGAAAACTTGATATGCAAGTGAGCTATAGACCAGGATGTGGCGGATTTACACAGGAAACATATATGGCTAGTCAAAACAGCTCTGTTTTACCACAAAGGAGCTTTGCACATGCTTTCCAAGGATTTTATGTGGGAGCTTACTCTTGAACGTAGCACATAGCCAGGTTTTTCACAACCCAAAGTTACTCTAGTTAAATTTTTAGGGCAACTTAGCTAAACTGGTCCCATTCACAGCTGCATACTTCTTAATCTCATCACAAGACACAGATCTCCCACTAGGAAACGATAATCCACAGTTTAGTGTCTGTATTATACTTAGTGCAAACACAAGAGACCACATTCATCCCAAAGTAATTCTCTAAATATGAGAGATCTTGTTACAACAGGGATGCATTTGGCCCACAGGGTGTCAGATAGTGAAATGGACTCATCACGCAGTGCTAAATAAAAGCAAAGAAAACCATCATCAGGGAAAGTGCTTGGAGACTTAGATGATTTTAGTTGATCCTTATTAAGCTATTGCATTGGTCAGCATTTTCAGTAAGTTCTAGCTGTGGAAGGGCTACTGAGCCAGAATCTGATCTTGGGTGTTTACAAACCTAGAGTAATTCCATTCTCACTGGGGCAAATGAAAAAACAATTTGCCTTCTCCCTCCCTACTGGATACTTCTTTGCCAAGAATCCTGCATATTGACAGCTTTATGCAAACTGCTACAATCCATACTACTTTAAAAACAAGGATTCTTATAAACAACATGCAGGACATGTCCAGACAAATTTCTAGACCTGCCACACTAAGTTCACCTCACATAAAAGTGAATACAGCTTCAAAGTCACCATATCTTAATTTTCTTTCCTAATAGAATGTTATTTTATCAAACATATTTCATTAATATAAATTATCTTTAAAAGGCACAGAATTTTGTTTCCTGTCCATGTCCTACCCCAGTGTCTCTGGACCTCTGTCTGCTTTAGGATAGTATAGAGAAAATCACATGTAATTCTGCTGAATTCAGGGGTGTTACACCAGCATAAATCATAGCACAGCAATGGTGTCCCAGGTTCCTCAATAAGATTCACAAAAGTAAATTCCATTACTATGTGTAGAAATACATCTTCCTCATAATGATATGACTAAACTTTTGTATTTGAGAATGGTAGCAGAGAGACCCCTCGAAATCCAGGTATTGATAACTTGCTTTATGTTTAAAGATGTCAACAGAATACAATGATTCGCAGCATCCTTATTAGTTATCTTTAGTAAGAGAGAAGAAGATTTCAAGTAAGGGAATGAGGTTTGCAATATAACAAGATAAAGTCATCTCCTGCAGCCTAGAGGATTTCTTTAATCTTATTTTTAGAGAAGAGCTGAGGAGCTTTTGCAAAACCGGCTTGTTTGGATTCAGTTTCTATTTTATCTCATCCACGAAAGTTTAGAGTTGAAGGGGAAACAGATAAAAGTTTTGAGCAAACTGGGGTGGTTTTACATTGCTCTCATCAACCTTCTCAATCTGGGTTTGGTTTTGTAATACCAGTCTTAATCCAGATCTCTCCTTATCCAGTGTGCAAAAACACGGGGAATTTTTAGAAAAGTTTGAAATTAAGAGATATTTTTTAAAGTCATTTTCTTCTAGTTTGCACCTAGAAAATTGACAGGTTTTTTTCCATTTAATGTACTGTGTGTGTCTATGACAAAGGTTTGATAGTCTTAAGTGGAAATATTTAATTTAGATTTGCTCATGAGGAAATTTATCCAAAAACTAACTTTGCCCAAGGAAAACTTGAGCATTAGATAAGGCCCTCTTTTTCTTTACAGTTTGTTTTTTTTTTTTAGTATTCCAACCAATCTGAATACTTTTAATTCAAACAGGAAAGGTGATTTTTAAGGTTCAGGAGTGCATCTGCATTTTGTTTTTCAGGCCCATGATTTTCATCTTCTCTGTATCTGGAGTAATTTTTGGTATCAATAGGAAAAAGAGTGAGGAGTGGGACTCAGAGATAAAATATTTTCATTTCTTCCAACATGATAAAATATTGATCACTGAAGACGTCTGCTAGGAACATCTTCTCTCATAAGGGAATCAGATATCTCCTCTGAAATGTGCAACAGTCCAATTAACAGGAAAAAAAATCACTTGAGATTAAGTTTTTCTAAATTGACTATTCTTGGTTACTATTGTGATGGTTCCTTATGAACATGATTCCAAGGTCCCAGAGCTGTCAAAGACCACCAAACTTCTACATTTCTCATCAACTGCTGCAGGAGCTACACAAAGCATGAAAATTGATATTTTACTACAGTCATTCAACATGGCCTTTGATCAAGAAAAACAACATCATTTCCCTTGTGTATCCCCTCCTTCTCTTCAGGGAGAAACAGGTAAATCAACACTCATCTTTCTGGATTGCTTTACTGTATGTGATTCATTCAGTACTGCCAAATATTTCTGTCTTGTCTCCAAAAAGCTTCCAGAGATAAATGTTAAAGTCCTGAAGGACCTCAGGCCTTTCCCTAAAGTCTGAGCATTCTTAGCATTTGTTCCTACATCTCTAAAGTTCCTGCAGGCAAAGATTTACAAGCCCTGTCCTTTGCCTGATATTACTCAACAAGAAGGCTGCTGGAAGAACAAGAAAGACAGAGTGGTTTGAAGCGCCAGGAGTGAGAAGATTATACCTATTTATACATCTCTGCTATCAAATACAGCATCTTACAGATTTGTCTATGTTTAGCTGCAACGAACATGTGGATTCACATCTACTGGAACTCACTGGCTGACAGAAGAGTGTGTGCTTGGTAGGGCTTGGCTCCTATATGGTCAAGGGGCTCTGAACTGCAAAGTCAGTCTTGGAATTCTTTCAATGTCCTTGCAGAGATGTGAGCTTGGCTTGCAGAGCTAAACATAGCAATGATGACCAAAATCAACTGCGTCTGTCTGCACCACCCCCAAAGGGTGTGATTGGCTCTTGTAGACTTGGACCTAGCCCTCATGATTCAGAAGCTGAGCTCCAGCCAATATTGCTATAATTTGCAAAGGGGAATAAAACCACAAATGTTAGTAAGAACCATAATTCAACAATCTGTTTACTTAACAGGACAGGTCAGCTCTCCACACCACATGCATAGAGCAGTCCAGTTTAAGGGTCTGTCTCACTATTCAAAATTACTTGCCTTTAATTCATGAAGTCACTGGCTTCCATGACAACTGACTCACCAGAAAGTAGTGATCAAGCAAAAATCTAAAAAAATGAAACTAATGGAATGATTTATCATATAAAGATTTTGTTTCTATTCTTCTCCTTTCATACTTGAGGTGCTCTCCCACAGGGTCTGGGTGCCACGACCAGCAGTAACTCTGCAGCACCACTCATTAAGTGCTCTAAAAACAGAAAGCCTGTGTAAACAAGTTCTTTCTCTCTGCTATGTTGAGCTGCTATGTTACCATGAGGCAAATGCATTTTGATTACCAATGGACTATATAATTTTCCAGCATTTTTCATTGTTTATGCTTAAACTGAAATGGGAGAGACAACCCTTCTATGGCTATCACACAACCAGACTGACTGCTTTGGAAATATGTTTAGAAACAAATCCTCAGTGCCTTGGGCAATCTGGACACAAATACCAACAGTTAGGAGAAAAGAAAGAAACTTAGAAGGGGATGTCTCCTTTTGCTCACTGCCAGCCCTTGAATTACTGGGAAGTCATTCCTAGAAAAAGGGCCTCCAGTCAAGTTGGTGAATGGAAGAGCTGCCACCAGAAAAATCAATTCTATGTGGTGACAACCCAGTGCTTCTGCTCTGGAGGCCTTCCTCCTTTGAAGCTAAAAATCAAATGAAGCTTCAAAACTTCATCTCAGCTCTAAATTGCCATAAATCTTATTTGTGCTATGAAAGGAAACAAAGTACCTTGAATGGGTAATCAATCGGCTGATGTGCCCTGGAAGTCCTGTGGGTTCCTAGTACAAAGAAAATCCCTTCCCTTGTCTCCAGAAGGTATTTGATTTTTCACATTGCTCGGGGTGTTCCCAGTTTTGCACAAAGAAAGGAATATCACATGCTGACACTTGTGGAATCATTTTCATTCACACATGACTTGATTGGAAAATGAGCCAGTTTTATTTCAAGGGGATAGACAACACCAGGAGGAAAAAGAAAGAGGGAATAAAACCCACACTGATTGTGAATACAATAAATGATACACACGCACACACACAAAAAGGAAATTGAAGAATGGAATCTGACCTTCCTTGAAATGTAAACTGTGTACAGATTTACTTTTAAAAATGAACAGATGTTTCTGAGATTAGGGGAAACTACTGTATAAAACCTCTGCTGAGTGCCTAATATTTTAGATTCCACAACACATGGTTTCTTAAAGCCAAAGTTTCAGAACTCTCTACTTTCTAGTAAACTATGAAACAGTCCAAAAAATGCATAACTCCTGCATCTCTCCAGTTCCTGATTTTATATTTAGTTCTCAGCATTATCAGAGATCACTTACTGGCACGAGACCCAGCAATCTGTCATCTTGCTCTGTAACGTTGCATAACATTATTGTTGGCAGTCCTGGAAAGGAGACAAGCGTATTTGATAAATAACACACATTTTTCCTCCAGCAAAATATGCACACTTGAATCCTTCGTGAGACATCAAACATGGTTGCAGTTCACGCATGTTGCTAGACTGGTTTGGTTTTGTTTTGTTTTTTTCTATGTTATCAGCAGTGGATAAAGCAACCAAAGAAAGGAACATGCAAGATTTTACCTTGCCACTTCCCTTTTGAATGGCAGCAAGCTGGAAGCTGCAGCCTTAAACCCCTTACTGACTCACTGGTAAAGAGGGCTTATAATATAATTTACCCATTTCATACATGTCCAGTGCCTGAGAGAGGCACTTCAGTGTCAATTTTCTATCTGCTGCTCAGTTCTCAAGTACCCACTCAGCAACATGAAAGTACTTGATGAATTTTGGTTTTTAAAGGGATATTTCCAAATAGAGCATTATTATAGTACCTTTCAACTACAATGGCTATGTGAAAAGGTTTCAATTAGTAAAATATACGTTAGATTGATGTGTCAAGGGACTTGGGATGTAGCTGCTGGGATGCCGGCACTTTTGCATTTATCCAATGCCTGATGATACAGCAGTAGCACTTCCATATTCCTTTTTCTAGCCACCAGCAAGGTCTTAGCCTCATGGGTTCATGCACACTGTGTCCATTATAAAAATACTATATTTTGGCATAATCAGAGAGGTAAGACACACATATTCTGTCTTATACCATGGTGGGAAATCATTGTTTTCAAAAGTACCAGAAGCAGCAGAAGATATTGGTTCTACCTTCTCAACGGCCTTATCTTCAAAGAATTGCAAAATTCAGTTAGCCTTTTACAGTTTCCACACTTGGCATCATTCAGAGCAATATAGAACACATGCTTACCCAGGTGTGTGTGTTTATACACATACATATATATATTTATTCACACATGCACACAAAAGAGCGTGGAATTTTTTGGTGAATTGGATCATTCTTAAAACGTTTTTTTTTTTTTTTAATTAAATGAAACAAGTCAATTTGGAAGCTATCAAATGCAATTTAGAATTTTTCAAACACCTCAGATGTATATTACTGACTCCAAAGAATATCAGCTATGCCTGAAAAATGTGTTTGTAGTATTTATGCATCCAGTCACTGTTGTGGTGGTTAATGAAGAGATAAGCCATGAAATACATTGCTCTTGTCAAAATTAAACTGTGAATCTGGGATGAGTCTAGAGTAGGCAGAAGAGATACTTCTTCCTGCCTATAGTGAACTGACCTTTTAAGTACTGTCTTTTTCTTCTTACACCAGCTGATTTCTGAAAAGCAACTGAATTTTGCATCATATTTCAACACTGTTGAATGTAACTGTCGTTTTTATCTACACTCTGTTTGACAAGTTGATTCTGTGATTAAAGGATTAAGTTTTATGGATAATAGAAGTATTTATTGATTTATATAGCTAAATTATTTCACTTCCCTATATATTTGTATCCGAATAAGATCTTTAGCTGGAGTGATTACACTGAAGCTGACACGCCAGCTGAAAACTGGGTGGTCTATAATGTGCAGAATTAATAGAGCTACCCATGTGAGCCAAAGACTACAAAAGGATCTTCAAAACTCTTAAATTGCTTCAAGAGGGCTTGGATCAGGCCAAGAATAGATGGATAGAACTTCATCTCAAATTATTTTAGAGATTCTTTATTATCCTCTCTCCTCTTTCTGTCCTAGGATTTTCTTAAAACAGTAGGTAGTTAAGAAATAGAGCCAGAAAATGAAAATTATGAACAAAAAGTTGTTTGGGGTGTATAGAAAATAAAACATTGGTCTAAAGACCAAAGATCACCTGTGCACATCAATACTACAAGGCAGATACCTAATGTAAATTACATTGTGTTGCTAATTTACACTGAAGCTTCTTGTCTATTTATAGCCTTCAAAATACTTCCAGTAGGAAGATGTGAGCCAGCACAGTTTCATTACCTTTTTACATGCATTACATATGCAGTGCAAAATGATGTAATTGCTTGATTGTTCTTATTAGATGTTTACAATATGTGTAATATGTATATAGTATTATACATAAATCTAACAGGCAAAACAATTGCCGTCAAAACCTTTGTTTTAATTCACATATGAATCCAATGCAAAGGTGGTGCCAACACTGGTTATTGTCTCCCAATTTGATTTACAGTCTCCATGCTATGCCTGGTATACACAAGTAGGGGCAAAATGTCTGATGTTTGCAAATGCCCAAAAGGTGAATAAAGATCACCCTGCTCCCAGCATGCTCTCTGCTGTCAAAAACCAGCAATTAACTTAATAGGGTTCCTGAAATGTGGTAGATCCATGAGCTGTGGCATGTGTTGACATTCTCCAACTGATCTAAACAACCTCCCATCACTGAGTAGCAGGATATATTTGCTGTTTGAATTATTTAGGAGGTTGTTATGTGAATTATAAAATAGCACTTTGCAGTATTAAGTCTAATATATTATGATCTTCAATTGATTAGGTAAGATTTTGGGATTATCTATAAAGGTTAGGATAAAACAATCCAGATTCTGGCAATCTGTGTGCAGAGCTGGAGCTTCAAACTATATGCAGCAAAAAGTAGGAAAAAGAAGTTATCTTCTAAGACAACTAAGAGGTTTTTCTTCTAAAAACACTAGACTGCTTTACTTTTTACACACAAACTAGCAAAAGAAATGTGTCTTGAGATGTCCAAGAGCAACAGGGGAAGTGACTCATTCAGTGAACTCGAGCAGCATCAATATTTTTATGAGTTTTAGCAGATATTCGTGCAGTGAGATGTTTATGTGGGAAAGAAAATGGCAGTGTCTTGCATGTGGCCAGGACTAAAGAAGAGGGAAAAACAAAGCACATTGGATTTGCACAGGAGGAAACCATCAGGCCTGAGATAGAGTCATACAAAGGAAGTGCATGATAAATAAATTGATGTATAAGAAAGCATAAAAGCAAGAGTGAAAGAAACACAGAGGGAGAAGAGACAAAGGAACAAATCTAAAACAAGGTGCAGTGGAAGGTTGAAAAAGGAAATATAAGATAAAGGAAAAAAACCCAAGGCTTTCAAAGCACTTGAGAGCAACCCATGAGGCCTCACAAAGCTTATGTTTGCTCCTGTTTGTTTCTTCTTTCTCATTGCTTCCCTATTTCTGTGCTACTGGCTATCTCTTCTAACAATAGATGTAAGAATATTGCCTCACTATAAACATAAATAACAGATTTAATGCTTCTGCCGCTTCAGGGAAGAACGAGAAATCTCTGATCTTTTCTGACTGGCCTTTTAGTGGAGCATAGGAATGAAATCTGACAGGCCTTCAGAAAGTGTGTAGTTTCCATTAAAAGCAATGCATTTATTTTATGAGATAAGGCCCAACTGAGTAGTGCTTTCTTGGATCTTGTGGGGCTCACCATTTAGAGATCATCACACCGTATGTACCTCAAGATGACATCAGAGTTTATGTCCCTCTAAGAACACGGCTTTCTTGTGACGAGCTGCTCCATCCCAGTGAAGTCTAGTGAGCAGAAGTTGGGTAATAAAAAGATATTACCTGGCACAACCAGATACATTTACTTGTAATTGATTTTTCACTGCCAGGCCAAACTCTGAATAAATATGGCAAAGGAACAAAACTCCTTAACACGGCTGAGTGGAGCTGTACAGAGCTGCAGAAATTGGTAACCTGGCTGCAGCCTGAGTGCACATATCCCCTGGAGTTAAGCAGACAACTTTCTGTCAAACCAATGCAAACTCTGTAAATCCTACAAACAAATCTGCCTTCTTTACCCCAAGCCAGTTTCAGCATCATTCCTGCACCTACAACCCACTAAAGTCAACCTTCAAACAAATATTCCTTTTAAACCTGGAAAGAGCCTCACGTCGTGTTCCATGATCAACACAGGGTGAGCAATCCAGCCAAGCAGTTAGATGGCTTTTAATCTCATCCCAAAATATCAGTAGTTTTCATTTACACCAGCCACGTGGTTTGCCAGGTAAGGCACTCGGGGCCAGTCCTGTGGATCTCCATGGCAGGCTGGTGGCAGCTGCCTCCCTCCCACCAAGTAGCTGAATCCTTTTTAAACTAGACATGGTGAGACTTTCTTGTTAGTACTTTATATGGTCAAAAGCAGAAGGGTGGCAGGGACACCTGGAGGAAAGGAGGCTCACTGTAGAGAGGTGGGTGTTAGTCTGTTCAACCAAGGAACATGTGATAGGACAAGAGGAAATGGCCTCAAATTGCACCAAGGGCAGTTTAGATTGGGTTTGAGGAATAATTTCTTTGCTGAAAAGGTTCTCAGGCATTGGAAGTGGTTCCCCGGGGCAGTGGTGGAGTCGCCATCCCTGGAGGGATTGAAGAGTTGTGTAGGCATAGTGCTGAGGGACATGGGTTAGCTGGGGACTTGTCAGTGTTGCATTAATGATTGGACTCCATAATCTGAAAGGTCTTTTCCACTCTAGGGAATTCTGTGATTCTGTGACAACCTCTGCCCACATTGGAGCATTGTGGTTATGTAGGAGGCCAGACCCCAACTCCACCCTCACTGATCTCCTGCCGGCAAAGGCAGTGGCTGAACACCACACACACCTTGCCTCATCTCACCTTGCCTCTCCATGGGGAGAGGGAAGGACAAGAGCCTCTTCCTGTTCTTGTTTTCTTTTGCACACCAAAATGTATCCCTCTTATAATTTCTGAAGAACAAAATTGTAAATGTCAACCCCTTATCTTTGCTCAGCAAACAGTTTACTAAATGCAGCTCATCATGTTTATGGAGCCCATTAATCTTGTTGCCAACAATGGGGATCGAGGCACATTGATCTGGGAGTGGTGGCATTATATAAGGGAGAATGAAATAAAGCAGAATAGTACAGGACTACATTAATTTCTAACATTGACTGTATTACAGCCAGCAGCTTAGATTAACATAATGTAAATTATTGCACACTACTCCTTTCAGGTATGTGTAGGTTTTTCCCAGCAATTATTTATTTTTCACTACTCCCCACTGTTCTGAATGCAGTTATTGACAAGTAACAAGGTATGGATTGTTATTGTTTTTCTTGTCATAAATCCCCATAGACATTTACTTAGTATGAATTAAATCACAATCATGTGTCATTTATTTTGCATAAAATGAGACATAAGTAGTCTTAATCATATAGCTGTAGAAAGAACAACCACGCCATTGTTTTCTGTATTTGAACAATAATTCTACATTTAAACTTAAATATTATAATTAGCAGCTTTGTTTGCCTTGCTTAGGAGTAAGATAGGCAAGATTGACACCTCACTTTTGACACCAGACATTAGATTTAATAAGCATAATTTTCATTTATTTGAGTCTAGACTGATTTTTTATCAATGTATTTATTGTAGAAAGCAAATGTACATAAAGAAAGTTGGCATATTTATGAAGAAAGCTGAAATTACTTTTATGTGTTGCTTTGTCCAACTGATAAAATACCTACTGGCACAAAACTACCTATAACAAGAGCTGAAATCCACCCAAACTGTAATTGACATGTGATTTTTAAAAATGCTCAAAGTAATAATATACTATCTCCTAAGTAAAGATTCTTCTGTTCACTCTTTATCCATTTCCAAGAATCTTTTTGTCATGTAAATTTGCATTGATTAGTTTTTAATTTGAGTTTCTAAAAATGTGCTCTGAATACTTAATTCCAGCAAAAGTACATCTTCTTTTTTTTTTTCTTTTATTAATAGCAATAATTGCAGTCCACAAATGGGGAGCCTTGATGGATATTTTTTAATACATGTAAACTTCAATTGCTTCAATGATCTTTAGTTTTGCTGAAAGACTTACATTAGTTACCTATGCTGGTAAACTTAAATTTCAAGGAAAAAAGGAACAATGCTATTTAAGTCCCAATCCTGCTCTGCTTAAGCAAGGAAAACTGCATTTTCTAGGCCAAAATTACAGTGTGACACACAAGTAAGTGTGAATTTTGTCAAAAGTATGATCTGTGAGTACAAATTCACAATGGATATGATGATTGACAGTCTCTTGCTGGCACCAGGAATCTGTTCTGGCCCAGAAAGGATGCAGCTCTACACAGAAAATGGCATTTCCTAAGAGTCAGGGGCCAAAAATTGGTGAGGAGCAGCTCTTCCCCCAGCAGAAGTGAACGTGAAAGCAAGGTGAGCTTTGCTGCAGTGAAGTGTCTTGCTGAATCCTGGAACTGCCCCTTCCATTGCACCGAGAGGAATGAAAATATAAGGCGAGGTGGGCAAAATAAATTTGTTCAGCCATAAATAAAATCACCCATGGCAGAGTGTGTTTCCAAAATGAACATTAAATCTGGAGAGAGAAATTCTGTCCTCAGACAGGAGGGGTGAGGGGCAATAAAATAAATAAAAAGCAGCAAGCTTGAAGACTTAGCAAGGAGGGGAAAAGAGGTAAAATGAGTTAATATTTATCTAAGTATAGAAACATAGATATTTGTGTAAAGTTTGGGTTTTTCTCCAACAATACCTTAAAAATACAGATTCTGGTTTTTTTTATTTGTTTCTATTTAAGATGTTGGAAGATGTTTCACAAAGAATATTAGCTTTTGAAGTATTTTTTAACAATCAAGGTGGACAATTAATTTCCTCTTTCTGGACATCCAAAACCTTATGTATTTATATAAAATTACATTCATAGCCATATTTTTTATTGTTCATAAATCATTTTTTGAAGCAAGCTTTTTATTTCTTTCCTCCTTTAAAGTAAAAACATATCAAATCTTACAGCATAGACATAAAAACAAATCTTATTTGAAATAATCTAAAGATTAAACTTTATTTTTCTTAGCTGATTGTATTATTTGAAGAAAAATATTTTTAAAATAATTATTCATCTGCCTGATGAAAGAAAGTACCTGATACATATTTTTATTCAAATATTACTCCCGTGGAATATTGGCAACATTTTATGTTTCAGCCTAAGCTACAAATTCCTTCAGAACAAATCAAATGTCTTTAAAGAATATTTCTGTTTGAAAAGGAATTAAGCTTTCCTGAAAGAATTTTAAAGGTTGTGATATTCGCAGTCTGATAAAGCAGCACCTTTAATGAAATTCTAATTAGCAATTTCATGCACTTTGCTATTAGTCATATCAGATTAGTGCACATTTTCACAGCCTTCCTTTAATTAAGTGCACTTATTCCAAGTTTCAAACACTTTCCTTATAAGATGAAAACTGTGCTGAAATGTTATTTAGTAAACAGCAGAAGTGTGAACGTAAAGGTGTGTATCTGTGCACTGATGGACATTTTTCAACTGTCCATGAATGTATACATTTGTTGTTGTTGCCAGTTGCTTTATGTGCTTTGTTTTCTGCTATTTATTTGCATGCATTTTGCAGGTGTCTTACAAAAACGCAGAGAGATGAAGTTCAGTGTTTCAAATTACTCCAAAGACGTTCAAAAGTTTTGAGTGGCTGACTCATCCACATATTTCAGATTCAGACAAGAAAAGGAAAATTTGTATTAAAAAAAAAATTAAATCAGATAATCCACTCTGAAGTACCCACGTTTGCTTTCCTGAACATCATCTTCTACCACATCACCTTGCACCATCGCAGGAGAGGTGCTTGGTGTAGATATACCTTGTGGACCCACTATTTTACCCACCCAAATCATCAGCAAAATTCCCATATATTTAGTGGGAAAAGGCGAGGCCTTATCTCTCATATAAGCATATTGCATTGCAAAGGGAAATACTTCTAAAATACTGTGCATAACACCCATCCCTCTGCAAGCTGATTAACTTATGGGCAGCATTGCAAAAGGTGAGAGATTACAAACACTGCATTAATTCACAGTGCACCTTGTTTTGCATGATAGGAGCAACACAGGGAGTGATTTAACATACATAATGATAAGCAAGCCTATTATGTATGGGTAGATAAAGGATATAACACATTTCTTCCTCTTTCCACAATGTGCAGCTATAAAAACACCAACGCAATCATTTTTCATGTTTCCTGTATTTTTAAATATATATATGAATGTTTGTTTTCTCATTCTCCAGAGCAGAATATTTTGGTTTGTTTTTAAATGCTCCTTCCCAGGTACTGCTCCTCAGGTCTGTCATGTTCCAGGATTTGCATTTTATTGTATTAGCTAATTGCACATGTTTTCAAACACATGTTCTTTTGCTGATGTCATTCATTTAGACTGTAACATTTCTGACATTTTTAGGTAGTCCCCCAGGCCTCGTAGCCCTCTTAGCAGGGTCCTTTCAGTGAGGGGTGTTTGCTTTATGATTACTGACTGACATCTCAATAACTTGGAACATATTGAGCGGTGCATGTCTAGTGAGCAGCTTTTTTAAATGCATGGTCCACTTTGTCAAGTCATGTGCGAGCCATAATTTAGGCTAATAATTACCAGACATGAATGCTATGAAACATTGATGTCTACACTTTTTTCCCCCTCTAAGTACTGAATTTTAATACATTCAGAAAAGGTTTTCCTAAGGCCATGATAAGCCCCCCAAAAAGCTCATATGGAAGCACTTTAAAAGTGATAAATGATTTGGAATCTACACTGTCTACTGATGTACGTCTCAAGAAAGAAAATCAGAGCTAACAGGTGTTAGATAGGGAATGGTGAAGCATTTTAATAGAATTGTCAAAATGTTGGTCCCAGATGCTGACATTAATGCATGCAACAAGGAATGTAATGCTGCACTGCCATTAAATGCTTATTTGTTTAAATTTCAAGCCGATGGCAGGAAATCCTAACTTTGTCCACTGCTTCTCTGTACAGGCCATCCCTCCTGTGCTTTCCTCTATGATTTGCATCAAAGTGTAATGGTTATATGGCTCACGTCTGCGTGCTTTAAATAATCCATGCCTGTCAAATTCCATTTTTTCCTCTCAGATCAGAACCATCATAACCTCTGCTCCGCCAGCCTTGAAGTCACTACAAATATATTTGTACAGTTAGGGGAAAATAATTTCAATATTGTGAGTTAAGGGATAATTAATCTTTGAACCATTTCCTTACTTCAAATGTATTTACTAAGTAATCTGCATGAACTTGTAATTATTATGTATTTGTAAGGTATTTTCCATGTAATCACAAAGTAGTTACATGGCCATATGAATCCTGTAAATTATAATGATACTGGGGGGGAAGGGGTATGAAGAGGGGAGATCTGCTGCCTATGTTAAAAAGCTTTTCCAGAAATCTTTGGAATTCTCTTCAGTGAGGTAGCCTGAGAAGGCAGAAAAAGCACGTCCTTTAGAGATTACTAGAATTTCTGCCAACAAAAGAGATCCAATATCCATGTACAGTTCAGCTGGGTGAAGGGGGAGAGGAGAGTGCAGATAGTGACTGCTTTTTTATTTTTTTAATCTCTTGTTTTAACAGTAAGCCATTAATTTAAAAGTTGCTGTTATTTTTCAGAGGAATTGCAGCAGTTTACAGACTGCTGAAAGCTCAGCATCCATTCATGTTTCAAAGACAAAAGGGAGATTTCTCTTTCTAATCTTTGCAGAAGCCTAAATAGGATGTAGCCTGTAGTCAGACCATCTCCGGCTGTAATCTTGTCAGGGCTCAGCACACATGCATAGGCGTGCTCACACACACACAGCCTTACAGTCACAGCATTAATAAAGCCATTTTTCCAGCATGGTTGAAAGCCAGCAAGCAAGCTGTGTGATTATTGCCATTTTAAAATAACTTGGGAGGCAATAAACAGATATTAGGACAAAAGAACTGATGAGAAGTGAGCACTATGGTGGGTCAGATCAGAAACGTGGGATGGAAGAGCCTTGGATGTGCAGTCAGTGGGGGAAACCTCCTGTGCTAGAAGAGCAGGGTTGGTTCATCCCTGACTGGCACCTTATCTCTCTGTAGAGCTCGCAGTTAACAGCCAATGCCTTTTTGGAAGCTTTTCCTTACAGATGAGATATAAAACCAATGCCTGCCTAACCCTTTATATATAGTAAGGATCCCATGGTGCTTTCCAAAGAGGAAAATATTAACTCAGGCACCACAATCATATTCTGCTTACTTATAACCCCCGTACAATTTAAATTCGGTCTGGTGTTATGTTATTTTTGACTTCCTGACCCAAATTGGTGTGCATGTAGCTCTGAGCTGTTAAGCAGATGATCGCTCCTTTCCAGCAGTCGATCCATTTCTCTGGTGCTTGGAAGAGATTCCTCAGCCTGTGTTTCAGTGACCCTCTCCTGGAAAATGTACCGCATGTTAAACCGTTGGCTGAACACGACACAGCAGCCACGGGGCCATTTTTACTCTCCGCACACATCCTTAGTTCCCGATACTACATCCTTGCCAGAGACTGCAGCTGGAGAAAAGCTCTCAAATCCCTCTGTTGGTTAAAAGGTGAAAATGCTCCAGAAACATTTTCCTCTCCTTTCTACTCACAGCTCACTTAGCGCCCAGCATATGTGCAATAGCAAAGTGCATTCTTCTGAGTGTCAGTGCCGGGATATACACTCTCATTTTCATAGAATCACAGAATGGCAGGGGTTGGAAGGGACCTCTGGACATCATCTAGTCCAACCTCTCTGCTGAAGCAGGTTCACTACACCAGCTTGCACAGGATTGTGTCCAGGTGGGTTTTGAACATCTCCAGAGATGGAGACTCCACAACCACTCTGGACAGCCTGTCCCAGTGCTCTAACACCCAGCACTTGTCCACTTTATGGCTTAGCACTTGAGAGCAGAAAGAACAGACACTCTCTTGGTTCCTGTCCTACCCAGATTTTCCCCCCAGTGCCCTGGGGACTGTCAACCCCTGGAGCTGCACCTTTTCAGAGGGAGTCCCCTCAGATCGTACCTGCTCTGCAACTTAGCAGATGCTGAAAAAGGTGGGTGAAACAAAACAGACAGCTCACTGGCAGCTGCAAAAACAGCTCACCAGAGTGGCAAGTGGAGCTTCGTGGTCAGGGATGGTGTGGTGGGGGAATTCCTGCTCTGGGACAGCTGAGTAAAACACACTGGGAGCTAAAGTTCCTGGAAGAGCAGACTGTCTGAATTGCTTTTTGTACCTCTTTCTATTGCAGTGTCACCTGAGCGTGTTGTTGCCTTCGCTTGCTTTTAGATAATCTGAGTGCTTGAAAATGAGGAAGTTCAGCCGGAGAAAGCCACCTGAGGATGGGGGATTTAGTGTACCCAGATTTCAGGGCAAAGACTGGAGCCAATTTAGTTACTAGTCACATAAAACTTGTGCCACTCTTAAACCAGCTCTCCTTGCTGTCACCAGCCACCTGGCAGAGGGTTGCTCGTACAATTGCATGCAAGCACACCACATACCAGCTCTGCACTTGTCCTTGTGATTGACCAGTGTTGTTTGGCGGGCTGAATAAAACCGAAGGTATGCACGAGCCACTTCATGTATCTGCTAGGGCATAAGAGAGACGTCTGTTTGCCATGTCCTCATCAGTGGTTGCAACAGAGTCACTTCAATGGGGAGTTCCACTAAAAGCAAAAAACTTTCCTTCGGCAAGTAACATTGTCCTCCCCAGGCTGTGGTCCCAAGCAGGTATAGGAGTGTGCTTGCTGTCACATGATTGTGTGAAATGGAATGAGCTCCAATTTCCATTTATGAGTTTTTACAATCAACGATATGGTGAAAGATTGCTTGATAACTTCACCTGCAAATTTCTGTTTCTGAATGTCCCAACAAGCAGCCATGAGATGTTTTTAATTGCACATATTTTACAGTACAATGCTGAGCTTGTACATTTTATTTCCATATCATTAGTGCAGGTGGCTGCTATAATTTTAGAAAATTTTTTTGTGCTATTTGCAGTCAATTACTTTTTTCATGTTATTTTTCCTTCCTCTTTATCATGCAAGTGTAGCTCTTGGTATGATTCATGTTAACTAGAAATGTGCCCAGGCAGAGATCAGATTTCAGATCCCTCAAGCCCATTGATGCAAAGTTCCGTAATCGGCCCATTGTAGAGAAAAATTTGGAGTCTGTATCCTCTTTTGTCAAAGTCTCTGGGGTTTTGTTCAGATCATTTGCTAAAATTAACTCAGGTGAGTAGTAGCTTCAGTGGACTACTCTCTGCTGTCACAGCCCCCTTACACAGCCAAGACCTATTCCTATCTAAATAACAAATTCTATGTAGTGAACAGTCAAATATCAAACACGGAACCATTTGGGCACGTTGTCCAAAAAACACCAATTCAAGCTGGAGTGGGCCAGAGAAGGATTACTAAGATGATTCTCTGGTGTGGAGCATCTCTTATGACAGAAGATTAAAACATTCTTACTTGCCCAGCTTTGTAAAAAATGAGGTTGAGGGTATATAACTGCTGGTGAAGTACTGCAGGATGAGCTAAACGACAATGTTTAAAGATGAAGAAATTATTATAAAACTAGTTATGAATAAATAAGTGGAGGCTTGGAATTGGAAGGTACCTAGCTCCAAAAGGCACAAGGCTCTGTAGCAGACTCCCAATTATTGGTTGCAAAGAAATGCAATCACTTTCAGCATTGAGTTTTAATGTACTGGGAGGCAATGAAACACTTGATCCTCAGTATACAGGAGGTGTTTTCCTGTAGGGAGTGATTTACAAAGGTTGTATATAAGTAAAAAGCAAAAAAAAATTGGTTTGATGAGTACCCTGAGGTCCTGCGTGACCAGCACTAGAGGCAGACGTCTTGGTTTGTGTGCTCTCCCCACAGCTGGCGTGGAGCACCTGTTGTGATTTATCTCTTCATTCTTACAGCAAGACAGAATCCCCCTCTCAGCCCTTTACTAGTAGGGACAACCATTGGATGACAGAGTGAGAAATCGTCATGTCTGTGCAAGAACCACCTTGCTGGGACTGGGCAGGATAATCATGCTGGAGAACCACAAGATTATAGTGCTAAAGAAATAGAGGAAGCCTTGTTTTCATTTCTGCTCCAGAACCAAATCAAAACATTGGAAATTTTCCACAAATGTAAAGGGAGAGGGAGGAATCTGTACACAGAGAGTAGAAGCTTCAAACATTTTGATTAGTTCATCATATTTGTTAGAATTTTGACTTTTTTTTTTAATTTGAATGCATAACACACAGTGGTTGAAATAAAATGTCTTTTAGAAAATCAAAATACTTCTGAGCCCAAAAGACTTTCTAGGAATGCTCCAATCTGATATTTCACAGTGGCTGTGTAAATCACTTCTGTGAAGCTTTTAGATTTGAAGGAAACAGCCTACTGTGACAGAAAAATATTACCTCAGTCCCTCTTCCCCGCAGCATGTTCTACCAGGAGTGTCTTTTTACACAAGGTGGTCCTTGCCCCTGGGCACCAGTATGGGTGATGCTGGCTGGATCCTGATCACACCCTGCACCTCCCAGACCTGTATCGAGGAAATAGAATTATTTGTTACCCCCTCAAATTGTACTGGGGACCTTGTAATATCCCTGGTGAAGTAAAAAAAGAGAGGGAAAGGAGAGGGAAAGACCACTTCCCAACAGTTTACATTACATTGACCACCCACTGAGCATCATCCTCCAGGTAAAAACTTCACATCTTCCCACAATTAACCCTATAGCTCTGATATTTAGACTAAAGCTTATAGGGAGAACTGACAGCAGGACTGGGAGCAGGCAGAGCAGCAGCAGGAGATAAGCTCCACTACCTCCAGTGAAAATGGAGAGCACATAGACCAGCCCCACCAAGCTGCTTGACCAGCAGGTAACAACCCCATAGCCAGACACAAGCAGCTTACCCCTCTATTAGCACGCAGAGATGGCATGAGCTCAGGTTCAAAGGACAGTTTTTCCACTGATCACACACAGCCCTGGTAGTGAATTTCTAGTTAACTAGAGCCCCTCAGATACAGTAACCCCCATAGCTGTTGGTGGGGTCAACTGGGAACATTTCTGAGGGTCTGTCCTCCCCTGGGAACTGCTGAGGTGTAGGGGATTTATTCACAGGGAGAACTAAACACTGTTGGATGAGTGAAAGAAAAGGTGATTAAGTGTGGTAAGACATCCTTCAATGGACAGGCAGATCATCAGGGGAAACTCGGTGACCTCAGAGGCCATGAGAATATATCAGAAGTGTCTCCGTTTGTGTAGGAGAAGACACGGACCTGGGGTAGACCTTATGCTGATACAAAAGGGGTTCTGGCAGTTTACATCAGCTGAAGAACACTCCCTTCATCCCTCTCTTGTAGACACAGTGCTGTTCCCTGCATGGTTCTGAGTAATCTTTCACACAGCAGTTCTCTTTTCCACCAATGTTGAAGCCTGCCCTGACCCCAAGATCGTTGCTGCACCAGCACCGTAACCTCCCTCTGCTCAGCCAAGGAATGTGCACGTGAGCCTTACACACAAGAAGACAATATTTCTTGCTTAAAGTAGTTGTTCTCCCCACAGCATTGCCACTCACCCAGTATGCGAATGCTTTTCATTAAACACAAATAATGTATTTTCTATCGACTCGAGCCTACGCTCTTTGTGCCATTCATCATTATGCATACCTAATGTATTTTGCAAACCCCCAATTCTCCCACTTTCTACCTTTTGAGGCATTTCTGAAATAAAATAAAAATATCACACCCCTCTTTAGTTTTAGACATGTATTTTTTTCAAAGCAAATGCATTCTGTGTTTTAAGTTAGATACCACCATGTATTTATGGGAGTTTAATAAGTTCTTCCATTAATAACATAGACAAACTAATTTACCAGAACGTGTCTGTTTTAAACTTTGGGAACAAAGAGTGGGAGTATGAAAATCAATCTTTCCTTTGTACTTGAGCCACTGACCCATTAAAGCTTTGAAGATCATTTTTTTAAGAAATTGTGAGGAGTTATTTAACTACAAACAGCAGCTACCTTCCCATTCCAGCTGCGTAATCAAGCGTAATAAATTAGAGGAAAAAAATAAAGGTTCACTCTATTTTTTTTTTTTATAACTGAAAATTCTTAATAGCAGTTTGACAAATCATCCCACAGTAGAAAGAAACCAGCATTCTTCCCAAGACTGCTGTTTAGCACAAGTTAAAGCATTGCTTTAAAGGGGATTTTTTTTGTCTTTAATGATGGTACAAAAATGTCCTTAGTTGCCCAGGCTTAATTATTTAACTCAAATTAATTGTAAAAGTTACCCATCACTAGAAAAAGTTAGCAAACCTGTGAACTACAACATTGTTAATGGCTGCATGCATGAAAATCTACAGCAATTCCTTTTTGCTTGAGAAATGAACTCATGATGGCCTTACTTATTGCTGGTTATCATTAATAACTATTTCACAGTTTAATGCTGATAATATGCTCAGTTATGTAAGAGTGGAAATTTAAAATAATCTTCATCTTAAACTGCTTAAGCAATCTGCATGCTAAACAATTATAATGATGTTTTAGTTATCAGAAACTCAAATGGAAAAAGTCTATATGGGATGCTACTAGAACCTGTCAGTAAAAGGCAGAAAAGTGACAGCTTTGTAAAAAAATCTAACATATGGATAGTGTGAAGGTTATTTTTAAAAAACAGATCTGTTGATTCAATGTTGATAGGCTCTACTTATGATAAATACACAACAATTTTCAAAGGCTTCAGATAACCTGAAATAGCATTAGTGTCTTGCTGCAAGAAAGCTGGTCAGGAACAGAATACAGTGCTCTATGATGGAGCATGGGAGGCTAACCCTGCAGCATTTCCCAATCACAAGGCTGGAAAGATCACATGAACGGGGTAAAACTTGGAATTTCTTTTTTTTCCTTATTTTTTAACATGTTTTTGCTAAATCTACAGGGGTTGATACTTTTCCCAAACAAGGGCAGCAGAAGTCCCTTCCCCTGCCCATACAAGATGTGCAGGAAAGGCTGTGAGAGAAGAAGAACTTAAATATTTTGCAGATTTATAATGTGCATACTGCAATTCACATTTTCAGAGAGGGACACCTGAGGCTTTGACACAAAACATAAGTGCAGTTTATACCTGGGAGTTCAGGAACTGTGGCAGACACTGGCACTGCCCACACAATAGCTGGACTGGTGCCTCACTGTTTATTCATCTGCACAGGATTATGGGCAGTTCTAGGCAACCTTGCAGTCATTTACTGCCTTTTTTTTTTTCCCCTCAAAGTGCCCAAACATTAAGATTCAGTTAATGTATTAAGTGATATTTTGCACTTATATACTTCAGTCAGTTTTATTTCAATTAGGATTGTCACTTCATTTCCACTTTTTTATATATACATATTTTTCAGGACATTTCTATTTGCTCATCAAGCAGATCTGTTTATCGATCTGAGAGATACTCAGTCCAGCTGCAGGAGTTTACAAGTTCTTAGAAGGTTCTTCCTTATATAAGTATCCAAAAATGCATATCCTGAGCAGGCTTTAACACATCATGTGGATCAAGGTCCAAGTTCCAAGGTCTAGTCCCTCGAGGATGTTTAGAGGAGTGTATTTTATTGATTGAAGGATTAATTTGCTTTGAGAATCTGAGCTGAAATGCTTGGCTTTACAGACTTCAGAGAAATGATGCCATGTCTCACTGCTATGGGTCAAGTACTTGCCTCCAGGGCCAGTTTTGACCAGCTCAGAGTTCCCCTTCCAGGTTGTTCTAAAACTGCCTCAATTATGCAAACCCTTTCATTAAGGCCAACCACACCTGAAATTCTCATGAGAACAACTTCTCCCAAAGCATTTCACTGATTTCAGCTATTGGAGCTGGTTGAACATATCTGCTTGAATCTTTTTAATTATTAATTGTTTACTGCTTTTGGCTGAACAAACATCTTGAACTTGGTAAAAGAGTCTGGTCACATAATATTCAGGTTGCCTGTGAACTCTTCACTTACAACTGTTTGCTAATAATTATTCATGACATATGCATTAGCCACCCCATAGCACGTGTCCATTCTGCAGGAAGTGAGTGCTGTCTTCAGCAGGAGCTTGGGCAAATTGGGTGGAATGCATCTTGCAAGTAAGGAAATCCCTTGAAGACCAAATAACCCCACAGTGTGTCAGCTGTGAAGAACGTACGTGAGAACTTGAGCACCAAAGATCTGTCAGTTGACGACTGCATGTGCTGAAGGCAATACCAGGAGCATGGAGAAAGATGCCACACAGGGAGCATTGCCTGACCAATGTGCTACAGCTTCTGCTTCTTGACCAAGCCTCCAGATCACCAGTCAGTAACATGATTAAGTACAAGCCTAAGTCCTTCTCACAGCAAAGAGCATACCTGTGGGCTGATTTCCTTTGTAACAGGAAGATGGAGAAGAGGTGACTCAGAGCAGATCTGATTAACGTTCATAAATATCTAAAGGGAGAGTGTCTAGAGGACAGGGCCAGACTCTCTCATTGGTACCCAACAATAGGACAAGAGGCAATGAGCATAAACTGCAGCATAGTAAGCTCCATCTGAACATAAGGAAGAACTTCTTTACTGTGAGAGTGACTGAGCACTGGAACAGGTTGCCCAGAGAGGTTGTGGAATCTCCCTCCTTGGAGATGTTAAAAAACAATCTGGACAAAATCCTGGTTCATGTGCTCTAGGAGTCCCTGCTTGAGCAGGGGGGTTGGACTAGATGTGACCTTCAGAGATCCCTTCCAACCTCAACCATTCTGTGATTCTGTCAAGATGAACTCACTTTTAATATTCCTACAAAATAATAATTCTTTTATAGTTAATGAAAATTGGGGATTTCCAGTGTTGCCAGAAAACAAGTGTCCTGATTACCCAGTCCTTAGACACAGCTCATTCTTGTTCTTTTTATCTCAAAAATGTGTATAAATCTATATTTTTTATCTATTTTATTCTGGTTTCTCAAAGACAAGAAAAGGGAGGGGAGAATCCCTGATGAAAAAATGTTATTTTAGTCAGATTCTGAAAATGGGGAAAGGTTCATTAGGTGAAGTTCAGAACTTCAAAATTACACCTGGAGTGTTTCTTCCCTTCCTTAGTACCAGAGATGAGAAAGTGCCAGGAACAGCACAAAATACAGTAGGGAGGATTTTCAAGTGCATCTAAGTCACTGAGGAGCTCAGTCCCTGGACATACAAACCTGAATCCCTAAGAAGCTTCTGAATAAAAGTCCATGGTAAAAATACCTTTGTTCTCCTTGTTTCCATTGTTGTTAATTAAGCACATGCCAAAAAACTGCATTTAGATTTCCTTTTTTTTAAATCAGTGTCATTTTTCTTAAAGTATCCCTCTGATTTGGCTGAGATTCAGTTTATACCATCATTAGAACAACATAATTTTTGTGTCAATTATTTATGCACTATGAGGTCTGCCCTAGAAACTATGTCAACATATTCTTCACCAGTGGAGATCATTAAATACAGGCAGCAATAGTGTTAAAAAACAAGCTTTTAGATCCATTTTACTTTGTTGCAACACTGCTTTGCAGATACTGAATTAGAGCCCATTTAAACCATTCAAGCATATAATCAAATTTCAGTAATGAGTTATTAATTAAGCAGGGGCATCCAATTCTGTGCTAACTGCCTCATAAACAATCGACAGGAGATTTGTGAATTTTGACTTCCTGACACTATTAAACAAATCAATATTAGGTTTCAGACACAGCAATTCAGACAGTTTTCCCTGTTATTTGGCAATCGTCTGCCTGGAATACTAATGAAAGAATTAAGAGCTGTAGATTTTGCATGTGTTCCATCAAAAAGATCCTTATCTGTGGGGAATTGGGGCCTGATTTGCATGGCAGAAGACTTTGCTTTTGTAGGTACAATTTTTCTCAATATGTCACTCATTAGTATTTATAAACTACAGAGCAGTGAAGCCTTCAGCCCCTATTCATAATGAACAGTCATATCCCTGCTGGAGATACAACTGAACAAAGCCATTTATTTATTTATTCAGTGGTCCTTTTCATTTATAGCTAACCTAACCTGCAGAAAACTTGCATCTAAGGAGATCCCTCAGCAACTTATATTTGATTTATTTTTCAGAAGGCTTTCTCTGTGTATATATATGTATGCATGCATCTATATATGAGTATGCATATACACAATTAGCTGATTAGCAACTAGCTGTATAAGCAATACATTGATTTACAAGCAGCAATTCAAGGCCTAGCAATTACTTCTGAAAAATTTCAACATCTTTCATAGATTTATTTTTTTCTTTCGCTCTCCTTCCTCCCAAAATGAATTCAGGCCCCAGTTCGGGGAAGCTTTTGGAGTTAAGCAGGGGCTTCGGTGTTTTGCTGAATTAGGGATTAGTGCTGTGAAAAGTGCTGGGTTAACAGTACTGCAGGATGAAGTCCGCAGAGCAAGTACAACAGCGATGCCTCCTCCACCGGCTGCCCTTTGCCGTTATAACTGAGTTGAACTTCACCTAGGGATAAGTGAGTGTTTAGTTTTCTTAATCACATACTCTTTGGCCCCTTAATGAAGAAGACAGCAGGGGCTACCAGCACCTGTTGAGGTGGCAGCTTTTGTAAGGAGGATTATCTGGCTGCTGAAAACTGGGCTGAGATGGCACGTGTCCGGTTCTTGGGGTGTTCAGGATTTGCATATCCCAGTGTTTTGGATGGTTTTATTGGAAATTTCTAGTTGCTCTCTCCAGAACCAGCTGAAGCAAACATATGACCCAAAACCATGACCTAAAATTTCTCCTTGACTTGTATCTGTGATTGAATATTTTGCTCAGACTCTGACTTAGAGACTCTACAGGAGATTGTTTTCTCATGTCAGTTTGCTGTAAACACATTTTTCCTTAGTTTCAGTATCTCCATCTCAGTCCCAGCTGCAAGAAAAATGCAGAAAGGTACATTAGACTTAAAATTAAGTTCATATTTCTATTACATACACCTCAGTTTTTAACACAAAAACAGTCTCTTGCCAACAAAAACACTGAATCTTGTTTGGTTAGCAAAATTTGTGCTGTATTTACATAAACAAGTACCCAACAATTTAAAGGATAAAAGCCTCACTAGCACAGAAATCAGTGTGAAAATAGGTCAGACACCAAGTCTTTTAAAAACAATGTTGGCAAGGAAGGATAAAAGTACTGTAGAGTGATCAGTTCCAAAGTGGGTCAGGATTTCATCTGCAGGAACAGGTCTCCAGCTTTATTTCTCCTGTAGAGTACTAATGTGCAAGTCCTACCCCAGGACTCCCTTGTTCTGCACACAGAGGAAAAAAGACTGTCTCTGCCCCAAATAGCTCGTAGTCAAAAGTACAAGTAAATGACAATGGATGCACATAGCCGGGAAATGTTGTCAAAGGACAGTACAAGGAAGTGAAGCTGTCTACTAAATGGCCAGGGCAATGTGAAACTGAATGCATCTTATGGCTGAGATTTGTTTTATTTAGCTTTTCTACCAACTTCTTTCTCCCTTTATTTCCTTCTCTCTAGGATATTAAGACATCTAACTCATTAAAAATCTCCTTTTTAATTATCTGCCAGGAAAAAAAATTAGCATAATTAAGGATATTTAAATTTAGATTAACAACCAACCTAATACATGGCACTGTTTCCACAAAGACAACATTCTTTTCAACAGCCATCGACTACCCAAAGATTTAATTTTGGTATCTGTCTAGATTTCTGTTCAGTATAGCACTAAGAACATATTTCACTGCATTGAACATATCACTTGATCTGTTCAGCAGCATAATCTCATTTTCATGTTGTGTTCAGCCACTTTTTAAAACACTTAAACACTTTTCCCTGCACTGGGACCCATTTTTTAAAGGATGACTTCAGAGTTAAAAGTAAGGAGATGTGCAGTTTGTGAAACTGGTGGATGTGGTGTTCCCTTAAATATTAACCTTCAAATCTACAAAATAAATTCAGATCCCAAAATTGTTTTAAAGAAGGTTCAGGCATGACAGTTTACCTTTCTTGGTGTTTATACTTTGGGGGACAGCAGAATTGTCTGGTTGCTTTTTTAATTCCTCTATGATGAGCATGAGAAAGAACCCAAGCAGATAGAGCTCTACATTTCACCTGAGCCATGGTCAGAGACCTTCACCTACTTGTGTCCTCACTGCAGTGGCTCATGGTGAGTGGCACCGAACATCAGCAGGGCTATTTGTGATGAGTCCCAATAAATTCAAAAGGAGTAGTGTCCCATCTAATGCCTGAGGTAAAGTGGGGAGTTCATCGCCTTAACAAAGGATGCTGGATCCCAGTGCTATTGGTAGGAGACTGGACTTCCAAGGCTCCCTGTATCATCAGTGTTGAAACGCCTGGGTGTCAGGTGTTTAACTGTAGGCAGTACCTCAAAATGCTATTTGAAGTACAAAATAAATAATTTGGCATAAATAAAATAGGAAAACATGTTTCCTTATCTCAGTTATAAAACCAAAGAGGTATGTTCTTAGTTTGGCTTACGTACAAAAAAGTGTTTTCCTGAGCTCTGTGTGTTCCCTTCTTGCATCTCTTCTCTTTCAACAATCCCTTGGAAATTTTAAAGTCACGAGTCAGTTCAAGGAAATGGCCTCAAGTTGTGCCAAGGGCAGTTGAGATTGGATGGGAGGAAGAATTTCTTTCCTGAAAGGGTTCTCAGGCATTGGAAGGGGTTGCCCAGGGCAGTGGTGGAGTCCCCATCCCTGGAAGGATTGAAGAGTCATGTAGACATAGTGCTGAGGGACATGGGTTAGATGGGAACCTGTCAGTGTTGGGTTAATGATTTAACTCAATGATCTTAAAGGTCTTTTCCAATCTAGCCAATTCTGTGATTTTGTGATCTGTCAGCAGAGTAGAAGTGACATGGAAAGTGTGTCCTGGTAGCTGAGGGATCCAGAGGCTGCAGACTGTATAGGGTGGGATGGAGACCAGTCTGAACACCAGGGTTGTGTTTGGTGGAGGAAAGTGTTGGTAGGGTTCCCCTCTTGCTATGTCAGAAATACCAGAAAAAAACATGGAGCAAGTACCATAAGGAACTGGCTGGGGGTTCTTGTGCTTCATTTGCAAACAGTAAAATAGACATGTTCTGCTGTGATATGCTTCTGCCAGTGGCAGTGTGTTAAATGCCCCAAAAATCCAGTAAATCCCTGCATCCACAGCAGGTCAGACCTTCTGTACATCCTCTATATATCTGATCTGCACCCATTCAGCAAGGTCTGGCATTTCTAGGTGTCTGGAAACCCTCAACAAACACAATTCTCCAAGCAGCAGAGCCAAAACACCCTCAGCACCATAAATCCCCACTCCGCTCTCAGTGCCCCACACAGGGGAGGCTGCAGCAGGTCTTCCTTCCCCACGGATGCTCCACGATCCACAGGGGTGAGCTCAGCCCATGGCCACAAATCTCAGAGGAAACCAGGTTTCATCAGCTCTGCCGCTCACAGTGCTGCTTTGCTCTTAAGGTGAGAATATCCCTTCAGTGTGGAAAAATATGAAGCCTGAATAAATTAAAAACCGGAGCTATGTTACACGTTACTGTCATTTAATTAACATCTCATAATGTGTTGCTTAAGGAATCAAGGCTCTATCAGGATGAAGCCTATAAGCATTTTCCCTGTTTAATCAAAAATGTAGATCACATCACATTTTATGTCTTTTAAAAAAAATTACACACTTATTGAAAAAGCTATGATTAAATTTTATATTAAGAGCCATTTCTCTGAATTAATTCTCCTCCTAAAAATTCAGTGTCAAAGAGGAACATGGAAATTAGTGTGTGAAATTTGGAAATCTGCAAGGATAGATGGATGGGTTCATTTGACTTTATTAAATTTCATTCATTGTACATTGATAAAGGATTGACAGTATTTATCCCTATAAAACTATATATATGCATATTCTGACACTGTACTTTGGGCTAGCTACCTCTTGTTTAGACAACCTGACAACCGCTGCTGTAAAAAACACTTTTTTAGGTTTGATGTCTGGTGGTTTGGTTTTCTATAACTTTGGTGGATTTGAACTATTTGGACTGAAATTATGTGTGCTGTGTGCCTGCTTATAGATAATAACCTATTTATTTCAGCCACCACCATTCAGATCAGAGGGAGGGCAAGGATGCTGTCATATGTTTTGGAGCAGAGCATGAAATTTAGATAAAGTGAGGGGAAGGAAGCAAAGCAACTTTTACTGCCCTTGAGAAAAGACATGCCTATTTGGGGCAAGCTTCAAGCCTTCAAAAAGCCACACACATTTAATACAGATTTAGATTTTAAAATCTATGTGTTTCACCTGTGCAAGGTGTTTTCCATCCTAGCACCGAGCAGAATATCCCCTCACCTGTGGGCTCTGAGGTGCCAAAACGTGTGCTGGAGACCAGACCACAGAGCCAGTTCTCCTGTGTGCTTCAACATTAAGCCCTTGGCTAAGGCACATTGAAATTCAAGACATAAAGTTCAAAGCTACAAAGGAAAGAAGAAAGAGGTGGGAGGTGTGGATGCAGGGACAGACATTTTGGAAAAGCTGTACAAGGATAAGAGCATAGTCATTTTAACAAAGGAGGTGACTGAGGAAGAGGCATGGATTTGATAATTTCTGGATTTTTTTACTCTTTTAACCTTAATAGAAAATTTTAAAAAGTATGCCAAGAAGCTGTGTTGGAATATGAAGTAAACATAAGCTTTTTAATGTTGAGAAATGGTAGGATTAAGGGTGTCTGGGAGTGGTAATGTCAAGTGCATAGATAGAACAGTACAACCTTTAAGTTATGCCATTTTTTCTTCAAGACCACAACCTTACTCAGAGACTTACTCAGAGGACAAACTGTAACTGTTTACTGAAGGAAGAAGGAATGTGCCTGGTTCCAGGGCAAGGGGCAAGGCAGGTAGAGTAGCAATGGTCTTAGACTTAACACACAGGAGAGGTACTCAGGAGAACAACATGTTGTCCTTGCTGTCCTCCATAGCATCCCCATCAGATACTAGACATGTGACCTTTAGTTGTCAAAGGTGGTTAATGTTTGTGATTCTTCATTTTCTGGGATCCCAACATGGGACCAAGCCCAACCTGCAGAACTTCAGAGCACACATATTTGGAGCTGGCATAAGGAGAAGCTGTGCTTTGGGCACCAAACATGTCATGTATTTCTGGTGCCTACTGATAATTCAGACCTTTTGGACTAGTAACCCAAATTAGCAGACTTCAGCACTTTAGTTCATGTTTGTGAAACACCCTTTCCTCTCACAGGCTCTCTCTGCAAATAAATTCATTGATACTTTGCTCACCAGAGTGAGCATGAATGCCACAGACTCTTCTCCAAGGACACTCATCAGTCACTTCTTAGAGGATACTTTGAACGGGATACAGTAAATAAAGTATGAGACTCACATTCAATAAGGAAAATATAGTACTTAATAACTATTTAATAGGTGCCCTGAATAAGGCCAGAGGCTTATGAGAAAGAACAGTGTGTGACTGTAATTACAGGCTGTACTACCATGGGGATGTGTAAGGGGCTGAAATACGCTTCTGAGGAGTTGACTGCAATCCTACTATCACTCTGTCACGTGTAGAAGGAGTCTGTGTGTAATCTCCCACAAGGTGGGTAATGCCCTTCCTGCTGTTGTGAAGCAGAGCTTGAAGGGTCGGGACAACGTGCTGGTGATGTTGAGGTTCATGCTTTTCACTGCTGTCTTTTCTCCCATATGACATCAATGGCAATTGATGTGCCACACAGCTTCATCTGGGGAAGTAATGCAAGCAGCTTGTTTTACCCTATTCACTGAAAGGGAAAGATAAGTTGGCCTGAAACACATAGTAGAATTCTAGGCCGATCATTTTCTACAGGCTTAATTAAGTTATACTAATCTGAATTTGTATGGAGTTGTGACTGAACTTACTAAATGATTAAGTGCAATGAAACTGCATTAAACCTTTGCTCTTCACCTGACCAGACACTGCAGAACAATATGAATTATCTCACAATAGTTCTACATATGTACTGTTGATTGCAGATGTCTAATGTATAATAGAAGTAGTAGTAAAAATACAGAAGAATACAGTCTAAAAAACCAATCCTTGCTTTAGCTGTTTTATTCTATAAAAATAAATTAGCTAGTTAGACAGGGTTTGACGTTGAGCATCATGCAAGCTTTTCTTGAAACTCTGTCCAAACAGAAATAAGAGGCTTGAAACTTAAATTATAGGGAAAGAGCAGTTCTTTTGGATAGAAAATAATCAATCATCTTCTCAATGTCAATGCCTCTTTTCAAGGCTCACTGGCATTCCCTCTGATCTATGTGGTGCATAAGAGAAGGGAGGGTTGTAGGTAGATATTGTGCCTGGAGCTAGAGAAACAGACATCTCATTTGTGAGCTCTCTCAGAAGCAGCCTGTGAGGGGCCTGGTGGCTAAGCTGATCCTTGTCTAGGCTCTGATGGCAGAGATTCTCTTCCAACAAGCTTCCTGAGACTTCTCCTTATAGCGTTTGGCAGGTCCCTGAAACCTATCCATACCTATGGCCACTGCTTGTGATGTAGGAATATTGATGTTTGGGGCTAATCTTGCACATATGTGTTCATGTGTGTCTGAAATGGACTCAGTCATCCTGACTTTTGAAAAAAGAGACTGAATAGACATTTCTCTGGCAGGTATTCTCATCTTAACTGATGCATGTAATGGCATTGATACAATTGCCATTTTGTGCATACAATCAAGAAATATTTAATCAAAATTGTTTTACTCCAGAAGTCACTCTTCAGTAGCTGCCACCTCAGTGTCTTTGGTAGGACACCTTGGAGTCCATCAACTATCAAGGCAACTGCTGGCCTATGCCCTTGTCTTGATTCCAGCCACGTCCACCACGCAGTCCTGGAGACATCCTGCTGAGCAGGACCAGCACATTTCTCTGAAGGTTCAGCAGAGCTCTGGGACCTCAACAGAATTACTGCTGGTCTGAGGCTAAAGTTGAAAAATTCTGAACTTGAAAGTCAGAGATCAGAGAAATTTAAATAAAGTATACAGCATGGAGTTACTGCAAAGGTAACAAAGTTCATCATGGGTAAAAATCTAGTTAAATAGATTCAGTCAGAAGAGGAAAAAATACAGAATATCTCCCATTACTTGACTTAGCTTGCACAGTGCGTTTACTGTTGTATGTTTCATATTTCTTTTTAGACGTCTGTGGACTGAGGTCTACGAAGAAAAGAAAGAAGGAGAATCCTGTATTCTGTTGGGCTAAGGGGAAAGTTCATAAACAATGGTAATGATTATGTACAATGCATGTACAACCAGGAAGCTTGTGAAGATCTGATTTCATAACCATTGTGTAACATGTCAGAGCCCAATGGGCACCATTGTAAGGAAAAGTTTTCAAGCCCCTTTTAAATAGTTGGTTGTTCATATAATCAGTGAAAGGAACTGGAGGCAAGATCCCAGTAACTATAATTTTATTTTAGAAGTCACTGCCTGTATCAAATAAAGGAAATTAATCAATTTAGTGATCGCACCTGACAGTGATAAAGGTCGCTTAATACCTTTAGAGATTTTTATGCTTTTGATATCATATCTCACTTTCAGCATGAATGGAAAACTCACTGATTTTAAGAAAACTGTGCTTTCATTTACAGCAGATGAAGCTTAGATCATCAGATATCCATGTTTCCAGCAATCATTACAATTGTATAGTTGATGGCCGCCTTATAGACATTGGCAGACTCAGCATGTAAACACACAGAGTGCAGATTTATGAACCCTTTAGTTCTAAACCATGGGCTTGGCTGCCTGCATGGTGGGGGACAGTGTTCAGGTGGAGCAGGAGATAAACTTCAGATCTGTGTTCCAATCTGACCAACGACATACATTTCAGTAGAATTCATATACCCTATGGATGGAAAGAATAACGCTCCTCAGCTTTTGGAAAATGCCCCATTTCAGTACCGTACCCTGTTTCCCTATAAAAGAGCAATTGTTGGTTTTCAGCATATAATACCCAATTTAGTAACAACTTGGGTATACCTGTGGGTGCTCCTAGCCATATTGGACAGCTGAGGACCATAATGGTTCCTATTTAAAGATTCCAAACCATGGAATGGTAAATCCAAGGCAAGTCAAGCTACCACATTTTAAACAAGATCTGGATATACTGTATGACCCCTAAAAGCAATTTATCATTGTTCCAACAGTGGTAAACCTTCTCCAGGATCAATGAGAGCTCCATTCATCCTGATTTCCAACATTTACCTTTCAAAATATTTCCCATGCCTTTTTCATCCGTTCCAGTGTACAAGCCCTTCCTCTGCATGCAGGTGTCTCTGTGCTAATTTTATTCCTCAGATTTTTCTTCATCATAATAGAGCACTTCATCCTCACACACTGCCTCACTATATCCCTGTGCCAGTTTATGATTTAGAGCAGAGGAACTAAGAAACTCCAAAATGACTCCCTGCAAGGCCACTGGAAATGCACTTAGCATTGCCCTGATCTCAGAGGCTTCTAGATCAAACTCTGAGGCATGATTTGAAGCCATCTCTGTGTCTGTTGTTTCCATCATACATTAATGTTGGTAACAATATTAGGTCAGCATATCACAGAACTGGCAGAACCAGAGAATCCTGGATGTGAGCATTTTTGAGCTGGAAGATGAGTAGTTAATAATAAGACAGACACCAGCATGTAAGAAAGTCACAAAATCCCAACATAGTTTACATGAACAGTTTAAATTACATATAGACTACTGTAGTTTTACATGGTTGGAAGTCCTTTATTCTTGCATTCACTTATGATTAGAAAGAACTAGTGTCCTGTGTGAAAACCCTTAATCTTACCCCCCCAAAAAACCCCAACATCAAAATTTTCTTATGCCCTAAAAGCCACGTGAAGCCAAAGGATTTCCTGAAAATAGAAAGGAGGTCTGAAGTTCTCCTCTAAGTTCCTCATATCTTCTACATTTGTCTTCATTTTTCTTATTATTATGAGGGAAGAAATGATAGCTCTGTGCAGCTGATCTCTGCTTATTGTGGTGATTGAGTGGGTGTCAGTACTACACAATCAAGTATCACGCAGTCGGGAAGTAGCCTAGGTCATAGCTGGCTGTCTTGCAGAGCAGCAGCCTAAGTCCCATCCAGAATTTATCATAACTGCATATACATCTGTTCCAAAGTCATACATTAGATATAGTCCTCACCTTCTGACTTTCTCTCCTTCTTGGTTATAAGACTTCCTGCATCTTATAAAAGAAGCAGTTATTATGGGAAGGAGTGTTAAAATCTGTTTTCAGAAAACAAAATATGATCTAAGAGGAAAGATTTATAGTATGGTCTCTAGAGTAGTCACATTCTGGATATGTGTAATCTCCTTTTGAAATCTGCGCCAATGCCGGGCCAGAGGACCTCCTTCGTTCATTACTTTGTTTTCCTGTGTTCTGTAAATTCTACTCATAAAATGTCTTTGAAAGCTGAGAGAGATTGATTCTAGAAACAGTCAGATATCTCAAGAGGGCAGTCTTAAAATTTAAGCTGTTCTATATCTCCCAATAACTGATTCTTTGGTTTAAGCCTCCGACTTCGGTTACAAGGTTATGCTTGTTAGAATGTTATTTACATAGCAATACAAATGTGGGCAAGGTTTTGCAGATGACTAAAGATAAATTCCTTAGGGAGGAGGTGGTTTTAAATATAAGCAAAAGGGAAAATAAATTCAGCTTTTCTATAGCTAATGACAGTTTTTAAATGAATACTTCATTTGCAAAAAGGATGATGGTAAACCACACTAGCTATTGAATTTTGTTGATAGCATTCTCCTTGGCTAATAAACATACATTTCATACTGGAGGAGTGTGCACATGCATTAAAATGTTGGGAATATTCTGGTTTACCCAGTTCTGACACAGCATTTGACTCGCTTGGAATGTTACGCTTTGCATGAGAAAGGCGCATCTTTTGTGGAGCTTCAGATATTGCCTTGTTTTAACAACATTTGCAAAAACAAATCATGATAACGATCACGCCTTATTGTGCATGAATAACTGCACTTTTCACGCTTTCATGGAAGTCTGGGAAAGGAAGAAGATGATCATAGATGAATGAGAGAGGCATCCACCCATGTGTTCTGCAGGAACTATGAGCATCAGGAGCTAGGTACAACAGAGACATCAAAGTCCAAAATTGTGATTAGAAAGATGATTTATCCAGTGCCTGCCTAATCCTGGAAGAACCTGAACTCTCAAGATGCCTTTTATTTGAACTCAACCCTCACACATGCTTTGGTTTGTAGCTCTTTGCACCCCCAGAACTGCCCCACAGCCCCTCTAGCCCAGGCTGAACCCAGATATAGCTGCAAAATAGCACTGTGACCCCTTGTATTTACAATGGCTGTGTGTGCTGCCTCCTCACACCCACTTTTGGTACAATAGCCTGGTGGTTAGAGAGGGCAGGAGTGGGGGACACTCCAAGGTCTGGCTCCCAGGATTTTTTATAAATCATAGTCAGTAAGATCTTATCATAAACCACGAGGACTGAGGGCAGAGCCAAAGTGTGTGCCCCTCCTAGGAGATGGGTTCTCAGCACTAATCCAGCTAATCATAGTCTCTCTACCCCATCCTGATGAAATTAATTTTGCACATCTTGCACAGTTCTGCCCTGGCAGCCCAGCTCAGCCAATAGCTGGGCAGGGAGAGCACTTTTGGGGCTGGATGGATGTTAATTCCCACACCTGTGGAGACCGTATTGAATTGCATTTATCTCTGCAGCCATAGCTTAACCTCTATTTACGCTATTCCAAAAAAAAAATAACGATCCTTTAACTTCTGGTATAGTCTACTTGAGAATTGAGACCTATTAGGCTATGGTGATATAGCTGATTTTATGCCTCCAGATGCAAATTTAGGAGGAGATTTTCAAAGGCACATGGGAGTTAACCTCCCCATAGCATTTAAGTTTTCATAGGATATGAGGGCTAGCTTCTAAAATGCCCTGGAATAGCATCCTCTTTGCTATTGTTTGTTTGACTCATGCCCCTTACAGGAAGAAGGAAAACAATTCTGATCATTTAGAAAAACATAATTCTAAATGGATTCTGAAGTTTTGCTAAGCATCAAACTTTAAGAGAAAATCATATTACTTTACAGTATTTCTCAAGACTATATCAATTCCAGACTCTTTGCCATCGTGCCATAGCTCTGGAAAACAATTCACAAACGTTAAAACAATCCAACAGAAATAAGTGAAGTAAGAATGAAAAGAGTAATGTTGGGCTGGGGGTGGTTCTGCCACAGTTCCCATCTCCCTCTTGCTGTTGTATGTGGCTCATGATTAGCATTTGGCTGTGTGTTTTGTTAGTATTTTCAGCACAGTAGTAGAGTGAGCATTAATTGGGCTAATTATTGTGAGCTATAATTTAACTCAGTAATCAAACTTATAAACCAAGCATTATCAAATTTATAAACTCAGCATGCTCAAGTGTCCTTAGCGATAATGAGCTTGCTGAGTTAGATTATTCCCTTGCAATTGTTGATAATGTCAGAAATAGTTTTGGATTGTCTTGCATTTAGTATTTCCCACTGCTGTGTTACATGGACAAGAAAAATTGACAATACTTGAGAACAGAATCATCAATGTGCTTATTTTTTTTTTTTAACATAAGGCAGAAAACACTTCAATTTTTGTTTGCATGTTTGAACTCTGCAAGAAGAGATTGTTTTAATTTTTACTCCAATGGCAGTGAAACCTTTCATTGCTTTGTGTACCTCCTCATAATCATCTTTGGGTAAGACAAATGAGTATCTGGTACCTACAAAACTTAATTTCTACAGATTCAGAAAATTTTGGCCTCTTTACATAGGTCAAATGTTGTGCCAACAGAAGCAGGGCTGACTTCCTAACATTGTTGTATTAACATACCTCAATTTTAGCCTGGGGGAGAGGGAAATGATGTTGTTTGGAATGAGATGGTAATTTACTTTCCATGCTTTCTCAGTCCTAAGGCATCTTTTCAGGATGAGACAGCCAGCTGTGCAAATTGAAATTGGTGAAAAATTGTCCACTGGAGGCTCTAACATCTGAAAAGCAGAGTTATACGCTCTTCTCTGTCCATGTAGAATATGGTGTTTTAATTTTACAGGGATAAGGGATTTACTGTTAAATTAATGGACATTTCAAACTGCAGTGGCAACACATGTTACCGCCTGCATTACTGGGGAAATAACTTGCATCTGTGAAAGTTATCACTTGGAAAGAAAAGCTTCCGGTTACTGTGTGATGGCACGAGCAAATAACACTTTCTACCCATGTGCCAGGGGAAATGAGGTCACAGGCTCTCACCACATGCCTTGCAAGTGGATATCTCATGTACAAGTTCGAACAGGCATTAAATTGGTTATGCTTCAATTTCTGATTTTTGTTTTCATTAACATCTGCACTCTTACATGGCCTGGAGCGTTTTGTCCTTTTTATAGCCTTCCTCAGTAAAGCTGCAGAAAGCTGATCTCAAATTCACATGAATGGCCTTGGATTTTCAGGTCATTCCTTACAGCAAAGACTCCGTTCTGCTGCTTTTCTCATGGCATGACACCTATACTTCAGTGGATATCCTCACTTTCACAGTCTATCTTCACATCAGTGGTTTTAATTGTGCTTGGCTAAGTAATGCTATCAACCTCCAGAGCAACTTAGACCTAAGTGCTTCTTGACCAAAAGGATCAGAAAGCTACCAAACTGCAAGCCACTCAGCTCTGTGGATTAATGGGAATTTACCCTGCACACCACAAGAAGCTGAAGTCTCCATATAGTCTTCAAGGTCTATGTGTGATTGTTCACTCTGATCCCTGAGCTTATTCTCTGTCTTCCTGAGCTGAGAGCAGGATAAATAATAGGTTTTGTTCTTTTGCAGCAAGACAGTGTAATCTGCAGAGAGTAATCACAGTGGTTATATGTACAGCTAAGGCAAGATTTAAAAAAAAAAATTAAAAGCCTTGCTTCAAGTGTCTTCACCTGCATGGCAAGACAACCTGGTAGAAATCACAGCGGTGCTACCACCAAGGAAGCTGTAGAATTACAAGCTGTTGGTACAAGGACAAAAATGTATTGAATGTAGGTGAAAAATAAGGGAAAATAACTATGAGGCCAAATAACTCAGACTCTTCATTTGTTGTTAGAAATAGCACAGGTGTGATAGCAAGTCAGCCCTCTTTCCCTTCAGAGAAGTAGTGGTGTCTTCTTTGCTGTGTAGCAAAGCCAAGGGGCACGTTCCTGCAAGCCAGGCTTGGAGGAACTTGCCCTGAGAAGAGAGAAATTTTGCTGTATACCAAGCAAGGCTTTCCTATGGCAGGATTTCTTTTAAAGTAGATTGATATATCTGAAGCAATTCAGGACTTCTGTTCCAGCTCAGGGTAAGCAAACATTGCTCTAGAAGCATGTTCACTACAAGTCATTTTAACCTCAGTATAAATGTTTGTTTTCCCCTCCTCTTTCTTTCTGTGCCTTTCTGGGTTTAAGAAAAGATCATGTGGTAACACTGATACCTTGTCAATCAGATGACAGGCTGTCTCTTTCTAGTTAGACACGGTCACAGGTCATTCTGAGGAGTAAAAGATCGGTTATGTCCCTGAAACCTGGCAAAGCATTAAAAAAATAGTACCCATACATTGGGAAATACTTTTAAGTATCACTAAAAATGACAAATCTTAATTTTCTCAGGCCTCATCCTACAATGTATTTTGTACACATAACCACCAAGGTCAAAGCAAGATAAAAGACCTGGAAAATACCCTAAGTCCATTGCTTACATCATTGTTTATTCCTCCTTCATTAAAGGAGTTTCAAGAAGCAAAAACATATCATTATGACTTAACTGATGCTCCTATAATAACTGCTTTTGATTTAAGAGATAAATTAAATTAGCAGATAAGCTCTTTTATTTCTGCTCAGCCACTAGCATATTCAAATAGGGTGTTGACTTGTTCTTTTAAAAGGCACAGTAACAAAAACAAACTGGAAGACAGTCACTTATTAATCTGTGTTTTTGTCTAGCTATCTGGAAAGTCTGCTTTGCTGTCATTATTTAAAGCTCATAAACAAGACACACTATCAGTGATTCTTGAGACTGGAATTCATGGGAATTGTCTAAACAAAACGTATTCACTCCTCTTATGTGTAACCAAATGCATAAATGTTGTTGTCTTTTTATTCTTTACAGATGGTTTGTATCTCCAGAGATTTATAGAAGAATTCATAAATTGGCATCACTGGTATGTAAGAAATGTGAAGCAGCCTCTGCTCCCATTGTTCCCTGACTGTGAACCTGCCACTGGCTGAAAGAGTTCACTTAAAATATCAAACTCGCAGCACAGCTCCAGTGTGATTACAAAGTTGACCCTCCCCTGTTTTCGAGACTCCTCAGAACTAAATATACAGCTTGATAAGTATGAATTGTCATCTCTTTTGGTCATCTATTTCCATATCCTTTCATTCTCCTGCCCTGGCACTGCAGCCTAAGTAGACAGGAGATACTGATTAAGTAACTCAAAGGAAATGATTGTAACCAAATGCTCTGCTGAGTGAACCCTCTAAGAGATCCAAAATCATAAGTGAGCTGGTGCACTTGTCGTCAGGAGTAGCGTATACATCCAACAGTGACCTGTCGAGTTGACTTGTTAGCATGGCTGATAATACCCTGGCAGAAGAGCAGGGAACATCACATATGCTTTTGAATATCTTATGAAGAGCATCAGGGAAAAAAAAAAGTGTTATTTGTACTTTCGCTGAAGATTTGTGGAAAAGCTGGAATTGAATCCAGATTGCCTGACTGCTTGTGCAGGGCCTTATGCACAAGACCAACCTCTCTTTTGAAGATGTTCTGGTCTTTCTCTATTTGACAGTCCTTTCCCTTGTTCTCATTTGTCTTTCGGATGCGCTGAGTTGCTCATGTGAAGATTGCTAAAATCACAGCACACAAGATTTTAACAGACATTGTTTTTTAGAACTTGTGTTGCATATATGTAATATCACACAGGTACAATATAAATACGGACTCGACTTCAGGAGCAGATTGATATGAGTCTCTCCATAGGAAACTCATTTGTGGAAGAAGAGCAGATCACTCAGAATGTATCCAAGCAAGACCAAAAGAAAACTAGTTCTGAGAAACACTCAAGAGATGGATTATACACCCCTGTGGTATCATACTGCTTTCCCTGAAGAATTAATAACTACATCTTTTGTACATTTCCTCCTCCTTGAACAAATACAGCAGCAATGTGGAGAAAGGGAGGTAAACTCAGTCTCTTTTGGAAAAATTAGAGGGAGATTCAGCATTGTGCCAACCATTTACAACAAAAATATCTTCTGCAAGAAGAAAGTCCTGAGATATTTTCCAAGAATATTTAAAATTTGGATTTACCTGAATTTTTTTATTAATTTGCCCCATAAGTTTGACCCCAAATCTCAGGTGCTTATTGATTTGTATAGTCTCCAAAGAGATACATTTGTGAGAATGATTTCTGGAGGTGTACTCACCTTACGAACTCCATGATTCTGTGTTGATTTATTAAGACCTTAAGAGATTAGGACCACAGCCCGAAACTGGAATTCACTGGACAGTGACCTTATACTTGTGAAGCAGCATAGGGATCATAGCCTGGAGCAGGATAAATACACATTTACTGCACACCCAAAGACTACACTTCAGCCTGGATGCAACAAATACCTGGATTTACATGGCCAGGTAGACGGCATCATTTTTTCATACTTTAATGATGAAACAGCACTTGTCTTGGGAAGTGAAGATATCTGTCCATCCAAGTTTAGAGAGAAGTCAAGACAGATCCAGACTTCACTCTACTTAGATATTCCCTACACCCCAAAGGAGGCATAAACAGCCCTTCAGACACTTTCCCTATTTTGTTTGGCACTACCAGGGCTTAAAGACATTTTTTTCTGAATTCATTGATTCTCCACTGACACTCTGATATTTTAGTTATGGCAACACTTGCAACAGTCAAGAATCTACTTTAATTGAGCATCTCCAGAATTAAGAGGAATCTGAGCAGCTCTAAGGGAATCCATGGGGCCAGGAAAGAACCAAATTCCAGTTCCATCTATGAGATTCCAGGGAGCTAGGCTGTAGTTTGATTTACAGGGAGGCGCAAACTCTCCACAGGAGAATGCAGAAGGAAGAGCCTCAGGGGAATCTTTGATGAGAGAAAACAATCTAGACATAAATAAAGACTTCAACGGATTTGTCCCTTCATTATTTTGGAGCCTGATCCAAAGCCCCGTTAAGTCAACAGAACTCCAGCTGGGCTTGAGGTGAAGAGCTGAGGGTGCAATTTGCACACAACTCATGTCACTCGGGAACATTTCTGTGTTGTAGGGAAATATGCTTGTTAAAGTACTGAGCTGACACTGAGAAGCACTCAGCTATTACAGGATATTCTTTCATTGAGTTACTTGTTGCTGTCCAATAAAATAAAATATAGGAAACCCTTTAGTGTTTCATCAAATTCTTGCTCATTTCAAAGAGTACCAATATTTCTGTGTCTGGCTCACATATTAAAAAGTTTGCCTGCATATTAAGTTTCATTTTCTTTTTTTCTTTTTTTTTTTTTTTGTCATAGGCTTAGCTCCAGATCTTTCTGTCTTTTACTAGGGGCTATTTTTGAAGGATTCAAGTCTGTTTTGCCAGTATAACCTTCAATTTCTAATGAGTATTATTTCAAAAGAGACTCTTCCATAGATAGGTAAGAGAAAATAAAGTTACCTTGAAACTTAATAAGCATTATTTACTCTGTATCTGCTAATAAAACCCATCATACATCCTGCTTTCTAAAATGCTAGAGGTTATGATCTTGTCCTATTTGCCATACAGAAATTAAAGAAACATTGAATTATTTCACTTGGGAGATTATTAGACTTTTCTTTTTATACCTTTTGATTTTTCATTTATACAGATAGGTAACATTGTTACTATCACCAATTTTAAGAAAGTACTTTTTCTTCCTTTTCAGTCAAACATTTTCCTTCCAATATTACAGTGATATAATAATATTTTAGTTACAACATACAGACATTTAATTCACTCTTCACTTCTCATTTCTTCAAGGACCAGTATAAACCAAATTACAATTACAGCAAAGGCTTTCCTTGGGCATTAGTAGATTTTAGATAGAGAATAAAGCATGCCATAAATTCACATACATATGCATTGTGTGTGTATGTGTGTCTATAGAAATCACTTGTAAATACTAGGTTTCTTGGTAAATGTGCACTACTATAATGATATGTTCCTTTTAACAATATATGCATATATGTTGCAACAGCCTATTGACACCAATAGGCTTTTTTTAAATCAATAGCAGATATAAATCCATATAAGTAGTTCCATTAACCCAAGTACATTGCTGTAATTTCTATTGGGGGGTTTGTTGGATTATATTGTAACAAACCTTCTGGGTTGTATTTTTTACATTCAAATATGTTATGATAATTGCCCTGCAATACCTGGGAGACAACAGAAATTAAATGAGCACATGGAGTTCTGTAGCATGAAATATTTCTCCCCTTGAACTGCAGGGATCCTTTTAGTGCTGTTTTACTCTTAACAAATACATAAGCAGCTTTGTCAGTTTTAGGCACCTTTTTTATTTTTATAAATCATGCAAATTGGATGTCTTTGGGGAGGTTTTGAAAATGTGTTTGAAGAACTAATTAAAAGGTTGTTACAAACAATAATAACCAGTATTTGCCAAATTATTTTCCATTCATTAACACAACTTAAACAATTTTCATTTGCTTAAAAATAGAAAAAATATGTTTCAGCCCAAAATGTTTTCTTCCCCCTTAAATCACAGGTTAGATATTAAATATATTACCCAGAAAAATGTAAACATCAACACACTGAACCTTTCTCTTTTAATCATTTTAAATTTTGCTATTAATACTGTAATTTTCCTCACTCTGTGTGTGTATATGTATATGCCTATGAGTGCATGCATGTGCCTCTGATCTGGCTTATACACTGTACTAAATTGTTCAGTAAATACACTGCAGCAGGGTAAGGTCTAACTGGAAGAAAATTGTTGTGAGTTACAGGAAATTAAAAAATTCCTGCAATACCAACCCACTACTCAAAGTCAATCTGTGGTATCCCACAATCCACTCGGCTCTGAAGTCAAGCCAGAATGATTTTTGAAGAGTAATTTCAAGCCTTATAAAGGGTCACATCATGTATTAAAGCCATATTTGCTTCTGTGTTTTGTAAATTTTGAACTCATTACTAAACCTTTGTCTCTTATACTGTACGTCTGGCTCTGAACTCTCCTTCATCAATCTGATCCTTAAAACTCTGACAAAAAACATGCAACACATTTTGCATGTGAAAAAGTGGTAAAACATAAATAGTTACAATCTCAAGGTGCCAGCCTTTAAGGAGGGCTCTAGGCAGCTTAACTTTTTTTTTTGTACTTTAGATAGCAAAAACTCAAGGAAGAGGTTGCCCAAAACTGATATTTTCTAACCACCTTTGGGAAGTGCTGAGTGCCCTCAACTCCTGTTGGCTTCACAAGAGATTAAGAGAGCTCAGCACTTCCCAGTATCAGTCCCATGGATATATATCTATTCACATAGACATACATACATATATAATGAACTGCTAACAAATAGTGGATCATCCACTCTTTTCTTTGGCCAAATTTTTTGTCCAAGGATCAGACTCAAGGTTAGAGGTAAAACCATATGCAATTTACAATAAGCAAAACGTGTCTATGCACAAAATACAATTGAAAATCTGGGAATCATTCATGTAGAGAGTGCTGGCAAAGTGCAGGCATATGTGTACAAAACAGTGCAGCACCTCCACAGATTTCAACAATTCCATTTCTGAAGTTGCTAAACTAAGCCTTTATGGTAACTTGGGACTGAGAAAAAACACACGCTTAGCTAAAGACAAGGGGTTTATCCCCATGACACATTCAAGACTGAGGTGGGACTGCACATCTTAAAACCCAACAAAGTTGCGTGCACAGCTTGGGTTTTGATTCTCCTAAGCTCTCTCCTCCTGAAGGATACTGTTGTTGATCTGCTCTCACTCAAGGATACCCACAGTATTTCATTATGTGCCTACATCACATATTTACACTGACTGGTTTAAATTCCTCCTGTTTTCTCTGAATGCTTTCTTCTTTTCATAATAGTCCTGGAGTGAATCAGCTAGAAGAATCTGGAACAATCTAAACAGGCATTCAAGGAAGATATCCAGGAAAGTGGTTGCAAAACTAGGATGGGATGCAGCTTGGGCCGGAATTGCAGCCTGCAGCAGCACGGATGATGAATCGCATGGGAAAACACCCCATCATGTGGCTTTCTCTCTCTCTGTCACATGGATGGTCCAGCCAGGGTGGAAAGCAAGGAGAAGGATGTGTGTTAGCCCTCCATTCAGCCCTGCAAAGCACATTGATATGGTCAGAGCTGGCTAGGTAGTCAGCAGAGAACAACCCACTCCAGGTCTGGAAGTCATGTAGACTTTCTTGAGCTACCAGGGTGTGCTAGGATAGCTACACAGACACGAGGCCAGGTCTGGATGAACCTCTACTGCCACTCCAACATGTCTTCGTGTACTATGCCAGTAGATACATACATGTATTCCTCATGCCAGTACTGGCCTTTCTCCAGAGCTGCAAGCTCTAAAAGACTCTGTAAACTTGGTGCAGTGGAAACACACTAACAAGGGTGAGAAGGTCAAGACAAACATGTCAGAAAAACAAAAGGAGGAATGTTTTAAGGTCCAACAGGTCACTGAGATGGAGGGAAGAAGAATCAATTACTGCATTTCAGCACTGGCAAGTGGTTTCATTGTGTGAAGTGTTGGTGCAAAAGCTACGATACCACCCCGATACTTGTGGGTCCTTGACTCAATTCCTTTTTCTGTCATGGATACCTTGTGAGGCCCTGGACATCTCATTTTGGCTACAACTTTACTGAAGAGACACCTCTACTTGTGGGCTTGGCTGCTTAGTGACATTCAAGCTGCCATGGATGACAGGAGTAAGGACCACGCAACGCTATGTCAAACCTTCTGATATGCTGGACAAGTGAAGTTAGAAGTCCCACTGCATTTAATGTTTGGGGCTTCAGTGTTTAGTATGAAGACAAACGTTTCACCTCTGTAACCTCTATCCAGGCTGCAACAGTCTGAGGCATCTATCTTGATTTGAGAGAGCAATGAGTTATTTAGACTACACAGTTTCCAACACTGACAAGTTGTTTCTCTCTACAGTCAATGGCAAGTAGCCTTAATGGTCATTTTATTAACTTGAATAGGAATCTGAAATACCTTAGTTTCCCACCTGTAAAACTAGGATAATAGTGCTCGTTAGAGCAAGTAGTACTCTAGAAGTGTGGAGAGGAGAAATATTTTGAGAAAGATTAAGGGATTATCTCACACCATTATGAGGTGGCACGTCTTTATGACAGAAATCAAGAGAATTGAGCCTAAACCAGAACTGGACCAAATTTAAGGATTATGAAGGTTACAGAGGAATTCTGCTGTGACTTGTGAGCTGTTAACTTCGCTTTGAGATAAATGAGCCACAAATTCTTGTGTCTGATAATACAAGACATGTGAGTGATGTATGTAATCTCCATGAATCACTGGCCATTTAAGGTAGGGAATGGTATAATATTAACAAGTTTTTTACTTGAAGAGAGAAAAAACACAAGCAAGTGAATCCAGGGCATTAGAGGTGAAAGAATGACTGGAGAAAAATAGATATGAAACATATTTCAGTGGACATCAGGACAGTGATATAATCTTTGGTCAAATATGTGGGTGGTAAAAAGTCTAGAAAAGGAGAAGAAAAGTGAAAGTTTATTTTATTTTTATTCCAAGAAAATTATGTTGCGTAGAAAATAACATGCTGGTGTTTTAGTACTTAGAGGATTTAAACGTATTAATTGTTGATGTATGTTTCTTAATATATGCTCAAAGAATATGACATGCTACCCATACCTGCACTTACCAGAACAGCTCTGTTTCTAATGGAACACAGAATCCTCCAAGTCCCAATAAGATATCGGCTAAATGACATAAAGCAGTTAACACAACCCCGCCTATGCTGTGATTATACATGTGGTTGCTATAAAATGATATTGGTAAATTTCTCTAAAACTGTACAACTCACATTTGGGGCTTTGGTTTGAGGTAACATGCATCAGAACCACAAAATGAAGGAAGAGGCATGCTTGGAGGTTCTGTGTGTCTAATTTAGAAATGTATTCATCCGAAAGACGTCTCCTTGGAGGCTGACAGAGAGAAAAGTTCTGCAAATTTCCTCTGCAGGAGCATATACATATGTTGGCAAAGGCATCGCTCCAGTATGATCATTATAGCCCCTTAAGCACTCCATGTTAATTTGATGGCAGACCAGGTGACTCCACCCACGTACGAGAATCAGGTTATTTGGAGTAACTTTAAAATCTCATTTTTAACAAACACAGCATCCTAGTGAAGCTAGTTCTTTTGGAAATTAAATGACTGGGAATATTCTAAAACAAATATACAGTCAGTTTGGATTAAAAATCAGACCTTCAGCCTGTTGTACGTGGGAAAATAAGGGTCTCCAAATCTTCCACAAATTATATATTTGTTTCTGTACACATCCCCTTTGCCCCTACCTTTCCTAAAAAAAACAGGGAACCAAAATGTGATAGAATATAATTATTATACTCTTCTTGTACTTTATATGACATCTATTCAGGAGACAGTAAGACCCAACTCACAGGGTTCAGTGTTCGGATATTTTGTTGTGGCACCCAACACTTGCATGTTATGAAGATGGGTGCTGCAGGAAACCCAAATAAAATTGATGGTAACAAACATAGTTTATTGAAAAATTTGCACAGCCAGTACAGATGTGATTTTCTCCAGTGAATACAGGGTGCAAAAAGAAAAGTAGAAATTAATATGGAAAAAAAATGACAGTTTGTAATGGGACAGTGGCAGCTCTACCATAACTGTGGTTAGGATTGTTTCCATTTTAAATCCAGACTTGCACTCCCACTGCTACAAATCACAATAAAATATTTTCAACTTCAAAGATGGCATATATGGCCTCTGGCCAGGAAATTATTTGGGCAAATTTGAGGTCATATGTCAGATATCAAATATTTTTTTGAAATAGTTTGTGCATTTCTAGTCTCACCATGTAGTCATACCTTAAATAGCTGCTATACCACATGGCTCATCCAGAAAACATAAAACAAGGGTAATTAAAAATATATTCCTGCAGCACCTAAGATCAAGTCTGAGATGTGTAAATCATATTCTAAAATTCCTCTCATGACAAATTTAGAAATACAAGATTAGTTAATGTATAAGTCTTCAAGATTTACAGCAAATGGGAAATTTGCTGTGCTGATGAGATCTATGAAAATCAGTTTTATCAGAAATGGCAGTCTATAGATCAGTGGTATCACTGCAATAAGTGTCTGTCTCAGGACTGAATGCGTGGGGACTGTCTTTGGATAACTTTTTGAAAGAGCATGAGAAAATGAGAGGAACATCCTTAAAACAGTAGTTCCCTGTACGTAAACCACTGTATGTATTAGGAGTGGAAAAAGAATTGGTTCTCTTTGGGGCAGTGTATATAGAAATATTAGTCCTTCTCAGTCAGATATCTAGTGGCAGAATATTGAATTACATTAATTGACAGCCTTAATGATCAAATGGTATTGGAGTCTGGGTCTGCTGTGGTAGTTTTAAAAGAAGAGTGCCAGGTTCAAGAAGTGATTCTTGGACAAAATTCAGGCCTCTGATGAAGTTAATGAGAACATTACCACTGAATCTGTTCAATGCAGCATTTACTACCTTCCAGTTTGGTTTTGGCCACGCTACATGGTTGTGCCCATACTCTGCAGCCTGGACCCACGTTGTGCACGGTGTCCATCTACTCACGGAAAGGCAAAGAAATCTTGGGCTGTGCTTTTTATTTTGAAGAAATTCATGCACAGGGACAGAGGGAGCTTCAGCAAACTCCAGTGGATATTCCAGATCAGGACAACTGGAAGGCCAGCTCTGGAAAACATGTCCAGGACAGATAGTCCTGGAGGACATTTAAGGTTTCCAGTTTTCTATTCTACATTGAGTGTGTTTCCTCTTCCTTATGGAACAAACTGTAGAGAGGGCTAGATTTCTATAAGTCCTATCTTTACCACATTTTAAGAACCTGTGTATTATGGCCCTTTTTCTTTAAAATAATTCCTCTTTTTAACATGCCCATGGGTCAATGTGTAATTCGATGTGCTTTAAGCATGACCATGGAGAAGTATTCATGGCCAAAGTTAAATTTCTCTTCACAATGGAACATATGCATATCATCATGTGGAATTTGGGCATCGCTATAGTGACTAGCATACTTGTGGTACTGCTCCTCCAGGAATTTGATTCCTAGCAATATAAGATCAGGTTCATTTGATGTTTATATTGAATCTTGCCATTGGTTTGTCATAATTGAGCTGCTTTTGATAATCCGTTAAACAGATTCTGGAAAGTATTCAAGTGCTAAAATATCTTTTTATTAAGCTAATGAAAATCACTAGCCTGATATAAAGAGATGCAATTATGAAATCCATTCTGGAATAGCTTAACCTCCTTCATTTCATCCTGGTAAAATCACAATGCGGGCATAATTTAAATATGAGCCATCCTTTTAAAGGGCTATGACTGAATGTTTTAGGTTAGCTGTACATTTCGGTAATATCTCAGGGAAGTCTCAAATGCAAACTGATACTTAATACAAAAGTACCAAGCCTCCAAAGAATCATTAAAAGTTCCTTCAAAAAAATAGCAACCAAATTAATATATTAAAAAATTATGACATTTCTATATGCAATATGAAGATACATAAACAGTCAATCTCAATTTTTCAAAAGCCATTAGAAAAATTCTCTGCTTTTATCTTACTGGAGATAATACAGTTCTGGTCTAGCCTGGAAGTCTGTACAATGAGGCAAGTATGATAACCAACAAAGTTGTATTCTTTTTCACTTGTTTTTTTTCAAATAACCATTTATAGTAACTTTATACTCAGCTTCATTGAAATCATAAGCTACATGTTTTGATGCCGAACCCTGCAAATTAGTTCAGCTAAAGATTAGTTGGAAAAAAATTCTTTTGACTTCAAGGAGCCAGGAATTTAGTCCCAGACTCAAGTACCACTAGATTAAAAGATTTTAGGAACATATGCTAGGATCTAAATGCTAAGAGCAGTCCACACTCCACTTTTAATGATGCAGAATTTACACTGTTGACCCACCAATTGGAGCATGACCTAGACTCCTGTAATCTGATTCCTTCATTCTTTCACATTTTGGGTACATGGAACTGACATAATTCAAGATTTGAAGCCAAATAATCTCACATACTCAAAGAGCACATGACACTAGCCTCTATATTAATTAAATGAGGTAACCATCTCCTTCTGTTTTCTAATGGCTATTTATTTATCTAATTACCTGATTTAAGAGAAAATAGAGACTTTCCAGGAGCCTGAATTAGCCTCTTTCAGAACAGATGATCCCATCACTAAGTTGGCACTTCATATGTCCTTGAGGTGCACTTTTGTGTCCACTTTCTCTCCAGTATGACTGTGAAGTTTTAACACACTCATGGGGCAAAGCTGGACCTCTAGGTGAGATCTGCTATCTGTATGGTGCTGTACTTATTTGCTGGGCTTATACGAGACCTAATTCACCATTATTGTTATCTGGCCACTTTCTGAAAACCTTAGCCAAAGACATACATGTCAACAAAGGCCTCCCTATTAATTTCAGTAGTATTTGGATTAGGTCCCTGCTTTAGCAGGGGGGTTGGACTGGATGATCTCCTGAGGTCCCTTCCAACCCCTACCATTCTGTGATTCTGTGATTCTATGATTTATATTTTAAACCTTGATGGGCAGGGGCTTGCACAGTCCCTACAAGAAGTGCAGGACAACACATGAAATTTAGGGCCCTAAACTGCCCAATGCATAGACTGGTATAAATTAGACTACCTCTGTGCACCATCTCCTAAGTTACTGTGGCTCTGCTACCATCTCCTGCCTGTCCTTACCAGACTCTCCATCTCTTTTTCACTTTCCCTACCATGTCAACCATGACACCAAGGACAAGGAGTCTGCTTGTCTCCTGTACACCAATAAAGCCAGAATAAAGTAGGTTTTTCTAAAGCTTGGTTTTATTTTTCAAGGCAAAGAGGTAGAGATAGAGACCTCTATCGCTGTTTTGTCCTCTTTCACTAGTCTTCTTGTGAAAAAATATATTTGAAAAAGTAAAATCTATTGTAATGTCTTCCAAAATGCCAGTTCAGATGTTTTTCTGCTTGAATCTATTTTTAATCACAAAATTTCCTTCATTTTTATTGAAAAATAAGTGTTGAAATTCAGTATGAAAAACCTCCTGTGCATCCAGAATAATTGTGTTCTGTCTGGCCAAGTGAAATACTTTTATCCGTAAAGAGTTTGTTTTTTCAATCTCTCAGAATTTCAGAAAAAAAAAAACCCTCAGAATATCCATTTATTTACACAGTTTTTAAACAATGAATTTTGGCTTGTTTGTTTTGGAGTTGCCAGCAAGCCAAGAAATCAGTCTTCTACTTGGTGATCTCCCCACTTCTGGAAGACAGCATGAGAGGGAAACTGCCGTTGTGCGATGCAAGATGAGCAAACGGGGAGCAAGACTGGGAGATAAAAGGCAAGGAGTCGGAAGCTGGAGCGGGGAAGGAGCAGAGGCTGAGGCAAGAAACAGGGAGAGCAGGATTATTTCCTTTCATGCTCTGGACTTCTGCCTTTTCATGACCTGGTAGGGTGCATCCAAGGGGTCCCCCCAGTATGGATGGTAATGAAACTAGCCAGGAGCCCAGAGCCAAAGAGTAAAGGGTAGGACAAAGCCCCCAGCGACAGTTATTACTGACAGCACGTCATTTTTTAAACAGGTTTTGGATCTGGAGAGTGGAAGGATGTTCAATTTTTTGAACAAGGCAAAATTCCATGGCAAGCAGATATTGCTGGGGGCAGAGCGGGTGGAGAAGTTAAAGGGACATAATTCAACCAAATCCAGCTTTCTGTCAAAAAAAGCACCTTGCTGGAAAATATTCAATCAATCTTGTTTAGGGTATAGTCTTAAACTTGAGACCGTGCACATTTCTTATATCTTTGCATTCCCTTTTCCCTGTTTAATGTAAATCTTGAAGCTCAGTTAAACCTATATTTCTCTAAATTATAAATATGCTCTTAGAATAGGAAGAGGTGGTTTTGACATGGAAATTAGAGCTGGGGTTTAATACAAAAAGAGGCAGAGTCTCTGAATGGGATACATCAGTCATAACGGGCAACATCAAGTATATTGACAGACTATATATGTGTCTATATTTGATTATGATCACAGAATAAAATTATCATAGAATAAATAATAAATAAATGTATAAATATTATTTTCCTTCTTACATTTAGTCTGTAAGCAATGGTTTTATTTGTGCAGAAATATCTTGCACCTGTACGTTGAAAGAGAATTAAGCAGCCAGACAATACCTCTTCTGTTCCTGAATTTTAGATGCAATTTCAGAGTGCAATAAGTTAGCACAGGCTAATTCTAGGGGGGAGAAATCTCTGTCTCACAGCTGGTGTGGTCACCTTCCCATTGACACTTTCCAGTGCTTTGCTTCCTGACAGAACCAAACAGTCTCCTTAAGTGTGCATTATCTAGGACCTTATCAGGTGGATAAAAAGAAAGATGGGAAGCAGACAAGATCAGGCCATTTTTAATTGCAAATTCTAGAATGCAGCCTCATTGTCCAATAGTTTTACAACACTAAAGCCAGGCATTATTCATCTATGCAGATCTCTGTGAGCGACGGAGGAAACTTTGCAAGCCGACTCAATGTGAGTGATAAGGCATAGTTCACTTTATTGCTCTCATCAAGTCATATTTATACCGGCTACAATAATTATTCCTACTAGTCCTTAGCTAATTGGCTTAAGCTCTAAACGTTACATTTACATGGCCCTCCTACTTACGGTTTCACCGTAAAACATTCTCTACATTTTTCACACACTTACTTTCTCAAAGTTGTTTACCAGAGTTTGAGATAAAGTCGCAGTCAGTGTACTTTTCCACTGCGGCCTGCTAAATCTTAGACAGGCTCTGCTCGCACAACCATCCTGCCTTGCTCTCTGAGCCATTTCCTAACAGATCTCTGTGTTGTTTTTTGGATGTCCTTGCTGTCTGAGTGCAGGTAGAGGATCCCAGAGGTGCTCTTCAAGAGCTGTTGTCTATAACCAAGCCACCCAGCAAAGCCACGTCCTTCCATATTATGAGAATCAGGACTGGTCTTTGACTTCTAAGACAAGCTCAGAGTCCAGTTTTGTTGAGGAGTGTACAGAGGACATTAAAGATGCTCCTAATCTCAGTATCAATGACTTTGAGTGGGAGGAGACATCTCTTGGAAGCCAAGATCTTCTCTCAGCACAAATAAGAGATGCAAGCTGCAGAAATGCCAGCATGGATTTATAGCCTCACAGCTGCGGGGATCTGAGATGGTATTTGTGTCTGCATTGCAAGAGGGGTAAACTGCTAGAAGACATGGGAAGGTTTTTATTTGGAACTGAATGATTCAATTTTGAGTTCTTCACAGTCCACCTCTTCAGATTCATGACATAGCACAGAAATGTTTAAATTCTGTGCCTACCTTCTTTTCCCCACTGCCCATTATATCCAGGCCAACACTTCCCCGTGAGGATCTTCCTTCAGTGGGGTAGACTCACCTTGCAGTTGGAGAAGAGCCCACTTTGAGCACATAGGCTGTAGGACAGGTAGTGAAGAACATTTCATAGTCTGGTGTCTCCACTCTGTAGCTGGTATATTGTTTCACAGTTTTACCACAGCACTACAACAGGTGCATTTCATAGCTTTCTGTCAAGGAATTTCATCTAGCACAAAACATAACATATTGGCAATAGGAAAAACTCTTTATGGGGAATATTTTACAGCATGCACACAGAAAGACATCAAGAGAGTAAACAGCAATTAGGGAAAAGGCTAAGAACACTGTTAACCCCTAAGGTTCCAAGTAATCATTGCCAAAGTCTATTTATTCAACCGTAGAATTTGTGTACAACCACAGGGGATATAAAATGGAATTGAAATCCAAGAAAGGGCTTGACTATGGCTCCAACATAACAAAGCAGAGCTACTTTGTTCATTCTAGCAAAGGTAGTGGTGCCCCGTGGATCACACAGCGTAGCAGCATTTCGGTGCGTGACACTATTGAGTGTTTTGCTAGATTTCTCTTTGCCTTTTTAAATTAACTCACAGTAAACTCTGTGTGCTGAACCTGCTCGCAGAACAATGGCATGTCTTCAGAAATAAGGGCTGTCTGAAGAGGAGAAATGTGGAGCTTGTAACCTGCCCCTGCAAACATGGGCAACTGAGAACCCATAGTAAATCTCTAATCCATCACCACCGCCCAGGAAGCCCTGGGAGAGTGCACAGATAGACACATCAAACAGGAAAGGCAAAATGAGAAAGTGTACAGTGTCCACTCTTTGTGGCAGTGCCAGCATGACAAGGGTATCTCACAACTGAGGAAAGAAAATACATTGTCTTTTAAGCAAAGAAAAGTGAGTGAAGACCAACAGTCTCTTGCTAGTGACCTCCTAGAGCCTCTGTACCTCAACTGATAAGACTTCAGAGCTGGGATCTACACCAGCCTCCCTCTGCCTGGTAAATGGGAGAGGGAACAGGGGATGCTGTGCAGGCAATGGGACTCAAGTCTAACCCTCCAGGTCCTCACCTTGGAGCTTACCACGCAGAGCCCAACAGAAACCTAAAGACACCTAAAATGAACAAGGCAACTTTGGGGAAGTAAAATGGAGAATGCAGTGAGCTTCTAATATTCATCTTATAACATCACCAAGTATTTTCTTTCTCTACCTCCACTAAAAGCATAGATTCTGAGAGCAGGGCTTCCACCACACCAGACTGCAGCTCCTTCCCCACATAACACCCTCAGGTAAGTCAAATGGCAGCTTCTGCAGGGCATATTTTGATCCCTTACTCAGCCAGTGCCGAGGACACAGGCAGGTCATGGCTGTGCTCCGGCCATGGGAAGAGGTGAGTCTTGCCAGGGCTGGTAGAGCCCAGAACTGTGGTGCAGCAGCTGCACAGCAGGTTAACTACGTGATGTTTCCCCTGTGTCCCTCATCAGGGGTGGTAGAAAAGGGCAGACACTGTTAGTTTGCAGACAGGCTCATGCCAGCATCACTGCAACAGCTCTCAGATCAGGTATCCGCCAGCTCTGAGCTCTGGCAGAGGACACTGTCTGTCTGTAAACAACCCAGAGCTCTAAAGTGTAAGTGTGAGCATTTGCAGAGCATCAAAATATGGGCACTTGTGACTGTGTTTCTACACCATTGCAATACTCATTCTGAGCTTCTGAATGTTTTAGTGGCTACTGTTGATTCAAAAGTTTGTGCAACTTCTGTATCTGTTACAGTGTGGATGTCTACACTTTCCAAGTATCTATTCACTTCTATTATATTCTATTAGAATAAAGTTTTTAATGAAAATTTGGAAATAAAAATTCCTTGGAAGCACAATTCCTAACCATGGAAACACATTTCTCAACCACAAAGATGTGTATGAAGTAGTACAAGAATATGCATGGAAATTTTAAGGCAATATTCCCTGGAAATCTTGGGGTTTGGCCTTACACAATATTATAAAACATTAAATATCACAAGTTCAATCTGAATATAATTTTTCTCCCAAATCATTAACCTTCATCTCTGTCCATACAATATTTCCTCATACAGTGTTTTAGGACCTATTGTTTGAAAATAAATTGGGATACTAAGATGTATTTCATTAACTATTTATCCATGAAGGTTCTTCTATTTTCAAGCAATATTCTTATTTCTACTTTATTTTTCTCTGCAGAATCAGTAACACAAACACAAGTTTAACTCAGTCTTATTGAAAACAGTGCATTTCTCATAGACAGATGCTGAGCCACAAACACCTCTCTGTAAGTTCCTTAATTTCCATGGAGAGCTACCAGGAGTTAATTTGGTCTGGAGAAAGACAGAGACAAGATGAAGCAGTGGGCAGTTTATGGGATATGAAGTGTTAACCAGTGATGTCATTGCTAACAGCTGAGGATTGCTGTTAGCAGAATCAGCTGCTTCAAAATTGGTGTGCTTAAAAAGCCAGTTTACAGGCTGCCCTGTAGCTTTTAGGAAAGGTGGAGGGGAAAAGAAATAAGAGGTTTTTATAGTGCTTCAGCTGCCTTTGATCCTGGGGTTTAGGGTGTGTTTGCTAAAGAAATCAATTTCTTTTGATTTAAAACAAAAAGTAGGGTTAAACTCATGCCTGATGTAACTCTTATGGAGTTACATTAGTGATTAATATTTTAGGGCAGTGGGGCAAGCTATTTTAGGTGCTGTGCTTTCTTTCAAGCACCTTTGAATATATATATGAAATTCAAGGGTACCATAAACTAAACAATATTAGGAGTTGTAAATACAGTCTGTGAAAACAGCATAAGAATCTAGTAACACAAAAAAGGTGTTTTAGTCAGGAATGGATCTCATAGAGTTCAGGATAGAGAGATGTCACCGTTGCTGGGAAGGTCTTTTTCATAAGGATAACAGGAAAAAAATTAGAAAAGGCACAGTAAAGGCACAGATGATGGGATGCCATTTTTATGACTCTGGAAAACATCCAGAACCTAAGCTGAGGAATATATTGAGCTTTCTTTTCTACGTAGATGGATCCCTGTGAAGTGTAACCTATACCCCTGCTGTTTTGTGTACGATGGATTTCCAAGGGGACTCTTTGGAAAGAGCACAAGATTATTTATTTGCTGGACTCAAAGCAGATTTCCAGTTTGAGAGGTGTCTAAATGAAAAGGAAGTGCTTCTAAACTGGATTCTCTCCTGATACTAAGGAAATACCTTTTAAACAGTTCACCTTTCCTCCAACACTAATCTTTTACTTGGAGAAGCATGCCGCAGAGCCTATTGCTATTTGTACAAATCATTTTATCGTATTTCCTTGAGGTTTAATAGGTGAAGCTGCTATAGGTTGTGTAATGCAGTGCACCTGAAGGATATTGTAAAGCCGAATCACATCTTTTCTTATCTCTTCACTGTATCAAATTAGAGAACTGAAAAGATTCCTCTTTCCAATAAAATGTGATGTTTGGTGTTCTGACAGTATAACTTTTTAGAAATGCAATTTTGTAAAATACATATAATTAGAACCAGAAGTATTCTTCTGGAAGAGAAACAGGTCTGGATAGAGTTCTTTAGAAAAATCAATTTGCATTCACTAGCAATTCTGCAGAATTTTTTCAGTCTAGCAACTTTTTCAAGCAATAAATCATCATTACTTTATATTATTTTATGTATAGAGATAACTTATACTCTGGCTGATCGACAACTTTCTTATTCAGCCTTTGACATCAATTATCTATTATCTATTCTTCTGTCAATATCTGCTGTCTAAATCTCATGCAAAAGAATTACACCTTTATAGAGGAAAAAGTGCCTTTAGTAACTATCCAACATTCGAATGACTACATTTATTTAGCTTTCAATAGGATTGGGCAAATAATGGAATCAACACAAAGCCACCCCAAATTTGTTGGAGTTAATGAGCTTTTTCAAGTCAAGACTTGAACATCTTCACTATTCCCTTGGGAAGTAGGGGTCCCTGGGCAGGAACATCTCTGCTATACATCTCTGACATGCATTCCCCCCAGGGCTGCTTTACAAGGGAAGGAAATCACTGGGATATGGTCCTGTGCCTTGCAAATGCCCAGCTGCTGTTACAGCCCCTTGGAAATATGGCCAGCTGAATAAGCAGGCTTGAGGCTACTGTAATTTAGGCCAATGGATTGTGTGGTGTTATGTTTGCAAAGAATCACATATTCAGTCATTGGTTTGGCCTGAAGTCTTTTCAGAAAAACAGAAGAGTCAAAGCATTCAAGCCCTTGTGGGCTGGGCAAAGGGGAAGATGAGCACGCACAGCCCACTGCCACGGCTGTACACGGCTCACCCCACTCACAGCCTGAGCACTTGGGGCCTAAGCAACAGCCAGGGATGTGCTGGGAGATCTCATAAGGTTTAGACCAACTCTCAGATGCTCTTCTTGTGCCAGTTACCCTGGGCTGTACCAGATGTTTGGTCTGTTCTTTGTTCTGGGTTTGCACAGACCGTTAGAACTGGCTATAGGACAGCCCAAACTGAGTTACCATAGTGGGATTGCAAATTTTTATACACAGTTCCTGATTTCTTTAAGTTTTCAACAAAATAATCAAGGCAAATCACTCATGGAAAAGCACATGCAGTAAGGCAGCAATTGTGGGATGGGCTGAAGCGACACTATGGAAGAAGTTCAGGTCTATTGAGCATATAATATGCATTTAAGAGGAACAATTAATTGCATCTTTTCTTAATCTTCCAAAGAGCTTTCCAGTCTTTTGAACATTAATAATGTCACATAGTGAAAGAGGACATGTATTTAAGGTGGAGCTGAGCTCAAATTTTCTAACTTCTTTCTTTTTCTGAAAGATTTTTCTTTAAAAGATTAATGGCTTTTTTTGCTTGAAAAATTGAAGTCATATCAATGTCTCTATTCCACATTTCTTGAACATCCCCAGAGCTGGCTGAGATGCTTTGGGTGCTCAGCATCAGGTTTACTTTTGTCAGGGAAACAAAAAACTGCCAGCAAATTCTCAGTTAAAACAGCCACCACTCTTCATGTCTTTTTCTTCAGGCTGACTCTAGCTCAGGTCGGAGTGTCCCAGCTTTGTCATTGTGTGTTTTCAAGCATAATTCAATCATAATTTTCTCTAGTGTCATTGTTTCCACTTTATTTTCCAGCATTGTTACTTGAACACAGTGACGTGCTTCCATAAATCTGGAAGAACAGAAACTGGCAACTTGGATTTTGCAAGGAAGTCTTATAAAATAACAAAGGAAAAGGTGAAAGTAATCAAAAGCCCAGGCACACACCAAAGCAAATGTTGAAGTTGGATACATTAGGACTTTTTGGCAACCATTCAAAGGAGGACTATTGTGATTTGTAGCAGGACAGGTCTATCCTTTAAAGTGATTTTGATTCTCACCAGGAGTGTCCAAATGGCTGTTCTGGAGACTGGGACCTCCATTCTGCACTTTGGTGACATTGTCCTTCCTGCACTGGAGAAGGAAGGTGCTGCTAAGATTCTTTTCCACTGTGTCCAGCTATGTCCACTGAGTCCAACCAAAAAGCTGCCAAGGTAGGAAATGGCAGGAACATGTTCTCCCAGGTGTTGGGGCACTAGTTACATACCCCATCTGCAGTGACTGAGGCACTAAACACCGTGCTGTGCATCCTCCTGCCCCACATCCTGTCACTCCAGACAAATCTCATCTGTGCCCAATTTTGGATATCTCTTTGAGGCAGACTCTGACAGAAGTTAGGGTTTTCTCTGGTTTATGCATGAAGTTGATGTAATCTTTGTATTTCTCAAGATGCTAATAAAGATGGGATTAATGCTAATAAAGGACCATGGGGAACTCTTTCCACATAATAAGAATACACATCTACTGTCAACTCTTGTTTCGCAAGGGCCACAGCAAGCTTTCACAAGGTCCATATTTACCACTGACTTGCTTCACATTCAGACCATATATTAACCAATATCTTAAATTGGTCTGTTCTTTGTGTATTATATATATTTATATGAGAGAAAGTACAAAGTTTTCTAGGAAAGATCTCTTTCTTTGTCTGGAGAATCTATGAGCTGGTGCCTTGGTCTTTACTGAGTCCTTCAGGTGCTAATAAATAAAAATATTAATAGATAATAGCTAAAGCCCAAATATTATTGCTATTGTGGTAAGTCAATCTCTCCACAACTTACCAGAATTTTAGAAAATCCTCCCTCCTCTCAAGCCTTTGCAGAGTCCTGTAGAGAGGACACTGTTTTGAGACAGGAAACACCACTAATTGCTGCACAAATATCCAGGTTCATGTCCTGGCTCCTGTGACAGGTTAGACCTAAATTTTATGTTGACATCAAACATTCCACAGTTTTTCTGGAGACACTTGTTCCACAGCTTCGTAGAATTTTTAGTATATATTTTTATTAAATTGAATGCAGAATATTTACTAATAAAACAGTGTAATAGTCTTTGTACTATTTGCTTTGATAGTATGTTCAGCTTAGTATACACAATCCGAGCATTTTCAGGCCACAACGTATTAGTTTGTTTGTCTGTAGTCATCACAGCTCAAGATAGCCAGAACAGCCAATGCTGGACTCGTTTCTATTCCTCATGCGTTATTCAGTTAAAAGCTGAGATTCTGAGTGAGAATTAGCAGGGGGGTGAATTTTATTGCAGATGCTGCAATCACAGAATACAGATACACACTTATGTGCCTCTCCATCATACCTTAGTGGTTTGCTGCTTAAAAACTCATGGTAACAAGTAAAGAGCCCATCCTTGAGACAGAACTCTGTCCCATTTTCATAACAGCATCCAGATCCTGAGCTGAATAGCTGGGACTTAAAGCTCTTTTAGAAATCAAAAAACCCTGTCAATTCTAATATTTGCTACCAGCTCAAAAATAGTATTCTGTAATATTTTTTCAGCACCTTTAGCTCCCAGTCCTTCAAGGAAGGTTTGTGTCTCACAAAGACAAAGACACTATATCTCTAAAAGGGAAAGTTTCTCACAAAGCAAGCGGGTTTGAGGTTTGATGGGTGATGGTTCCAATTCTTTCACATTTTTTCTTCTAAATATTGGCCTGATCAAAATATCTAAGTCAAGAAAAGGCAAAAATAATCTCAGCTCCTGGGAATCAGATTAGTGGTTGTTTACCTGTGAGTTTTCTTCTCAAGCCTCATTGTTCAAAGGCAGATAAATAAAACCCCGTATGCTGTAGACATTGAGAGAGTGTATGTATCTATGTGCTATACAGAACTCTGCCATTAGCTAATAATAGCATTAACAGATCAGAAGTAAAAAAAAAAAAAAGTCTCTAATACTTAGTCTTAGCAGCTGATAATGTAAAATAGGGTGGCATTTGGAAGCATAGGATGATGCCAGTCCCTGGGGAGAGAAAGGTGTTAACTTCTAATAGCTTTTCAGTAATAGCCAAGCATCTGCAGTCCCCCATAAAAAAGGGTTTTTAAAAATTAATAGAGCTGAATGTGCTTCACACTGAGGAGAATGCCAGATTAATAAGCGCATTAAGGACCGCTTTGGATTGGAAATAATTATGGAAGATGACAAGGAGCAGAGGTGGCATTGGTGGTGCTTTCAGGAATGCATTTTAAAAAGCAGTTTAAAGAGCCTTCAGATGTTGGTATTATCCTGCGTGACCAAATTAAGAGCAAATGAGAAAAGTTTATCTGGCATTTTGGAGTATTGAAAGGGCTTAGTGTTATAAATTATACAGTATGAGGATAGGCAGTGGTGAGTAAATTCATGTTAAACATTATTGGCAGTTTAAATAGCAACTGCTTTATAAAGCACTAAATATTTTAATTTGAAAGTAAAAATATATTCACTCCTCTTCCGAAAAAGCACATTTGACTTATTTATTTGCCAGCACAATCATTAGACATTTCCTCAGTGATGAATTGGTGTACATTGTTCCCAATAGGCTGTTGTAAATGTAGAATAATAGAGATGGGTTATAGGTTTAGAATTGATTTAGAGCTTTCCTGATGAAAAAGTTGAAAGCCACAATGACATCTTAATCTTTAGCTGCAGGCTAGGCTATGCACATTCAAGGCTATTTCCAAATGGGTCCAGTGTTTATCAATATTTAATCATCTTGTTCCTGCTCTTTTTTTACTACTTGCTCTTTCGACCCTTACAGGACAGATACCTTCACACCATGTTTCTTGATGTTATTGATACAAACCAAATCAGGTTTGGTTTCCTGATGATATTAATACAAACCAAGGCTTCCAAGTTTTAATGTCTGTATGATTCTCCGACACAGGGAGGCCTTTGTGCATACATTAGAGCTGTTGGAATCCCGTCTGATGGGTGGTTAGTACAAAGACTGTCATCCACAAACCACACAAGGCAAACCACAGTGCTTCCAGAGCAAATAAAGCAACAACAAAGTGCTATTTCATGTCTGTATAGTGATCAGTTTCCCTAAATACAAAAATATTAATGAAAAAATAAAAGCTTTTCCATGAAGACAAAAGTCTGTGCAGACTTCCAAATGGTTTCTGACTTTTTCTTCTCAGTCTAAACGTGTGTTGCTTTTTAGTTTTCCCCAATTAGGCATTTGCAAGAAGTTACAAAAAAGGAATGCCATTAATATCAAATTTTCCAATAATTACTTTCAGAAAAAGCAAAACTAATACTGAAATATCTTCTAGGTGAATGATACTTGCAAAGAGGCAAACACCACAATTATAGCAGCATCTTCCATTAAGCAGTTCTAAGTATCATATATGCAACATGCTGGAGACTCATTATTTCAAATCCAACTTCTCAAAGATTTATTTTTCTTTTGAAACAATTTCTGACAGCTTTTGATCTTCTAAACTGAAAAAAAATCAAAGAAATCTGTTTCTCTGGCATATTAATAGCAAAGGAATTTCTGGATGCTGCAAAGTAGGGACTGAATATAATAGCATCTCAGTTTTTATTCATCTTCAAAGAAAACTAAATATATTTTTGAGACTAAAAAAATAGGATACCCTACAGATTTTGAAGGGATGGGATAAACCTCTTTTCACAAGAAAAGATGACAAGAAATTCATCTTGAAGGACGTTCACTATGCCTCTGTCCATTTAATACATTTACAAGCCAGCTGCCATGAGTTAATCTGGCTTTTACATCTGAAGCAAAATTATTTTATAATTTGGGGCTCATATGCCTAAGGGATTTTTTTCCTTTTCCCAAATTCTTTGGATGTTGTAAATCAACCTGCCAACACACATGGCACTAGTGTACAGTTACCTAAAATTTATGCAGGGGGTTAATTAAAAATCCTTTTGTAAAAGTTATGTATAGGAATCAAAATCTTTCATTCATGGCTTCTTCACTCCAGCTCTTTGCAGGTGTAAAAATGAATTAATTAATAACAATTGATTAGGCAATTATCAGTATGTGTATGCTGTATGTGCACATGTATATCTATATTATTACAATAAAACTAATATGCAGTTAAAACTTTAAGAAATAGATACTTTAAATCCCACATTTTACAAAGGTTCATAAATTTTGGTAATCTTGCAGAGTTTTTCTTGTACAGCTGACTGGTTGAAATATTATCTCTCCTTAATACCATTCTGCTAGCTGAGTAGGTCCAAGCCATCCACCACAGAGTCTTGAGCTTAGCTATGGCTGCCATAGGAAGCTGCAATCCTGTGAGTATTGTGTTACTTACAGTGTCAAGCTTCTCAAGAGGAGGTCAAAGTGGTATCTCAAAGAAGTGGCTGGCCATTAAAAATCAGTAGAGATAAATTTCAAAAAAAAAGAAAAAGAAAAAGAAAATTTAGACTGCAGACAGTGAAGAGAAGTTAGACAATGCAAAAAAACTACCCGCTGTGATAGGGCTGAAAAACTCTTGTTATGGAAACTCCTTGATTATGCATCCTAGGTAATCTAATAAAAATCATAACATGTGTATGTCATTAGCATCCAAAAAAGAACTAAATAAGGAATTATGCCCACTGATGTATATGAATTGTAAAACCTGCAGCCACTCTGATAGCCCAGAGGATTTTATGTGTATTAGCTAACTGAATGGCATATCTTCCTATGTTTAGTAGACACGATTCATGGATGGCATAAATACTCCTTTTCAAAACACTTTGTGTTTTTACGTATAAAGAAAAGGCTGATACTTTTGATTTTGTCTTAAATAGCAGAAAGAAACAAACCTTAGAAATGCTTAGCTAGTATAAGTTTCTATACTTTAGTTACCTATGGCAATTTACGCCAGGGGAGATTCAAAGGATTCCAAAGATGGCACTGCCTCTGCGTGATTAGGCTTGAAGTCACAGTAGAGGTTATCATAGTAAAATGATGACATTTGAAAGGCCATGTTTTAAGAAAAAAATAAAGGAAAATTAGTATTTTTAAAATCACATTGAAGGGAAAAACATCCCAATAAATATTTGACTCTCCATGAAATGGATTCCAAACGCAAACAAACTACTACAAGTTAAACTTTCTCATATCTTATTTTTCCCCAGAAAGTCTCTTTCTAAACCTCAGTTTTAGAAAAAAAAACACAGTATCTTATGGCAGCCACCTATACTCCACTATACCCATTAAAGATTATAGTCACTTCTACATAAGTCGTTCTAACACTTGTTTGCTGGGTTTTATTATAGAAGGAAATGTTACTTCTTAACTATGAAGCACATAAACATGAGATGGTGTAAGAATATTGCAACCTTCAATCCAAAGATCTGAGGCACTGAAGTTTATATTGGAAATTAAAGAAAGATCATAGAAATTCATGTGAGAATATATGTTGGCAACAGTTGATGTAGAATAACTAAATCTCCATTAATCATCCAGCGTGATTAAAATAAGGAGGAACAAGAGTGTCAAGTCTTGACCTAGATGCAGATGTTTTGAAATATTCCAAACTTACTGTTGTGCAGTTTTTGTAAGGCAGCAGCAGAAGATAAACTTATTTTTTTTCTCTGAGATTAGAGTTGGGATTTCTATCTGGAGCTTCTTCTGACTTCACCACAAATGATCTCTCTGTGTAGGATGCATAACAAGCATCGCTAAATAAATTAGTTCCTTGAAAGTTCACATAGTTCTAAAGCTATAAAATGCCTCCCAAAACATGGCTTAAAAAGAAAAAATAGATACAGAAAAGTGAGACCTAGTCTACAAAGAGTTTGAATATGGTCTTCAACAAGATTTTTGGTAGATTCCTCAGCAACAAGCTATTCACTCAATGGTCTTCATTTTCTCATTCATCTGGAAGAACTGTTCTCCATACTGACACAATTTATTAGCAGGAATTCTGTGAATAGAAGAATGTGACAGTGGAGATCCCCTAAAAATCAACAAGAATTTAAAAATGCAGCAACCGTTTTGCAGAAAGTCACTATATGGTGTCTGCTCTTCATAAAAGGACAGGAAAGTTTGAGATTTATGGACTATTACAGCTCACCTTATATCGGGAAAAACTGGTAAATAACTTATTTTGAAATGGAATAAATCAGCAGCTCTACACATGAAGTCTGAGGGCAAACCAGCAAAATTTTACAAAATATAGGAACTCTATCAACATTATTTCATACAGTTATTTGTAAATGCTAATACAGAAAACCTAGCTTTCTTGAACCTTCCTTGAACTTAATTTATTTGTAAATTCTTTGGAGCAGGACTGTCTGACCCTCTGTCTTTGAATAAGTCTTAATATGTTATTTTTATTTGGTTTGCAGTCATAACCACAGCTAACAAGAATAAGAAAAATTCAAAATTTCTGTAATAATATTTTATTAAAATATTAGCAGAGGTGACATCAGACTCAAAGTATATGTCCCAATCAAAAAGAAGCATCTCCACATTTCCAGTGTGTTTGAATATAAAGTGTATATTAAAGCCTATTCTTGACCTAAGGAGAAGTAAAGAGGCAGTAAAAGTTTTTGTTAAATTTTAAATAACTGTCCAAAAATGTGACTGTTGTAGTTCAGATATATTGTTCAGCATTAGGGGTTAAAAATGAGTGTCCCAACCTTTGAAGTTACAAAAGGCTTAGACACTTGCTTCAAAAGAAGATAAACCAGCCGTTGTTCTTTGTATATAATATTTCAGATGATAAACCCTATGCTATACAGAAAATCCAGGGTTTTTTAACTCTACTTGACAAAGCACATGTTCCTGTAAAATCATTGTTTATAACTCTGAAAACCTCTATATCACATAAAATATGTTGAGAAACACAGTTGAATGCATTCTCTTTAATAATCATATAGAAGGAATTAGACAAAAAAGAGGGGGAAAGATAACGAAGTCATGCCTGTGACTATTTAATCTCTTCAGATTTGCAGTTGTACATCAATAATACCTGCGTGTAGAATATGAAAAAGGTTGATGCACTGAATAAACTTCAGCTTAGACTTCAAAATCTACAGTACTAGAAGTTTTGTCTTAATATTCCATGTAAGTATTCTGTATGCTTTTGCTTTATATAGGAGTGTAAAATAGTAATCATAGTATTTTTAAGTGGCATTGAAAAAAATAAGTAGCTTTTCTCCCTCTTTTTGCAAGAGAGTAGTTTCCAGAAGGAATGTGCATAACTGCCCGAAGGGAGGTATAGAACAGTTTGAGAATGGTGTCTGTTTCCTTTAGTTTTCAGCTGGTGTCTGTCTACAGTAAAATTGACAGCTCCATCTGAAAGGCCTACCCTGAACTGGAAAATTATCTGGTTTTAATACAGTTCTTTAGAATTTTATGAAATTACTGTCTGGTAAATAGCTGCCACTTAAAAAACCTCTTATGAGATCTTGCTAAAATGAACTAAAGTGAGATAGTTTCTGGCAAAGTTAAATCTCTCACACCTTTGGGCCATCATTCCTGTCCAAATCGAACAGACCAGTGTGTTAAATGAATGCTAACGTTCATTGACAGATGGACTGAAATAAGGGGAAATTTTGCTGTATCTTTAGGGATGAGAACAATGTTACAAGTTGGCCAAGAAGTAAGTAGGGATAGGACCATACCTCTGGCAGCATCAAAGAAAATTAAGAACAGTTTTGTGTGTATGTGCATGTGTGTTCTGGACCTGGAGTGTGAGTTTAAAATACCCAAAAGGGGAGGATACCAGAGGCAATCACAACTTCCACCAACTCTCAGGCCCTCACACCCTGAGCCTCCACTAGCTCCCCAGCAGTCTGACCCAGCAATGAGACCCCAAAACTTCTCTCAGCCCCAAATCCAATGTTTTTTGATTCTCCTCTCCCCAAACTTTAAAGCACCCCATTTTACCTTTCTCTTCACTAATGCACCCTTTTACCCCAATCTCCCTAAATGTATAAAACCTTAGCTTCTTTCTAAATGGACACTACCTTGACCAGAAAAGCTCTGAAGGTAAAAAAGGAAAGCATATCCAGGAATAGGCAGGTGGTTCCAGGCAAGAGGTTAAAGTAGCTGAATACACTCAGTGTCCTCTCTGCTGTGGTTCTTGCCAATATCATGAGCTGTGACAATAATGCTGTAAGATCAGTCAATGGATCAAAGAAACCTCTTCATGAGTGCCTTGCCCTCAGAAAGCCCAGAAGTGGATTTAACACTGTGTGAATGCAGTATGAGAAGCAACCAACCAGGATGCTCATAAGTACTCCTGTGCTCACCATTGTGGGATTCAATCAGGTTTCCACCAGTTCCCGGCTAATGAAGAAGGTGACAGGAAGTTGCAGGAGTGTGGTCTAGAGGTGGAAGCATGAGAGGGATTGGTGGGTCAGTACCAGCAGAGATGTCCTCTACTATTTTTCCATTCTTCATAATACCAGCTTCTTCAGCCCTGCTAAATAAGAAAACTTCACAATTAGATTGAAAGAAGTCTACCTAAAACCACAGCAATTCCACATGGATAACAAGGATCTGTGCTCCATGGCTTTTCATCTGTGGTCCCTAAGAGTTGAAGGGACTACTGCAGAAGGGTTTGAGAAAGGTGACTAAGAAATAATCTTTCCACGGAGACAACTCAGTATGGAATGGTCCAAAAGAATCCATATATAAGCTCCTAAACTACTCAGAAGTCTTTGTCTGAAAGTTTGCAACTATTTTCAAGAGCTGCATCAAATTCTTAGCTGGGTGGGGAGTGAAGCAAAGCAAGGCCAGATGCGAGTGCATTAGCAGCTTCCTGCTTCTGTTCCTGTCCTCTTGTTTCCAAGCTCAGATGCATGTGGAACATCTGGATGCTTATAACACTTATATTCTATTAATTCTGGCCATTTGCACTGTTTTCAGGCTGACACCAATGTGTCATGGGGAAGAACAGGACATTCCCTCTGCACGGATGTTGCATTGGGCATTGCGTAATAATATTTTATAATAGTATTACCAATTTTCGACCAGTTACATATTTCCTCTTCCAGACTGGCTGCTGTTTCAGGCATGGCAGCAGGTCCATAAATTTAGAAGGAAAGTGTGAAGCTTGAGCTCAAACACAATTGCAAGGTGAAAAAATGATTCAGTATCACTCTACAATGATAAATTGCCAACACATACTGAATATAGATAGGCAGGTGATGTCTGTACAACTCGCTTTCCCAGAAGGAAACTAAAAGCAAACCTGTAGTAGATTTGGAAAAGAGACAGGGTAGATATAGCCCAAGTTCAGGTGAAATTAATTCAGATTAAGTTGTTAATTACTTTGTGCCTTGTGTTACAGTCTTTCTGTAATCTGATGATCATCTTTACTAGCCTGAATCATTTCAAAGAGAAAAGAGCACTATGTCAGTGAGCTCACAATGAAAAAGGAAATTATCTATTTGGCCACTTAAATGAATGCTGTAAAGTGTCTTCTCATTTGAGTTACCATATTGCTGAAGCCAGAAAACTTTGCTTTGTCACAGAAGACTTGTTTGTACCTGCAAGGAAAAACAATCAGCAAAACTGAATGGAAAGTCAGAAAAGAAATCTGTTTTAATATCTCCCACAACTCCACCCTCACTGGATTCAGAAAATAGATCAAGATGTTCAAAATAAGCTTCTACCTTGCAAGTGAGACAAGTCTACTGTCACTGTTGCTGTCACTAACTTGCCTACGTGTGTGATAAGCATTTTGAAGTGTCACACTGGAAGATGTTTTGTTTCATCACTGCTTACCAAGCTGGCAGTGGTCAGAGCACATCAATGCACTTGAAGTTAAAAGAAAATTATGTCAAGTGTGGAAAGTACATCAAGGTTTCCATAGATGGTGAACATTCAATGACAGGAAGTTTTCTTACTTAATAGGACACTTCTCCAGAGCAGCTCATAATGACTACTGGAAACATCACAGCAGACACTGGATTCTCTGTCAGCCAACATGAAGTGCACCCTGGATGATTTTATCAGAGCTTTACCAGTAGAGTCACGTCTATTTTCAGATCCATGTAATGACATGATTGTCAAACATGTGAGTAATGATTGACAAGAGCAAAGTACTTGCTTAGTGCTTTGAACTCCAAAAATTTCTTTCATGATGATCCATTTGAACATCATCTAGAAATCTAAGCATGGCTTTGTTGGATTGTTTTCTCTCTGGTTGTTTTCATGACTAAATGATTTCAGCTTATATTTGCAAGTAAAGAGACTAATGGCTTTGAATACACGCACTAAAACTGAGATCTCATCAAAAAAGTTCAGTTTTGAATGTAAATAAGAGTTGCCCTTCATCATTTTTTGGCTCATAGTGATATAGGGAGTGAAGCAGAAGAGCACTTCTTAGAGTTTAAATGTCGTTTTCTCTAATACTTCCATGAGCAAAGACAGCTACTAGATAAGAAATGGCAGTGCTGCTCTGGTTGCAGCCTGTCTGCTATGGGGAAACAACAAACTACTTGAATTACTCAGCAAAGATGACCTGGTGCTTGAATTCAAGAAAGACCCTCTTACCTGATCACAGTAAAAAAGGAAAGAAAGAGAACTGTGACTTGCAGAGAGTACCTTATATTCTTGATGCCATTCACAGATGTAGACTTTTGTGAAGTTGGTTTTCAGTCTAATGTTAGTGAAAATATACTGTCATTATAACATCCATGTAAAAAGAGAACTCTGTTTAAAACTGCCATCCATCCTATCAAGCTTTCACCTTCTCTCTGCCAAAAAGCAATCTCAGCCATCTCAAATTATAAGTACACAGAAGTGTATCAGTTTCTCCTTTGTTTTAACAACCGGTTTAAGTATTTCTAGTTAAAATAGTTAATTACAGGTACATTACAAATCAATTTACGTAAATAATATTTCGCCAGATTCCATATGTCTAAGGAATGACAAACCACTAAGGATTCAAAAAGGCTTTTGTCAGATGTAGAACTTATCCTGCAATAGGTCCTCTTGTTTTGAAGGCTTTATTAAGAGAAGGACTTCTGATCAGCATCAAGGCTCACAAAGCTTCCATGAAAACCTTGTTTTTTCCTAGCTTTTGGAGATTAAGACATTGGCCTTAGTATATCCATCTAAAGAAAAAGATCTAGTGAGTCTCATCTCTACATATTTTTACATGTTATTCATGTTTGAAAAGCACACCACCACCTTCATGTGTAAAGCACCAAGGAAGGAGATGCCGCAAGATGCAAGAGAAACAGGGAGCTGAAACAAAAGTTCTACACTTTGAGAATTTTCCAGTCTGGAGCAGGATCTCATTATTCTCATCCTTTTCATTTGTCACCCCAAATTTTGTTCTTTGCAGACTCTTAACCAATGAAAATATGAAGAAATACTTTCCAAAGCTTTAATTAAAAACTTCTACTCTGCAGTTACTTAGGCTGTCATTTAATTCATATTAACTGTAATTCTCAGGCAAAACTTGGTGGGCTTTTTTTTTTTTGGAAGCTTAATAAACCAGGTAACAATGGAAATATTCCATCTCCTGTTTTAAATAAGTTGTTAAGGAACAATGTTATCCTGAAACCTGAACACTCACATTAAAGGAGAGAGCAAATTTCATTACGTGATCCATCTATTTATTTTAATCTGCTCATTCTTTAAAAAAAAATGAATGAGAATTTAAACACACACAGCAGTTTTACAAGGAGCAACTTTTTTTCTAATTATGTATTCTTTACTTATTAATCAGTGCTACAATTTCCTGTGACATTTAACACAGACACAAGTTATTTTCATTCCAAAAGTTAGCAGTTCACTGTATCACTATACACATGGCACAAGCATTGCAAATGTAAATAAATGTAGGCGTCTGGGTTTTAACCACTGCCCTCACAGAAACGTCTTTTTTAATGTGGTGTAGCTTGCAATCACGCTGAATGTCATCACAGCTTTTGAGAGTGGGCAAGTCTTCATGCAAACTTAATTTTTCACAGAAAAAAATCCTGGCATTTGTGCAAAAATAATGAAGCCCATAAAAGAGGAAAGGAAGGAGAGGAATGTAGCTAATAATCCTATTTATGTTCTTATGCACTACATTTCATTTACTAGAAATAGCATGACTAAATTCTAATAAATAAATATACTAATTGGTCATTGGGAATGCAAATTTCAACAACAATCTTTAATGCAGTATAATAAAACCCATTACAAGCACCAGCTTTGTAGATGCTTTGATTGTAAATAAGAGATTAGTTTTAAATTCAGATGTACTGAACAGGTTGGCATAATTTCAGGTAGCAGTGGATTTAGGCTGCTTGCCAATCTGTGGGAAGAGCAGATATATTAATACCTGCACTGTTTCTACTCTCATATATTCAGTCTGAGTATTTGCTATTTGCTACATTAAATTATATTGAGTGGCAGACATAAATACAGTTTCCGTCTTCCAGATCTTGCAGGTCACTTTGCTTAGTTTTAGTTGATTCCATGGGGCCATATTGTCTCAGAGCTTGTTTCACTTTTTCATCATGTCCAAATAACCTGTCTTGGTGACCACAGGATAAGACACCTTTTCTGAAAATGAAAAACCAATGTGTCATTTCCCTCGCAGCTGGGATATTGCAAGCATGTGCCTTCACCATCCTTCATTTTCTCTTTATGTGATATTGTCCATCCCAGTTCCCATGAAATCAATGAGCACATTTCTCCTTTGCAAATCTGCAGATGATCTCAACTACCCTAGCTCTATGCCAGTTTACACTGGCCAAAGGTCTATTCCTTTCTTGACATGACTGAAATTACCACCGAGAAAGGTTATATGTGTGACATGACTTGAGCAGACAAAGATCTTGATCCTACACCGTGCAAGACAGTAAAAGTTTTGGCCCCAGGGCCAGCAGGAGAAAATCAAGGACTTAATTTTGGATAGGGTCACAACAATGTGATTTGTACTAATGTTTCTCACTAAGCTTTACTGGCTTTAAGACTTGTATCATTCTAGGCTGTACTTCCATTAATCCAAACTTTTACCCAAGCCTCTCTGGGAGAAGAATATTGTACAGAGCTGTTAACAAAAAGTATCTTATTAGCCGGAAAATGCTGCCTTTCTCACAGTATATGAGATGGTCCTAGAGCCCTTTGAGCTTTCCCAGCTTCAGCCATCTGTCTTCCTAAGATGAAGAATTCGGCTGACACTTTGGTAAATATAATTATTGACAAGTTTTGCAAGCCACAACTTACAGATTTTTTAAAGAAGGTGGTAGCCCAAGCTCTAAATCACAATTGTTCCTATTTTATGTATTTATATTTCAGCATTAAAAAAAAAAAAAAAAGCAGCTGACTCTAAACCACTAGGCTGTGTGGAGCTAATCAATGTGACCACATGTTGCTTCTACTGGTTTCCTCTCCAATCCCCTCACCTTAATTATTGTCTCACATACCCACTTGTTGCATCCTGCCTTAAATTAATTGTCAATCCTTTGGTACTGGGAGTGTTTCCAGTTCTGCTTTAGCACACCCCTAAGCACAGCAGTCTGAACAGGACCTAAAGGACTTTTGTAATAGGAATAATTAGTACAGAAAATGGGATGCTTTGGCCTGAAGGGGAAAGCCACAACAGGGAAATTGACTGAGGTGTCTAAAATGAAGCCTGTTTTCCTAAAAGAAAGCCTGAATGGTATCTCTGAGAGATACTATAATGGAGTGACAGACCTTTTGATATAGCAGGTAAGCACTGTACCTGAGGCAGACCTGTGCAAATTTTGACAACCTGTGCAAACGCTTTGGGGCAAGCTATTCCTTTTTGTCCTCAGGAGCAGACAGCTACCTTCTTTACCTTGAATTTTCCTTCACATTCCTTGTTGACATATATTTCCTCAGGAATTTTCATGGCCAAGTCTCAGTATCAGTCTCAGTCTTCTCTGGGCATCTTGAGAAAATCCCAGTCTGTGCAACCAGTATTTTTCTTCTCTCTACTTTGAAAGGACAGTGAACCTTCCACAGCAACCTACATTGTGTAAGAAACACCCTTTAGAAACATTTTAAGAATATCCGGGTTGGCTTTTCATAGGAAGGAATGGTGAGTTTTAATTGTCTTGGAGTAAACTTTGGTACCCTTGGGATCTAAAGGACAGGCTCCATTTTTACAGACATTGGACATTTGTGTTTACTGTTTTCATCAAAACCCATTGCAGACTGATTAACACTCCTGCATTTTTTATAAACTTAATACTGTGTGAAGTGGTCGTATAGTTTGGTTAATCATCTAAATCTCCCTGAGGGTCATTTTTCATTCTGCAGCATTGTCTTTAGCAATCCAAAGATCTTTATACAAACTTATCAATTATTTATGAACAGAGTACTTAACTGTAGTACACCAGATCCAGAGACCAAAATTCGTCACTCATGAAAGAAAACCAAGCTGTATCTACTTCAGTGAAGACCTGTCTCCTTAGGTTTCTGCTGCATTGACTGCCATCATTGAATATGCTGAACTGTTATTAATAAATTATCTTAATGATTGTTTTTTAGCTAAAACAATAATTTGCAAATGTCCTAAATACACACACACACAAAATTGACACGAAGTTTTACATTTTTATCTTTTATTTCTCATATCCTGTTGAATGCCCTACATCACTTATTCATGTCTAGCCCTGCTGTGTCCCTTTTTCTTAGTTATGACTTGGTGGTGCCAAAGAATAAAATGTGATTCAGCCCTCCAGTGCATGAAGAGGGCCCGTTGGGCGTGCCTTAATCCACTCCCTGTCATTGCAACCTGCTGGGTTTGTGCAAATAATTTATCTTTGGGGCTAAAACAGCTAGCCTAGGTATTTCTAAGGTAGTACGATATTAATGATCATAAAACCCACTCCCCAACTCTACCCCAAGAGACCTTTTCAAAGTTGTTTTATGAGAGACTAGGGAGATCTATTAATGAGTGAAGTAATTGTTACCTGTGGGCACAGATTTAGAACAACTTCATGCTTCAAATTCCAAAAGCATAAATGTCTGTTACAACCATGTTGTGTGCAGCAAACAAAAGGGATGCTCACAGAATCAGAGATATGGATGTTAGGCTGCACAATAAGTATTGTTTTTTATACTCAGATAAACAGAAGACTTGGTATCATAATCTCTTGTAATAATTAAAAAATAATAATAAATGGAGCAATTTTCTATTAAATGAGCATGATGAAATCTACATGTTGTTTATTTGCAAGCATACACAAAATTGAACTACATTTCCCATTAAATTTACAGTATTAAACAAAGGCACAATATCAGATCTTGATACCACTGTATTAATTCAGGATATGCTCACTTTTGTTTTATTTCCAATATTTAGTTCTTAATCTGGTGTGTTAATCTGGTATATTTATATAGTTACATATTCACAAGATGATATTATATAATTATAGCATCAACTATTTCAACATAGCCTTTTTGCCCAAGGCCAGCAGCACACTAGAGACTCAAAAACTCAAATGTCCCCATAGCCATCTTGTGTGATGATCTTTTTAGTCCTTTAGGATTCCTTAAAGAGTTCAGTAGTGCCCCTGGTCCATCACTGGGCAGAGCAGAGGACAGGGAGGAGTCGGGGCTGTGGGTACCACGGCTTGTAGTACGTGCTCTCTATTTTCCACAGTCCTTAGGTGGCAAACAGAACTTCAAGGTGGCCTTGAAACTGCTGTTACTTCAGGAGCCAGGTGATGCCTTGAGCATAATGAGAAACTGAGGTAGCTCAGAAGTGTGTGAGCCAGGATCTGGTCCTCAAAGTTGCATAAAGGGAGGAAAAAAGCAGATTGACAAGAATTCTTGTTTTCAGTTTATCTCCTCTGTGTTTGGGGGGTTTTACTGAAATGATGTGGTTATCATGAGATGATGTGACACAGGACAAGCATGTATCCACATGCATGTGAACAATTTATTTCTAGATTCCTCCCTTGTGAGTGTGAAAATGAGACATCTCTCATTGTCTGTGAGAAAAGGCATCACCACTCCACCAAACTTTTCAACAATCCCTCAAAGATCCATGGTCTCATTTTCTCTGTCACTGCACTCACTCCTTTCCCCACAGTTCAGTTGAACTTCTCGCTCTCCAACGACTACTCATTCCTGAAGGACCTCAGTGTCAAGCACCCCAACTGCCTATGATTCTTCACTCAAAATCACTGTTCCTTTATATCATCTCTTACACTATTACACTGGCACTGCACTATAGTGCCTGAAAGCTCTGGAGATCAGCAGTTATGCAGCATTGTGTAGGCAGGAACAGACTTGACATCTATGGGAAATGTACTGTGTTCTCCACAAGCCTATATTGTTTGTGTCTCCAGATTGTAAGCAGATACCATTTTATAACTTTATTTTCATGCCATTACAGGCCAATACAACACTTAAACATGTTCAATATGGCCAAGACACAGGATCCACAGCAGAAGAGAAGATTCAGAGAGTGAATTCTTTCAAAGACATAACAAATTTTATGTTTTCTCCTCTGTCCTCACTTTCCCAAATCCCCCAACAACCATGAGATGATGAAGGAAGGGGAAGGAAACACCTGGTTTCATGTAGCCCACCATTCTGCCCCTCAGGAAGAGTTTTTAGGAGTCTCTGCTGTGCTCCCTTAGAGGAGAAGCTCAGGTATCAGCTTATCTAGCAAGCAGGGGCCCTTGCATGGGGAACAAGCAGACTCAAGCAAATCGAGTGGGGAAATGGGTATTTGCACAGCAGAAAACCATTTTTTTGCAACTCATTTTCTCTATTCCCTTTTGGTTTCACTTCAGCTGTTTGTGAGTCTGTAATGGTCCCTCCTCAAGAGCCAGTTTTCTCTTCTGGTGGTTTGAACAGTTTAATCATCGTTCAAAAGCCATTACAATGGGTTTCATCACCTTCAGACACACGTGGCCATTACACTCCTTCTGGGGTATCCAGTGAGCAGAACACAAGGAGATGAGTCAGGAAGGAAAAGCTCCTATTTCAGACTAAATGCCTTCAAAAGTTAGTGATAATTATCTAAAAAGGTTTAAAAAATAACTGCAAGTGTCACGGCTTAAGGTTCATTATAGAATATATTTAAAGAGCTGAAGAGGTCTGGGTACCTGCATGCAAGTACTCAATGGTTACAGTGGTTAAGACAGGTGGGGAAGTCATTTAAAGTGTATCTTAATGCAATCAAAAAGAAAAAAATATTCTATTCACAAAGGGAAGATGACTAAAATAACACCCAGAAAAATGATATAATGGATATCAGAATCTCACCCAACGCAGCAAGAAAGGTAATTACTAGATTCAGGTAATTCATACAGGAAATACATGATCTAAATTTTGCTTTTAGATGGAGCTCAACTCCTCTGTGAGATTCGACACCAACAGTTGCATTTTGCTGCTTTGTGGATTTCTGATGAGTTAATGTAAGACAAGATCTGGGCTGGCTTATGGCCAAGCATGTGACAAACATAAAAGATTTTCTCAGTGTTCTTGAATACAAAATGCACTGTCAGTAAATGCATCCTTAGTATAAAGCCACTGAAATCAGGTATTGTGCAATAAATCAATTTGATTTTACAATCTACGGTTGCACAATTGATGTTCAACTGACCTAAGCTAGCTAATTCATTTTCTAGAAGAATTTCTTTCTTCAAATAGTATTTTTTACTTTTGTTGTGGAGTTTGCATTTTATACCCCCAAAAAATCATGTAAAGATATACCCCAGACCCATCTGGGTCCCATATATCTGTTTACGTGAAATTATGCAAGCCTTGATAAAACTGCTCCTGTGGTTGTGTTTTAGAGTCTCCAGAAATGCAGAACACAGTGAGCACTTGGACAAGGCTTGCAATCCCTTTAAAGAACCACCACCACCTATACTGTGAGATGACTTTCAAAGCATTTTCATTCCTAAAGTCATAGATTACCACTTACGTGCTTTTGTAAATGCTGTTACATATTTAACTGCAGCTTGAGTGCCTAAATAGGATAAAAACACAACTTTGCTTCTTCCATCTATTAATTTTGATTTTATATTCCGAGTTTTGGGTTTATATCGCAACCACTTGTCTCGAATAAGAATGAAACTTTGTTTTTTCTGCTGAAAGGTATGAATTCCTGAATGGCGATTTAGCATGTACACTTCAGGGAAACACTGTATGAGTTTTCATATGATTTACATTAACTTTTCATTAAAAATGAGCGTGATTTGGATCCCACTGCATTAGAGGAGCAAAAAGCAAATTATAGTCTCGAGAAACTGGAGCCTTTTTTATCTAACTGGAGATTCTGAGAATTGCATTATTATTTTAAATTTTTTTTCTCCTTTTCATATGTTAAGAATACTAAGGTAGCTGTTGGGAATACAGAAAAAAGCTGGGGAGGAGGAGTTGTAGGGAGTGAGCTGGTCAAGGGCCCTCTCAGCTCACATCAAATAAAATACCTGAGATTCTAGTGGGAGAAGAGTTAGATTTTAGAGCTGATCCATTTAAACCAGTTTGCCCATTACAGGAGTACGGGGCTAGAAGAGACTTTCTTGCCTGTTGGACTCAACATCAGCATCACTGGATAAAATCTGCAATATGCTCATGCAGAAAGTCAGAGTAAATAAGGATATTGGTCCCTGTTGGCCTTAAAATCAATGAATGTATGTCCAATATAGCCACTTCCAAATGAAGATCATCTACCATGCAATTTTCAGAGAGATCGGAGCCATGGCAAGGGTGGGACAAGAATAGCATCAAATAAAGGCAAATATTCCTGAAATCTGCATGCTATTATTTCTGCCCAGAAAAAGGGTCTGCAGGTCCAGGATGGTGGTGGTGGGAAAGAACATCTGGCGGCTGGAAGGTAACCAGAAATAAGGAACATATGGAAAAGGGGCTGTGGAGAGGCGGGGATGGGGTTGTTTCCAATACCCTGTGTCATAATGCCTAACCCCAGATTTAGTAGGGGCCACTGAGCGGGTTTGTGTGGTTGCCAGTGCTTTGTGTAGCATTATTGTTGCTTTGTTTTGTTTCTAAGGAGAATTACAATCTGTTACTATACTAAATACGGTTTTTGTATGTGTGTAGAGATGCGTGTGTTTCTCTTCTGCTTTAAGGCATGGTTTTCAGCTTCAGAAATAATTTTCAGATTCAGAAAGGGTGGAAGAGCCAAGGAAATGTGAATTGTTTGTCTACATTGTCTGGGAACTACATGATTTGCTGTTTCCTAGGGAAAGCTCTATAATTTGATTCCAGATCTATATTTAAATGTGGGAGAGAGTCTAAAGGGGACCTGACACTTCCACTGTAAAAACTCAGATAATACAGACTTCAGAAGTTTAGAGTTCAAGGTATTTACATATTGATGTTTTCCAGCACTGGTGCAAGCAATCTAGCAACACAGGATTTGCTACCAAATGACTGTTGGGTTTGGGGGTTTTTCAGCTCTCATTTAAGTGCGAATTCCTAGATATCTGAATTTACAAAGGCAGGTCCACTGGATTTCCATTTGCATATTTTTGGCAGCAGTCCACCTCATTAATGCAGGAGAGAATCAGCCAATATTATAAGAAAAACACATATGACACTCAAGGCAATTAGAAATATATTGTTAATTTGACGGAGTGTTAATAGGCCCCCTAATGTCACCAGTTTTTCCTAGCAGTTGTCTGCAATGTTTATTTCTTGTTGGACCAACAAAATCCCAGTTCTTATTATAGACACGAGCTCTGTGGTGACGGTGGCTCTTTAAGAGAGATGTGTTCTCCAGCGAGTTTTCAGCATTTAGTACTCCTCTTCATTTTAATCAAAGAAAAGTGTCTAAGTCAAAGGAGGGAGGAAATCAAACTCTAACTTAAATCTCTCATGTAAAAGTAGATATTATTTTTGAATTATGCCTCCTGAGAAACTTTTCATTGACCTCTAAAGCAGAAAGGCTGCAATGGAGCGGTTATCAGGTTTAACTTGTGTGACCCGCAGCTGAAATCATTGTAGACTAGTGGCTAGAGGGAGATTAAATTCAGAATGTCCTGTAAGCTGAAAGAAATATGAATCTAAGCAGTGCTCTTTAAGAAGCATTAAAGAGTGTGTATAGAAACTTAAAATTCCTCTGTGTTAAGTTACTTGGTATTCCTTTGCCGTTCCTCATGGATTTATAAGGGACTACACCATTATTTTCGACCTTTTACCACTAAGGGCCAGGAGGTTACAAGTTTTGCTCTAGTAATTACCTATCAGTCTAACAAAGTAACCTTAATTAGTGGGATTTTTTCATACCATATATAGGAATGGGGCATGGTGTGAACACGTTATTATGATTTAACACCTTGCTCAGATCTCATGTATGTCCTTTGTCTTCTGCTGTCACCACCATAATAAGGCAGCAGAGGTGCAGTATATCCTGATTTTTGTCAATATCTGCCCAAAGCTCTAAATGCACATGTGATAAAAATGAAGGCTAATATGCAAAGAAAAGCTATAACGACCATTGGAGACAAACAAGCTCCATTTAGCTCACTGCAGTGAGCTGGCTCCAGTCCCCGTGCTTCGTTCAAGTGATCACTCTGCTTTCATCAAGATGGATTATTGCTTAGAAAGAATGGGGGTTTTTTTTCTCTTTCATTTTAATGCAATCTGTTTTATCTTCCCTCAACCTGACTTTTGATTAGAATAGGTTCAGGAATGCTGAATAAAACACTAGTATCTCATAGTCTGTGGATTTTCAATTCAATTTGCAACTTCATTATGTATAAATCCCAAGCAGGCAATCCCATACATCTCTGTACCGTGCTTCCCTCCCTCCCTCTGTATCTCCAGCGTACCAGAACTTGAGAAAACTTCTTCTTACTGAACACTGGGGAGAATGTTTTCCATCTTTCCCTGTCCTTACACACCAGGATCACATACACCCAGTTATTTTGTGTAAAGATCACAGGAAAAATGAAATTAATCAGTGCGACTAAGTATTGCTAGAAATACTAATTAGATAAAAGATTGGTTGGCGCAGTTTCCTGAAATGTTCCAGTTCCTTCTCATTTGTTTCCTGTCCAGCAATGAGATCTCAATCCCCAGAGAGTTTCTCCTCCTGACCCTAAGAGCAAAATTTATTCACTCAGGGATTAAAAGCCATGCTGTATGATATAGGTAAGTATTCACAACTAATCATAAAACTCAGGCATTGACTATCAAATAATTTCAGTGAAATCTTTTCACCAAAAAAGGAAAGCAGCACAAAAGCTCTGATGAAGGAAATGGGATTTTTATTTAAGTCTGCCAAGAGACAGCCAGAAAGCAAGAAAAAGGCAAATTTCACTAAGTTATTTATTGTAAATAACATGATGTCACCTACTTTCTTCATCAAACATATATTGTTCACCAGATAGCACAAAAAGTACCCTTATTATATGAGCAACCTGATTTTATTATCATTTGCACTTTTCCCTCAATATATTATTTGGAACTATCAACACTTTACAATTCCTGCAACAGTAAATAACTTATTTCTAAGGATCCCCATTGCAATTTTTGTTGGGATAAAGTGGTGCTTGTGCCTACCAAAATTTGTGAGCTACCGGTTTCTAAAAGAACTTTTCTTGTCTCTTACTTTTTTTCACAACCTCATGGGAAATCTTCCCTCCAAGCCACCTTAGGATGTAGTTCATGAAAGCTGAGCTCATGATGCAGAACCATCTGGGAGGGGAGGGATACTGCTACCATACCTAGTAGGAGAATGGATGAAGACTACACAGGATGTGTACAGAGGGAGAGGGAAGAAAAAGGAGCAAAGTGGCATATGGGAATGCAATCTAAGTACTGGAAAAATACAGATTATTATGAAGGCATACATTAGGATTTAAATTAAGTTGAATAATTCCTTCCATTAAAGTCCAGGGGACTTTAAAGTAATGTAGTAATTAATATGAAATCAAGTTTTGCAAATAAGTGAAGAAATCACATAAAATAGGTAGTTAAAAGTAGACATCTAGATTCCAGAGAATTGTCTAACTTTTATTCCTAATTAGGGGGGGAGGAAAGAATTGCAAGGGCAATTAATCCTATCAAAGAAATCTAAAACAGTCAAATGAATTGCAACATTTCTTCCCTGTTGACTGTCTCTAGACTCCATCCAGATGAAGATGTCTCCATTTCAAGCAGCTAAAACTAGGTGAGAGGAATTTTACCCGATGTATGTGCATGTTCCATCAAACTCAGGAGAAATAAGCAACAGATGGAATAAACAAAATTTTGTATTAATAAAAGATACATCATCATATAAGTCTCCTTAGTTTTCATTTTTATGATATAATAGTTATGCTGCTCAGTAGCTTACTGAAAAGCAAAAAGATGTTCATACTGTGAATTAACCTTCACTGTAATTTAAAATTATAGTTGTTACTAAAGTTTCAGGATTTATTAAATGCTTTAGTTACATCTTCCAGTTATAATATGAAACATTAAAATATTAAAAGCCATCTACCCCAGAGGTGTGCATCATCTTTTACTAGATTCATGAGTCAATGTTCTGTAAACATCTACTTTACACATTTTTTGTCTAATGAAGATACAGTGAGAATCTCTCACTAGGTTAATGTGTCAATATATGCAGGTTACATCATCAGGATAGTTCAATAAAATAAATGTATCAATAGATGTTCCTTATGTTTAAAACACAGAGCTAAGAAAAGAAACACTGGGGTTTACAAATCTAAGGCAATAAACCATCTCTGAAGGCAGATATGCAAGACGACTTCTTTTTTTCCAGTGGTTCCTGTGCAAGTGGCAATGTATTTATTTTCCCCAGCAGGTTTTCTTGCCAGAAAGGAAGATACATGGCTCAAAAATTGCACAGGAGGAAAGGCTTTCACAGCTTTACTCCTTTGCAGGTCATCTGGAACTACCAGGTTTTAAAAAATATTTTCATTTTTATGCACGTTTCCATAGTATCCACCAATAAAATACTTCAATATTGTGCACCAAGTAGCACATGCCTAGGCATGGCTCAATTCTTACTCTGATTTCTACCAATGCAACATTGACTTCAATGTGCTTATTTCAGATTTTCATTAAAAGAATTGAAATTGGAGGCAGACTTCTCTTTGAGCAGCATTCAGCATTATGTAGTTCAACAGAATTTACTCAGTTTCTATTAACACTTATTCAAAGTTGGCCACAAGTGTCAAATGAAGCTCCCATTTGCAGAAATCAAGGTACTTAATTAAAATCTTACCAATAAAAAAGGGATTTTCCATTGTGTAATTGGAAGTCCAGATACTTAATCCTACTTAAAAATAACAAGTACTCACACTTTTAAATAGAGAAGTGCCCTTTTTATTTTACTTTCAACAGTGTGTGAACAGTAAGCTCCCTATGGTTTTAACCACTGAATTCTTATAATTTCAATGTTTTTGAACTTCTGGAAAATGTTCATATTTGGTTTTGACTTTGAATTTTTTTATGTCATTTTATACTGTGAAGTTCCCTAGAGCTTTGTCAGAATAGTGAAATTTCCTTTAGAAATCAAGTTTTTACCAGGATTAATAAAAGAAAGTAGGTTGTATTTTTTTAATTAGTGTTGAGGAATATCTAATATGCCAAGTCACCGGAACCATCAGGTCAGGGTCAAATCCAAAGGGCTTGACACTGCTTTTCTACCTGACCATACAAGGCAAACAATGAGTTAGAGATGTGTAATGATGATTTAGAGTCTATGTAACAGCAGCTACCTAGTATGATGGAGATCCTGTCCTCTACAGACTTCAGGGTTTTACAGTGGGAATCTACACCTCATGCCTTAATTTGACAGATGGAGAAACCGAGGTGTGGAGGACTGAGTGAGATATATCTCAGGTGATCCAGAAGGACAGTGGCAGATCCCTGTGAGGCACCCAGTGCTACATTCAGTAGCTCAGGCTGCCTGAAAAATAAGTTATCAGGGCCTCAGACTCCACAGATCTGCTTTCAGGAAGCAGACAAAACACTGAAAAATGAATCCTGAATGTGGAAGACACACATTTTGAATCAACACATCTTCTTAACCAGTGGGAGATCCAAATGCAGAAAGACCAGCACAATGCTGTGTTATAACAATTACACCATTCATTTCCAAACTTATATCCATAAGCGTGCTCACTGAGTTTCTTGAGGCGCTATAGCAACTTATGAAATGATCAGGAAAGTATTTATTCAGACATTGTTTAAACAGGACCATCTGGGAATCCTTTTTAATATAAGCAGAAATTAATAGAGAATGTATCCATTTAGAGGGATATTTTGCAGGGACCAGTGTGTGATTACATGTTCAAATTAAATTGCCTTTTTGCTTGTTCTGCATACTAGACAAGTTATGAATCATTGTCTTAGAAGAATTTTATCTACAATTTGAGATCGTTGTGTTGTGCTGGATTGCCATAGACAAAGTATTTTTAACTATTGCTGAAGTGCAGGTGGAGCATCAAGAAGGCATCTCAGGAGTCTTGTAATATTCACCTTCTCGATCTGAGGGCAAAACAAAACTGTGAGGCTCCTCTTTGTAGAGAACCTCCTCCTCTCCAGAAATCACCACAGGTTTTGGCAGAATTACATGCCATTTGGCAGGCTTTTTGAGGGCTCAACTATTGCCAGGCCTTCATTTGCCAGGGAAGAAAACTGATCCAAAGCTTAAAGGAGTCAACTGAGAGCGTTCCCATGGATTCAATGAGCTTTATAGCAAGCCTAGGTCACAGATGACACACCTTAACAAAGCATTTCTAAGCAATAAGCATGACTTCATACCCCCTACATCACATGGAAGCCAATTTGGTTACATTTGGTTAGATTTGAAACGCTGGCAGGGTCCACTGAGGTGTCCTGGCCTTTCTTTCTCTGGTGTGTTTTGCTTTTTGGGATCACCTAGGCATTTCATCTGACACATGGGAACAGGAATACAGGAGACTGAGAGCAGTTGTAGGGACCTCAGATATTTGTGCAGCTCTTGATTTCATGGGCTGTCTTTCTGGGACACAGAATAATAAAAGGTTAAAGCTACAGCTGCTGGCGTCCATTGAAGAACCAAGCTGGGAACCAACTGTGCTGTGCAGGAATTAATGAGTGGATGCTCAGTGGATCTGTCTGGATTGGGCCAGTGTATGGCATGGTTGGCTACAACAGCCAGCACTGGTCTCAGTAACTCACATGAGCTCTTCTAGACCTGTTTATTTTTCTACTAATACACAGTCCCAGTCAAAATGGACACTGGGATATCTCAGTCCCACTATGATATGTCTCTCAGAGAAATAAACTTTTAGAGGTATGATTTAAGGGCTTTGGAGATGTCCAGTCCTATTTACCAGTGACATATTAGTTCAATTTTTAATTATTCTCAGGACTAGAGCAGTTAACATATTACAGCTCAAAACACTGTTCATCCTCTGCACTTCCTTTGCTGAGCTGGACATACCACAATTATCTAGAGGCTTAACTAAAACAAAAACTATGAAACTCCTTGTCAACTCTCCAGAATATAAGCACCTAAATACAGTGCTTGTTTTCAGATTCCTCTAAAATGGATGAACAGTCATCTACAGAGATGACTGAACTTCTGCAAGGTTTCAAGTCTTGTAAAGATGCTTAACTTTCCTGAAATTACGCAGCATTAAACCCACGAATGAAAGCTAAAATCACTTTCATTTCCTACCCATAAACCAAGCTGTGTGTCCTATTCTTAGCCTAGAAACTTACTCCAAGAGTCTGTTTACAACAAACATAACACAAACCATAACCACCATTTAATTTGATAGAATCAAAACTAAAAATATAAGAATATCTGTTGTGTTCTTATTCTAATTATTACCCACTTTCTCTAGTTTTCTCCAGAGATTTGAGACTTGTTTGTTGCAGCAGACATATCTATTATTAATCTTTAGGTAGTTAGTAGAATAATTTGCAACATTCATTAACAAGTATCACCTTATGGATTACTAAAAGCATCTATGCTGTTGCTAATGAGCCCCAGTAGTGCAATACTTTACATATTTTATAGCCAGACAATTATGTGATGCCTTGCTTTTGTAGTCAATCTGAAAACAAATTGTTTCAGACATAAAGACAGATAGCTAATATGAGAGTACTTAGCACTGGGAAATCTTGCCCTCTGAGCTGTTGAATTATAACTGTGCAGAGATGACACATTTCCAAAGCATTCTTCTATTATTTCTAAAATCCTGCAGCCCAAAAAGAAAAAAAAAAAAAAGCATATTATTCACACTTAGGATAAATCATAATAAATGTAAAGAAAAAGGAGCCAGGTAGTTTCAAAACTAACCAGTTCCTCCATGGAATGTTTTGTTACTTTGACTTCAAACAGGTTCCAGCTAAAAATAATACAGATATTTAACACTTGTCCGTTTCAGGTGATAATAAAATCTGTATTACACTGATAAGTAGCTGGTGAAATCATTCAGCTCTCAAAAAACAGCAGTATTTAGTATTAAGCTGTACACTTACATGAGCTGGTTATCTCCATGAAGTCAAGACATTCACTGATTTACATATGTGAAGAATTCACCCATTTTGCCTCATGTTCACACAGGAAAAAATATTTGTTTCAATTCCAAGATATCCTTGTGAAACAGCAAGCTGTTCCTTTACTTCCTCTGTTATTCTAGGTTTCTAATTTCTCCCTTTTGTCTTTGTCCTCTTTAAAAATACCAGTAAAGCAAATCCATCACAAGTGGTGGCAGTTCAGGTGTCTAGCAGTGGCCTGCCCGTGTCTCTCAGCACAGCTCTGGAGGGACCACCTTGAGGCATATGGGAATAATTCACTCTCAATGCCTGTTAAATCCTCAGTCTCCCCTTTGAGACTGTAACAAGGGTACCAATTAATGTCAATTGTCCTGGTGGTTTATGTGACTGGGACACCTGCCCACGAGGAGCTGAGCAGAGATCACCAGCTGAGACAGTGCAGCACTTGTCTGTGATTCTCCAGTACATGAATAATTTCACAGGTGATGAAGCAGCATTGACTCATCACAACTCTCATTCATTACCAACACAAGTGGGAGAGAGGCTGGAGTTTGACCAGAGCTCAGTTCTGCTGCACTCTTTTCCTCTTTCCATGACCTCTCTCTTGCAGTGGGGCTGACATTCTCTATTTTCTTCTTTGCTTCATTGATAGCTTCTGCTTACACAGCTTTGCAGGCTGACAGGTATGGACCAAGCCTGTGAAAAAGAAGAAGTAAAAAAAGACTTCTATGTAAAACCAGCTAAAAAACAAGTTCTGCAACAAATGAAACATCTGGCTTTTCGCCTCAAGCTTGTTAGGCTTTCATGATGACAAGGTCAAATTATTAAGACTGAAACATCCTTAAAAAATACTTACTGCTCACCACCACTCTGTATAGCCAGAAGTAGGTGATGTGTTTCCCATCACCATAGATTAGCCTTTCTTTGCACTGCAGAATTATTTTTTTTGGAAAAAAAACCCTCAGGTCAGTAAGGCCAGCCCAGTTCCATGGTTGGTCCCCAAAACTCTGCATCAACTCTGCAACAGGCTGGTAGTTCACACCATCCACAGTGCCTTGAGAAATAACATGCTGAGCTTTTCTTGCTCAACTTGCTGGAGTCTCTGGCCAATAGAGAGATACTTGTGTGGGACAGCACCACAGTTATAGTCACAATGTGAGGAGCAAAAGGTGGAAATCATTTTAATTTTTTAATTAAGGTAGTGTAACACTGAAGAGATGCACAAGGCATATTCAAAGTTCTCAGATGTTTTGTTCCAAAAACTAGATTGCCCATTCAGATGTCATAGAATCATAGAATGGTTTGGGTCAGAAGGGACCTTTAAAGGTTGTCTAGTCCAACCACCCTGCAGTGAGCAGGGATCTTCAACTAGATCAGGTAGCTCAGAGCCCCATCCACCCTGACCTTGAATGTTTCCAGGGATCTGCTCTGGCAGAGCAATGCACAGGAAATCTCAGTGGAATTTCACAGGATAATCCCATCTTTTTGTCCCTTCCTGGCCTCCTGGGGGCTATATTGATACACTGAGTTCACAAGCACTAAAACTATAGATCAGATTAAAAATAGATTCACAGTGTATTTTAAGGACAGTAGTATATTTAAACTGGATTTTGACAAGTATATAATGGTGTGGGGTGTTTTTCCCTAGGGACGTATTTGTGATACATGTCAAATGGGTAGTTGTGTCTGTAAGACAAAAGGTCTTAATATTAGTAATGTCATCTACATGTCTCTCAGTGCAGCAGGGTCCTTAGCCAAGTGCACCGATTCCCACAGCAGAATTGTATCAGGCAAAGCTGAATGACAGAGTCATAGAATGGTTTACTTTGGAAGGGACCTTTAAAGCTCATCTAGTCCAACCCCCCTGCAGTGAGCAGGGACATCTTCAACTGGATCAGGTTGCCCAGAGCCTCATCCAACCTGATCTTGAATGTTTCCAGGGATGGGGCATCCACCACATCTCTGGGCAACCTGTGCCAGGGTTTCACCACTCTCACTGTAAAAAAATTCTTCCTTACATCTAGTCTAAATCTACATTATTTTAATTTAAAACCATTATACCTTGTCACACCACTACAGAGTCTGTCCCCATCCTTAAGTATTGGAAGGCTGCAATAAGGCCCAGAGCCCTCTCTTCTCCAGACCGAACAACCCCAGCTCTCTCAGGGTCTCTTCATAGCAGAGGTGTTCCATCCCTCTGATCATTTTTGTAGCCCTAAGTCTGTTTTCAGAGCTCTGGCTCCTCACCTCACCTTGCTGTCCACTTGCTAGCCATGAGAAAGGTAAGGTGGAATCACAGCAGTTAGATAAAAAACTGAGAGGACAAATTCTACCTTTAACTACATGAAGGAAACTGGCACTAGCAGAGTGGATCTAAGAAAATCTGAGCTGATATGTGCATCCCACAGGATCCTCAGGCTGTGGGTCAAACCCAGAAATTATATTCTCAGCAAGATCAGCCATTCCATGGGGTGTAAGGGATGGAGATTCCCATTGGTACCATTGTGTTATCCTTCATGGTGCAAGAATACCAAGAGGAAACTGAAGCCAGTTTGCTGGCACAAAGGGCTGTTCTAAACAGTTCTAAAAAACTGCTCAGAAGATCTCACAACTCCCTTGCCCACCCAGTATTTATTGTTGCCTTTTAGCAAAGTCTATAAAATATCCTTTGGTATATCTTACAGAAGACAGGTACGAGTTCCAGGGTCATAGTGTCATTCTGACCTCAGAAAATGAATTCATCCTAGAAAAATTTCCCTACACTTACAACTACCCTCAACTTTTTGTTGTTAGACATCACATAGGAGGTTAGATTTGCAGAAGTCATTTCAGCCCAAGTGTAGGTGAATGTCAGCAGTGAAGAAAATGGTCTCATAACTGGGCAGATTGAGAGGACCTTTTGGGATCCCTTGCTCAGAAGCTGTAAGTTACTATGCAAACCTAGCATTGTGCAAAGAAGGCATGTAGTCCACGTGGTGTTTCCAAATATCTCAATTTTTTTAATGTCTGAATCTGAAATATTTTTACAAAGTTCTCACCATTTTAATTTTTTTCTATGAAAATATTCCTTTTTTCCATTACAAATATATTTTTTGCGATTGGCAGTAGGATTTTTTTTCAACTTCTTTACTAGTTGTTTCTTTTTTCAGTGTTCCTGAGGCTTCTTCTGTTCTTCATAAAAAAAATATTTGAAAATTAAATGAGAAAAAAATGAATTAACTATTTAATTTAAGATATAAAATGTCTGTGGGAAATCTCACGTAGACCTTCAGAAAAGCAAAACATTTTCACCCACTCTGGTATCAATAGATAATGCATGTTTATGTATGCGTGCATGTGTTTATGGAACATTTGAGGTGGCAACTTCTTTGAAAACTGAATTCACAAATGAAATGTAACTCATATCCATTTCTCTTCACATCTTGCTTCTTTATGGAATAACTGTCATACCAGATGTGAGTTATTTAAATGATGTTTGTTTTATACCTCCACGAAAGTGGGCTAGAAATAATCTAGCCATTATAAATTATTGTAATTTACCATTCTTCAAAGGTTTTTTAGCTTATTATAAAGAGAATGGAGCATTAATCAGGAAACATCTCCTGTAAGGTTCTACTCTCCACAGCTCCCTGTGCTGTATCACTAACCATACCCTGTGGCTACTGGGTACAACTGCCCACATCTCACCCTTGTGTTTCCAAAATCCACCTTTTGGCACAGGGCAGCTAATTTTGAGAATAAAGATGGTAAAACAAACTAGTTGTTTTATGGGTGGAGGGACTAATGTACCTCAGGCTTCCCCATCCAGGCTTGTGCACCCAGTCCTGCCTACAGACCATGCTTAAGTTTTCCTCTCTGCCTCATATGTTTATATATTTCTCCTTTTTTTTTTCCCAAGTGTAATCTCTCACTGATTTTTACTGGATTAATACTGGAGTCTCTGTTAAAATTAATTGATCCCCCAGGACTAACAACATTTGTCGATATCACAAATAATCTGTTACATGCAGAAGTGGATTCTGCCCACCCAGGAGAATAATTAGGGAGAAAATTCAAAGGGGAAAACTTCATGGAGGTTTGGGGTTTTTTTACTTTACTAGGAAATTGGCTTATAGCCCTGATGTACTGATGAACTGGTTCACGTGACCGATTGGCTGTCACTGTGTATTTGAACTCATTGCCAACAAGTTCAGTGGGATCTTATATTGTGCCACAGTATGAGATGGACAATTTTCTCCTTTTCTTCCAATACATCCAACTATTCCTCAGTTATATTCTGTTGTTAAACTGTCCCCATCACCTTAGAATGTGAATCATCCATCTGCCAGTAAGCTATGGAAACTGCAGAGTGGTAATGCCACCCTGCAATTAGTTGTACAATATAATTAGTGTATTTTCCAAGATTTCTGAGTCATGTCCTTCCAACATTCTGCAGTGAGAATTATAGAGATGTTTCAGGCTTAGGTGTCCATGGGAATGCGAATCCCTTTGTGAGAAGCTCCTGAAAACATTAAAGACTGTTCAGAGCGAAATTAAATTATAGTGAGATATTATTACTCTGGATTTGAGAACTGATGCTGGATTGCACACATATAGGCACATAATTACACACTCTGGAATAAAAAAAAAAAACCTTCTGAATATTAACATTTGATTGTAAGTATGTCAGGGCAATATTTTTATCTTCTTATAAATCTAGATGGCATTGAATCCCTAAAAAAGTATGGATTAAATATTAAAATTCAGACATTTTAATTACATCTCCCATCCCTCCAGATTTTTCACATGCATAGTGCAAACGTAAGGGTTGAGCCCATCCACTATGCAGGTGCACCCCTTCTTTGACAACCAATACAATTTCCTTGAGATCAGAAAACTGCAGGCAACATGGAGAACTTTTCATCCAAACTTCCATTTTCTTACGCCTTTGATGTCACACTCATAGTAAATTAAAATAGCCATCCAAATGTTCACTTCTACTTGGTAAGGATGTTTGGTAGCCACCCCAGCAGCCAAATGTTGGATGGATCCCGTGGAGCTGTGCAAGGGGTGGCAGAGGAGTATGCTCATGCTTATTCCATACGAGGTGTGATCATCTGAGTGCCAAACACTGCACATTTACTGGTGCACAACCAGAGTTTTTCTCATTTAGCCAACTGCCCTGCTCTCTGGCTGTGGGTGTGCAATTTGCATAATCATTGTCCAGGTACAGAGTGGTGTGTGCATCCCCCTGCTCTGGCAATCAGCCAGCGCTCACCCAATCAGGGATTTGCATAATCCCTGTGCAGCTCTTTCCCAGCAGCTTCACTCTGGGTATGCAAATCCCCCCATTCTCGTTGGCTGCTGTGATTCCTCTGTGCCCATTGGTTTCTCTGCTGTTTCATTTTTTCAGCTGTTTTCGAGCAATAAAGACATTTCTTTTGCTCCTGATGCCCTTTTCCATGAAAAGAAGAAAGAAACCACACTGAAATCTCGACACAGATTGGTCTCTCCAGTAACATCCTCTTCCATTCCCTTTTGATCTTCCCTGTCCCACCATCCCACCCAAAGCAAGGCTCCCAGGCAATCTGTCCCGGTTGTCATTCTACCAGGAGATCCATGTCCCAATTTCCACTTGAACTTTGCAAGACAACAGTTATCACCAGGCCAGGTCCTCTGGGGAGGGAAAGGGAAAGGAGAGGAAGCAGAGGGGAACACAGAAGAGTTTAGGAATGGATAGATCACCACCAAAGATACAGGTCCTAATTAACTTATTTTACTTAATCTATATAATTTCCACTGTTATTTCTGGCCTTTCTGATCTTGGACCATTGAGTCTAATGTGCTTCCAGGGAAATGCAATGTATAAAAGCAGCTAACATGAGCTCCACAATTCCATGTCCCTCATGTGTCCCATTTAATATCACTGTATGTTGCATAGTTATGGAGTTTAGAGGTAAAATCCTGGCTTCAGCAAGGTCAGTGAACAGTAGAAGCACACTGCATGAAAGCAGCAGATGAGTGTGGCTGATTTTCCCTTCAAACCATTTTAAATGAGTAAATGTAACTTCATTTGCTATTAATGTGCTATGTCAATGCACAAAAGTCACATATAATGAGTGTGTGATGAATCATCAGTCTCAGAAATAAGGTTGATTACCAACACCGACGTTATCATAATGTTGAGGTCATGGCTTCAATTTGGCAAAAGTATTTCAAACTGAAGATAATTACTTTGTTTAAAAAAAAAAATGGTATTAACTTCAACTGCTAATGGAGTAAAAGGTGCTCCCAGTCTGGCTTCTGAGGTCGTAGGCTATTTGTGATATACAACACCTTTTCCAAGACCTTTCAAGGAAATAACCTTAGGAATGATGTATGGCACAGCCTAATAGTCTAAGAAGAGCCTTTTGCTGACCAGTCAAACAGTCCTGCACTCAGATTCTCCACATTTTATGATGTTGCAGAATATCATAATCCATAAATCTTTGGTAAATTTATACCTACTTATCTCTGAAGCACCTGTACACAGAGTTGACAACACTTTTGTAGAACTGTAAATTCTTACCAGTTACAGGTATTTTAATGTTTCTGTAGCTCAGATGTTTACTGATTTGCCTCAGGAAGAAATACGCTTAAGGTAAAATTTTTACTTTATTGCTGTCTGTAATAGGCAGATATTTTTCTTGCAAGGGATTTCCTGCAATAAATACCATTGTCATTCTTATGACTGAAGTTGTTGCCTTGAAACACCTTGTCCTGAAATACTGCCTTCCCAAGCCACTATTATATAATTACTACAGCTTGTGCCCTACTTACACAAAACACACAGGATGCTGCTCTTTTCAGTATTCCCAAGGAAAGGACAAAGAAGAAATATTTATTTTTCATATGAAAAATGGTTAGCTTAGAACTACCAGGAGGCAGGTACAAAACCCCTTTGAGTTGTGTCTGAGACTGTATGTACTTTGTGAAGACTCTTGTCAGCAATGGAGAACAATTGCAAAAAACACAGTAGAAATGATCCAATTACCATTAAACCCATCAGACCACAGGGTGGGAAAGGAATTGCTTGAAGCAGTACTGGGGTGTCACAGACTTTGTACTGCCTGTGGGCTCTGGTGGATTGAGAACATGGGCTCTACAAGACCACATTCTCAGCTGGTATATGGTGAAGGGGCAGAAGCAGAACTACCCACTAGAGTAGATTTTTCCTGTTGGATTTGTGGAACAGAAGCAAACCAGAGGAAAAGAAAGGTTCAGTAGAGATAGTCTAGCCCAAAACAATAGGCACATTCAGCCACTTCTAGGTATGACCAATGCAGTACACATAGTCCATGTCTGGACACCGAGGATAAATGATTCTGCACCCCATCATGGAATTATCCAAACCCAAGCACTTAAAATGCCTTCTGCATAGAGGACTATAGTTGACATTAGCACAGGAAGACCTAAAATAATCTCCTTCAGTAAAACAGAAGAGCACAGTTGAAAAAATAATGTAATTTGTCTTTGCAAAATGCCCAAAACTTGTTGTGAATCCAGGCAAGTGTGACAGATGAAACCCATTCTTGGACCAGACTCAGCTGTGGTTCTCTTTCCTCACTGCGTATTTGCCCCCATACCAGTCAGACAATTCTAATACAGTACTTGACACTATTAAATTTTTACTATGCAAAATGCAGAAATGCTTTATTATTGTCCCAGATCTCACTGCAGTCACCTAGCTTAATTTGTTTTTCCACATTTCTTTTTTTTCCCTTTGAATTATAACATCACTTTACATGCAATGAAATGTTTGCTTTTTTATTGGCATGTTGCAGCTTCCTGTTTGCAAGTACTAGAACTCATGCTCTTTAAACTGCAGTTGTTATTAATAAAGGTCTCAATGACTGACAAGCCCCTACTTTGTGCCTCTCTATTTTACCCATGGGAGATAGTTAAGCTGTGTTGTTTGATTTGTATACATTGATGTTCTGATAACACTGGCCACTTCTATTTCAGTTGGAGTGGAAATACATTCCTTGTTGGCTCCTTATTAAATATTTGTTAGGCAATTTTTATATCCGCTCAGAAGCTCTTCTTTTCTAACTACTTAAACACTGCTCTAATTTTTTGTCATTTTCTAATCTCCTGTAGTGTTCTGAATTTAGGAAGAAAAATAACTCCCTTATTTATCTCTGATTTTCCCTTAACTTACCTATTTCTTCCAAAAATGTCTCTGTATAATTACCATGCTGTTAAACCACCTATCCAGAATTCCTTAGAAAGTTACTTCTTATCTCCCTTGGAAGTAAATCACAGTTTAATCACCTGCCAAAGCTGGTATTAAGTGTCCAATTAAAAAACAAACCTTTGCAGCTTATCAGTATATGCGGTAAGGAACAGGTGCGGTTTTAGGTGAGTCCTGGGCCAACTTCTATTGAATTATCTGGTGGGGCTCCCACTGGCTTCAGAGGGTGTGGAACGAGGCAGATGGTGGAGGATTTGTTTGGGGTAAGGACCTGATGGATGTCTTCTGAGTCTGGATAACTCCCCCAAGGCTCATTGAAGGTTGCAGGTCCAAAATTCCTAAGGATCTGGCCCTATTGCATTCCACAGCCATACAGCTGTGATTTTGCCTGTTAAGTAGAACAGGAAAGAAATATCTTTAAGAAGATATTTAAGAAGAAAGAAATAGCTTTAAGAAAAGCTGCTGGAATAGCCAGGGAATCACTGAGGGACACATCCTAATCAAATGGCTTAGTCATTGGCCCAGGTTTCCCACCCCTGTTTTGAGATGGTGAAGAGCTCTCACTGCAGCACCCAGAGATGATGTTTCTGCCATTGCCTGACTGATGAATCCACCACAAAGTTTGTCCTTTCTGTACTGCTATGGTTGTCCCATTATTCATGAGTACAGAGTCAGCACAATTTTGTGCACATCACACCAAGACAGTGTTCCAAGAAAGCGTTCAGCCCATCTTGTTGGACATTTAGGTGGGTTTATTCTGGAAAGCTGCTGATGTGTTCCATTACTCTACAGGAAATTTCAATGACTGTGTAGGAGTGCAAAGGGAGATCAATGCAATAGCAGACTCTCAGCTCAAGCTATAGCATACCTGAAGTGCTGTGCCAGGGAAAAGGGGGCAACAGTCACATTTGCCTTGCCCTTACCTGCCCATCCTTTAAATCTGATCCATACCTGGCACAATAGAGCCACACCAGTTTTTTTTCTCTGTATCTGGGGAGGCAACCAGCTGGATTTGCTCTTTATTGAGCTATAAGTATTCCATCACCATGCACAGAGAGATTATTTACCTTACACTTGTGCTGTCCTATTTGTGTGTCCATGATGAATTCACACACAAAGCTATCTGCAGAACACAGTAAGTGCAGCATCTCTTGTAAGCCCTTCCTGACCACAAACACCAGTCCAGCCAGCTTCAGCATCACTGCTCAATTGTTCTTAGCGATACTAACGATCAAGCCAATCTCCAGAGACTCTCCTTTTTTCCTGCACACTGTATTACTGTGGTGCTGAACAATGCACTGCACACTCTCTTGTTTTCAGATATCTTCATTCTTTAATCTTTTATGTGATCTTTACACATGATGTATGATAAAAGATAGTTTTTCCATATCCATAAATGGTGTCATTACATAAAGAGACCGTTTTGTCATAAAACAGTACCAAAGATATTCGTACTCACTTGGTAAATGTCCTAAAGGTATGTCAAAGCACAGAAGACTGTGACTGAATGGAAACTTAGATTCTTCTGATTCACTCTGCTATTACAATGTACAAAGCCCTTTCCAGTGGATGTTGTTGCAAACGGATATGTCTGGGTCAGATCTTGAAGACCTTGCCTGAGGAAAACTCCTGCTGAACTCAAGCTCTGGGTGAGAAGTGAAAGTCAGGACCCTCGAAGTCTGTTCAAATAAATCAGGGCTGATTATCAGTGAGTGATGAAATTGCCAGTTTTTTTGCAATGATATGTACACATTTGGCTGTTTGAGTTTTTTGTAGTTACATTCATTTCAGTCATCTTATTAAATGAAAAACAGATGCCACCATTAAGTATTAAAGCTCACAAAGATGGATTTTCACATTTCTCTTAGTGAGTGTTTTTATCAATAATACACATGAAAAGGGCCTGGGAAGTTTTATTACATTAATTTAGCCTCCATAAATCAGCGCAGAATACAAAACTCATTTAAATTACCTTAGGGCCAACATAGGAATGATGAAGTGTTATGTTCCAAGCTTTACCATGGGTTTGGTGACAATCCTCTTCTTAAACATTGGTAAATTGATCACGAGGGAGTTGTGAGTGATGGACTTTGCGATGGTTTTGTTCTGCTCATCCAGAGAAGACAGGAAAGCAAAGGCAGAAAGCAGCTCGCTGGTGAGGATATCAGTCCCTACCAGGGCCAGGACAGAGAAGAGGAGCTGTGACCACTACACAGTGTTTGCTCAGAATTAGTGCAACTCGCTTTTTCCCTGGAAAGACATCAGTTTCCTAGCTAGTGTGTCATCCTCTGGAGGATTCATCATGCAAAAGGGCTTTGAACTGCTGGGGTCAAGCTGGAGGAAGGATGTAACCCATGGGTGAGCATGTATCACTGCTCCTCCCCACCACAGTGCATCTCCAGGCAGGTGGGAGCTGCTGAAGACCCTGGCTGCAAAGGTAGGACTCTTTTGGCTCACATGGTGGTAGCTGGTGCGTTTAGCTCTAAAGGACTGACAACCCTGGCTCAATCCCTGCTCTGCTAGCCAGGTTAGCAGTGGCCACAGATGCTTTGCTAATCTAACCACAGTTTGCATCCCGCATCTTAGCCCTGCTTTACGGGAATCCCATTTGGCTGTGTAATGGGTGGCATCCTCACGCAATTGTATAATTACCTCTTGTGAATTAATAACAATAATAAATAACATTAACCATTGTTGTGATATTTTACTGTTATTATTTGCTTGCTTCATCAGTCCTTTGGCCTTCCTATGGAGATGGTCAATGATAATACCAAGCAGAAAACTGTTGTTTTGTTTGAATACTGTCATATGCCCCCTCAAGCTGGTATTGAGACCACCAGTTTGTTCCAGAGAGGACATGTTCAATAATTATCAGATGATCATGACTAACTGGTTTATGGAGTCACGTGCTCTTGAAGTGAAAGGCTTTATTTTTTTGTTTGCTTTTTTAATCTCAACACCAATCCTCAGAGCCAGAGTTATCCCATTTTTGTCTCTCCATCAAGCTGTGGTTATACTGATTCGTCAAGATGGTTTCAAATTCTTTTCCCTGGTCCTTTGAGACCAGAAGCTTCTTTGTTGTTTAATATTTTCCTCTTCTTGATATATTTTAGGATGGTTCTCTAACCTTGTCTTGTTAAACCTAATTGGACAGGACCTTAATTGGGGTGACTACATCAAATGTCATGTTTTCCTCTTCTCTGACCAGTACTGTACCCGCTTCCAGGAGCTATTCTTTTGGAAGAAACTGTGTCTTAGGAAGCATAAATGTTTGGAAAACAAATTAGCTCCAAATGTGACTAGCCACTCACCCACAAGTCATGATTTGCCTATTTTCCCATGCTTTGTTTCTTGTACCAGTCAAAGGAAAGCTAAAAACAAAATAGATTAAATGTTTTCGCAACATAGCATCAAAGGCTATAATTTTGTCCATTCACATAATTTAAATAGGATCAGACTAAGTGAATCTTGGAAGAGACCCATTGTAAATTCACAGGAAACCTAAGTATTTCAGGAACCAATGGAGTCTGTGCAAGATGGGCAGTTAGTGTTGAAGCGATGCCACAATGTGGTTTTCAGAAAAAATTGTTAAAAATTAATCAGCTTGAATAGATCCGGTCAAAATGAGGGAACATTCTGTACACTAGATTTATGGTTTTGGTTAGAAGAAGTGAGATTTGTTGAGTACAATATATCTTTTCAAAGCGCTTTTAAGTGGGGACGTGGTGCTTTCCAATCGCTGAGTGTTGTTCACATAGGGGTTTTTTTTTTTCCACTGGCTCTTCTTTTGACTGAAATGCAAAGCTAGTTTCTTGATCCCATGATACTTTTCAAAGTATTAAGTACACAGCTGAAGAAATATGCACCATGAACTAATTAGCCAGTGAAAACTGGTGTATTTTTCTGCTTGTGAATTGTCTCAGCAGAATGTGACTTCTACAAATATGGAAGCTAATAAATCCTAATGCTTTGCTCCTTTACGATGCTAATAAGGAAAGACAAGAATCCTTTGATTTAAAAGTAGAAGAAAGCTGGAGCTGAGGGCTTCCCCAAATCTTGCTGATGATGCTTAAAACCCACACTAACACTCTGTCCACCTTCTGTGTTGGGGACAGTATCAAAGACAGCAGGTCTTCTCCACAGCTGCTCAAGCCTGGTGAGCCCTGGCAGGCCACAGAGCTGTATTCAATTAGTGTGGGAGCAAGACAGAGAGACAACTGCAAGCTCCTTCTCATGTCCAACAGGCTCATCAAATCAAATATGTTACATCCGTTGCACTGGAGTCCTGGTGAGCTATTACGTCATTCAGAAGGAAAAATATTCACATTTGGATCATCCAGATGCAAACCCAGGAGCTTATTAGTGAAATTGTGTTTGAAGACATTGAATCACATTCAGTTGCGTCTTCTAATAGTTGCCCAACTGCATATCAAACATACTCAGCCTCGAGGTACTCCACTTAAATGTCTTTGCACTGCTCATGAAAACGTCAATTGCTCAGTAAAGGCTAAATAAATACGTAACTGCATTTCAGTAATACATTTTTCTCCAAAACAATTCTTAAAAACACTCACAGATAAAACCATTACCATTTAAACTGTGTATAAAACATGAGTTTTTATTCAGGGTGAAATCCTGGCCCCAGTGAAATCAATGGGAGTTTTGCCATTGACTTCAACGGGGCCAAGATTTCTCCCTTGATGCACATGATATATTTTTCTTGACATTTAGTATGATGAAACAGCCCTGGTTCTGATTAGCCCAGGGTATAAATAGTATCATTCAACTAGAGCAAAATTCAAATCAAACCTCAGGCATCTTTGCTGATGCCGCTTTGTTTCGGAGTGCTGTGTACTAGCAAAGAGACCCAAATGGCTATTTGGAGTCAAGGGCTTCATTGGAAGCACTTTCTGTGGATGTACATTTAACCATAAATCAATGCACAGGGAGCAAAGGGTTAGTAATCATGGAGGCATCTATTCATATGTCTTGTGACATACATTTTTCCAGCGTGAATTCTTCATTAAAGGAACCCTTGATGTCTCACAGCTTGTTACCAAATTGGGCCTTGACTCTTAATATAATTTAGATGTGTTTAAAACATGCTTCTCAGAAAAGCTGCCTCCGCATTTATGAAAACTGTATACAATAATATTAGGAAGAAATCTGTCACTTGTTTTGACAAGTTTTATTTTTTAAAATCTTATGAATGAGCATATGAACATACTTTAACCTGTTGCTTTATGTTTGAATCAACTGTACTGCAGGAGGGGAGCAACATAGCTTGTCTTCTGAGAGACCATTCTATAAATTGCTTGCACATTGCACAGCAGAGAAAAACATTTCTAATCTTTCCTTAAAATTTGGATTCCCTTTTTTACACAAAAGGAGGAAAAAAATGGGATAGTGTCATTGGAAAGCAAAACTAATGGAGAAACAGTGGCAGAGACGAACAGATGTTACATCTAAAGGGAATTGTTGTATTCATGTCATTTACTTTACAGAGTTAATCCATGGTTTCTAGGGCCGAATTGCGTAGTTTCCCTGGCCCACGCAATGCCGTCCGTAGAGCATCTTCCGGAGGGCTCCAGCCGGGATGGGAACTCGCCAGCCAGAGGGAGGCCAGCCCTCCAGCAGCGGCACTGCCCGCCGCGCTGCTCGCCTCCCCGGCTCCTCTTATCGCCTCCGCTTCGTCATCTGCCCCTGCAACACATGTGGGGCTGTGATATTTCATGAGACATGATAGAGAATAAGGACCTGTTATTTGCCTGCAATTTGGGCAAAACTCCCACTGGCATCTATGAGCCTTTAAATAGTACAGTATGTTGCAAGTGGAATTGTTTATTGTGTTCAGTCAGAGCCGGCTACAGCCAGCTCTCACTACTGACTCAACTACATGAAAACTCGCCCTCCTGTCATCCCACACTGCAATGCTCACTGGGCCCAGTTCTGTTTCCACTTAAGTGCTGGAATAAATGGAGTCAAGACAGCTCCACCATCTCCTTCTGAATCCCAGCGCTCTTGAAAAGCAACAAGAGCGTCTGGAAGATGGAGATGGTGGGTCAAGACACTGAGTCGGTGCAAAAGGCAGTGTGATTTACACAGCCCCATGAGCAAGGGATGACCTGAGTGCTTAGGATCTGCTTTTACTGCAGCTCTCCCCTCTAAAAACCAGCACATCAAAACCACGGAGTAACTCAAAGTGAATATTGGCAGCAGGATTTGGTCTCTAGTGGGCCAAACAGATAGACAGTCCTCTACTCTCCCACTCTGTTCTCCAGCAGCACCCAGGCACAGCCCCTCACTGTAGATTTATCCCCAGATATTTGCAAACATCCAACAGTGGCTGGAATTAGGACTCACAGGTATTGTTGCAATTTACTTGGCTTTATAAATTCTCCTTGCAGCCTTATTCACACATACTACTTGGGAATGCTGCATGCAGCAGGTTGTATTCTCATTTTAGCAGTGTTAAAATTAATCTGGTATCTCTTTCTTGCTAAGTGCAGGTAGATACAGACTCTTGAGTGAATAGGATATGCTCTACTTGTGAAGTGTAGAAGCAGGTCAATAGACAACTTTCAAAAGGAACCATTTAGGATAATTAAGCAGCACATACACACCAGCAAGAGTTTATTTTGTATTGGAAGGCATGTGGTTAGGGAAACAATAGCAGTTTTTTCCCTGGAGAATGTTAATTAAATTGAACACCCTGGAAAACTGAACTATTCTTACCACAAATCTATAAATCAAACTGTTCTGTTTGCTTAATATAATGCTTTGCTATTCTAGTCACACTGAAGTGGGCCAGCCGCACAATGCCAAGATATTTCCATGATGAGCACATTAGAAACACTGATTGACTATAGATCTTACGGATGTAAGGCCAAAACCATATCTCATTTACTCCAGAATAACTAAGATCAAAATCTGGTCCACACTGTTCAGATTAGTACATAAATTTAACATGAAAGGTTTGTGAGCTCTCTAGCAGATGCATTATGTACTCATTATTTGTACTGTAGAAGTCCCTGGCAGCTCCAGTAATGGACCAGGACTTTGCTGTGTTAGGTGTTGGACAAATACAGAGCAAAAGGATTGGTCTTTCTGGTTTGCCAAACTAGCTTGAAAATACCTGTGAGCAGATATTCATCTCCCTTACTTATCTTCCTTGAATGAGAGAGCAGCACTCTCTGCCAGAGGGTACCGGAGGGCAGGCATTAGCAGGGTGGTCTACTTGGTCTTCTCTTAGAGGCTAAAGAGGCTCTCTTCATTAAGAGGTATTCTAACTCTGAAGCCCATATTCCCAGTTTTTATACCCTGGGGCCAAATTTTCAACTGGCATGAACCAAATTCCCCAACCAGACTGAGGCTGGCAGCTGGGGACTTGGCCAGCTCAGTAGCAGTCCCTGAGAGCATCACCCTCAGTAGGGCCCGGTGCCGTGGTGGGACTTCAGCTGCCACTCAGATCTGTATCACAGATCCTGTCATACATTGCACACATCGAGGCCAGTGCTCATATTCTCCTCCTTCAATACTCTGGGTTGATCCAGAACCTGGTAAAATATTTTCCTTTCTTGAGTGGGCTGTGACTCAGGTTCCTATGGAAAACCCTTGTGTTTACCATTACATATAGTTGTCCCTCTTTGGAAGAAAGGTCATTTTAGTTCCAGCCTGACAACTTCCTACTTACATGTCACTTAGATGCTAAACAGAGTTTAAGTAAGGAAAAGATCAGAAATATCAGGTTCTGAAAGGAGTTTTGCATATGCTGAGGAAATGAGTTTAGTATCAGGCTCTGTGTCCTGCAAAAGCAACGCACATGAGTGTGTGTCCCAGAGACAGCAGCAAGCTTTAGGAACGGTCACGTACAGAGAAACAGAGGAGCCACACCAACCTTCACATGGGTAAACTGCTGGCTGTGCAAATCAGCAGTGGATCAGTATCTCTGGGAGAGGTTCTCCTTAAATGGAAATGGTCCAAGAGATGCATAACGGTAACGGTCTTTGCGGTATACAGAAGATTTTCTGGTCCATGTATGGATCACAGAGTCTGTATCAGTCAGCAAAACAAAATTAAAGTGATCTAGATTCAAATAACAGAGGAACGTAGAGTCAAGAGGATGTACTTGTACTCTGAGCACCTCAAACTCACCAGTGGCATGTCTCCTGTGCCGTTAGCTGAAAGGGCTCTCACTACAGAGCTCGGTAGAGAATGTAAAGGTTTCTGACACACAGTCACGACACAAGGCAGCCTCATTTATCACAATATGGAAGCCTTGTTTATTGAAAAAATCAAAAAAGGTGACTTCTTGCACCAGTCTCAGCATGACAGCTAAAAGTTTTGCACAAATTTCTGCAAGCAGAACTTTTTTTCCAAGCAAGACTCATTCACTGCCTTTCAATCATTCCTCTTCCCTGAGCAAGAAGTGGAAAGGTTTCCAACATTTGACTTGATGGCTCTATTTGGAAGAGCAATTTTTTCCTGAATTAATAACTCTGCAGTGACAATGGATAGGCAAAAAAAGATAGATATTTTGTGTCACCCAAAAGAACTAAGAAAAAGTGTCAGTGTAGAGCAAGGGCTATAAATATGTGCACAGCTCTTTCACATTTACTGATCTTCAATTGTAAAAGAAAATGTAAAACCTTTATTTTAGAGCTTGTAGATTTACTGATCCTTAATATACAGCCCAAATATGCTACATATGGTCACTGGAACGGTTTAGCTGCTACTGGATTGCAGTTATTTCTTGTAAAAAAAAGACAGTTCTTCAGCATTAAAATAGTGTCATGAGATGCACATAGCTGGAACTTTCCAAAACATGTAATTTAGACTTTTTAAGGGAGTTATTTTAACTGTCATGTATTAATGTCTTGGGCTTTCTCACAAGATTCACAGAAGTGTGTTATATTAAGGGAAAGATCTGGTATAAACCACAGTTGTTCAGCCAGACATCAGTCACATTACAGGAAAAAATGAACTCTTCTTTCATTCTTGCATTTGACCCCTCCAATATTGTATTGTCCCTACTAATGAGCTGAACATTTTTGCTGATTTGTTATATGTAGCAAATATAGAAGCAATGAAACCCATCTGTGTAATTTATTCATTGATTTGGACACAAATCCAAGTATGTTCTGAGCAGCTCTTGTCTGTGTGCATGTGTGTGAGAGAGAATAGCTCATCAGCAACGAAAAAAGTCTTAAACTTACCTGCTTGAAATATTTATGAATAATGGAAAATACCTTGGAATCTCCTTGTGTGTGACCCAGCAACCATTTTGAAGAAATGAGTGCTTGTGTTGAGTAAGGACCACTGGTCTGAGCCCTATATTTGTGGTATGATCACAAGATCATTTTTAGGGAGGTCTCCTGATTATCCTTTCAGTTTAATAATAATAATAATAGTAATAATAATAGTAGTAGTAATAATAATAGTAGTAGTAGTAATAATAATAGTAATAATAATAATAATAATAATAATAATAATAATAATAATAATAATAATAATAATAATAATAAATAAATAAAGGAAGGCTGGGAAGTTACAATAATATAAAGCAAACTCAAACACACTTTATGTCCCCTGCTTATTGCTGAAAAAATCCATCAAGTTGGTAGTTCTGCGAGTCCCATCTGACAGCTCTGTAAAACATTTTTAATTCATGAGGGAGTTGTGGTTTCTACCTTGAGCTCTTCAAAACACGGCTGATTCCAAGTCACCTGTTTAAAATCTGTTTTCCTTTAAGCTACCCAAGGGCCTATCTGCTGTTTCAGACACAAAGTAACCTTGTGAAGGAATTGTTTTTAAACAGTTGGTTTCAGCCTGTTTAAGTTTCTTTTTTACACCTCAAGCTGCTGTGGATGTTTGGTCCGAGATCCAAGGGTTGTACAAAATCTTCCACCCAAACAAGTCCCTCCTGCATGAGGGGAACAGTACCTCCTTCCCCACTTTGTTGTGAATGAAGGAGGGAGGTTTGGGTCAGCCAAGGTTCTGGAGGGGTGAAGGCCTGCACGTACTTCCCAAACTTTCTGATCACACAGTTGCTTTCTGGCCGGGGAAGTGTGAAGGCAAAGCTGCTGAATGGTGCTCCCTGCTCTGCAGAGACCCTCTGGTTCATCCTTCCAACACCCTGGTGCCAAAACTTATGTGATACAAAAGAAGGAAGGGAAAGAAAAATACCAAATATACCTGGGACAGCAAATTAAACCACCGATGATATATTACACTCAGCAACTGGAGCAACAGTCTGATAGAACAAAACGGGGTTCCCCCAGAAACCCTTCTTTCTCGACGACCTGAACAGTAGCAACCTGACCAGGTCTGAGAGAAGTCAAAGACTTTTTCTTCATTATGAAGCTTTTTTTTTTTCCTCTGGCTGAGTGCTGGTGGCAACAGATTAACAGGTCACCGGACTGGGTCTGAGAATTGCTGCCAATTACCTCCTCTCTGCTTGTTGCATTGCAGTCTAATAGCATCATTTAACATGCACTTCTCTCCCAACACCCCAGCTGGTGACACCCAATAAAAAGGTGATTGATAGACAAATCCTCCTGGCTACACCTCGGGGGGAGCGGGGCTCATCCTTTCGGAGGTGAATGTCCTTTCCCCTTCCTTTTAACTTCTTCCCCATCCAGACAGAGTGACCAGGAGCCTGCAAAGACCGTTTGCTGAGAGGGGGAAACAAGCCCTCCGGCCACCTAGCCCGCTCAGCCGGGGCGAGAGGGGCGAAGCGGGGCTGAGCCCACCTGGGGACAGTGGCCCCGGCCCGGTGCTCCCTCCCGCACCGGCTGCGAGTCGTTGAGTCGGAGCCGCTGCCGTTCCCTCTCAGACAGCAATTACGGCGAGAAACATCTGAATCAACACAGCATCATTTACTTAAAGAATTGACAGCCCTTCCACTTGAACTGGTCTAAATTAGCCGACGCCACATTCTTTTCCTCCTGTGTGTTTTGTTTTCTGTCTTAATTTTTTTTTTCTTTTAAATAGGAATATATAATTGCAGTAATTCACCCAGTTGAATGAGAAACAGCTCTGTGGGGGAGCGGGGGAGAGGAAGAAGCCGAGGGCAGGGCTGGAGGGAGGTGCGTACCGTCGGGCCGAGAGCTCCCCACCTTCCGCTGGAGGCTGCGAAGGGCTCCGCAGGTGCTGAAGGTCCCGGCTGCACCCGCACCAGCGCATCCCTGGCCAGGCAGGAGACGTGAGGGAGGCCAGGATGGGCAGCGCTTCCTTAGCCCTGGCTTCCTCGCAAGGACCTACCTCCCAGGCATGTACAGATGGGAAAGCGGGGACATTAAAATCAAATTACACACAGGTGTAGAGACAGAGCCCTTCGCTGGCAGCAGGGACGATGGAACAGAGCAGCTCGGGAAACCTCCTCTATGAATATTTCATGTTAAATGATGCGATCCCCCCGAAGGTACAAGAGCTCTCCTTAATTAAACTGGTGTGAACGTTGCTTTTTAGCCCTTTTTCATTTAAATCATGGGTATGAACGGGGAAACTGCCTGAGTTTTACCCTTATACCCGAAAAGACGAAGCGGCCCCGTTCCCGCGGGAGGTGGGATCCGCCGGGGCTGCAGGTCCCGCAGCGCTGGGCGCATCCGCTGGGTCAGGCACCGGGACAGGAGCCCGGGGAGATGCGGAAGCCGGTGGCCGGGACGGGCGGAGCTCCTGGGAGAGCAGAGGAGGGCGGTGGTCGAGGAGAGGGCCCCAGATCCGCTCTGCTCCTGCCCCGCGTCCTGCCGCCGCCCATCTCCATCCTCTCCCCGCGGTCCCCGCAGTAAGGGGGGGACGACGGAGAGTTGGCAGCCGGTGTCCCACCCCCCAGCTCAGGGTCACCACCCTCCCGTCAGAGTGGAAAAGGCACCGGGATGGCTCTTCCCCCAAGCTGCGCTCCTGCCCACGGACGGCCGGGGACGGTCGTTCCGGGGGGCTGCACCCCGCGGCTGACGAGTCCCTGGTGGGGTCCCCGGGGCTGAGCCGCGAGAAACTTTGATCTGTAGCTGCAGCGGTTTCCATGGCAATGCGCAGGATAGCAGCGGGAGGGTGGTCCCCGCCACGGAGGACACGGCTGCCCAGCCCGGGCAGCTCCTCGCCTCCCTTCCTGCCTTTCCCAGGATCGGGCCCGTGGGTAAGAGAAACACCCACCGGTGCTCGGCTCTGCACGGCGGAACAGCTCCCGCCGCCCGGCCAGGACCCCCCGCTTTGAGGAGTGGGGCTCTTTGGGGTCCGCCTTGATTTGCCAGGGAAAACCGACAGATCATACCGACCCCAACCTCTCAGGACTTTGTCACAATGGTGGAAAGAAAGCGGATTTCCCAAAGCCCTTGACTCTCCCAAAGACAAATTGGCTTGAATTTCCTAGCTGGTCCGATGCTGAACTCATGATCCTTCCCCATATGCCCTCTGACAAGGTCCCTGCGACACTTTCAGTCCCACACGGCGACCTTGGCTTCTACTTCTACTTAGGACATTTTCCTCCTTTTCTTCTTTTCTTTCCTTCTATCCTTCCTTCTGTTTCTCTCTCTCTTTCTTCCCCTTTCTCTCTCTTCTTTCCTTTCCCCCTGTCTCTCTCTTTATCATTCTTTCGCTCTTTATTTCTTTTTCTCTTTTTCTCTCTCTTCCTCCCTTACATATTTTAGTCAATGCTTTAGCTAGGATCTGGCTTCCTATTATTTTACATTCCCCGGGAATTAAAATAAAACAGCGTTATTGTTATGAAAAGACCTTTTCACGTTTTATTGGAACAGCCGTTATTCTTCCCAATCCCGTCTTCCTCTTCCGTTCCTTTTTCATGACTCTGAGCAGTGACATTTGGCAGCCCACGGGGAAGCAGGTACGGTTCGGGCTTAGGGACCGCTTCAAAAAGGCAACGTTTGCCCGGACAAGGAGGGTAACACAGGAGATAACTCTGAAAAAAAAGTTGTATAATCATATTTGGATCCTAAACATCCCATCATGGCAAACGTCTCCTCTCGACATTCATATGCCAAATAAAATAGCCGTGATCGTGTGGATTATAAATGAGATCACAGAAGAGTTTATCTGGGAATATCTCCCTCTCGCAACCCACAAGAATGCACTTTCTTCTCTGTTTCTGATACCAACTTGCTGATCTAAAGATAAAATAACAGCCATGGCTGTATTCTCCGGCCTTACGGAGAAAGTCAGGACTTGGCGCTTTATGTCAACACAATAAAACCACAAAAAGGTTGTTCGAATACTGATAAAGCTACAAGCGAAACCCACAAAAACATGGGAATTCGGCAACTTCTTACTACGCAGAGGCTTGGATCAGCTGCTGCTTCCAGACGTTTGGGACTTGACAGATGATTTTCCACATTTTATCTGAGTTTGTTTAGGGCCAGGTCACCAACACGCATTCCGTCAACACTTTCACTCGAGGACTGAAATTATTTTGAATTCCTTCTGGCTTTAGAATAATATAAAAAAAACACTTTGTAAATAAAAAACACAATTAAATATAGGGGGAAAAAAAAGTCAGTGCAGCCGAGCATCGCTGCTCTCTTGGGCTGTTCCTTTCCTGCCTGGGAATCCCTGAGACTTTCCAGAGCTCCGTGTGTCAGAGGGGGAAGAGCGGAGCAGGGAAAGAGGGGGCACCGGTTTGTCCTCTCCTTTCCAGGAGAAGACCCCCCACTTATAAAAAGGTAATCCCAAGCAAGGGACTGGCCAAAACTGTGGTAACCTGGTGGGGCTGTGGGGCAGCTTTCTGGCCCCCTTCAAGTCCCCAACTACTGGTTTTAGGTGGTGCAGGGGGCAGGGACACCCCCCGCTCCCGCTTTATAGCCGGGTTGTAAACGCCTCGCGGAGGTCTCCTCACACTCAAACGGTTAATTAAGAAAACATTAAGGGCCCAACTTAAACCAACAAGAGCCGGGCAGCTCCGAGCCGGGTTCCTACTCGCCACACGGAGGTTGTGAGCCCCCCTCCCTCCTTTCATCCTTTCCTCCGTCCCCTCCCGAGGTTGGGACCGCACGAGTGCCTGCCCGCCCGCCAGCCCTTCCCATCCTTCCATCCTCCGACGGGGCGGCTTTTTCCTTCCCTTCTCCTTCCTTTCCAGGAGGAATCGGTGCCCGGTGTCCAAATCTTTCCCTTCTCCCTCCCTCACCCCCCGCCCCGCACCCAACTCAGCCGGGACTCAATGATTTTTTTTTTTTTGGAGCACCTTCCCCAGAATGGCAAACACTCGCGGGAGGATCTGTGTTATCGAATCTGTATGGAGAGCATCGCGGGAGGTGCGGGGTGATGTCCCCGCGATGTCTCCGCCTTTCCCCGCCGGTCCCCACCATCCCTAGCGGAGGACCAGAGCGTTTCTACCTGTCTGGGTTAGCGGGACGGGTTTCCTCCCATCTCCCGGGGATGGTGCAACAATGAGGGAGAGGACTGTGTGCCTGAGAGCTCCTGCCTCTGCCTGCTCCTCATTATTTAACTGTCCCGGGGAAAAAAAAAAAAATTAAAAAAATGTATATATATATATATATATATCGGTCAGGTTTTTTGTCTGTCCAGCCTTAGGGAAGGAAAAAGGATTAATAGGAGAGAGACGATGTGCAGAGCGTTGGTGGAAAAGCGTGAACTTTGTTTGAAGACATCAAAAAGGCAAGACAGAAAAGGATGGACACTACCTTTCAGTACACTTCAGTGAGCTGGTGACAAAAACTCCGGGCATGCACTGAATGCGTAATTACCCCCAACTGAAAATTCCCTATCTAATTTGATATTTGGTGCTCAGCAGAAGCTAGCCTTCGTAAATAATATACAAAGTAAGAAACCTAATCCAGCAGGCTAGAATGTTTAATTCATCATTATGCTAGCTAATTGGAAGGTGATTATATGGTAATTGCTCATTAGTGGTGTATATTTATCGCTGTACCTTATGTCAAGGCCATGGGAATTGTGTAGAGTCTGTTCTCTCATTTCAAGGATCAGTTTCAGAAGCAGGAGCAAAGCGGGCGAGATCAAGTTCTTCCTGACGTCAGGTCCAGCCGTGGGCGATGGAGAGCGGGGTCTATAAATGCTCACCCGGAGCCCCCGCAGCATCCCGAGCTCCAGCCGGGCCGTGCGGGGGAGAAGGGGCTCCCTGGGAGGAGGAGGAAACAGAGCCCTCTGCCTGCTCCCAGGCCTGGGAAGCCACCTGCGAGGTGGGCTGAGCCCCGCCGGGGCAGCAGTGCCCGCAAGAGCCGCCCGCCCCGCACCTTGCGGGGGAAACCCCTGCAGCCACAACCCTTCGGTCCCGCTCCCCTCCCCGGGAAACCGAGGGGGCTACTGGCGGTGTTCGCACACCGCCCACGGGTCGCCTTGCCTGCAACAGGCGCAAATTGTAAAAAGCCAATTAAAAGCGAGCTAGGGAAGGTGATTAATGTCCTGCCCCGGGGGTGGGGGGACAGTGTCCCCCTGTCCCCAGGAGCGGGGATGGCGGGGAGGGAGGATGCGGTTCGGGGTCAGGGAGTTCTCCAAACTCCAGCGTCCCCCTCTCAGCGAGACCCTTTGGAGAAGGAAATCAATGGGTGCGTTATCTCCGAGGGTGATGAGCGGCTGATGGACACGGGAGCTGGGGCTGGAGACTCCTGATGATCTGGGAACCAGGAGAGGCTTTGCCTGTTCCCTGCGGGGCGGGCAATGAGGGGGGACTCTCTAATTTCAGAAGTAACAGAGCATCAGAGTAGGGGGGAGGTAAATAAACAGCGTTTCCAAACATAGCAAAGCGAGGACTCCAAAGACACAGAGAGGGGTGGGTGGGTGCGTGTTTGCGCTAGAGTGGGTGTGCAAGTGTCCACGGAGGGACTGGGAACCGCCGGCGATGTTCGAAGGGAAAGGGTTAAAAATCCAAGGCCGGAGGTGCCAAATCCCGGACGCGGAGCGGAGCCGCCGGAGTTGCGGCGGGGTCCGGATCCGGCCATCCCAGCCTCTTTCCTCTCCTCGACGGCGGGGACGGGGCGGGCGGGCGAGGGAGGCAGCGGCGGGAGCCCCCGGTCCCCAGGACCGCTGCTGGGCGGTGGCAAGGCTGGGAAGGGCCGGGCAGTGCTGGGAAGGGCCAGGGGGAGGCGAGGTGGGGAGGAGGGTGAGCCGGTTCGCACCGCCCTTGGTCAATAAACAGAGTAAAGGGATGGAGGAGGGAAACGGCGCAAAACCAGCCGCTCCGATTTGCAGTCACTTGCCAGCGCCCGTGCGCGGGGGAGCGCGTACCGTTCTGCACCGCTCCGCTCCCGCGCAGCGCTGTCGGCGGGTAGGGCCGAGGGGCGGCCCCGGGCAGGTTGCGGGATGGGGTGGGGGGCCTGTCTCCCCTCATCCTGCAGCCCCCTGCCCAGCCTGTGGGTCCACCTGGCCAAACCCTCAGCGAGGTGCGGAGAGCAGCGGGTTTTCCGCGGTGCCTCCTCTGAGGGGACAGCAGGCCGGCAGCAGCCGGCAACGAGATTTTCTCCGAAAGAGACATAAAAATCCTCCCGAGTCTGCAATTCACCACCCGAAATATACGGTCCCTCCCCCACCCCTCTCAGTTATTTAATATAAAATGTATTTTTAAACACCCGCTCGGATAGCATCTCGCCAATATTTATATTTCCACGTTGCCTGGCATCCACTGTCCCACATTAGACTCTGCCTCTCTCTCCCTCTCTCTAATCCTGCCACTTTAAATAGATGAATTAATAAAGCAAATGAGGGTCTAATAAGCTGACTGTCCTGCCTATTGAGGCAGGGGGAGAGAGACTAGAAAGTGCGCCAAATTTGTTTGCAGTGGATCAAGGCTAGCCGCCTTTGCTTCACTTTCTTTATCTTAATTCCGACTTGAAAAGATATAATTATCTAGTTTGAACAGAGCTGCTATCAAATCCTTCTCTAGGCAAGGCAGGGGAGAGCTGGAGTGGATTGCAGTGTTCTGAGCCGCTTGGTGCAGCCGGAGATAGGGAGTAATGAAGTTGTGGAGTCCTGAGATACAAAGGGCATTAACCTCATTAGCATGAAACCTTTTCTTCTAACCATTGTGGGACCCTTTCAGACTCCTAATCCCCCCTATTTTCAAAGCTTGGTTTGTAATAAAGCTTTTAGGGGTTTTTTTCAAAGCTAATGGCATTCTCTGAAGATTTTATTGCTGTTACGCTACATAGGACGCTTAATTTTTTTTTCCTCCTCTCCCTCTCTTCCCTCACGGTTAAAAAAAATAAAATAAAATAAAGCGGGGGGGGGAGGGGTAAAAAGTATATGGTTCCTGCAGAAATAAGCCTTTTATCAAGATGGGAAACAATTTCTAGCAAGGCCCGAGTCTGCTGTTCACCCGCGATCCATTTAAAGCTCGCCCGTTCGCAGGGGTTTGAAGTGGAGCACAAGCCAATTTGGGCGAGTTAAGGTGAAATGTGTGTCCTGCTTGGCTCCAGGATTTGCACCATCAGCGGTCTGGCGAGGGGGGAAAAGCAGCTCCAAGTTTACCTTGGGAATAGATCCACTAAATAATTAGGCTAGGTTTAAATGCAAAGGACTGCATTGCGACATGCGTCCTAACCCTTCCTGGGCCTCTCTCATATTCCTAGCACCAGCGAGTGGAAAGTCACCGGGTTTGTATAAGGAGCGATGGGTTGGGTTTTTTTAAAAAAAAAAAAAATCGGATTTTATATATAAAAAAAAAAATTTACATAGTACCCGATAGAGCCAACACGTGCACAGAATGTCTAATCTTAACTTTTCAAGGCAGGATGTTTAACAAAGCTCGTATTTTCGCGATGCATTGTAACTTCGCCTTATCACAGTGTAAAGGGTAGTCAGATTGTCCTAAATTATGTCCAACTAGCCCCCCTGGATCCACGGATTAAGAGATTAAAGGAGACCACTGGGCAATGCCTCCTCTTTCCCCTTCATATTCCTGGTATGATAATTGCCTAAACTGATTTGCACTTTCACAAAAGCTTGCAGGATTCTTTGTAGCTCGAACAGAGCAGACGAGGTTTCTCTATCAATGGAAATAAAACTGATTAATGCAGTCTATCAGGCTAAGGAGCAAATGAAGCATGAAAAAACAACTGTGTACCCCCAGAAAACCAGCTAGTTTCCTCAAGGACCTAGAGCAACTTTTTTTCCACACCCCCCCCCACTCGCCTTTAATGTCAGAATTTTACCCCGTGCTCAGGATCGCTCCCTTAGAGAAGCAGCTGGGGTGCAATCCCTGTCTCTCAGAACCTGGTCCTCACTGCAACGACCTGCCAGGAGAATTTAAAAGATGGGTGGAAAGGGAAGAGAGAAAAAAAAGTGGGAGGAGAAAAAAAAAATCCTCTCCCGCTGAATATATATGTTGGGGTTTTTTTTGGTTTTTTTTTTTTTAAAGTCCCTCTCCCTCGAGTGAGCCCGTTGGCACCTGAGTTCCTCACCAGGGAAGGGGTTGGGTCTGCTGGTGGTGGTTTTTGTTTGTTTGTTTGTTTGTTTGTTTGGGTCTTTTTCTAAAGGTATTTATTTACAGAAAGTGGGTCTTTGCGGCTTCTTTTTAGAGGTCTATTTACCAGCCAGTGAATTCATTGAGCAAAGGCGCCTACAGCCGCAGGAATGCGCGGCGCGGCCGCGGGAGCGTAGGCTCCGACCGCGAGGGGTTGAGCAGCTAAAAACAAGGTGTGTGTTTTGAGGGGAAACTACCGGCTTCCGAGAAATTTAGGGGGAAAGGGGAAAATATATTGCTTTAAAATTTAGGGCATATTGATAAATCTTTATTGACAAAATATTGACAATGACATACTTCTTGGAAGTATATAGTGTGTTAGAATTCTAACAAATTAAACACAAAACACAAAAATATTTACATTCTGGTATAGAAGACATGAAGGAAACATTTGTCACTTTTTTTTAGTAGCTCTATGATCTCGGGATATTATAAGGTCAGTGCTTGAAAATTGCCCCAATGAAAACGTCCTTTAGGGAAAAGAAAAAAAAAAAAAAAAGGAAAGAAAAAAAAATATCAATCCATTATTTTAAGTCCCTTTTCTCTGGATTCTCCCAGCCTGGAAGGTATCCCCACCGCCAAACCTGGTCGCTGGGTTTGCGCTTTAATAATCTTAAAACATAATAATCATCCGGTTTTGCAATGGGGATATAATTGGGGGGGGGGGGGGGGGGGGGGGGGGGGGGGGGGGGGGGGGGGGGGGGGGGGGGGGGGTGATTTGATTTGATTTTTTTTTTTTTTTTGGCAGCAAAAGTTACGACCAGTCCCAACCCCCCCCCGCTTTTCTTTCCCTCCCGTCCCTCCCCTGCCCCACCGTGTATGTCCATCCGGAAGGAACACTATGCTTTGTTACTGCTACTTCATTTCGCTTTCACAAACACTTTGACGCCAGAAGTTATCATAAAATGTTTACAGACTGCACATTTCTCGTAAAATAAAATTAAAAAGCACACAGAACCTGTCTTAAAGGGAAAAAAATTACAATTCATTTCTGTCTTTAGGAACTGGGGTAATTTTTTTCCGCTTTTTCTTTTTTTTTTTTCCTTTTTTTCTTTTTTTTTTTCTTTTTTTTTCTTTTTGCCCAGACGGCTTTACACATGCAATTCAAGTTTCTGAAACAGGTGTAGGTTTTGGCTGCTTATGGAAATTTCTCTTTCAAAGACGGAAAAAACTGTGAAGTGCAAAATGTCCCGTAAGGTGGTAATTTTTCTGGTTTGGTTGGGGGAGGGGAGTTGTTTCGGGGTTGGTTTTTTTTAAGAATTTTTTTTCCCAAGCTTTTTTTTTTAATTGTTATTTTTTGACGTTATGCTTTTAAAAGTGGACTGCGAGAAACGGAATACCTGTCAATCACCTCGTCCCGGTGTTTTGGCTTTGATTGACAGATCCCCCCTTGCCAGAGCGGTGCCGGCAGTGCCACAGTTCGGACCCTCTCGCCGTCTCGCTCTCGCTCGGCTCTCCCGCGCGGGAATCGCAGTTTTGATGAAGATCTCCGGGTCCCTTCCCCGCACCGCCACGCCGCGGGACGGGTGTGAGACTTTAACACTTTCTGTTGGTGGGGTGCCTGGCTTGCAAAAGTCCAAAAGTGCCAGGTTTTTTTTTAATCGTCCGACGTGACGTCGATTTCCTCTGGACTGGCTTGTTTGGTGGCGATTCTCCACCGGTTAATGTGATGAGTCCCTTTTTTCTTCTGTTGTGAGTCTGAACCTTCCTCTTCCAACTTTTGTCGCTTGAACTTTGTCCGTCTGTTCTGAAACCATACTTTTACCTGCGGGAGGAAAGGCACCACCCGTTAGTCCGACGTCTGACCGGACTCCGCTGCTGCTCGTCAACAGCTGCCCTGCCTGCACCATGCCCTGCCTGCACCGTGCCCTGCCTGCACAGTGCCCTTCCAATACCATATCCCGCCTGTTACATACAGTGCCTACACCGTCCCCTGCCTGCACCGTGCCCTGCCTGCACCATACCCTGCCTGCACCATACCCTCCCTACACCGTCCCTTGCCTGCATTGTGCACTGCCTGCACCACTACCCAGCCTAGAGCGGGGCGAGTGGATCCGGGGCCCCTGTGCCATCTAAATCTCTCCGGGCAAGGCACACACACGCTGCCCCACGCCCACCAGGAACTTCCAGAGAACCCACGCGTGCCGGAGTGGGCAGCCGCACCGGAGCGTGTGTGCGGGTCCGCTCCCCGCAGCCGCGCAGCCGAGAGAGCAGAGCCGCAGGCGGAAGGCACCGTGTGAACACTTGGCGCGGGGACGGTGCCAGAGGACAGGGGGGACGAGATCTCTTCCTCTTGGAAAAGCTAATAAAATGAAAGAATAAAGCCCGAAAAGAAAAACGCCCGGCGCTGCCCGCAGCGTCTCCCCGGGACGCGCCGTCCAGGAGCGATCGTGGTGAAGCGAAACCTGCGGGTGCCGCCGTGAATATCCCTCTGAATTTGTGCAGAGACGAATAAATCTGACTTAACCATCCGGCAGCTGACTTCAGTGTTTTAATTACAGATAGTATTGATCTAGGAGCTATCTCCAGGGCTGGCCACACTCCTTGTAGCGGCCAAAGGTAAACATTTTTTTTTTTAAAGCAGTTTAAACTCTGGTTCTGTCTGAAAGTGCCTGATAAAGGCCCCAGCAAGGGGAGGAAAAGGGAACTGGAGCATTTTAATAAGCTGGTTTAACCCGCTTCGCTGCCTCTTCAGAACAGAGACCTGCCTGGCCGGACACACATCTCTGCTGCATTTTCATATTCTCCAAAAGTCCCCCATTAAAAAGCTGAGAGGGGAACAAGGGGTGAGTTTAATTTGCTTTTAGTTTGCTAATTGAAGGGGAGGACGGTTCATTTCTGCACGCTGATCTCCCAAAAGGGAGCTCATTTGTAGGGGACTGGGAGTTTGACATCCGGACAAAAGACCCCAACCAGCTTCGGAATCAAGCAGCACAAAGACCACCTTAAATACAGCTTTCCAGTGGAAATAAGCCTGTGACCGGTCCCTTGTTCGGAGAACCTCATAAAAGTGGCGATCCCTTTTTATTGTTTTGTTAGGGAGACATTTTAAAACAAAAGCGCCAACCTCTTTATTGCTTCCCCCACGAAAAGGAGTTTAAAAAAAAAAAAAAAAAAAAAAAAAAGTGTTACAACTTAATCCACCCAGAGAACGCTGTGTTTACTGGGAACTTTGAACTAGGCTGTGGCTGGGTATTTTGGCTTTTTTTTTTTTTTTTTTTTAGTACAGTGCCACATACTGTAGCAGAGACAATCCCCATCTGGAGCCCTCTCTCCACCACTCTGCTAGAAGGGCACAAAACAAAAGCCCGACACAACCAACAACAACAACAAAAACAACCCCCCAGACCCCAGCCTTTTCTTCCGGAGAGGAGAAAACCGCGTGAAAAACGCCCTCGCAGCGGGCCCGCTGCTCGTGGGTCCCCGCCGTCGGGGGGGCTTCGCATCGCTCCACTGGCATCCGACCTCGGTAACCGCTCAAACCCTCTCCCCGGGACAACCGGAGCAGGAACATCGCTCATCGTCCCCTCAGATAGATGACCGAAATCAGTCTCCGGTGCGGTTCTGGCCCTCAGCCAGGCAGCGGGGGGCGGGAGGGGGGGATTCCTTGTAGTTAATAATTCCTCTGCTTTTATTTTTCATCTTTATGCCCTCCTGAACCGACTCCTCATATCCCCGCTGCCCGACGCGGGGTTAGAAACGAGTGAAAAATCTTCCAATAAACTGTATTTCTGCCGTAGGGTCCAAAGAAGATGGGGGGGGGGGGGGGGGGCCTCCCCTCCGCCTTTTGTTTTGGGGGCTTTTTCCCTGACGTTTAACTACTTTTTGAGGGTCACACTAGTCCCGCAGGAAAAGGACCAGGGCCGCCTTTCATTTGCAGATCTCTCCGTTCCCCTTCCCACCGGCCCGGGGCTCCGGTCGGGTCTCTGCGGGGAGACCCCCGGGCCCCGCTGCTTCCCACGCCCGGCCCAGCGACCCTCGACACAGGCGATGGCTCTGCCGAACGAGAGGGAGTTTGATAACACCCAGGAGAGGGAGAACCCCTCACTCCGTTCCACCGACTCTGGGATGGAGGCCTACCTAAATACCCCCAGAATTTAGCCCTATTTTTTCCCACGTCTCCGGGTGGGTTTTCCCAAGGAGATCCCAGTACTTTCGCTTTCCCAGCTGCCCGCTCCCTGTTTTCCCCTTACCTGAGTTTCCGTGAGGCTGAGGCTGTGTGCCAGCTGTTTTCTCTCTGCTCCTACTACATAATGGTTCTTCTCAAAGGCATGTTCCAGTCTCAGTAATTGGGATGGGGAGAAAGCTGTACGGATCCGTTTGGGTTTCCTGGCCAGTGCGTTGTGCAATAGGAAGCTCTCCGGACTGGTTTCATTCCCTGGGCAACAGGGTAAAACAGAGATTAGCAAAACACCTTCCTCAAACGCATTCGAGAGGACTTTTTACAGAGAGAATTTTTATCTCCTACTATTACCCGCGTGAGAAATCTGCTTATGGTTTCTTTTTTATTTTCAGCGTCTTTATTTTATTAAATTTTCCTTCTTTAAATAGGAACGAGAGGGGAAGGAGAGGACAGAGAGAAATTCAAACACAACTTTGGAGGAAAAAAAAAAAAAAAAGAATTGGCCAGAGCCGAGCTGCGGTGTCTGCGGCTTCATCCCGCAGCTGCCCCGTTTCCCGTCGCCCACCGGCAGCCTCACATCTTGCCTCGGTGGTTTGTTCTTAACACTCTCCGCCGAGCCCCCGCCTCCTCTCCCCGGCCGCCCGCCTCTCCGGGAGCCGGCAGCCAGCTCCCCCGGCAGAGCCCCGCTTCCCGAGCCCGAAACTCCGGCCGGGGCCTTTTTCCTTCTTCCCCTCCCGCTCCCCTTGGTTTTGCCGGTGTGCTCCCCGGAGCGGGAAAATAAACCGGCGGGGAAATAAAGCGACAAACTTCGGGGAAGCCACGGGGTAGCCGTCCCAACTGGGGATGGGGGAGTGGGGGCCAGAGGGGGGTCAGCCCGGCTTTTGGTGGGTCTTTCCCTTCGGTTTGTCCCTGTGTCGCTTCTCCGGGTCGGTCCTTCCAAGGTGGGAAAAGCACCGAGGATCTCTGTCCGTAAGTGCGTTAAAAATCGTTGCAGGAGGAGGGTGTGTTGGAAATCAGGCTGTGGCTCAACACCAGGACATTTCCGCCTTTCATCTAGCGCTCTTAACCAACCGCCTGATGACTGCGACAAATAATTTGGTGAGGGAAACCTGTAATTTTATTCTGAGAGGGTGATAATCCATTTTGTGTCTCTGTCCGCCTGGCTTCGGAGGGACAGACTCCTTTTCCAACCCTAGTGCAACGACTCGGCTGTAGAAGGCCGGGAAACTGGATATTGCAGGTGGTTTGTTTTGGTTCGGGAATAATAAATAAAAAATATCGAGAAAAAAAAAGGCAGATGGATCCCTCTGAGTGGAGGCTGATTTGTGTGTGTGTATAAAGAAAGGGGCAGGAGCTGGACTCATTACGGGAAAAATAGGTTCACCCTTCGGAGAAGATGCTGCCGGTTGCAAAGGGTTAAAAAAGGGGGATTTTATTGATTGTGCGCCATTGGATTTGGTTATTTTCTTTCAGCCGGTTATTAATCGCTTGGCAGCTGGAGCCCTTCCCTGCCCGTAAGGACTCTCCCCCTCTGCCCCCAGCCCGGGCTCTCCTCCCAGCCCCATCTCGCCGCTCTGCTCCGGCCCTGCGATTATTTTTTTTTTCCCCCTTCTCCCTTCTCTGGGGTTCGTTTCACTTTGTCCCCGTCCCCGGTAACCAGGGGAGCTGCTGCGGTGGCTCCCCGCGGCCCCGGTAGTCCGGTCCCGGCAGCCCGGCGGGCACCGCCGCCTTCCCGAGGCTGCCTCAAAATCTCCATTCCCCTCTCTGCGGGGCGGCTTTCTTCGGGGGCTCCACCGGAACAAAAAATATCCACCTTTTTCCCCCCCTGTTTTAATCCTCGGGTTCTTTCGGGGCGAGAAAGTCCCAGCCGGCCTTGCCTTCCCGCCTGCCCCCCTCCTCCCAGAGAAACCAAAACAAACAGGGAAAAGAAGCAAAGCCCAACAAAACCCAGCCCAAGCCGCTCGGCTCTGACAGCTCCTCAAGTTTGGTGGCGGGGAAGGCAAGTATAAAAGACCCTGGGCCCAGCCGAGCCGAGCTCGGTGCCCATGGTTCCCCCCGACTCCCCCCGCTGGGTCCGGCCGGGGGCCGCCGGAGGATGAAGGGGTGGATCGGAGGGAGAAGAAAAGTTGCACGTACCTTGGAACCTGTGGCCCAGATACCGGTAGCGGTGTATTAGCCAGGGGTAGAAGGTGGAGGGGTCCCTTTGCTGCGAGGCGAAGAGCGGGTGCGTGGAGTGCGAAGCGGGCAGCGGGTGGGCGGCCAGGGCGTGGGGAGGGGGTACGGGATGGACCGGTACGGCCGGGTTAGGCGGGTGGGAGACAGCCTCTGCAAAGACCAAGTCCGGGTTGGAGTAGACCCCCCTGCCAGTGGAGTGGAAGCCGTTGAGAAAAGGGTTCATCGGGCTGGAATTGGCATAGCTGAGAGCCGCCGGCCGGATAGGATCCTCGGAGCGAGACGTGGGCAAGGGGCTGTCTTTGGCCACCAGCGACTCGATGGTGAAACACCGCTTGGGTGTGGGCTGAAACATGCTGCCGCGGCGAGAGTCCCCGAACAAATCTCTGCCTGTCTCTCTCTTGGTGCGCGGGAGGCGATCCGGGGAAGTTTGCAGCAGGGAGTGACTTGAGGAGGGATAGATACACACAGAAATAGAGAGGGGCTGGAGGAAAAGGAGGCAGCGGCAGCCAGCGGTACCCAAAAGGGAGACACACACACACGCACCACGCACGCACACACACACACACACAAAAAGTTGCTGGGAGAAGTTTCCCTCCTGCAAGGAAAAGGCGGTCGCGCCCCCCCCTCCCTCCCTAAGTCCAAAGACAATCCATGGATGTGATCGGCCCCTTCACAAGTTGTGCAAACGATTTGTTAGTTCATGAGCCTAATTAGTGCTGGGATCACATAAACAGCTTCCTCTGAAGCCTGGTAAATGGCTTGATGATTGGTCGCTATTACTCGCCTTGAGGTTGAAGGGGGGAGACTCTTTCAAGTGCGTCAGAGGGGAGGCGAGCGCCGGGCAGCGCCATCGGGAGGGATGGAGCTGCGGATCGGAGTGCTGCGGGAGCGCGCCCGCCCCCGCGGGGGGGAGCGCGGGGCCCCGCGCAGCCTCCTCCTCGCAGCCATCGCCCCCACGCAGCGCAGCGCAGCGCTGCGCCCGCCCCCGCTCCGCTCCAAGGTAGGGGGATTCGGGGAGACGGGGGGGGGGCGCATCTCCTCTCGGAGGGGTTTGGGGGGTGTTTGCGGGGGGAGTTGGGGCTGGTCCCCCAGCCTGACACCCCTCTCCCTGCTACCTCTCGGGTGCTCTCAGCCCGGCGAGGTTACCTTGATCAGCCCCGGGGCGTCCGGGAGAGATGCCCCGCTTGGGAAAGGTTTCGTCCCGGTGAGAGAACGGCTCGCCCTCCTCCTCCTCCGAACTTATTTATTCCCCAATTCGCTGCTCCGCGCTCCCCTCCCCGAGCCGTGTGGAAAACAAAGCGAAGGGCAGCGGCATGATGCAGAGCTGGGCCCTGCTGGGCTCCAGCAGACGGGACAGGGGAGCAAGTCTTCGGTTCCAGCCTTGTCCGTATTTTCGCGATTACCTTTGGGTCCGGGGATGATTTTAGGGCTGAGTTCTCCTCCTCCCATTGGCTGGGGCTGCAGAATAATTATGATCACATCCTAATACTCTTGGCTGGTGCTTACTGTTTATTGGTAGTTAAGGATCTATTATCTATTCATCAGCCTCCCATTTTTGCCAATTACATTCTTCTAAAGTGAAGTACCAGCAGGTATTTTGCACATTTACAATTAATGATAAAAAAATCTGGCGTACTTTAAATCTATTACGCCGCTGTGTAATTTATCTTAAAGATGCGGAATTGCTAATATAAATTAATGTTTCTATTGAACCCAGGGATGGGGGGAGTCTTAATACCAGCCTAACGTTTCTTTCCTTCGTTCCTGGACTTTGCTCTCTATTTTATTTCCATTTTATACACAAAAAATCCGTTACTCCGCTGCATTAACTTAAAAAAAAAATCGCTGTCTAAACGATCCTCGCTTATTTCCAGCAAAGGGCGAGCTGAACTCTCCTCGCCTTCCTCGCTCTCTCCTAAAAGCGCCTGTTTGCAGATAGCTGATATTTTTAACACCAAACCGACGGGGTAAATAAAAGTGACAAAATAGGGTCTGGCACGCAAGGATGCGGGTGTCCTTGTTCCTTTGTTTGGGGACGTGTTTCCCTTTGTGTACCCCGCGCTGTCTGCACTTTGTGGAGGGAGAAGTTAACTTTCCGTATGAAATGTAAATCTGTTCTCCAGGCGTTGGGCGGCTGTACGTATAGACATCTATATCCACACGTGCATACGATTGCGGAGACAAAGTGAGAGAGATGTTTGTAGGGAAGATGCGTTGGCGGAACTCAAATCTCCTGACAGGTTTTGCAGTGAGGTGCCGTTTTCCCTCCCGGGTCTCCCACGTTTGGGAAAACCCTTCCTGCCTGCAGACACCCGGACAGACACGGGCGGTGGGCTCCGGCCCCGCTGCGCTGGGCTTGCTGCGGAGGGGAGAAAAGGATTTTCCTCCAGCTCCACTCGTGTGCCTTGTGAAACCCCAGTATTTTAACTTTTTAAGTCCCCTCGTCCCTTTTTTGGTGTAACCTTTTCCCCTCAATCGCCGGTAACGGTCTTGCAGAGATTTGGAGTTATTGATCTGAGAAAGTGCCCTAAATACGACGGGTGTTTGATGTGGTGATTTCCACTGGGGTCTTGGTTCCTGAGCACTGAAAAGGGAAAAAAAAACCCCAAACTTCTCTCAGAAAGAGCCGCGTTCTGCATCTGCGTATTTACACTTCCCCGGGACTACAGAATGAATCTGAATTGGAAAAACTTCAACTCCTTTTTTTCTTTTTTTTTTTTTTTTCTTCCCCCCCCCCCTCCACCATAATCAGGATTATGATTATGTCAGACATCCTGACATAATCACAGGGCTCCTTTGAAAACTGCATCAAGTAATTCAGCAGTTGGGGAGGGAGGAATTATATCCGTGTGAAAAAAAAAACCCCAACAAAAAAACAAAAAACAAACCAAAACAAAAAACCCCAAACCCGTCACACATGCAGAGCGGGGATAACCCTCCAAAAACGCTCGATAAATTTCCCTCGACCTTCTTTACTGCCGGGAAAATATCCCCCAGCCTAAAAACCCTTCCCGAAGCGGGGTTCTTTGCTCTGGGGCTGAGAGGAGGAGGCTGCACCGGGAACTCTCCGCTCCCAAGCCCGATTTTGCCGGGGAAAGCGGCTGATCTCGGCCGCAGCGACCCGGAGGTCCCCGCGCCGCACCGAGCCCTGCTCGCTCTCCGTGCTGCACTCAGACATGCACATATCTGCGTGTATCGAGAGAGGTGTGTGTGCGTGGATACAGACAGGCAGAGAAACCGCGAGTGAAGCCTGGGGAGCACCGGCTCTCCCTGGGTTTTCTCAGAGAGAAAATAGGCCAGGGACCGTCAGAACAAAAAACAAGTGGACTCGAGGTGGGATTTCCCACGATTTTCCGTTTTCCTCTACATTTCTGTATCGCTTTCCCACTCGTCGCCGTTTCTTGTGGGTTTCTCCAGCGCTGCCCACGGCCCGCACGGAGCCGGTGCCCGGCGCTGCCCCGGGAGCATCTCCCACAGCTCCTCTCCTGAACTTTTCCTCCCCAGAGTCTTGAGGGGCCGCTCTCGCTGTCCTCTTGGCGTCTAGAAGGAGAAAATCTGGCAGGAGCTCCCTTCCCAGCAATCCCCGATCGCACTCAGAGGCCGGCTCTCTCGGAGGGAGGGGTGCGCTACATTCGCAGTCAAATTACATGGCTGGCCTCAGAGGCACTAGCTTTGGATTTCCAAACTAATACTCATCTTTTAAAAGCCGAGACAGGAAGAAAATGCGTGGAAGGCCTCAGATGAGGGAGACCTTGGGGTAAGATGGTTGTTTACGGGCTGATCCAGGCTGAACTTTCGCGGGTGGGGAAGTGGCGATGGGTGAAGTTTCAGTCTCCCCTCAACTTTCTTTTCCAAGCCGGATCGGTCTCTCCCGTCTCTCTCCGGTCCCAGGGATCCATGCTGACAGTGGGGACGAGAGGTAGCCCTGGCAGGTCGTGTCTGGAGTGAGGCTGTGTGAGTTAAAGGAGCGGGTGAAGTGACTAATTTAATTCGTTTCTGGACGATTTAAATCCCAGTCCGTCTGTCCGAGCGTGCTGCGAGCCCTTCATAAAAACGCAACGTGTGGCGGGAGAGACTGGGGCGCGGGCCGCGGAGCCGAGCCGAGCCGGGTGCCCCGGAGCTGGGACGGACTGCGGGGCACGAGGAGCGCCCGGGGTCCTGTCCCGCTTGGGAGCCCCGGGGGTCTCCGCCGAGCAGGTGGATTTCATACGCAGGGCTGTCGCTGCCGACCCCGGCTACCCCCGAGCACCCGGTCCCTACGTGAACAGGGCCTCACTCTCCACACAGCCAGGGCTCCCGAGTGGGGCGGACACACGGGGTACTGTACACGGGCCTCCCCATCGAGGAGAGCAGCCCTGAAATCTTCACCTCCCCTCCTCTATTTCGGCTCTGCAAAGCCGGGACAGCGCCGGTGCCACCGGGGGCCGGTCTCACTAGGACCGGGAAACGGCCTTACTGCCGGGTTCCCTCCCGCCGGCCCCGGGTAACAGCAATCCGGGAGCACCGCTTTAGTTTTTTGCTTTCGACGCTAATTCAGAGCATCCTCCCCTCTCGCTCCCGAAACCCCCCACCTGGCCGCGCACCCCCGGCCGGCAGCGAAGGTCTCGGCGCTGAACAGACCCGGCCCGGCGCTCACCAGCCGCGGGCAGCCCTGGCTTTTGTTTCGCGCATCTATTTTAATCTCGGGAAGGTCGGACTTGCGGTTCCAAAATGACGTTAGTAACGCGGGACACCAAGAAAAAGAGCAAGTCCTCGAGTTTACACATGAAACCGTAATCTGCACCCATCCGTGCCAGACTCTGGTTTATTTTAAATGTCAACATGTGCGGAGGAGGCGGGAGAAAATACTGGAGCTGCAGCGCGGTAGCGATAGCGCACCTCGCTGGGATGCACCGCTCGGCACCGGCGCGCATCCCCGCACGGTCTCCTGCAGCTCCCTGCCCATTCCCTGCCCTTTCCCGGCCCGTTCCCTGCCCATTCCCGGCCGGTTCCTGCCCTTTCCCTGCTCGTTCCCTGCCCAGTCCCTTTCCGCTGCGCGGGGCGCGGACCCCGTTGCGCATCCGCGGGGCGGCAGCGCCCCCTGCCGGTCTCCGGGCAGCACCGTCACCGGCGGCAGCGGCTGTGGGCAGGGCCCGGGGGACAACCCGGGGCAGCTGCCCGCGGGGGACCTGAGCCCACCGGCCCTGGGAAAAAGCCACCAGGAGCCCCAAGACCTCTCACTATATGTATATTAAGCTCTTAAAGGCTTTCTTTTTGTTTTGGTTTTTTGGTTTTTTTTTTTGTTTGTTTGTTGGGTTTTTTTTAAGGTCGCGGAGTGTGCACGCACACATCTACACACTCGTGTGTATGCGCACACATCCACGCACAGGCATTTAAAATCCTCCCCAGTGCGATACAATTTGACACAGAGCTTATTTTAAGCCTTGGACTTTAAATACCGCTCCCCCAAGACCAGTTGCACGTCTAAAAACTGTGACAGTGTGGAAGCCGTAACTGCTTCCGAGCCATGGATCCAGCCCCTGCGCTTATTTTCACACCTCGTTCAAAATCGCGACTCGCTACACGCCGTGTATGGCAACTTCCAGCTTCTTGCAGTCGTGCGCGATGCGTTTTTAAACGTGACTGCCTTCCCCGCCCGTCTGGAGGGTTGTTCTCCCATCTCGATCTCGAAAGGGACCTTCCCGTGGGGCTCCCGTGGCATTACTGGGCGTTACTGCCCGTTTGCAGCAACCGAGTGCTGAACTGATGGATAAACAGGCTTTGCCCAGCTCTAACTACCCGGGGAGCCCCTGAAACTGTGGGTTTATGACCATTAAATATGGTCTCTCCTCTGTAAAAGCCCGTGACTGCCACGCGTGCTCTCCCTGAATGAAAACTCGCCACACTCAAAAAAAAATTAAACTAAAATAGAGGCAGAGCTACGGGCCAGCCAGGGACTGCAGACGTCTGAGCTGTGGACATCCTACGGGAAACCTCTCCTCGTCTCTTTTGCGAGTGAAAAGGTGTCCGACCCTCCACGGCGGGGCAGAGATTGCCTTTGCGTGGGAAGAACATGCGGGGGAACTCTTGCACCCGGTGCTTGTTTTTCTTGGTGGAAGACGATGCATCCCAAAGTAGAAACGGACCGTCGGTGATATAAATCCCCGCTCTCCAACTGGGCGCGACGTTAACCGCCCCGAATGGGGAGGGAGGGGACACGGGTAGACCCCGGAGGTGCGCAAAATCCGCTGTCCTGCGCGGATGCTGGCCGGTTCCACACCGGAGCCCCGGCGAGTCCCACACCGGAGACCCCGTCAGTGACCGGGACCAGAGCCGCCCGAGGTGGCCGAGGAACTTCCCGGCCGGAGGGATCTCGCAGTTGCAAACTTTCCTAAACTCCCCTCTGGACCGAAAGCACCAATGTCGGTACGAGAGGAAAAAAGTCAAATAAAATATTTCTTCCAAAGCTTTTTTCTTGAAGGAAAAGTAGAAAAATCACACTAGTAGTTCTGTCGGGCACTTTTTGTTACTATCGGAGTACTTTTAGTTTCTCATTCATATATTCAGTTTTGTTAATTATCTCTTTTTAACGTGCTCGGGGCGGGGCGGGGGGGGCGATCCTGCGCTCCCGCCAAAGCACTTTTGCTTTTCATTTCACGAAGCGTTTTTCTGGACAACAGGGAGGATCACCGCTATTTTCTATAGGATCCAGGACTTTTTGTGCAACAGACGGTGCCATGTCTTGAATTTCCGTGCTGGTCTCCTGCAGCGGGAAGCCCCTGCCCGGCCCTACCCGGGAGGGATCCCCGGGGAACCGCAAATGCCGGGGGTCCGCCGGGACCACCTCACCTGGCAGCTTGGGTCGAGCCTAGAGGAAAGTTCGCTCTGTGGGACCTCAATGATCGGATTTTTTGTTGTTTGTTTGTTCACTTTCGCCCATCGTTTGGGGAAATTCGAGGTTAGAAATCACTGAGGTTTTTTAGGAGGGATTCACTCTGCACCTCCGCCAGCCCCTGCATCCACCTGAGACATTTATCTCCCAGTGACCCGCATGAAGCAGAAGGAGCTTGCAGTGAAAGAGACGGAACAACTCAGAAATAATTCTTCAAGCTTCTCAAGTATAGCGATTCAATATCAGCTCATTAAAGTGTCATTTAGGATACTAATTAATACGTATTTCATTTTAAATAATGCTTTTTTTTTTTTTTCGAGGACTTGAAGTACATAATTGCTGGCAGTAGCATCTGGGAATAGAAACGGAGTATCCCGCTTTGACACACGTAACCTCGCTGAATCCCTTCCCTAGCTGATGCGTGTTCCCAAACTCTCAAGCTCGTGGGGATGTGCGCGCTGTCGAAGTCATACCGCGTGGAATAAAACAGAGCTCCTAAAGCAAAATCAGCCCTTTCCATGGGTGTTTCAACCGCCCGAGGCCCAGGGTGGCTTTTTTTACATGCATAATGTATGTCAAACATATACGCGGGTGCTTTTGCTTACACTGTGCGTGTGATTCCATCGAGCTACCGCTCCTACACATTGCTTTGGATGATCCCATCCAACAACTCTGTTCAGCCCCAGAGTAGTTCCGAACTAAAGATGCTTTTACAGTCTAATTTTTTTAGTTCCGAACTAAAGGCGCTTTTACAGTCTATTTTTTTTTTTTTTTAAATTATTATTTCCTGGAAGGGAAAAAATATAAGGAAAATGCTTGTTTGGGAGTTTTAGAAAACTTCACCTCGGTGCAGTGCACAAATGTGGGGATACCCGGGGCAGAGGTGCCTGCCTTTCTCCGGGTCGCTTCTCTGCCCGTTACTCCCGGGTGGAAGCAACTCTTTCTCCGCTGCTCCGACTCTTTTCACCGCAGGAACAACGGGGAAGGTCAGGCCTCTGCGGGGAGTCTCCGCAGAAGCGCGGCTCTCGCCTCCACGCACTCTGCTACGCCGGCGAGTACCGGGCTGCGAGGGGAAGTTGACCGTGGAGCTCGGTCGACCCCTTCCCAGGCGCCAGACCTCTCCGTGAGCACCGGGACACACCGATCCAGTGGCAGGGCCGTGCTACAACAGCCGGGCAGGGCTTCTCCGCTATCCGGTCGGTTCAGGCACGGTCCGGGGATGCAGCAGCTCCAGGGAACCGACCTCCTCGTTCCCCTCCCCTGCAGATCAGGGGAAGGAGTAGCAGCCGGGAATTGAAAGTGACCCCCTTTCCTGACTCCTGCTCGGTCTGGGCTGTTGGATGCTGCAGTCTAACGAAAGTCTGAACTCGGGGGATAATTTTGTCCATATGGGCAAGCGAGCGCGCACACGGCGGTTCTCTGCAGAAATCGCCTCCCTCCGATTGTTTTTCACTTTCCACAGACAGTTAGAGGAGGAAAAAAAAAAAAAAGTTGGTACGGTAAATAAAGTGTTTTTTTGCCCTCAGGTCGGAGGAGGCAGCCGCAGCTCCGGGCGGAGCAGGAGCCCCGTCGAGGGGGATGCGCAGCCGGCGGGGTCCGGCCGGGGGTCCCGGGGAGGGAGAGCTCCCCGCAGCCAAAGGCGAGGGTTTGTGAAGGAAGAGCAGGAGCCTGGACCTCCTTGTAGGAAGGAGTGAGTGAGGCTGCGAGGGGTCTGCTCCACACGCAGCGAAACTTTCCTGCTGAAAATCTGGTCTGCAGCTTCCCAGCGCAGAGCAGCCGAACCCCGGGCACCGCTGCCCGCAGCTCCCCGCGTGGATAGAACCAAAACTGGGCAGCGGGACAGTGGCAGGGCGGCGGGGGCAGCGGGATGCCCTGAGTGGGTGGTGGGGCTGCGGGGAGGGAGGAAGGCCACCTGGTTTCTGCTTCCCACCTCCCCGGGAGGTTAGCACGGGAGAGCTTGTTCCCCCTTTCGCTGTTATGTCAGGAGAAGGGAGCCGGGGAGGAAGAGGAGAAGCTTGTGGAGGGTTTGGGGAAGGTTGTGGCGTTGCGGAGAGGGGCCGAGCAGCTGCGGGGGGCAGTGCGTGACATCTGCGGGCAACCTCGCAGTCGGTATATTTATTTATTTTTTTTTAAGGTATCAGTGAAACTAACAGATTTAATTGTAGTTCGCTCTTTCCAGCCCAGCCAAGCCCACGCATCAAGAAGCGAGGACATTCACGGGGACAGCCGGTGGTACCTCGTCTGCTTCCCGGCTTGGATCACGACGGGATGGAATTTCTCCACGAAGCGCTCTTCCAAAATTAGAGCAGTTCCTCATAAACGAGCAAACCTGATGTGTTTATTTGTTTGTTTATTCATTTGTTGGTAAGATTCGTGCCGTTTGCCTCTTCTCAATTTCAATGCGCGCTGCTGCGCAGTCCGCTCCCGGCGATCGCCGCAGTGATGTTGGGTTAAGGAAATATTACAGGTGTTACTGCGGGGTTTGGGAATGAATTCGCCTTCCTTCTCCCCCCTCCTCCTTCCCGGAGTTATTTCCTAGCCTACCCAGATAGCTGGGAAAGGGTCCCACATACCCCGGAGCTGTAAATTGAGCGCTGAAATACTTGATCTCACTGATCTTTGGAGATTTAAATCTGGCCTCATTTTACAGGAGGAAGCGAAGTCAATCTCGAAGGTTTTGCGAAGAAAGGCTGTTATTTCCTAGAGGATAGGCGTTTAAGTTGTTAAATATTAGTTTTTAATTGCGTATTGTTCTTTTTAAAAAATAATATTTATACTTAGGTCCGGGCAGGTATTCAATTGAATTCTCAAGCCATCGGCTAACCATTCTTTACCCGACTGATGGAAAATAGCCCATTGTGAGAGGGTCCGGCTATGTTTCTTCAGCAGACGGCGCTTGAAGTGCTCACCATTGTCCTCCGTGCCCCTCACCGAGGCTGCTGGGCAGCGCCGGGCCCGGGGCTTCACACGCCCCACGGGCGCGGATCCCGGCTCTGAACTCGCACCGGGGGGGGTGGGGAGGGTTTGGAACAGAACTTCGCTGCGAGGTCCGGGAGGGAGCAGTGGGGCAAAGCCGTGGACTGAGGAAACTAAAGAACAAGCACTAGTAATAATGAATAAAACCTTCGCTATTAAAGGTCGTCGCGACCCCCGAAGGCATCTCCCGTCTCCCCGGGACAGGGACTCGGTGACAGGGTCACCGCAGGGGAAGGGGTGGGGGAGAGACTTGGGGGGGCTTCGCGGGGTCCGGGCTGGGGGCTCAGCCCCAGCTTGGGACTGGGGGGTGCGTGTCCCAGCCGGGATTGACTGCACACGTGGAGGGGGGTCCCCTCGGTTCGGCTCCGACGTGTGTCCCGTACGAGGGGCTCATCCTGCCCCCCTGGTCCCCAGCATCCCCAGCTCTTCTCCTTGTATAGAAACACCGCTGACACTTTCTTCTCGGGCCGAGCCCGTTTGCAAATATCTTCAACTGGAGGCTTTGCCTGCCTCCCCCCGCCCTTCCAGCACTCTCCCCCCACCCGAGAAGGCCATTTTACAAAATTACGTCTTTTTCCCCAGCCCTCCCCGCACACTGTACCCGCACCCCACCGGCTCTCCCCCACCCATTCCCCTGGCAACATGATTTGTCGCCCGCGGCCTCAGCATTCCCGGGACCCGGCCACTGTTCCCCCACGCAGGACCCCCGAACCATGGAGCAGGGCTGGGGTCCCTTGCAGCAGTGGGGCTCGGGCTCACGGCCCCAGGTCACACTCTGCTTTACCAAGAGGTGCACGGACCTCTGGCCAGACAGGTAAACATGCTTTAAAAACAGTGGTGAAGGCACCAGAACTGTCTTATTTGGAAGTCAAGTTTGAGGGCTTGGAGGTGATGAGAGGCTTATTTTGGCATGGAAATACTTCTGCTCCCCATAAACTGGTAGAGTGGACTAAAATGAACACATGGGATTCAGCATCTGTTTAGCTAGCTGCATCTCAGAGAGGAATATTGGCTTTTCACCTCCACGTCCTAAATGGGAAATAAAAAGAGGTTGGTGTCCTCTATTCTGTTTGCAATTGCCTATCCTAGGATTAAAGAGATCTCCATTTTACTGGCTGTCTTTCATTTAACTATTTGGAGACCAGAGATGGAAAATATTTGCCTAGAAGAAAAGAATAGCTGCTTGGGATCATTTGCAATTCAGTGTGAAAATATTCTACCAAACCCATTTCTATCCCAGTGCAGTTGAAAAAAAATAGCACATAGCCGTCAACAGCCCATTCCGCTCTGTTGGACAGCACAGAAAGTTTTAGGCAACTAAATTCCTAATGGGACACAGCAACAAACAGCACAATCACATCTTTGACTAAACTATGTGTCGGCTTTAGTGGCTAGAAATGTTAGCAATGGCTAAAATATTACAGTTTTGGTAAATGGGAGACTTCTCAAGAATGGTAAACGGTGTAGCCTCTATGGCCAGAAACCAACAGAAGCATTAGCTTCAAGTGGTGCATTTGGAAGATCAGAGGAATGAGTACTTGGAAGGAAGTCAGGATAAAAGCTGAGTCGTCCAGAGTAGAGTGCAGGGTGTGTGCTTGAGAGAAGCACATCCAGAAACAACTGCTTTTCAAACTGATGCTGACAAAGAAATGAGCATCGTTTATGTTTAAATACCTTTTCATTGTCACTGCTACCATGGGCGGAACATTTAATATAAAAATATGTTTCCTAAAGCAGGAGTGGAGCTGGCCACCCTCAAATCACCCCCAGAGCTTTGGTTTACTTCTTGTAGAGAGCTTTGCTCCTAATGCTGGGAGCAAATCCCCAAGCTCCCTGGCCTGCTCCTGCCTGGGCTCATCCCCAGGCCTGGGGGAATGCTGCAGCTGGACAAGGCCCACTTCTGGCTGACCTTCTTTGAAGTAGAAGATTCAAAAAGTCCCTGCAGGGGGGACAATCAGAAGACTTTTGGAAAATGCAGTGCTTGGCTTGTCCAGAGCTGATTCTTGTTTGCTTTGGACACCTCAAAATGGACAGAGAGGGAGGAAGAAAGGAATTACAGGCATCTGCATATCCACTCCATGTTAGAGCATCCAGGACCATGGAGGAATCCCAGCTTCCATGAATCCCACCACCACGTCATTCACTGGAGTCATGTACAGTTCAGTGGAACTCTGATATTCTGGCATCTAAAGGCCTTCCTGGAGAAGTGTTTGGTTATGGATTATTAATTTGCCTTGCAATAATATTTATCAGACCTTGTCATGGGTTAGAGCTCAGTTATGTCAGGCTTCTCTTAAATGCACAGATGACAATCCCTGGCAGAGTGATAGAAGTAAGAGGGCAAAGTAAGTGTCTGTGTCTTGAAAAAAGCAAGAAGGGAAAGTGTCAAAACTACGGTAAGGAATAGGTGAGAAATGGTGAAGCTGGGGAGAGGACACTTCTAACTCCAGTGTACTGATCATGAACTATTTTCTGCTCTGGCTAAAGTCAGTGGTAAAACATCTCTTGATACTCAGAGTGCAAGACTAAGCCTTATTGCATGATAATTTAATGATCACATTTAGTTTTCAAATAGTATTTCTCATTTTTTTTTCTACAGTCTTAAACAAGTGTATCGTCAGGTAACACTATACTTGACTTGATATCGAGACAGAACCATCAAAAATGTCAAAAAGCAAGTCACAGAACAAGCCATAGAAGCAGGATGAGCAGTCACAGTGAAGGGGTCTCATGTATATGATTTAGGAATTACATTGCAACACTTACTCTCTGAGCTACAGTGTCACTATGAACAATACTTCCTTAATACTTCCTATGAGAAATCTCCTTTCACACTTAGAACAATTAAATAGTTAGCAAGTCATAAAAAAATGTCCATGTGAGCTCGGGGGAGGGAGCTTACAAACAAATTCCCTTTCTGACAACGATGCCATATAGCCAGTATCTATGCTGAAAATGAAGGAGGCTTCAGAGGGAATCAGTCACATGAGATTTAGTTCTATAATTTTCCTGATTTTTCCAACTTTTTCAATAGACATTGAATCCTCATCTCTTATCCTTAAATTGGAGAGTCTCAGACAAAGGGTAAGGAACTATAGCTCCAGCCACAGCTTCCTACTTCAGCTGCATCAGGCTGGAGACTGCGCCTTAACAAACGATGAGCTCCACCTTCAGCTCAAAGCATGTTGCGTGCTGTCAGACGTGTTCTGGAGAAGATGCAGACTGTCATTTTTTTCTGAGCAAACTATTCCCTTAAGGCTGTCTGTCGGGCAACTTTCCTGAGCCATAAACATGCTCTGCAATTTAGATCAGAAACATTAGCAACTACCAAACAAAAACATACAGCACACGCAGGCAGCCAAAATAAGAATAAATAACCTGTGAGGCTTCTGCGATGCAAATACTTTCAGTTAGGTAAAACGGCACTACATTACCTTCCAAAAGTTCATTAAAAACTTCCCTGGAGCTGTGTTTTTTACCCACAGCAGTCAGTTTTCAGGTCAGTCGCCATATAACCTGGCAGAGATGGTTGGGCGCTGGCTGTATTATTTGACATGACTGTTGTGCCAGGCAAGCAGACTCTGAGGCAAGAAACAGAAACACAGAACAAAAGGATGGTCCTTGCCCTGGAGCACTCCCAGTCTTAATCTAAGATGCAAAAAAAGAGAGAGAGAAAACAATAAAAAGGAAAAGAAAACAGCAGGTGGAGACAGGGAAGGGAAAAGAAAGGATGAGACAGGACCAATTAGTGTGATACTGAGCAGCCTCAACACGGCAGCTGCTATCTGGCATCGGATTCTTTGCATAAGTAATGGGGCTATAGGGAACTTGCCAGCACATTTTACCACATGAGCCATACGTTATGTGTCACAACTGCCAAAAGCGCTTTGGGGTTGTAAGGATGGTTTGTGGTTGTGGCTTGGCAAAAAGTATAAGGAGGCAAGAAACGTGTGTCTTTCAACTGTACTGATATGCCAAGAATAAAGAAAAAAAAAATTAGCAAGACTCTTCAGCCCAGTCTCTGTGACATTATCATGAAAAAAAAAATGTTTATTTATAACAAGAGAGCAAACTTGTGAATCACAAAATCTAACTGGCAGCCTCAAGTCATTTGGAAGAATCAATTTGAAAATCTTTATCCCCCTCCCCAACCTCTTCAAGCTCCAATCGCAGGCTAAGTCGCTTCGTGTTGATGAGAAGCACACACAGTGTTCAGTGAGCCTGATTGTTTTGAAGGCAGGCTGGGAGCAGTGTTTGGGAGCTCCTGGTTCCTGCAGGGAACTGCCAGATGTTCGCAGGAGGTTGTCACACGGTCAGGGTAGGAGCTGAACTGCCCCAGTGGTGTGGTTTTTTTTTTTTTAAATTGTATTTTATTTTATTTTATTTTTAATTTGCATGTATCTGGCACGATATGCACCTCAGTTTGGAAACCTTGACCCATATTAGGTTACATTCCTACTTAAAAAATCGTTCATGTCAGTCTAAAAACCACATCCTTCAAAACATAATGTACTTTAACATTCTTTCACTCCCCCCCCACCCCATGGCCTCTAATTTAGCAGGGTTTTAAGAGCATCATGTGCTTGAACTCTGAGCTGCTCCCAGGCATCTAAAAAAGTAATTGGAGTATTTAGGCTTTAAATGGATTCTCTTTTCAATCTAAATGGTATCACACATCAGAGATGTCAGTATGAGTGGTTGAAGAGAGATTAGAAATTCTCCTAAACAGTCTGGTAATTAAATCATCTATACATCCACACATTTGGTTGAAGAAGCTCTGACTGCCCTAGGCCCCATCTTCTCTGTGCTCACACCACCTCAGAACATGTGCTGTAAAAAACCCATCCCGCCTGAAGACATTGGGTGTCAGCCTTGCTATAGGTGGTGGATTTGAGATTTCTCAGGTCTTCTCCCTGAAGGAATATTGCTTTCTCAATGCAGACTTCTGAGCCCAGACCCAGGCAGTTATTTTGGTGCCCAACTCTAGCCAGTAGTTGATGGAATTAAATGCTAAAAAACCTTCAGGATTTATGCCTTTATCTTTTTATGCCTCTCATATAACATCTAGTGCCCATTAACCATAGCAAATAAGAATATGGTAACTAATGGCTAAATTCTGCTCCAAGTTCAGACATGAGAGCAGTTGCTGTCATTGAGCCATATTAGTTACTTATATTTTTATTTTCTTTTTCTAAGCTAACAAGTTCATATCTTCTCTGAAAAGAGGCATAAACAACAGCAGGAATGGCCTTTCCTCCCACAGGGTAAGGACTAGTACCACTGCACAAAGTGGCTGAGGATGCACTTGCACTCTGCCCCTCAAGCATCCCCCTGCCACTGGACACCTTTTCACTGGGAGGAGATTACAAGTGTCACCAGACTGCTCAGTATCACACTGATATCCTGCACATACACTCTCTGGAAAGTCTAACCCATCAACATTTACATAGCAAAAATATTAGAAATAAAATCAGTCCTTTATCTTTCTGCTTACCTTGTTCTAGACCCACATACTGATCTTTAAACTGTGAACATCTAAAGTAGACTTCATTGATTATGAGTGGCCCAAATGATTACTCTTTAATGTTCTTAACCATCAGCTTCATTTTCTTTCTTTACTTACAGAGGAGCTGCTGCACAGATGTTCTCACCTTCTGCTAGTGTAAATTTGGAGAGCTGTGTGCAGGCTCATTCCTGATACAGGAACAGGTCCTTTTCCTACTCCTTTCCTTCTAAAATATATTAAAAATATGAAGAGGTCAGCAACTCAGAAGGCAATGCAAAAGTTTTCCTATACTATCATTGTACTCAGTAACGTGGAAATGGCAACAGCAGCTCTTTTGCTAACTGCACCTTTCTTGTTACAATAATCACTACAATAACTCAGAAATACACCATTTAAAACACACAGACCCAGCTACACCAATAGATAATAAGATTTTTAAGTCACCAGCACCGAATTTACTCGTATCAACTAACCCTTAGCAAACGTTTAGTCTTAAAAACCTGACAGGATTCCCCTAGTTTGTCGTTATGCCTGTGTGGTCCCTCTTCTGAGCACGCCAGAATGAAATGTTAATCCTAAACAATGGCATCTCCTGGGTGGATTTGACATTCTGCAAGATTAGTTTCTTTATGCCTGGGAAACAGTTTGGTGACTCACACCAGCCCAGTAACTGAAGGTAACTATATAATATATACAGTGACTCCTGCAGACTCCCCACGGGCACTTGTTCCACACCCTCTGCCACGAGTCACGAAGCTGCCACGTGCTGCTGACCAGATTTCAGCTATTTTGTATAAAATACTGAGCCTCACATTTTGCATGTATTAGCCCTATATGGGCTTGGGGCATGCATATCATCAGGGGAGAAAGTCCCTGCACCTTAAGTGCAATTTAAAAACTGGGTTAATGTTTTTTAAACACTCCTCTCCCTTGTCCTGAGCTAACAGCACCAAAGCAGTCATACCCAAGGACTCCAAGAGCCGAGTGGAGAGGCATGATGAACCATCTCTTTTTCAAGTGTCTGCAGCCTCTAAATTTGTTGGTTTATTTGGGCTTTCTGAAAATGCTCTTCAATGAACTAAATGACTTTCAGTTGTAAATCTAAGACAGAAAAATGCAATATTAGGCATACCTGGCTCGTCATCTCTCAAGTAATATCCATATGCACATTCCTTCCCCTTGCCAATCTCTGTTTGCTCATGATTCTGCTGGATTTCAAGCAGAGGACCTTGCATGTGGTAGCAGCACTCCACTGGTCACAATTCAAGGCAGCTGTAGATTTCTAAATGAAATACAATATGGAAGTCCTTAAAACAAACAGAGATGCTTGGACTTTTAAGTACGGAAGTGTTTGAGATTCACTAAATATACACAACAGCTCATTCTTTGTGCTTCTGAAGCTCACTGGAGGAAGCAAGGCTTGTCATTTAGTAGAGCAATTATAATGATTCATTATTATGATTATTAATTATAATCATATAATCACAGTAATGATTAATAATTATAGTCATTACTATTTATATTTGAAGAGATCCTAGAAGCCCCAGTCAGAATACTGGGCCTCATTGTGCTTCATATGGTAAGGGTAGCTGATTAAGGGCACACTAATGACATGAGGACTCTGGTCACAGACCCAGATCTTTCAGATGGGAGCAGTGTGTTTCCTCCAGGCACTGTGCATGCTGTGGTGGGAGTGAATGGACATCACAGAATCATAGAATGGTTTGGGTTGGAAGGGACCTTAAAGATCATCTAGTTCCAACCCCCCTGCTGTGGACAGGGTTGTCACCAGACCAGGCTGCCCAGGGTCCCATCCAGTCTGGCCTTGAATGCCTCCAGGGATGGGGGAACCACAGCTTCTCTGGGCAGCTTGTGCCAGTGTCTGACCACCCTCTGGGTGAAAAATTTCCTCTTAATACCTAACCCAAATCTCCCCTCTCTTAGTTTAAAACCATTTCCCTTTGTCCTGTTACTTGCCCTGTAAAACATCATTCTCCCTTCTGTTTATAAGCTCCCTTCAAGTACTGGAAGGTTGCAATGAGGTCTCTCCAGAGCCTTTTCTTTTCCAAGATGAACAAGCCCAGCTCCCTCAGCCTTTCTTCATAATAGAGGTGCTCCAGCCCTCTGATCATCTTCCTGGTTCTCCTCTGGACCTGCTCCATCAGCTCTACATCTTCTTGTGTTGGAGGCTCCCAGCCTGGATGCAATGGTCCAGATGGGGCCTCACAATGACAGAGTAGAGGGGGACAATCACCTCTCTCACCCTGCTGGCCACCCCTTTTTTGATGCAGCCCAGGATCCAGATGGCCTTCTGGGCCGCAGATACACACTGCTGGCTCATGTCAGGCTTCTCATCCACCAAGACTCCCAAGTCCTTCTCAGCAGTTGTGCAGTCCTGTCGGGAATGGTGCGGCAAAAGGCAGATGATAACCCAGGGACAATGACAGCAGAACCAGAAAGTGACAGTTACAGCTTAGAGAAGGGACCTGTGGCTGAATGTTTGCAAAAATAATGTCTGCTTTGGTGCACCTTCTGGTTCTCCACTTTGTGACAACCTTGTGTTTGGGTGAGATGGGGTACTGTGACAAACAGCCTAAATCCAACGGTTTCCAAATCATCGCCCTATTCTTGCCCGGTCAGCTTGTGTACATGCACTTCAGGTGTTTTCCTGCCTTGACTTGCGAGGGACTTGCCCTTCTTCTCCCCTCTCTTCATCCTCACTGCCTCCCTGTAATTTACATGGTTTAAACTTGGGACTCTGAGATGTAAAAATACCACTCATGCTTGTGTAAATGTTCATTATATCATGTTATACCATAACTTCTGCCAAGCAATGGACAACAGTCTATCCTGTCCGTCTAGGCAGTAATTGCTGAGCCCATGACCCTCTGCAGCACTTTGTTTCCTCCTGGAGTTTGCTCTCTGCACCAGTTTAACACAGTGAATGCTAGTGCAATAGTCTAATATTGCATGCTCAGAAGCCTCCTGAAGCCAAGGTACTACCAAATTACTAGGCCTAAGCATAAGTGTAAACATCACAGAATCCCAGAATTGCCTAAACTGGAAAAGCCCTTTAAGATCATCGAGTCCAATCATCAACCCAACACTGACAAGTCCCCGACTAACCCATGTCCCTCAGCACTGTGTCTACACGACTCTTCAATCCCTCCAGGGATGGGGACTCCACCACTGCCCTGGGCAACCTCTTCCAATGCCTCAGAACCCTTTCAGGAAAGAAATTCTTCTTCACATCCAATCTAAATAAGCGTGTGTAAGCCTTGCAAGATGAAACCCTTGCCCTTTGGTTCTGCCTATATATATATTGCTGCCTTCTTACCACCTCCTTGTACGTGTTTGGCTTTGAAGGGGAGCTCTGCACCAATTGCTGTAATTTCTCTGTCCCTCTCCAGTTTGCTCCTAAACTGAAATTTCTCTGTGCTTCCCAAATTGCTTGCTTAACCAGTAAAATCTATCTGGATTATTGTATTTAGAGACTACAGGACAGATTCAGCTAATGAGTTGCTAGCCAGTCTAGTTTAACAAACTTAAAAGCTTATGTCATGTAATCAAGGAACAAAGTCCTTTTGTGAAATGGGTGAAAAGCCATTACTTCAAAAACAAGGGAATGTAGAAAATGGTGATGCTTTATACATCTCCACCCAACTCCCCTAAACAGGGGGAAGGACAAGTGATAATAGACTTATCTTGCTATTATCAGACACTGAAAAGTCCATCTCTTATTGCACAGGCAGATCTGCTGGGAACTTCATTAGGATAATTAACTAAAGTATATTTGGCATGTGCTCCATGACACAATGCAGAAGAGGAAAACAGGAGCAGCCCTGGAGGTGTGTTGGTTCTTTCTGTTACACAGGAACAGGGACTGGCTAGTGCTCAGGTACAGGTGTTTCTGCAGGACAGTGGTGCTGTTTAATTGCACGTTGTGATGCGATTCTTCAGGGGATTATTCTGTTATTAAAAAGCTTTGCATGCCTAGCTATTCTCAATAAAAACTTCCATGGAAAGAAAATCTGAAGCTGGAAAATGAAGTTTGGAAACGATAAAGTTAAAGTTTACTTACAATCCAGGCCCTGATTACGTGATCACACATGTATGTTGAACAGGGAGCGAGGCGGAGTTAGATCCTCCAAGTGAGTGAGTTATGGTGAAGACTTGTGTGATTCACTACAAAGGTTGGATGGAATGCACTCCATGAGACATGTGGCTGCGCAGCAAACAATGAGCATAAAAATAAAAACTGAACAGCTGCCTCATTTGCTAAGCACGTCCATCTTGTACATTGAGCAAGCCTGGGTTCCTGCGGCGGGGAAAAAAAGAAGGCGTCTGATCGTATTAGCTATATATATACACACACCGCATGCGGATACATCAATATCGGATGCTTTATAAGGCTGGGATACGTCCTGCACTCCAGACAGATATGAGAATAAAAGACATCTTAGAGAATATTGCATTTTTGGCAACATATGTTGGCTCAAGGAATTGTAAAGGAAGTAAATTAAATACTACTAAGAATGTATATATTTATAGCACTTTTCATACAAGGATCTCAAAACACCTCTCAAAAAAATTAAGCTTCACAACATTGCTGTGATCTAAGTAACAAGCATCTTCTTTTCTTAATGTGCAGAGTGAATCGGAAAAAGATGAGGTGGTTTAACCAGACCAACGAGAGCAAGAATGTCTGAATTTTAGGCCCACATTTTAGCTCTCAGACAAACTCTCTTCTCTGAAAACATCCAGGGAAACTATTGATTTTCATGCTTCCTTGCCCTCCTCCAGCACCCCAGCACAGTACTCAGGCATATGGTTAACTTAAGGCCATTGATCGTTGGCCTGTGTTACTGAAAAACTTTTTGGCATGAAGTACATCTAGTTTTGAGCAAAAAAAGTAGGTTTATAAGAGCATTGGTCATTTTACCAACTGTGCCTAGAATTTCCTGGATGTTACGAATGTTCAGCTGAATCCCCAGTGTCAGATTGTATTAAAAGGCTGTCCTCAAAAAGGAACATTCCAAATTTCCATGATCTTTGCCAGTTTCCAATGATTTGACGTTTATTTGAGCTATTGTGCAAAGTTTTCTGTTGAGTCAGATCATTCAAGACTAGCTGCTGGGACCACAGAGTGTCAGCAGAACATAATTCATCGTCGGCTAATGGCTGCACAGTTTATTGGATAGGTAATGCTTCTTCATGCCCAGATACACCACTAGGAAATTTGGTGGAGTTATTTTTTTCCCCTTAAAACAGGAATTAAGCATTCCATTGCCCCTATGATTGCTTGTTGGATCTCTTTAGGAGGAGAAATTACTGTAGCATCTTTCTGAAGTGAGAAGAGGGAGGGAGAAGCAATATATTAATTTTAGAGAAAGCCCCCAGCACCCTGTTTTCTTTATTATCCATTATGACTTGTGACTTTGTCAGCTTTTTGGCTGACTTGGCTTTATCTTTCTGTAACCTGCATGTACAAATAAACCTGCTCCACCTCTGCCTTTTCAGTCTATTCCTTGGGGAATTCCCTCAGACTGCAAAAAGTGCTCAAACCAAACTTTTTTCCTTCATAACAGGGGAAATACCCACCCAGATTACATCTTGCTTTTTTGGTATGAACTACAATTGAATAAAACTTCCCTGGCTGCACAGTGAGACCAGGTCTTTGAAACCACATATGTTTTATGTGAAAATAACTCATCCATAAAAGTAAAAAACATTTTTGTGAACTGTTCTCAAAAATAAGCATGCATGAAGCCCTAATTAGCTTTTACCTCTGTAGATGGGTCTTCTTGGCTTCAGGATAGAGCTTGAGTTGACTTAATTGCTTAGATCTTAAGTTATGCAAGGCAAAGACCCTCTGTGCTTGTGTAGTACCTAGCAGTGCTGGAACCAGCCTGAAGTTCCTCAGCAAGACCTCAATGCAAATAATGAATGCAGCTACATAAGAGGACACTGAATGACTCATTCTAAACCACAAGATGTTTGGACTGCAAATAAAGAAAGATATGTGGGATATAATCTGCTGTTGAGTTTTAACACAATTCCTGTTAACTCTGAGCTTGACACAGCCAGAACAATAACAGGCTATAGATTCTGTTTCCATCTCTGACATTTACTGAGCACTGTAAGACTAAAACATTTTGAAGGTTATATCCAACGTCCTGCGGAATGAATGACAAATGTCAACTCTTGCACTCTTGCAAGATCTGAGTAGGAATAAGACAACTCTATAGACTGCGGCAAGTTTATTATTACAAATACCTTATTAAATCTAAATGGTAATGGCATTCCAATTAGCTCATTGTTAGAAATCTTTCATGTTTGACTTTCATTTAGACTGATTACGGGAATAATGCAGACCCTGTATAAGTAATTGGCACACAATAAAAGCGTTTGAGCTGCAAAAACCCTCCTAGAGGCTGCGGTCTTAAAAAAAAAAAATAAATAAAAGCTTCCTATCTTTCCCAGCTCATGAGCTCTCTCTGTTCACCATAATAATGAGACAACCCATTGAGTCTCCTGTGGGCCTGGTGGTATCTGAGCTCCCTTTTTACCTACTCCTCTCTTCTCAGGAGCTGTAGGGGGGCTCCTTCTCTTTTACTCTCCACCATCCTATTCTCTGCTCCCTTCGTTGCAAGCCTTGGCACTGTTTTATTGATCCTGCTCAACTGTGGATTCTTTCACACCCAGATCACAGGCTAGCCTCAGTCTCTCCCACACCCTCCTCCTCCTCCTCCTAACAGCCTTGCCAGTCTCTCCAGATGAGCAGCTGGGAACATGCCTTTCTCTGACCTGGCTCCCTGTTCCTTGCAGAGAAAAGGTGTTTTCTGCTGCAGCAGAGCCTCCACAAGTCTGACAGAGGCTATCGGTGACTCCTCACAACGGGCTCCTGCTTGCCTCCTTCAGAGGGGACGATATGGGAAAGGACTTTTTCAAGACTTTGCTGCAACCTGGGATGGAGATTGTCCTTTTTTCCCCTGATGTAAGGAAGTCCAGAGAAAGAGCACCTGCCATGGAGTTCCTCTTGACATAGCACTGCCCTTGGAGAGCTCAACCAGGCTAGTGAGTCCTGATTTCCTGCTATGGGTTAAGTTCCAGTTAGGCAAGGGTGCACCAAGCCTGAAGAACCCCTCTCACAACTAGGTGTGGGCTGAGGAGGAAACATTCCCTTGTGAAAGACACTGGTTTCAGGGAAAGACATCCAAAACCATTGCCTGGAGCCCCAGCTGTTAGGTTAAGAGAAGGAGCAGCATGACATATTTGGTGAGAAGGAAGAAGCCCACGAACATCCATCCTTACAGACCTCCCTTCCTCCTTCTCCAACTTACACAAATACATCCCTGGAGGTGTTTAAAAGATGTGTAGGTGCTTAAGAACATGGTTTAGAGGTGAACTTGGCAGGGTTAGGTTTACAGTTGGACTCTACGATCTTAAAGGTCTTTTCCAACTAAAACATCCTGTTTCTGGGCACAGAGGCCACGGTAAAATGTGCAATGTAGGAAAGCTCTTCTGCTCTTTGGTCTGGGTATGCACCTTGGTCGCACCCTCCTCTGCCCCAAGGCCAGACACAAGCTTACACCTCTGCCCCTTCCCACCCCATTGCGTGTGGGAAGGAAACCCAGCAGGTGGGCTGTGGGGACCTGAGACATACTCCAGCCACTTCCCAACAGCGGGATCAAGCTGGGAGCAGTGCTCTGGATCACAGCTTCCTGGCAGTGCAGACACAGCATGTGTTAGCCGTATGACTGCACACCAGGAAAGGTCTCCCTGGTGTGGGAAAGGGAAGGGCTAGCAGCTCCTACTTAGGAACTATTTGGCTTCTGCAGGGCTCTGGAGGGTGAGCTAGGAGCTATGTGCAAGCAGCAGCAGCAGGATGAGGATTTTGGGAAAAGCTGGGGAAGTGGATGGCAACAGCATGCAGCTGTAGAACAACAGACAACCAAAAGCTGGGACCAAACTGCCTGAGAGCCGGGCCAGGATCTGTCCTGCTGCTCTCAGAGGAGAATGGTGGTACTCATGGCACAAAGGTGCTGGACTAATTGGGTAGTGGAGCAGGGTCCCAGAAAGGCTGTGAGATCCCCATCCTTGGAGGTTCTCATGATTCAGATGAACAAAGACCTAAGCACCCTGATCTGAATTCAGTATTGATCCTACTTTGATCAGAAGCTTAGGCTGGAGATCTCCAGAAGCCCCTTTTGACAGTAATTAATTATATGACTGAACATGGGTTGGGAACAGCTGTTTTGGTCTCTCCATTTGGTGAAATAATCTTTTATTTCTGACAGCATTGACTGAAGAATCTCTTCCATTATTGGAACTGTGCAGTGTTCAGAGAAACCTGCCCATGCTGGAGGATATTGTCCCTGGAGTGCTGGTGGCCCTCATGCTCACCGAACAACCAGCCTGCAAACCTGTAGATCAGCTTGGTCTTGCATTTGATCTCCTACAGTGCCTCTGCAGGGCTAGGGACCATCAGCCTGCTGATAGCATACCTTCCTTCCTTCCTCTTGCCTGTTAAGGACTGGTGGGTGACTTTCCTGATGAAATAAGGGAAGGATTTCCATGGATTTCCATAGGTGGGTCAGGACTTTCAAGTCCTTCTGGGCAGTGATGCTTAGTGGACTCTCCATATTGTCTGGATCATGATCTGGTGTGAAAATCAGTAGTGTTTTACAAAATTTAATCTACCATAGCCTGGTATCACAATCTTGTTAGGAATTAACTACCTTAAAAACAAAAAAATCCCCAAAACCCTCAAAAAACCCAAACCCAAACTAAACAACAAATAATTAAGTGATTGGCTCAAAAATCTGAGACAGGTGAAATGGCACATGCCTAGCTAAAGCACATAGTTAAGCATGTGCTTAATTACTTTTTCTAGGTTGAATATATAGACTTTCTTGAACTGAAACTGAAAATTGCTCCTTAGCTGAAACATACAAACAGACCTGTACAAGAGAGCCTGTATGGTGTGAATGAGAAATATTCCCATGGATGGCTAAGTTTTAAATTAACTCTGATTTTTATGGGACTCTTTGAACCAGAAACGATGACAGAACTTTTAATACTAAGCTGGCAGCAATTTAGGCATTGCTGTATTGTTAGGCATATTCATCCTGTCTTTGTATTTGTAAATGGTTTATATTTACTTGTCACATTAAAATAACCAAGAACTCACTTTTGCATGTTTGAGCCATTCTGATGAGGTATGTACGGATAAGAGCCTCGCTATCTGTCACCAGTAATAAAGATGAAAAAATCTGCTGACATCCCAAACAAGCTGTAAACTAGGTCCTTTAATAAAGTTCATTTTAATGCTTAAAATCTCTATGTTGTCATTGTAAATTAGGAACTTCAGGTGAAACCTTGGATGCGTCAAAGTCATCTGTGACAATGGATCCGGAGGCAGTAACTGGCTTAATAGCTACAAAATTCTTTTGAATAACCCTACTTACACGTCTGTCTAGAAGGTTAACCAGAAAGGAAATTATACAGAGTAAATTTTCTCTGTTTAAAACCCATAAGCTTTACAAATTATATTTACATTTAATTAAAAAGTAGACACATTAGTCATTATTTTTGCACTTTTTTTTTTTCAGATTCTGCACTGGTTCAGAATTTCTCTGCAAGATGTTTAATGATAATCTTTTTATAAATAATAAGATAGTTAGACAGGGTTGCCTTTAACCCCAAGTCTTGATTTGTAAGTATAATAAGTTTCCAAACATAATATTAAGAATTGTGGACAAAAAAAAAAAAAGAGAGGGAAAAAGAAGAGAGAACAAAGAATCGAGGTGCATTAATAACACTCTGGAGGGATGTTTTTCTACCCTCAGAGCTGGATGAATTCCCTGTGTAGCCCTTGAAATTTCCCCTCTTTATCTGTTTCAGAATTAAATCATCTCCTTTATCTCAGCTGTGTATCCATACTGTACTCTTTATCACAGAATACATGCCTTGTCAACGTCCTAAAAGTTATAGCCAGAATGATTAGTGATTTTGATATCTGGATTTTGACATGAGGCTCCTCAGAGAGCCTAATTTGGGTTGCGATTTCCTTGTTTATTCCATGCTTTTTGCTAAGAAGCATGTTTAATTGTGGGAAAAAATAATTGAAGGCTGCTGAACATTAGATGCCCAAAGCTGACATGAATTTCAAGCACTGGTCAGCTACCAAGACAACTGTGTCCTCTGCATACACCAGTATCGACCCATGGTCCCCGAAGGAGCTCCAGGAAAGGACACATGGAATAAATCCCAAGGAGACCTTTCAGATTAGGAACAAAACCTTGTTCATGGGTGAAAGCAGACCACCAGGACAATGCTGTCCCTAAGCCTTGCATTGCTAAATTAGCACCATCTGAACCAAATTAAGCCTTTTTGGGATCAAGGTAATAAAGTGTGGAGGACATGAATGTATGGCTCATAACCAGTGAGTTCAAATGAAAAAGATGAGATAATCAGGCCAGGGGGAGGTGAAAGAGGGAATTCTGATGATTATAGTTATTTGGAAATCCAGCAGAGGGAGGATCCCTATAGCTGAAAAACATTTCCACACCTAGAATTTGTGGAGGATGAGGTTTTGGTGGTGACTAGTTCTTTGATGTCTTTTCCTTTCCCTGCCTTTATCTAAGCTTCACTTGAACCTCAACCAGCAGCTTGCTCCCAGGTGAGGTTAATTCCTAGATGCTATGAGGAGCCATCAGCCGACTTCTCAAAATGCTGTTTAATTAGCAGTCATATTACATTTTCAGAATGGAAGCATGTACACAAAGGGCTGGAGTTATGAATTACAGTAACAGAGGATAATCTGCAGAGAGGCAACAACAAGATATATTAATGCAGTGCCCAGACATGCCCATGTACTGTGCTTAAAGCTGTCCAAGTGATGAGTGTGTATGTGGGATATCTGACTAAAGGCTCACACAGCAGAAAACAAAATAAAACAAATAGAAGAAGGGAGAGAGAGGTGAAGAGGAAGAAAAAACTAAGACTTAATTCCCCAAGCCACTATGTCACCTGCAAATTCGGACATCAATAGGCTTCCACTGGAGAGGCACTGGGCAAAAGTTAAGAGATTTCCTTGTGTTTGATGAAATAGCACAAAGAAACACAAATCATTGTTGTCTTATAGGAGCCTGTACTGGTACCATGTACATACTTAACTATAGCTAGCTCCCAAATGAAAGTAATTTACCATAAAGTAAAATTTTTTTATTATATTATATTATATTATATTATATTATATTATATTATATTATATTATATTATATTATATTATATTATATTATATTATATTATATTATATTATATTATATTATATTATATTATATTATATTATATTATATTATATTATATTATATTATATTATATTATATTATATTTTATTTTATTTTATTTTATTTTATTTTACTTTTTTAGCTCCAGTGCTACTTTGGAAAAGCCTGATGAGTTGAGCACTATGAAAACTATTGTTTTTTCCTGCACCAATGGACCCTCTCTTTTAACACCAGGTTTAGCGAAGCAAGTTCAGTAATAATCCCAGCTCCCTATCCCCCAAATTCCACTTGACAAAACCAGACCAGTTCAGAGTAAAGATCCAGTGAGAAAAACCAAACAAAACTGAACAGTCTGTGCATGAAAAATATAGCTGAATGGCTTGAGGCCTGACATTGAAGTTCCTCTTTGGCAAAAGGAACTGAAGGACAGGATGGGATCATCAAATATTTCTTTGTCTAAATTACAGCAAGGACAGAGTTTCATGAAGATTTGACTGTTAGGTCAAATAAGGCTGTTTGGATAAGTTAGGATGGCTCTAGTTGTTAGTAAGCCAGGCAGAAATTAATAAGCTACTATTAACCAGAAAAAAACAACATATTTGACAAGCAGCATTTTAGCAAAATAGATCTTCAACAATAAAATATTGTGATGAACATTTCTCAGGTTTCTGCTCTTATCTCAGAAACACAAACATGGCATTATTGCATTTTAGAAATCCTTACTGCTCTGTTCTCAAAATGCCCTGAAAAATTTCACGTTTTCCTCTCTTCTCAGTTACAGCATAAAGGTCCGTCTATGTTTTCCATAGTGAGTTACAAAACTGGCACTTTTCGTATCCTCTTTTCATCTGGAAAGGGTGGTTTTGTCCAAGATCTTCAAAGTAGAGTGAGCCACTGGATCTTTGGGGATCCAGTCCAACCGACTCGTGAAGAGTTCAGCAGAGGAAGAGGCAGTGCATACTAGGTATGGGTGATGGGAGAACTTCCCACTGGATTGTCCCAGGGTTGATGTTAGCAGTGAGTAAATGCAATTGGATGAGTCACAACTTGTAAGGAAGATCCAGCTCCTCAGATGTACCTGAAGAGGGCCCAGATCCTTGGAGCAGTACAGGTTTATAATGCCCATTGATTGGGGAGGGGCTAAGCACTTTAACAGCTTTCTCTGTGGATCTGAGAATTGAGCAGAGATCTCAGACTCCAACCTCTATAAAACAAAATGAGTGACTTTAGGATAGCCCAGAAGAGAGGAATAAGGAATGGTATGAGGTCATCAAGAAGAAATAACCAAGCAGAGCATGAGGTTTGCCAACGTACTGCTGTACAGCTCAGGGAAGTCAATGAAAAGATCCTTCACGATTTCAGTAGATCAGCCCCGGTACTTCACCTTTCAGCTGAGTGGGATGGAACACTGCCTGTTTCCTGCCTCTTCCCAGGGTGAGTGAGAAGCAGTCCAGAGACGTTAAGGCAAATTCATCCTTTGATTTAAAGAAGGTTTGGCCAGGGCCCAGGTTGGCCCAAAGTGAGCCTCTGGTAATATCAACAGTTGTAAGTAACTTAGCCTGTGTCAAAGTGCAAACGACATCGCCGTCGGCCACGCGCGAGCCCTGCAACAGTAAAGATGTCATGAGATACTCCACATCTGAGGCAGACCACTCTTGCCAAGCCCAAGCCCTGTAGAATTTGGCATAGCTTAGCAAGATTAATCTATTAGTATTTATTATCATTACTATTTAATATTATTCTCCAAATTGCAAGCAAGGGAGTTGAGGTTGTGGGTAACCTGCAAGCCAATTACATTTCAGGAGGAGCAAACTTCTGGACTTCTAGCACTATTTCTCTTTGCTTTGCACAGAGTATTCCTGTCTGGCTGAGAGATATGTGGAGCTAGGGTGACAGCCTGTGGCAAAACAGAAGAATTTCAGTGTCTTAATCCTTTTGATTTCCACTTGCTTTTGATCTTTTCTCTGCTTCCTGCTTGCCAGGCCAGACAAAGGTGGTAACTTTGTGGTTGCTGCCATCACCCCTGGTTTGAAGGATGGGATATGGCCATCCTTTCTGCCTGCATTCTTTCTCCCTGCTCTTCTTCATCGGTGTTTTCAGGTGCTGCATTAGCTAACAGCCCATTTGACAAAAGGGTGCTGGTCCTGGCTGTGTAACCTGAAGAAAATAATCTTGTGTGCATCTTTGCAAACATCACCCCAGTGGGATGGTTGGTTGGCTCCTTTAGACTCCAAAAAAAAAGGAGTGATGGAGCAGAACCCTCATTTCCATATTTTTTCACATTTTGTTCCTGGCCTCTTCCTCCTTCCGTGACATGGGCCCTGTTAGAGGCATCTGGTGTTGAGGTTTTTTAGTTGGCAGGGCAAAAATCAACTATCTTAAGAGCAAGGCAGCAACCTCTATACTTCTAATAACATTTTAGGCATTTTTCATTCCCCAAATATTTATTCTGGGTCAGGGTTTTTTTCTGCTGTTGCTTCTTTCTTTTTGGCAGTACAGTTTTATTTTGGTTGGGTTTTTTGGGGTTTTTTTTTTTGGTTAATTTATATTCTTTCTATACTCTGCCCAAATTAATCAAATAAATTTTCTTTAAAGCGACACTAAATGAGTCACAGATGGTATTGCCCTTTTACAGGTTGCAGAAATCACCCATTACAGTTCGTTTAATTTATCAGTGAGGGAAAATAAGATGGCCTCTTGCTCCCTTTGCAATAATAATCAGAAACAGTCCATTTGGAGTTTAATTTATCCCAAATATGTATTGATAGTTGCAATGAAGAATATGTGACCTCTTTGAGAGTCACCGGTGGATGGAAGGTGGATAGCTTTTATAAAACCACCTTTAATAAAAAACAGTGTTATACTGAGTATGTTTGGTGGTGTATTTAAGCATATGGTTTCCATATCAGGAGCTAAGATGGCAAACACATGCTTTACCTTCTGACAAACCTTTCTTAGGCTCATCACTCCCTGGAAAAAAAAAAAGGGATTTTTAAATTTTGTTTTATTATACAACAGTGATTATATGGAAGAGCTGAAGAAGTTTCACGAGGAATGTAGAGCTCGTGTCTCGTTTCCTCATTGTTTTTCCCGCTTGTACAAAAAGAGGAGGAGATGAAATTTGTCTGTAGGCTCAGCCTGGTTCTACCCAGGAGCAGGGGAGTTCCTCAGGACCTGGTGGCCTTGGTAGCTCCTGGGCGGGGCTTTTCCTGCGAGTCCAAGCACTGCAGCCCCACCCGGGGCTGGGACCAGGACTGGGACTAGGACTGGCACCAGAACCGGGACCGGGACTGGAACCAGGACCGGGACCAGCATGGCTTTAGTTGCCAACAGCCTCCGGAGTGGGTCTGTCCCGCTCCACCAGTGATAAATCTAGCGGTCCCCGTGCTTTTTCGTCACTTGCCTAATCCCGTGCCCTGCTTTTCATGTGCGGTAATGGCAAACATCTGCTCCCGCAGCCCCAGCCGTGCGGGTTTGCGAAGGCAGAACAATGGCAACAGCTGTTTCATTTCGCCTCGGGCCAGCGCTTCCTGTTCAGTCTGCATCTGCCCTTCTGTCTCCAATTTATGTTCCCGGGTTGGCTTTTTTTATCTTTTTTTTTTTTCCTTTTTTTAATTTTTTTTTTTTCCCTGTGACCCTGCTATACGTTGAGGAAGGGTTTGGAGAAGCCTGACCCTCTGCCCACCCCTGGGCTGTGGGAGGAGGAGCCAGGCAAGGGGAGGAGGGGGAGGCCTTGCTTCTTCAAATGAAAATAATAACAGAAGTCGTGGAAAAAAAGCAAAAACACCTCTAAAAAACCAAAGCACCATGTAATATAAATGAGCTGTAAGGCTGGGCTGTGGTGCAAGGCAAGCAGCCCCCAAGCATGTATATCCCCGTGAGGAGTGGGGTGGCCAAGGTCCAGCTGGGGCTGGCTGGTCAGCTGGGACTGACCCCAGCTCTGCAGCCCCCACAGAGACCACAGCCCACAGAGGTGGTGGCCCTTGGTGGGGTTTTTAAGCCCCACCAGCCTGAACGCCATGCTCCTCATCCCTCCTTTTCCCAATCCCAACACAGCCATCACCTGGGCCAGGTGAGGGAAATGGGCTCAGCCCTTCCAGGCGGGGAGGAGAGCTGTTTTCAGACTGGATCCCACAAGTGTTTGGGGCCAGGATTGAGCCTTGTTTGGTTGTGGGCTCGTTTAAAGCTCTGGAGTTGACCAGGACATTTCTTTCAAGTGGAGTTCATAGGGTCTGTAGGATCAGCCCTTCATACTTCACATTTTAACACAAATTCTTCCTTCCTCTCATCTTTTTTTTTTTCCCCTGAGAAAGTGGCTGCATTCTTTCCTGAGTTAATTGTATCTTTCTGACTTGGATAAGGCATATCTCATTAGAGGGGGAGAGAGATTTAATGTGAACTTCAAGCTGCCTTCTCGATGCTACAGAAAAAGAAATCCCTAATCAGCACAGTATATATTCTGTATAATTGCTCTTTGACATTCTCCCTTTCCTTGCTAATTAAAGTGAAAGAAAATGCTGGTGAAATGTTCCAGTGTGTTTTCATAGGACAAGAAAAACTAAAACCCTCCTTTGTTTATAAATACAAGGTATTTTAAGGGTCCAGAGAATCAGCTGTTTTCACAGGCATGCTGCTGAAATTTATTATTATTTTTCTTTTGAGCCAGGCATTGAGCACATCTGCAGTCAGGGATCAGCTTTGCAGCGGTGCAAATGACCACGGCTTGGTGGAGGTTACCTGGTTGCTCCTGGTCCAGGGTTGTGACAGGTGATGTTGCACGCTTGCAGGGAAGCATGAAAAGGCTGTCTCTTCCTGCACTGTGCAAAAGCCTCAAACCCAGATATTTTGGAGTAAAATACTCAGTTTTGCATCATGATTTTTTTTTCTTTCCAAAGTGCAAATTAAAGCAATAAAAGGGGAGTAAAGTGTAAACAGTAGCATGGATCTGTAGCTACTGCTGATTATTTCCAGTGCTCTGGAGATTGTATGGCAATTTTTCCCAGTTTTGCTCTAGCAGAAAGGGGTTGTTCCCTCCTTTCATGTTTCTGTTTTTAAGGCTGAACAGGTCGTCCACACTCAGACACACACACACCCTAAGATCCAGGCACAGAGATGGCCTGGCTACTCTTCTACTCATCACCTGAATCATCAGCCCTCGTGTCTCCCCTACATGAGCTCTTCTACCTCCAGAGCAGCCTGTCTCCAGGGAAGCAGCAGTGGGGCTGTCTTGGCCTCCTCCCCTGGGACGCTGGCACCACGGTGGGCCCTGGGGCAGCTACAGAGCTTGGCCAGCTTCTGCCCCTCCATTCCTGAAACAGGAATAGGAAAGAAAAATCATAGAATCATAGAATGATTTCAGTTGGAAGGGACCTTAAAGCTCATCCAGTTCCAACCCTCCTGCCATCAGCAGGGACACCTTCCACTAGACCAGGTTGCTCAAAGCCTCATCCAACCTGGCCTTGAACACTGCCAGGGAGGAGCAGCCACAGCTTCTCTGGGAAACCTGTTCCACTGTCTCACCACCCTCACAGGAAATAATTTCTTCCTTACATCTCATCTAAATCTACTCTCATCCAGTTTATAACCATCACCCCTTGTTCTGTCACTACCTGCCCTTGTCCAAAGTCCCTCCACAGCCTTCCGGTAGCCCCTTCAGGTACTGGAAGGCTGCTATGAGATCTCCCTGGAGCCTTCTCTTCTCCAGGCTGAGCAGCCCCAACTCTCTCAGCCTGTCCTTGTAGGAGAGGCGCTCCAGCTCTTGGATCGTCCTCGTGGCCTCCTCTGGACTTGTTCTGACAGGTCCATGTCCTTCTTATGCTGGGGGCTCCAGAACTGGATGCAGCACTGCAGGTGGGGCCTCATGGGAGCAGAGTAGAGGGGCAATGAATCTCTAATAAATGGATAAGGTGGGGAAGCTTCCCCAATAAGGTCTTTCCCAACGTGCCCTGCTCTGATTTCTCTTCCTTTAGGTTTTCCATAGGGAGGGTGGACCTGGTCCATCCTGCAGTGGACTAAGCAGCTCCCTGGGGTGCTCACTGCCATCCAAAGGAAGACTGCAATATTGCTGGCCCCAGAGTTTATCCCAGGTCTCCTGGGATGGATACTAGATTTGTTTTATAAAGCTCCAAGAATCGAAGGGTGGGAGAGAATGACAGTATTACCCTCCTTTTTTTTTTTTTTTTTTTTTTTTTTGTATATGGGAAACTCTGAGCTTTTGAAAACTGCATTAATGGTCCAAAACCAAAACAACAAAAAAAGAAGAAAGTCTTGAGTGTATTATTTCTCTAAAAAATCTCATTATTATTTATGCCAGACTTTGGATTTTCAGTAGCCAGTTCATTATTTCTAGAGCTAAAATCACCACAGCTGTTACAGTGGTAGCACTGACTACTACCCTTCCCTACACTCAGTACCTGAAGTTTGTGGTAATATTTTATCCAGGTATAAAGGCATCTGAAGGATTTTAAGAGGAATCACTCCACAGGAGTGGCTTGGTTGTATTTGGAAAGTGCCATACACCTCAGGAAAGGCAGTACATGCTTACCACTAGCAGTTAAGGATAGCTTGTCAGCACTTTCTTCTGAAAAGAGATAGCATTCTATATATTCAGTGAGTGTATATGTATGGTGTATGTGTATATATATATTTCTAACGTGTATTTATTGCTGACTCCTGGTATTTATTTGGGGAAGGCTAGGTGGCACTGAACAGCTATTGCTACATGGATTCTCATTTGTCATGTTCCCCTGTTTATGTGAAATGCTTGTAGTATTCAGGACGTGATCACACCCTCTGCTACTGAGGAGAAGAAACCTCCTATGTCCTACCCAAGCCATCTGTGAGAGGGAATGGGACAAGGCAGACACTGCTCTGTCTTACCCTGCTCAGCCCCACTGCATCTGTGCCTCAGGTCTTGGTACTTTGGGGATCCAGAGGATGGTTCTGGGTGATACTGGTCACCACTCATCTGTTTCCCAAATCCACTGGGCTTTCCCTATTCACGGCAGTGACGATGCTCATGCTCCCTGTAAGTCCCCACCATTGCAGTGGAGGACTGGGCAGACGTCTCCCAGGAGATTATTGTCATCATGGTGAATGATGGTGTCTCACATGATAATGTGGAGCTGCAGACCATCTGCAGGTCCTCTGAGATCTGGGGATTATTCCCACAGTTTCAGGAACTCTGCCCATAAGAGGTTCATATCACTCTCATGAGGGAAGCACACTTCCAGCAATGTGAGCATCTTGTCTTTTTTGCTTAATAATAACTTTCTGCAAATTTTTATGATTTGTTCTCAAGGTGGTACTAAAAATAGCTCTTTCTTTCCCTCCCCTCCAGCCCTTTTTTAAAAAAGAGCTATTTTTATTTTTCACACTAAAGCTAGTCATGCATGATGGGGCAGGAAGAAATGTGGTCACCTGTGTGTCCTATCCTGATTCCCCTTCTTGCTGACTGTAGGGCTGATTTTGTCTCTGGTGCAGTTTTATTCCTGCTGGATGATACATTAAGGCCATTTGTGTCTCAGAAGGTCATCTAGGCCCAAGATTGCTGCAGCTCTTTCTCCTGCTGTGAAAGGCAGCCCTTTGTTGCCTGGAACACATCTCTGTCCATCACACACTCCTCGTTAGGGATCAGGGCATGAATTCCTCTTGAACCACAGAAAATCCTGAAGTTCCAGGTCCTGCCCTTATCCACAAGGCTGCCACCTTCCTCTGTCCTCCAAAACAATTGGGGTATCTGAAATACTAGCTACTGTATTTATTTATTTGCTCTTTTTTCCTATAAGCAGGTTCTTGCCAGGGGTGATGCTACCAGGACATCAATACTTGTTCTCTAAATGGGATCTCCTGTACCATGGTGCTAATACTTGGCATCTTTTTGAGCCAAGTGGGATTTACTTTCAGAGTCTTCCATCACATAAAAAACAGAGATGCAAATGTTCTGGTTTGGCTAAGGGAAGTGCACTGTAACACACATTTCACATGGCCGTGATCTGAGAGGTACCTAGGGTATTAGCTCATGTTGAGGTATTCCTGGGCCACACACACAGACTTCTGCAGCAAAGGTCTCTCCCTCCTGCCCTGATGGTGACGTCTACCCCACGCAGGAGGACTACCCTCCCTCCGGTATGCCCAGTTAGGTACATTGGTCCCATCAGCCCTGTGCTGAGCCACTATGCCATGCCACCTTGTTCAATCACACCTTTGTTGTGATGACATCAGATTGCATCATTACCCTCTGGGAAAGACCCAGAAGGGCATTCAGAGCTGCTAATCACACAAGGGAGCCAGAGTAACTAGTTGCTGACAGATTTATAGGTTTTAGTCCAATTAAAATGCTGTTTATTGCCTTTAGAAGGGGCCTGTTTGTTTCTAATTTTAGACCTAAGTTAGAGAAGTGACTAGCTTGGCAGTGAACTGTGAGTATGGGACCTGAAATTTTCCACTAGCGCTATTGTTATTATTAATGAATAAGTATCATTAATAAGTATTTGGCCTCAGACCTCATTCTGCCACGGCAGGAATTCAGGACACCACCCAAACACAACAACAAAATGACTTTGCTGTGAAAGGGCTCAGCTTTGCTCCTCTCACTTCAAATTACATCTGCTTTGACCAAGACTGGATTTGTCTCCAGTTTTTTCAGACACAGCCTATTGCTTTCCATCATTCCTGCTGCTCTTATTCTCAGCTTTACCATCAGCACTGCAAATACCCCATGGCAGTTAGTGATAAAAATAACCAAATGCATGTATGTATACATAACTATATATTTAAATTTTTGCATGGTGAGGAGGTAAGTACCTGCAGGTGACCTCTAAGGAAGTTCTCAAAGGCAATGCACTGGCTCAGGAGCAACTAATGCTGATTTAGTATTTGCAGTTGGTATTTGAACCAGTCCCTCCTCCTTTTGCTCACATGGCTTCTGTTCTGATCACTCAAGTTTATGCATTTTATTTATTCATGGTGAAGAGGTGGAGAAGTTCTGAGGAAACAAATGGTGTAAGTGGTCATTTCTATCTCTGGTTAGCAGTGATGGGAACCTTGGATGAATAAGAAGCACAGAATTAAATTTTGTTTAAGAGATTAAACTGGCCCTGAGCTCTGTTTGTAAGTTGGTGCAGTCTTGTTGTGTGACTGCAGGAAAGTCACTTGGATGCCAGCTTGCCTAATATCTAGAAAAACTGGGATATTAAGTTATTGTAAAACTTGGCTGTTTATTTGTGAAGTACACTCTGGGGACAGGTGCTGGATAGCTGCGTGATTCCCTGTGGTTTATAAAACAGACATTGAAGAAAATTTGCTACAGCAATGACAGTAGATTTTAAACTGGGGGAGACTCAACCAAAACACAGGATCCTCTTGTTTCCAGGTCTTGGAGAGATCCATGTGTTTGACTCAGACCTAAAGCTGGTGTCTCTGTAGAAGACAGAATGAAGACCACAAGCCTTGAAATCTCAAGGAGAGGGCAAGGGCTTGACCCCACCTCCTGCAGGAATGTGACATCCAGAAAAGCTCTTCTTGGGGCAATGATGAAGGCCACTGCCAAACTCCAGTGAGCTGCACCTTTCCTTCCTCTACCCTGAATCAGCTGCAATAATCCTTTAGCTGGTGGCTGAAGGCAGAGAAAAAAGAAAAGATGAAAGGGACCTTGAATCAACACCCACTGCTGTAGTAGCTAAAGCTTTAAAAATGCCTAAAGATCACCTCGATTGCACACTGTCGGGGCCATGTGCCATCCGTTTATTACGTATCCATGTACAGGAGAGCTCATTGACATTCCGTTAAGATATATATTTCTTTTGGCCAAATTCAGATATTTTTTTTAAGCAGGAAAAAAAACATATTTTCACTGAAATTAATTTTTTCCCCAAAGTTATTTTTTTTGCCCCAAAATAAGTAGAGGAAAGCAGGTATATTTTGAGAAGCTTTTGAGTTCAATAAAAAATAAATTTCTACTGAAACATATTTCAAGGCAATTTTTTGCCTATGGCTAATTTTTTGGCTATGTTTAACATCCAGTAGCTCCTTAGGAACCTCTCTGCTGTAAATAGGATTATTACTAAAAGACCGAAGAGTGTGAGGATGCCAGAAGGGGAAAATGCAATCTCACCATTTTCTTTTATCCTAGCCAGATCGCTTCAATGGGCTAATAACCAAGAAGGTTAAAATATTAATGGATCCTTCACAGACCACACCTGATGGAAAAGATCTGAGTTGGGTAATAAGCTCTTCGTTGAAAGTTGTACTTTTAAGTGAAGTCTTTTCAGAAGGGTAGAGCATCAGGCAAAGGAGCATCTCACCCTTTGGACACATTTTTGTGATACTTTAAAGGAAAAGTTGTGAATTCTTATTTCTGGTGTCATTTATGTGTATTCCTTCTAGCACTCTGAAAAACTTCCTTCTCCAGCAAGGTTTGGTCCTATGGGTCAGTGGATCCTCCTGGCAACTTGGTGGAATGTCCTCTCTGCTATCAAGGGAAATGCCTTCAGGTCAACTCTTGCACAGAGGTGTCTATCTTACCCTCCTTCCAGGCTAAGGGCTGATTTTAGGTAAGGTATTTGAGGACCCAGCACTGGTCCTCACATTTAGATGGGCAGGAGGAAGGGGGAGGCAGCAGTGATGAACATCTGTTACGGCAGAATGAAGACTGCTACAGTGTCATGATAACACCACACAGCAGCCCTGGCATGTGAACCTCAGTAAATGTAGGGGTTTTACAGAGTTATGGATGTTGACAGTCAGGGATTGTGGTTTCAGTTTGGGATTGAAGCTCCTCAGGGATTGTTATCTGGGAACGATAGGGGCTCGGTCAATGGGTGGTGAGCAGTTGCACTGAGTACCACTCATTTGCATATTTTATTACTATTATTATTACCATTATTATTCTAATATAATTATTCTTTTAAGTTTTATTTTATTTCTATTATGAAATTGTTCTTATCTCACCCTATGAGTCTCCTTACCCTTGCCCCCAGTTCTCTCCCCTATCTCCTGGGCAGGAGAGGAGTGAACAAACTGCTATGTTTGGCTGCTAGCAAAGTGCTAGCCAAGTGAACCCACCACCTCCAGCCACTCCGGCAGGCACCTGCCCGGGCTCTGCTCCTGCTCTGTGTGCACTGGGGTTCACTGGGGTACAGCAAAGGTATCCGAGGGCAGAGGCACACATTTGGGATGCCCGGATTTAATACAATGGTATGGCCAGGGTACAGTTTGGCCACAGCCAGGATTGCTGCTGTGGGAGGTTGGGATTCAGAAGCATCTCTCAGTGGGGTGATCAAGCACTGGCCCCTGCACTGGATGGAAATGAAGCTTCCAAGCTCTTTGGCTCTTACATTAGACATTATATCCAACCCAGCTGGGCTTTCCTGGCTGACCAGGTTGTCTGTGATGATATATTTCATATATTAAGTACCAAATGATGCTGATACATGAAAAGGTTCATCTTACATCAGTGCTGTGTTGTCTAGTGAAACAACAGTGAACAGAGCTGGAAATGTGGGAAGTTATCTGTGTGGAGTGGAAATGGAAATCTTTTTTATATGTGGAAAAACCTGATCTTTTGTAGGCAAGACCAAGGTCCAACAAAATGGGAGGTACGTTGTCTTTAGCCAGGCACAGCAGAGAATAATGAAAACTGATTTAAAAGGCTCACAAATACAGCAATTCCACCCCTTTCCTTTTAACCCAGATGCCATCTACCTTCTCTAGTGTGTTTAACTGCCTCCTTTCCTACGTATGAAGGAAATGTGGCTCCATGTATCACAGCCTGTTGGATATCTAGGCACTGATGCATGAAATAAAAGCCTTATTTTTTTTCTGTCTTTTTTTTTTCTGTTTGAATGTTGAATGCTAGGAAGATTGGTAAAGATTTCAGAAAAACAAATTGACATTTAGCCTAATAAAATATTGTACACAGTTTTTCCTTTCTGCTTTGACTTGGCAGAAGAGTGTGTGAGAAGCTCAGAGGAGAAATATTCCATTTTTCCTGGAGGGAGGCAGGAAACCATTAACATACAGTGCTGGAGCACAATATCCTGATATGCCCTTTAAAATTAGCTCATAGAGATGCAAAAATGTGAGATTTGTACATGAAGATGAAATTCAAAAATCACAAATGTTCTGGTAGGAATAGCTCTGTCTTAAACAAGATCTCTTGTTGTCAGCTCTTACAATCCTTTTTCATGCCATATATAACACTTTCCTTTAATGGTCCAGCTGCTGAAAGTGTACAATTAGGAAAAAATATAATATTTTTGTTTTTAAAACACTTTGTTTGAAAAAAGGATCTTTAAAATATGGTAAAAATGTCTCTAAGCTTTCAAGTTCAGAAGGGAAATTAAGTCAGAGCCCCAAATACAATGTTTTTATTATTAAGTTAATACCATGCATTTGGGGACTTGACTCTTTTATCTTTCAAACATTTCAGTACTGGCAATCTCAAAATTTGCCTCGTGACATTTTGCTTTGGGGCCACATGGTGGATTGACAAGTCTCTGCTCCTCTTTGCATCCTGTTCTCCACTCCAAGAGCTGAGTTAACTCCCAGGCAACTTATTAGCTCTCTCTGCCAAACAGCTCCTCACATGTCCCCAGGGCCACTGGTGAGATGTCCCCAAGCTCCCAGTGTCCTCTGCTCCAGTCCAGACCTTCAGAGGGGCCCGTTGGGTGACGCCACCATTCTCCACCTAGTAAATAATGGGGATGAGCTATGGAGGTTAATGTTCCTTTGGCAGCTTTCAGAATAGGATGTCTGGATCTGGCTGCAGGCAGTCGTTTCCCCCTGTTAAAAAAGCTGGGCTTCTGCAGGAGGTGAAAACTGCAATTTTATCAACCTAATAACTCAGAAGGTCAAAACCTCTGATGTAGCAATTCAGTCATGATGGCTCTTAGCAAAATTCTGTGGCAAATTGGGGAAAAGATAATAAAATTAAATTTACTATTGAAATAAAAGACAGAAGGCGTAGTGGTTGTATTTGCTAAAATCCTCCACTTCTCAGCTTACTGAAAGTTCTTGCTGTGTTGCCAGTTTACCATGAAGCAGATGGCTGCCATTTTGTGGGGCTCTGGCTGTGTGAGTTGATGGCGTGTTTTCTACAGGTTCCAGATACAGCACCAGCCAGTGCAGAACCCTGGAAGATGACAAATGGCTTAAAGTAAAAAATGTTGTTAATTTTAATCTGCATAAGTGGCAATGGGTCAGCACCGTGGCTTTAGGAAGATTTCATAGAGTTATGGAATAGAATCACAGAATGGTTTGGGTTGGGAGGCACCTTTAAAGCTCATCTAGTCCAACCCCACTGCAGTGAGCAGGGACATTTTCAACCAGATCAGGTTGCTCAGAGCCCCATCCAACCTGACCTTGAATGTTTCCAGGGATGGGGCATCTACAACCTCTCTGGGCAACCTGTGCCAGTGTTTCACCACCCTCATTGTAAAAAATTTCTTCCTTACATCTACTCTAAATCTATCCTCTTCTAGTTTAAAACCATTTCCCCTTGTCCTATCACTACAGGCCCTGCTAAAAAGTCTGTCCCCATCTTTCTTATAGGCCTTCCTTAAGTATTGAAAGGTCACTAAAAGGTCTCCCTGGAGCCTTCACAGAGAGTATCACAGCCTTCTCTTCTCCAGGCTGAACCACCCCAGCTGCCTCAGCCTTTCTTCATAGGAGAGGTGTTCCATCCCTTCGTTCATTCTCACGGCCTCCTCTGGATCCACTCCAATGGGTCCATGTCTTTCCTGTGCTGAGGACCCCAGAACTGGACACAGTACTAGAGGTGGGGTCTCACCAGAGCACAGGGGCTGAAACACCTTTCTTGACCTGCTGGACACGCTTCTTGTGATGCAGCCCAGGATACAGCTCGCCTTCTGGGCTGCAAGCAGGCTCATGTCCAGCTTTTCATCCACTAGTACCCACAAGTTAATTTGGGTTTGTGGGAGTTGAGTTTAGAGGAGTCAAAAAGGAGCAGGAATAGAAATTGCAGCGGTAACAAGTAAAAAGCCCAGTGGCTGTAAAGGAGCTGAGCTGTTCTGCCTGGTAAAAGGCAGAGAGAATTAAAAAGTAATGGCTGAAAAAAGGAAGGTCCCTCCTCTCAGCCCAGTTACGAAAGATGAGCAAAACCAAGGAGTGCAGAAGGAGCAGGGGACTGCAGTGCAGTGAAGAGATCTGCCTCTATTAGTTCCCAAAGGAGAAAATGGGACTGGGGAGAAAACACCCTGAATGCAGTCCCTGAGAGAGGAGTACAAGGGACCACTGATGAACTCATCCAGCTGTATTTTGGGGCTATCAAAGCGAATCCTGGCATCTGCCTGGCTGCAGTGCCCAGTCAATAGAGGACACCACGCTGGAACATCTGCCACGCTTGTTTGGTCTTACATTAAAACTAGGGCACAGACAGGAGTGTCAGAAGAAAAACTGCTTTTACTACTGTCTGCACTGAGTGAGTGTATAAACAGCTACTGGAACCCAGCAGAGGAAGGCTGTCAGCCTGGCAGAAGCTCGGTCAGATTTTCAGCTGATGTAAATCAGGAGGGCTCCGTTATTAGCACTGAACTGGCTTACAACAGCTGAAGCTCTAGCCGAGCCACTGAAGTGGTAAATAGTGCTGACAGCAAGTTGTGGCTTAAACAACCTTAAATGAACTCCATTAAGTGCTCGTTTCTAAAGAGAATGTTGTTGAAACCTGGAAATGAGGCTTTCAAAGGTTTAACATATTTGTCTGTTGTAGAGGGTTTATTTTGAAACCAGATGCACTGAGAAGCTCAGCATTGCTCCACATGGCAGGAGAGGCATGCTAGGGATGGATCCTGCTCTCTCCTTCGTGCTGAAATTGGAAGTAACCTCTGCAGAGTCAATGTCATCACATTAGTGTCAGCGAGATCAGAGGTAGAGCAAGCGTGCGTAATTCCTTCCAGTGAGATGGAGACGATGACAAGCTAAAACCTATCTGAATAATTGAAAAATGTTGGTGATGTTGCATTCTTGGAAATAAAACTGGCACACGTTCTGCAGAAATCTCAAAAGTGGCTGAAACAATTGATCATGATGGGGTTGGGTGAAGAAACGAAGCAGACTTTTGTGGGTTTGAATGACTCGCAGGCAGTTTTAGTAAAAACCAGAGTGGACATGGGCAGAACTAAGCAGCAAAAATCAGGACAGCGGTACTCAGGCTGAAGTTTGCCCTGTGAATCAGGCTTGGGGAGATTGGGATGTGGGGCCAGCAGCAGGGCCAGGACTTCATGCAAGACATTATCCAAAGGGACTAACATGCAACCCAATTCATCATTAGTAACAAAGGCAAGAACTAGCCTCAGGTTAGAGATAGTAAGAGGGCTCTCTCCTGCCTTGGTTTTCCAGGTATTTGGTTAAGATGTGCCTGGGTGACATTTTTAAAGCAAGGTAGCTCACTGCACTGCCTGACTGCCCAAGCATGTTGAGAAGAGAGTGGTGGTGGTGAGGTTCCCAGCCCTGCTCAGGGAGCCGCAGAGATATTTTGAGTTAAGCAGCCACTACCTGGAGTAGCTGGATGAAAGCAGAGTGGTAGGAACAGGGTGAACATCTCCACTGCTGGGTGAGGCTCGACCTCCTCCTTGTAACCAGCAATGCCAGGGGCTGGGAGGCTTCATGGTGGCAGGTGGAGTTGCATGGGTGTTAGCTGAGCAGCAGTGGCACAGCCAGGTCATCCAGGCTTGTCCTGGGATGGAGAAGTACCTTTGTTACAGATCACTAACTATACTCTCAAAGAGAAGATGTCCACTGCAAGAAGCTTTCTTGCAAGGCAAGTCTAGCAAGAAGTTACAGCTGACAATAAAGGCTGTGAGAGGCTGGAAGGAGAGAAAGAGCAAAGGTAAATGTGAAGGGACTTGGGGAATGCCACGGATAGTGGAGATTTCTAACCACCCGCTGTCCTCAGAGTGCTGGAGAAGGTGCAAAGCAGAGAGGACAATTTTGATCCAAAGTGTGTGCTAAAACACAGCTGACATCATTTGGTTTTTAGGTGGATCTGTCTGGGAAATTAATTTAGTTTTTAAAATTGATTTGGTAAGTTTAAATCCATAGTATTAAGATCACTACTTGTTTAGACATTTATTTCTTTAAAAATAAGCAATGGCAGAAATAAACATGAGAAAATGTTTTTCACAAGTCAGGTAACAGAAAATATATTGGCTTCTAATGCCCTACTTGACTCTAGTGCTGGTTTATTCAGTGTCACAGCCTTTAAGAAGGGCATTGAAAAAGAATCTGGCTTCCTGGAATCACAATAGTGTGGATGGACATGTTCCACCATCATATTAAGGCTCCTCACTAGCCCACATTCAATTCCTTGGCCAGATCCAGCAAAGGACAGAGGCATCTCCAAGAAGAATTTCAATAGAATTCCAGCGAATTACAATGGAATTACACAACAGCACAGAAAATAAAATTTGTTGGTTATTATGGCTTGTATTTCTGTGGGTTCCAAAAAAACAATCTCAGTGTAAATATTCCAAAAGGCATGGGAGTCCATTCTCAGAAAAAAAGAAAAAAAAAGAGAAAGAAAAAAAAAGGAGGCAGATAGAAAGCTCTGCTCAGTGTATTATTATTTATTCATTCAACCACCCTTCAAAACCCAGTGCCATACTGACGTGCTAACAACACGTTTTTCCTACCTCAGAGAGGTTATGAATTGAAGATTTAAGCTGGAGAAAACACAACCCACAGGCCAGAGGGAAGAGCAGGTGACAGACGAGGTTTCCTTTAGCCTGCAGTATCTCGGGGACAGGGACTGTCCTATTGCTCTGTTTATGCCATCCACAGCACAATTGGGGCCCTAGGGCTCTTAGGCTTGACTGCAGCAGAAATTATAAACACCAATAACACAATAAGGTCTAAGATATTTTAAGGTTGGTTGTCTGGAGGAAACCATTATGCATTCATCATGTGGCAGTGTGAATGCATGCTCTGTTTGCTTCCAATTGGGAGGTTTTTTCAGGGAGTTCTCAAAGCTGCTTGTTTTGAAATATGCAGTTAAAATGGCCTGTTGATTATCTCTGGGTATATAGATGTTTTTTGGACTACAAGCATGTTTATTGCTGAGGAATCATAAATACGTTTCCTTTTTCACTCCTGCTTTATACTGTATAGGGGTAGAGACATTTCTTTGATTGTGAAAGCCTGGAGTTTTTTTCTTTCCAGATTTCTTGTTGACATGAATAGTCTTTGTCTTTTGTTTTCCCACATTGCTGGAGGATGGTAGCAAAAACATTAATGGATTTGGACCAGTAACATCACTTAAAAACTGGGAGAAGAGAAAGAATATCTCATCTTTCACTACTGAAGCCTAATACTAATTTATTAGTCAATCCACAGCACCAACATTGCTGCCAACAGATGCAGAGTTTCCAGAGGGAAATGAGCTGCTAAAGGGTAAAAAGTCTTTTTCAATATGGTTTAACCTGATCAACTGAGAGTGAAAAAGAAATCAGCTCATGCAGATTACCATATCAGATCACACCAAGGATCTTTGTCTTACTGTCATGTAGCGAAGACCATCATGGGGCTATGCATTGTAGAGAAAAATATTTTTATCTCACTGTAAGCAAGTACTACAGTAAAATTATTTTTGGTCACATTCAGTGAATAAGAAATCAGAAAAGAGATGGCAATCAGATAAAAGTTGTAAGCATTAAGTAAGACTCCAAACGCAGAAGTCAATCATATTATTAAAACCACAAAGCAAAATAATAATATCAGTTACAAGCTGCATGGGTAATCAATACTGAAATGTGATGCCTTTTAATCAGAGGAACTTTTAAACAGCCTTGGAAAAGAAAAAAAATGGAGTGTTTAATTGCAAGAGCAATATTTGGTACTTGGGAAGTTGAAATCCATTTCTGAAACCGGGCTTCCCAAAAGTAGGTCAGAGTTGGGATGGTATTAAGCAACAGAGTTCGTAGCACTTAGATTACCATTGAGATAAAGGGCTCTGTTTATTTAAGTTAATTCATGTGGCTTAGTCTATGTTCTATACTCAAAGTACAAGGAAGAGAACAAAGTCCTCTATCTAGAGGACACCCTCCAGATTTATGGTACAGCATCTGCAAACGAAAGCTTCCTGACCACAACCTCTGGACAAGAACAACATCTACCTTAAAGCTAATACACCGGAGAGGCAGCTATTTCCCCACATTTTGAATAGTTCCCAAAACAATAAAAGCATCTGAGCAAACTGTTATTTTGCATTAAATTTTCCTCAGCCAAAGTGGATTATTCCCATACTAGAATCTGTTTGGTTTTTTTAACCTAAGAGATTGATACAACTCAAAATCACCTTCTGCAGTTCCAGAGCACCCTTGGCTGGGCACAGGACGCTGGGGTGATGCGTGAGGCTGGAGCTCTGGTTTGCTCCCTGCCTGTCTTATTCTGCAGGGAGAAGTTGGCTCTCTACCGATGAATGAGTGTCATGGAGAAGACAGGGTGGAAACAGAGATGTTCTTGCTGTTCCATCAGCTCCTCATGAGTGGTGATTTGGCACCAATATCCTGAGATGTGCCTGTTCTTGACAGCTGCTTTTTCATTTATGTGACCCCTTGTGACAGCTCCCTCTCATGAGATTTCCTCTAACTGGATTTATTAAATCTGAATCCCAGATGTAAGCTACTTGGGGCACAGACTGGTCAAAGCTAGAGAAGGGAGAGCCGTTGTTTGCAGCTGAGGGGAAGAGAAGCAATGCAGGGACTGCACTGTAGGAAAATCTTCAGCTAAACCATTATCTTCCATATACGATTGCCTACGCTCAGCCTATTCAAGGAAGTCTTGGGGAAAATACCTAAGAGGATTTTTGCTTTCAGATTAAGTGATTTCTAGATGATTTTACCCACAGTAAATCAGCAGGGGGGCAGTTTAGCTGCTTTTTGCCTACACCAGAGGAAGAGAAGCTCACTCTTCTGAAAATCAGCCACTAAATTAATGAAGACATGAATGTACATTAGGCTGAACCTATTTAGCTTATTAAAGTCTCCTCTCTCAGATCATTTCCTTCTGTGTGTGTCTCTACATCACAGGCTTTTCTGTTTGTAATTTCCAAAGCTAAAAAAAAAAAAGACATTGTATCTTTTTTAGGGGTTACCCTCAGCTTTCAGCAGTCAGAAACTATATGTATAGTAGTAGCTTAAAATCCTAAAGACCATGCTGTACACAGTTAATACAATAATGACGACTGTCACTGTATTAATCAAATCTAATCTGAGGTGAGCATCACTATTAGCAAGGAAGGAAGAACCTAAATGTGATGTCAATTTATGTTTTGCTGTGTTGGACATATTACTGGAATCTTTGTTCTGTGAAACTTTGGCTAGGATCATTCTTACTCTCCTAAGGGAAATAAAATGTTTTGTCAATGCCAGTTTCTTTGACTCCCATTGTTTTCACTGGCTTTGGGAACAGATCCTTATTTTTGCTTTATTTTTTAATTATCTTTTATATCCTCCTATCTAATGAATAGACTGATGCAAGAAATCAGCAGAGAAGGGAAACTGCACTGATGGAAAATAAAGAGGCTACAAAAAATAATACAGAGGCCATTTCAGGAGAAAGCAGAAAAAACTTCTGTAAGATGAAGACCTTTCTCCTGATGGCTTGAATCCTTGTTTCAGTGATGCAGGTAAAGGAAGCTGAGGGGGCAGCAGGTAGCAGGGGAAACACACTCTTCCTCTGAAAGATACTCAGAATCTTTCTGCTCTTATTGGGCTGAGGTTCTCAAATACCTCCTGCACAGCTTTCATGCTGCTGAAATAGAAAGAAAAAAAGGAAAAAAATTCAGGATGACATAAGTGACACATTATGGTCTGGAGTCAGAAAAGCAGGTAAACATCTTCTGGCCCTCACCAACAGTTCTGGTGGCCTCCCGCAGCTCTCTCCTTCCTGCTGGAGGACACAGTAGACATGTCTGAGGACAAATGTGCCTTCCAGCTCTAAGAAGACCCACAAGGGCAACAGGCCCTTTCCCAGTCAGAATAAGAACGACCTCCTGCATTGCAGAGCTCTGAACTCTGGTTAACCATGCGATCTGTGAACTCATCTAGGTGTTCCTGCTCCGGCAGGGGGATTGGACTAGATGATCTTTCAAGGTCCCTTCCAATCCCTAACATTCTGTGATTCTGTGTGATTCTGTGATCATGAAATATATCTTATGAATTTGCATTGTCAAAAAATTAGATTCTTTCCAGAAATTTCTAGATGAAAAAAAAAAAACCACATTCTTTTGCATTCCTTCAGCACCTGGTGTGCACTGGTTAAACAGAATTAAAAATGAGCTATCATAAATTCTCTAGTCCTATAAATTATAGTGGGTGGAGAGTAGCCTTTGGAAGCAAAGTGATGGAGAGGGAGATGCTCTAGCCCAGCACATCTCACCCTGGAGAGCTATGGGGCATCCCTGATCCTGCTGCTGGCTCAACCCATATGGGATCCCGTGGGGTCTTATTGCAGAGCCCGGACCCACAGCTGTGGAGGAAAGACCTTGGCTGTACTGGACGTCTTCCACAGCATTTCATGTTTAGGGACCTTGCTTTGATAACTTTTTGCTTGTTTTTCCTTTCCCCCCTTTTTTTTTACCCCAGCTACACTTCTATCAAATCTCAGTTTCCACATGAAGTTTTGTACCAAACTGAGGGGAAGCGCTAAGATAATCTATTGGTAATAAAATACTTTCCCTTCGCTTTAGTAAACTTAGTGCTTCCGTGTAAAAACAAACTCTTTAGTTATTCAGGTGTGACTAGTCATCATGTTAAATCACCATACTACCTCCTCAGCCTAATAATACATTTATTTAAAATTTCATTTTAGAATCACTCTTCTTTTGCTGACATTTAATTTTGCACAGGAGTAACACTATCATAAAACAGCCCAGGTGTAAAAATATTACTTTTTCGTAATTATGTACTGTCCATTACTACTAAACACTAGAAAAACTATCAGTATTTCTCAAAATTGACTGGAATTACTAAGTTTAAACATTTAAGAGGAGTCATTTAAGAGCTACATTGCAGCATAAATGCCTGTGTGCCTCTGCTACACTTGGCCATTTGCTGAGATATTTTTAAAGCAAAATTTAAGGCTTTGCACAGGTAACTGGTATTTTTTAGCATTTTAACATTAACATTGCTAAGATACAGGTCTATCAGTAGAGGAGAGCATGAGGAAGAGGAGAGACAAGAACAAGTTGCATGCTTAGTGAATGCCACTTTGACAGGTTTGCATCTACAGCTTTCAGATGACATTTTTGCATCCCAAATGAAGATCAGGCTCCTCTAACAGGAACAATTATGCCTGCAGTAGCTTTCAGTTCTTCTGTCTTAATTTGATTTATTAGGGCTATTTATAATGGAACTTGAAGGATTCTGAGTCTAACCAACATCTATGGCAAGACAGACTGGACTGAATCTCTATGACCTTTGACAGTGAAGTTTACCATAAAGTAAGTAGTAGGTAACCAACTAGGTGACTTCTTTCATTCATGGAGAATCATAGTCTCCAGTGAATGAGATGATGAGAAATTCCACTGAACGATTCATGCTATCCTGACACAGTTACCTAAAATGGGTGAGTCAGGACATGTGGTTACTTCTCTCTTGGTCCATAGATTAGAACAGCAACCTAAAGGATTTGCTTTGCTTAAATATCCAGGTTGCACACAGTTAATGTTTGGCTGGAAGAATCCACCCAGATGATTTTAACGTGTTTGGATCAGACCCTACAAGGCATGTGCATTTGGAAGTAGAGCTTGCTGGGAAAATTTCCGTTAAGCTGAATCAGTTTCAGTTGATTTGGATAAATGTCTATACCTGTTTCACAGGATCATAGAACCATTTAGGTTGGATAAGACTCTTAAGATCATCGAGTCCAACCATTGACTGAACACTGCCAAGACCACTGCTAAACCATGTCCCTAAGCATCATGTCTACATGTCTTTTAAATACTTGCAGTGCTGGAGACTCAACTTCTTCCCTGGGCATCCTGTTCCAATCATAGAAACATAGAATAATTAGGGTTGGAAGGGACCTTAAAGATCACCCAGTTCCAACCCCCCTGCCATGGCAGGGACACCTTCTATTAAAACAAGTTGCTCAAAGCTTCATTCAACCTGGCCTTAAAAACCTTCAGGAAGGGGGTATCCACAATTTCTCTGGGCAACCTTGGTGGTGATCCACTTGAGATAGGGGAGAGCTGGTCTTAACAGTAGGTCTTAACAGGCAGGTGTCAAGGTCACTGGGCTAATATGTGCTGTGGTGAGACTCTTTCTCTGATTGTTTATGTAAAACATGAAGGAGTCATGGCTTCATTCTAGCACAGACCAGACCAGACCATTTTTACAATAGAAGTTTTCATAGGGTAGAAAATATTAGTTCTCCTTTCATCACTCAGAAAGTATTCCAGAGGGCAGACAAAAATCTGCACTAAATACCAGTCAACTTTGCTTTTTGGCTTTTTTGCAACAGCCAATATTCTCTTTTCCAGGCAAGGAAGAGTCAGTTCATTTAGTTTGATGTTGTGAGACTATACTCTGCTATTTATTGTTTGAGCAGTTGTCCCAGAGCCCTAGCAGGGGCTTGATCCTGTGGTGTGCTGCAGTGGGCAAAAACAACTGAGAGGACATTGTCTCTCTCAAAGTGCTTGCAAGAGCTGAGATTTGTCTCCACTGCTGATGTGTAGTAGGGCTGCAACAGCAGTACTATATTATAGTCCAACCTCCTCCTTCAGGCAGAGATATTTGAGGTGAGGTGGAAGAGCTGTTGTGTTTTTCCTCCTTTCATAATTCTCAGTAATGGTTGAGGTTCTCCAGAGCTACCACAACTTTTCAACTCCATGTTCTCACAACTTTTTTCCTTCACATTTTTCCCTTCTCTGCTGGCCTTTCAGCACATCTGGATCTCTTAGATTTCTCTTTATGTGAATATCGTCCTTATTTTTCTCCCTGATTTCTTTCAGAAAGTTTCTCCACATTGTTATCTGCAATTCCCATCTCTGCCTGATTGCTGTTCTTTTTCCTGAGCAGCAAGTGGTTTGCATGGTGGTTTTTCCCATCATGTTTTTATCAGGAGTCCTCCAGTAACATTCTTGCATTCACCATTTTTGCCCAAGGTTTTGTTTACCTTCTCTATATCTGCTCTGGGTCCCCATGCTTTGGGGCTGTTGAATTTCTCATAATTACAAGGTCTGTGTATTTTTTTTTAAGGGTTGGGTTTTTATCTTGCTAAGAAGTATGTTTCTCTTTTCTTCCAAATGAATTGGACTGTTCATTTTTAAAACTTTCTTTTAATGAACTGAAAGGAATTAAAAATGAGGAGGGAAAGCCCAAGAATTTAAATTCCAGTCTTCTTTCTACCACAAGGAACCAAGAATTCTTTCTATTTAAGACAGTCACAGATTTTATCATTGTGACTGGTTTCCATTAACTTTATAAGTAGAAAGACATTTAGTAAAGTTGAAAGCTGTCTCTTATGTGATGACAGACTTTGCCTGTTTTAATATTTTTACTGGTTAACTACCAAATCCCAAGTCTACCACTGTCTACAGCCAACATCTAGTGTTCACTGTTCCTCTGGCAAGAAACATGATTTAGAAATATATCTTCCATACTAAGCTTTTGAAAATGTATAGTATTTTGTATTAGAAAAACAAGAGTTTCAACATGTGAAAGAAATTGCCACAGCAAGGCCTCCCCAAGAGAAAGAGAGAGTGAAAAAAAGGTGCAAAGGGTCAGACAGAGAGTTTGCTTTGGCAAACACAAGGCACAAGAGAGTCTACTTTAATTAATACTAATGCATACACCTCAAGCAGGATGAACTGGTTATACAGATTGAGCAACTGGTTGAAATGACAATGGTGCCATATTGGGATGCACTGATGCCAAGTGAGGTTTTGTTTCTGGAAGTCAGGACTCAATGTAGTCCTGCTGAAACCTGTAGCATTGCCAGTGAGTAGAACAAAGGCCTTGTACACAGTCCACCGTTTGTTCCCACACCTGGTGTCACGGCCCCATTCAGCTGCTCCCACTCCTCATCTCACTCAGGGAAATAGGAGCAATGGGAGCTAAAAAAAAATGCAAGTAGCTTAGAAGAGACATTCAGATATATGTAAGATACAGTCATCTATTCCTGTATTTATCTCAGTGCTGGGCACACTTGATTCTACAAAAAGAAATATCCCTGGAGGTACTCTAATTTATTTAATAATCTTCAATCTAAGCAGTATTGGCTGGATGAAATAGTCCACTCCAAGCCCAGATCCAACCAACGGCAGGAAAGCACTGCCAGCCCAGGAGAAAAAAAATCACATCTGTCTGGGAGAGTTAGGCTGGTCAAGGAGGTAGAGCTGATGTCCAAACAGTTGCTTCCAGCACAGCTAGTTCAGAGTGACCCAGTGGCAACCCACTACTGGTGACTTCCCTGGTTCTGGATGGCTGCTGGGTGGGAAGCACAGAGGTAACAAAGATGCTCACCTGGTCTGCCCGATGGTGCAGAGGGTGACTTGAGATCACTCTTCCCCCACCTTGTTTTCTCTCTCCCCTGAGCAAGGCAGACAGGAGGCAAGGCATTTTCCTCTACCCATGAAATGAGAAATTCTTTCTGGCTCTTTCAAACGTTGGCTTCTGTGTTGCAGGGTCCATCTAGTACCACTGCGACGCGAGATGTATTAGTTAAGAGCTCAGCAAAGCTACCTTCCTCTCTGCAAACAGGTTACCTCAGGGATACTAGATGCTATCAATTTCAGATTACTGCTCAGAGAAGTCAGATTTGGATAGATGACTGAGAGGAGAGACAATCTCCTCCCATGATCCATTTCCTGCTTGCCTAGATTTCTCTTTTTAGTTTCTCGGGAGAGCTTTGCTGTTACAAAATGTCTTCTTTGATGTCCTTCCACATTGCTTCTTGTCTCAGTATCTGAGTTTCTGAAACGTTCCAATATAACATTAAGTTGCAAGAAAAAATTTAAAAATAAAAAAAATCCAAGTGGAGCCCTTAAAATCAAACTCTGCAAAATTTCCTTCAGTTTCCTTGGGAAGGAAACCTCACTCACTCCCTCTTCAAAAGAACAGATGCCATGTCTTGCAGGACAGGGAGGACCACATCCATCCTTGGCGTTATCTGGAGACACGAGTCCCCATACTGATGGCAGGGCCCCTTCCCCCTTCCCCAGTTGCACAACTGTAAGGCATTAATCCCAGCAGGTCTTCCTCCACTGCAAACCTTCCCTCGTGCTGCACCTCAAGCCCCCTCCCAAACCACGCTTGAAGGCATCCAAAGGCCAGTGACCTGCTGGTTAGGAACTGAACATAGCCTCAGGCCATGCTGTCTTGACCTGTCATTGAGCTTCAGGCCTCAGGTTGCAATGGCATCCCCAGCACAGCAGGTCAAGATCTCACATGTGGAGTCTCCTCCAAGCCAGGCAGGAGAGGGCTCAGTCAACCCAAACATCACCGAACCCTGTCTGCTCTGCAGAACTGCAGCTTTGGCTTTTTAATCATTCATGTTTGCTTCTATTCAGATACAACTGTTGCTAATTTCATTCTTAGATTATTATTGGAGAAAGCCTTCCCTATTTAATTATTAGAAACAGAGAATCCATAATATATTCAAAGCTGTGAAAACTTAATCCTGGATAATTTTTTACTCTCTGAAAAAAGTCACTAGGACTGATCTATTCTTTCAATCAAGTACACCCATTTAGTTTATTTTTAACATTCCTTTCATTATGTTATGAGCTTCTTAATGATAATGAAATAATTGCTTGTCTTTTTGATTGATCTTTGTTTTGAAAAGAAACTTTAATAGTGTTATTTCTAGAGCAGGCTTACGGTATAATACAATTAAAGGAAAACATGACATTAAAACACATTAAAGCACATGTTCCAATAATTAGACCTACAATCCTCGTCAGCTAGAACACTGTGCAGAGAGAGGAGTCACTGTAAAAATCTATGAGGGAAGAATTTGTATTATCTTGCTTAATAAAGCAAATATATTAATAATGACATTTATTAACATTCTATAGCTGTAGCAATTGGTGAAGAAGCTCCTTCCCCAGCCTGCTCTGGAAAGTATTTCACATGTTCCAGAGAATCCCAAATTGTGGCATTTTATTTTGTCAATATGAAAACTTGTTAAAATTATGGTAACTTGAGATCAGCTCTAAATTTGTCCTTTCTGTAAGAGTTTGTGGTTCTTCATGAGTGGGAAATTTACTAAGGACTCACCACCACCTCTTCTGGTGCTGGTGAGCAGAGCAGCTCTTCATCCCCGTAGCTGAACTGCATCCAGTTCTGAAGCCCCCAACACAAGAAAAACATGGACCAGTTAGAACGAGTCCAGTGGAGGGTCATGAGGATGATCTGAGGGCTGGAACACCTCTCCTACAAGGAAAGGCTGAGAGAGTTGGGGCTGTTCAGCCTGGACAAGAGAAGGCTCCAGGGAGAACTTATAGTGGCCTTCCAGTACCTGAAGGGGCTGCAGGAAGCTGGGGAAGGACTTTTCATAAGGGCAGTTAATGATAGAATAAGGGGAAATGTCTTTGAGCTGAAAGAGGGGAGGTTTAGATGAGATATTAGGAAGAAATTCTTTCCTGTGAGGGTGGTCAGACACTGGAACAGGTTGTCCAAAGAAGTTGTGGCTGCTCCTCCCTGGAAGTGTTCAAGGCCAGGTTGGATGAGGCTTTGAGCAACCTGGTCTAGTGGAAGGTGTCCCTGCTGATGGCAGGGGGGTTGGAACTGGATGATCTTTAAGGTCCCTTCCAGCCCAAACCGTTCTATGTTTCTATGATTGACAGCACCTCTTTGATTCCTTGCCAGCAGGACCAGCACCTGTTTGCAGAGCAGGGCATTTTTGGCATTACCTTAACATGCGTAAAAATTGAAAGCAGCTGGATTGAGCAGATCCTGCTGCCCAGGGCAATTCTGGATGGGTTCCTGGCCACCTCTATTTCCAGACCATTTGCTTCCAAGGTATCAGACTAAATGAAATGTAGACATAAGGTGTAAGTAGCCACTTGTGATGTTGTACACATCACCAGTCTACCTTTGGTAGCCAAGTACACCTGTCCTATACTAATTAGCAGTGGGATAGGTCCTTTTCTGGCACAGCTTTGATGGACTTATTTTCACAATTTTCTGACCAGATTTGCTCTAAGTCTAATTCCCCGGGGCAAAAAAAAATAGGAATACATTTCCTGGTCGTTTTTAGCTGCTATGACATGTGTTCAGCCAGCATATACATGGTGGCTGTGTTAACAGAACTGATGTATTATGAAAGTATTATCTGTGGATATTGGACACACCACTCTACACAGGAGATCTTGGAAAAAATGGTATTGAGGAACAATTCTACTATATTTCTGTTCTTTTCCATGTTAGCATTCTCCATGTCCTCCATCAGCTTTCCAGAAACAAATGAGCAAATGGAATAAATAATGAAGAGCTGCAGTTGTATATATTAAATATAATGCATGACAGGCACTGAGGCTCTGTTTGGGACACTTACTGTGTAGATGAACGTATCAAAAAATGCTGATTACCTAAGTCCTGCCAGGTTGCTTGGAGCAGAGAAACACATTTCTGTTTAGATAACTAAGTCTCTCTAAAATCACTCATTCTTTTAATTATATTCAAAGCCCATGTCTTGCTCTTTAAAATTAGTTGTATTTGTATACTTGATAAACTGGATGCTTACGCATTTTAGGAATAATCACTTTTGGAAGCTTTTATTCAGACAAGAAGTGGAAAGAATCCTTACAGCAAAGCATCACTAGCATATCAGTACAAAGTTGTGTAGAGGAGTGCTTTGACAAGCTCTGGGCTTTCAGAAATGACTTCTAGTTTGAACAATTCTCTGTGACAGCACATGATGGGGTAAAGTTCAAAACCTGCTATAACTGAGTATCTCTGAAATGTGGTTGTGCATGCATGCAAATAACAAGGAAAAAAAAAAGAGCAGAGATACTGAATCTGGATGCACATGCTATCAGCCTGAAATACAGCTGATGAATAGACCATAAATTAAATTATTATATAGGCAGCCTATACCAGACTGTATAGGCAGACTGCAGTAAACTGTACAAGGACTTCCTGCTCCCACAAAGAATTTTAAAAGACTTGGGCAGAAAAGCCTTTCATCCTAAGGTGATGACCTCATGTCCTGTTAGGACACTGACATAAGGGGAAGGCTATAGCATTGGGATCAAGGATTTCCTTAGACGTACTTTTTTCCCTACCTTCTGTAACCTGATTTCTCAGTAACAAGGCTGAGATCCCAGATAATCAAAATAGTCAGAACTTTTTTTTTTTTGTCCAGTTGCAGTTGCATTCAATTTAAATATTTGGGGTTTGGCAGGGAAAGGCGGAAGGGTGGAAATTTTTCACTTTGAATCCTAGACCAAATAATATTTTCTTCATTTAAGATCAGTGAAATCACTTAGAGACTGTTAGTTTGGTTGGATTCATGTTGGAAAAACAGCCTGCCCTCTGCCTTGGAGGAAAAGAGAAGCAGGTCCAGGATGCCCTGTGGAGATTCATGTGGAAGTATATGGCTCGATCTTCAGATGAGGTTTCAATGATGCTGTAGTGCTTTTTTAATAGAAGATGAGGATTCACTAATGATAATGAGTCTTTTTAGCATCCACCCACACGTGGCACTAACAGTGCAGAACCACACCAGGAGTTATGCAGTGTCTGACAACGTCATTTGGCAACTTAGAAGGAAAAGTGAAGAATCTGAGTGAATCGAGGAGATTTAGGTCATGCTCCATACTTGTCCAAATTGGAATCATGGGTTTAACATTTCTACTCTTGAGAGGCTGGGTTGCTGCTCAAAGCTGATGTGGATGGGATCTTCTAGTCTTATCTGAGAGGTGTCCAGCTGTAGGTGCACTTAAGGAACAGTTCAAGCCTGGAACTATCTGGACTTCTGAGTTCACATTGGGAAAGGACAGCATCCTTGTTTTTCAGGATGCCTGTAAGCCTGCATCAGTAAACACAGATGATGGCAATTACGCCTTTGGGAGAATCTTGGCACATTGGGACTGACCGTTTTTCTGATGGAGAACTGAGATAGCAGGAGAAACCTTTATCCTCTGGCTGAACAAGAACATCTTGAATCTGTTTATGCGTGTATGAAAAAAATTAATCAAACCTCTACGGGCTAGATTCCTCAAGGATGATAAACACTTGGCTGGCTTCAGAATCCTGGACAAAAAGTATGGGTTAACCTGATGAGCTGTTTGACTCGAGATAAACTTGAGGAGCATGGCTGTGAGGCACACGTAATGAAATATTATCACAAAGAGAGGTCAAGTCTTCTCTGTGCACAGAGCAGGTACTGAGTCACTCCAGTTTTACCCACTTCGGTGTTTTTCACTTTGTGTTACTAATAAAGCCAATAAATATTACCCTCCTCTTTGCTTTTATGTGATGTCCCAGAAGTCAGAACCTGATTTTTGCCAGGGTGGTTCAGTGGTAGATAACCTGTGAGTTTCAGTTTAAGGAGGATTAATAGGAAGTCAAACACAAAAATCAAAGACTGGTTTCTCTGGGAGAGGAGTTGGGAGGAAGGTGAGGCCAACCTCACCTCTGCACGGCTGAAACAGATGATAGTTGGATGTAACAGTGGTCTGGTTTAGCCTGTGAGGTCAAACCGAGCCTCCTCCTGGGTTCAGTACCCCAACCCATCACCCCTGCAGCTCAGGAGCTGTGGAAGCACATATAGCTCAAGTGAGACAAGTAGCTGGTCAAACCTTAGCTGCTTGAGTCATTCTCTCTCACCCCATCATTTCCTACACAGCAAGATGCTGATGATGGTTACCTCCCAGGGGGGGTGGATTCAAATCTGCTTCCCCAGAGAGATCTGAACCTGCAGCTCCCACACCCTGGCTGAGTGCCTTAAATATTTGGTGAGGTACCTGGATATCCTCTGCAGTGTTGTAAGCCTAGGCCAAAAATAGTTTCCAGCTGCTATATGACTAATTTGACCTGGGACTACTTTTGAAGGGCAAATATTTTATTCACAGAAGAAAAATAATTGCCCTCTCCTATTAAGAAGACAGAAGGGAAGAGGCTTTACTGTTAACGGGAAATGAACCATGAGATCTTGTAGAAAAGGTTAGGAATCTACACTAATACACACCACCTTTTCCCAAGCAACAGTTGAAAAAATCTGGAGTTCTCCTCCCCATCTCCTCTTGCATATAGCTATATAGTTACTTACATAGAGGTTTCCAGGATATCTCAAAGTCAATTGCATATTCTCATAATACATGGTAATAATTATACACATTTTGCAGCTGTGACCCCTGGGATTGCAGGTAGATGTCTCAAATACACAATGTCTTTCCAGAAAAAACATTAAAATTATTTACTTTCCTCATCCTGTGTACCACAATAGCAATAGCTTTTGCTGGGAAGGGAGGAGGGACCTTGAACTACCAGCTCAGAATATCTTATATCAATTTCTCAGTGTGTTTATGTTACATCAACGCACTCAGCTTTTTATCTTCAGTGAGATGTTTGGAAAACACTTTGTTCTGTGCAACTTAAATGGGTAAAAGAACAGGTCCTAGGTTTTAAAAGGCATTTAAAATTAGGCTCCATGGATCATATTGAGCCATATAAATAAATAATCCAATTTTCACATGTGCTATGTTCAATAACTTCTAGCTTACACAGTTTCAGCTGGAAGGCCAACATTTTTGAATGTTGGGCTACTTAGAGGCCTAAATGCAGATTTGAGCTGAGAATTTGCAGAGAGAGTTTGGTGCCCAATTTCTATTGAGAAAAGCTTAAGGAGTTTCATGAGCCTAACTTTTAGGTATCCATTAGGAAAATCTCAGCTTTGCTCTAAATGCCTCCAGATTCCTTAGATTTCATTCATTTGGCTGCCAGGGACCTAGTTCTGTCGTCTGAACCAAAATAAATTTGCCGAGTTCTGTATAACTTATGTAGTCTTTCTTTGGAAAATAAATAAATCATTCAAATGGAAATACTCAAACAGCTGGGCACATGTCCAGACAGAGTATGCCTAGCCTAGTGGCAAAAAAGTTACGGCACACATCCGGTATTGTCGAGGACATCGAGTGTTTTGGCTGCCCTAATAGAAAAACAATAATTCAATCATGTATTATAAAGGAATTTCCTGCAGAAGTTTGGCCCCACTCAATCATCCTATTAGATTTTTCCTTAATGTGGAAGAACGGCGCATTAAATTCATTACATACATTAGACCAGCTACATTTATTTCCAGATGGGCTTCCATAAAGTGGTTGAAATGCCTAAAAAAAAGACATTTTGAAGATGCCTTTATGTGTAACTCATATAGCATAACGACACCGCAGTCTTATGCCACTCTATGCCCAGTAATTCTTTTTCGCAGTGGAAGGACACATTTAACACAACTAGCTGTAAGTGTTTTGTGAATCAATAACAACAGGCACACAGGGCTAGGATCATTGTGTTATTTTGCTAGCAGGGGCCCACAGGACTCAGATATTATGCAAAGATGAGAGAAGATGTATGAGGAGATAGTTATGCTAATATATGCCATTTTCCTCCTCCTCTCTCCTCCCTGGAGTAACTGTCCTAACATTACATGTGGTGATTTGTCCTCAGCAGCTCCAAATTACCTGCACCTGTTGGCTCTGGTCAACATTAAATAAATACCCAATTAAGCATTTCTCTACTCACAGAGTATGAGGTCAACACAGTTCAAAGTGCTCTGCTGCAGCCCTACAACTCTCACCAAAGTGTTTTAGATAACTTTCAGATGGAGATGAGTTAGATCAATACCAAGGCTTTAGAAAAGAGGGCTGCAGAGGGATCTTTATGCAATTTCAGGGATTTAACTTGCCCAGAATATAGCCTTGCACACTCAGTCCTGCCCAGGCCCTGTGCTCCCATCAGAGCCTATAAGGGATAGTGTCTATGACAAGGAGACTGAAGCTCCCTAAGCAAAAGTAAGGGAGATGTGTCACCTCCAGAGACGATACTGCCAGCCAGAAGCCCTTTCCTTAAAGTTTCTCAAAGAGCAGAACCTCTGCTGTTTGTGAGGATGGTCCTATATTGCCTGACTTTCTCCCAGCCGCAAAGCCACAACTGTCAGTGAGCTCTTGGTGTTCATTTTCAGGGTACATTTTCATTTCTCAGGGTCCTTTAGAAGTTCCCACCTCACAGTCACCTTCATCTCATGAACCTGCCACGTGTCCTGCCTCCTCCCTCTGGCTCAGAGACCTGGATGCTGCTGGTGAGCAAAGCACCATGATCACTTCCCATTAGGGTCCCAGGCCAGAGGGAGAAAAGCACTTTGTGGGGCAGCCAAAAGGCTGTGCCTGCAGGTATGTATCTAACCAAGCATTAGCTTATCAACATTCCCTTCCTACCTTATCCCATATGGATGGAATGGTGGACCCAAGCCCACTCTGGGACTACCCCCATATCACCTGTGTCCCTCCAGAGATGCCCATTCCCACCAAGTGCTGCAACATGTGAGTCTCCTGAGACAGCTTCTCAGAAACAGAATGAGAGATCTGCATCATGACCTGCATCTTAAACATCTTGTATCCCCACACCTAGGAATTTTTAAGTAGAAATACTTGATGTGATTTTTCAGTTCCTCCCATCTCATTCAAAGTAGACCCAGACGAAGGTAATTATCTTGATGGCAACCTCCCTCCTACCTGAGGATGCTTCCATGGAGGTTTCTGAGCAATATTGACACAACCGTGTACATGCTGCACGCTGCTGTCCCAGCCACACAATCAGCACTGGAACATGTTAGCAGCAACAAGGCCAGGCTTCAGGAGAGTCTCCCATGAAAGTTCCCCATTATTGATTTGTTCACACAAAGCAGAACTGCCTCTCCAGAGGGAAGACGAGCTTATCGTGGGAGGTTGGTGTACGCTGTTCTGGTGTACAGCACCTTCCCTGCAGATAACATTGCACACGGTGCAGATGTGCAGGGATGGTCTGGTTTACTATTTCACTAAAAAAGTCACCCCTGAATTGAAATTGTATCAAATTGCATGTAAACTACGCTTTAAAATGACTCATCACTTTAGTAACACAGGATACTTAGCTAAAGTACTTAGTTTTTTGGTTTACACTGTTGCACATACACAGTGCCCAAACCAGACCAGGACACAGCTGTGGTCACGGAGCAGCTGGCCACGCTCAGCTGCACTGGGCTGGGTGCTATTTGGGTGCCATTTCACCTATTCTCCTTCTCTGTCAGGGTTACCAGATGTGAGGAAGTTCCATAGCAGAAATCTTGATTTGTGCAGATATGGATGTGCATTAATTACACCTAGCAAGTGACTGCAAACTGTCATTTCAGCTGTGCTTGGTGCTGGGAAAGGCTTACTATTCTTGGATCTGTCACCAAAACATTTCAAGTTGCTACAACGCCTCTCTCTGAAAAGAGGCAGAAGGCTTCAGTATTTCAGCAGTGCCAGTACAAACAGTTTCTTAATCACCTTCACTCAAGTGTCTTCTAATTATACCCCTGGACCTTGCATTGCTGTCGCATATTTCAAAAACATCTACATTTTATGCGTATGTAAATAACCTACTTTGCATTCATGCATGTAATACAGGTATCACTTTCCTAAGTCTACAAGATCTGTAGCTTTGCTGGTGCACATGCATGTCTTCTGTGTACTTAGAAATTATATCAACAAGATGTACGTGCCAAGATTTTTCAGGAAGGAATTTGAATTGGGTAACAGCTGGAAGACAAGCCAGAAACTGTGATATATGCCCATAAAGTACTGCTACATGTGCTGGAGCTGCATGTTGTGTTCCTCCCAGTGCTGGAAGTGGGAATTCTGTGGATGCTCTGTGGTGGCACCCCAGCAGTCCTCCTGCACACCCAGAGTTTTTAAGGCAGGTCTCCTGGCTGTCCCTCTCTACACTGCTGGTACAATTTGCTTATAATATAATTTAACATGTGTTTGGATTGCTTCTGGAGGCTTGGAAAATGTTTAAAACATACATAATTGTAAAAACTCTGAGCTCTGAGTTGCCTGATGTGCTGGAACCTTGTTAGGGGCCTATAATGCATTTCCTCTAGTCAAAGTGAATTCTTTCCCTGTTCATTTCTACCAGGTTATCCATAGTCCCAAAGCAGCAAAGTCCTCATCTATCAGTTCCAAATTACTGAGACTGTAAGGTTGAGAATATCATGGTTATTGAAAGCTCAGAAACTATAAATGGAGGGTCTATTTATAATATTTTGCTATGTGGTCTCCTGCTGTGCTGAATCCAGTGTCCCTGCTCATCAAGACGTAGGACCTTTGTTCTGCACTGATGGAAACAGTTTCATACAATTTCAGCTGTCCCACCGGGACAGTTCATTGTGGTTGTTACATTAATCATTCTTTTCTCTGAACTTGCAATGTCCCTAATTCTAGATCTGTGTTTGTAGTCACACTCCATCTGTAAATTGGTAAGTTCAGAATTTTCTTCACCTTTCTTAATGGTCAAACCCTTCCTTCCTCATTGTTTATGATATCCAGAGCAAAAATGAGGAATTAAAGATAGAGTTCAACTAGACAGGCTTTATGAAATCTTTCTGTATATCAATTAATTTATATTGATCATTAAAAAAAAATGGAGAAAACCTGAGAAAAAAGTGAAATAATTATTAAGTACACTGTTAAAACTAGGCGATAATTTGTTGCTCTTGCTACAGGGAAGCTTGGCATATTTTTCTACCCTGTAGGTTTTCCAACCTTACTTTTCTCCATCACTAACATCCATCGCTGGAGAGTATATCCTCCCTCTGAATAAAGCTCTACAGGCGTACTGAGATTATAGACTGCGTTCTGATTTCCCGTGTGCTAAAGAAATACAGGATGATGCCAATTACTCCAGGGGAGAATGACTCTGGATTTATACCACTGTATCTGAGATCATAATTTGACTCCTTGTGAGTAATTGAGGTCATGTGTCTTCCTTTTTAACTTCACCACTGTAATGCCTACGCCTCATGCTGGAGGGTGAGTAGCTTGAACCATCCCAGATGACTGAGTCATGAACATTTTTTCTAGATGAATACATGAGAGTTTATATGAGAGCAAGTAATTGCTCTTCGTATGTGCCTGGGATATTATTTCATTAAGCAAACTACTCCCTGTTCATGCAGAAGCCCTAAAGATCAAGCAGCTGCTAGTGCCAAATTAAGTTTTCCTTGGGGTTAGAGCACAAAGTCAAAACTCTTGGGTCCTTTTTCATTAACTTCCTCAATTTGTGACTTTGGACAAACTCCCTGGGATCTCCGTGCATCAGTTACCCATCTATAAAGTGGAACGAATGCTTACTTTACGAGGGAAAGGAGATCTGGAAGTTAAACATGTGGGGCCAAATTCTGTCCTCTTACTCATACTGAAACAGTTCCTTGCTCTGTGCTCCTTAACTGCCTGGCTCCATGACATCACCAAGGAAAGACAGACTTGGTTTACCCCTGGTTCTCTGGGTTGGTAAAACACTCTGAAATTCTCCGATTAGAGCTTCCCCATAAATACAAAGTGTTCTTGTGACTCAGGTTCACTCTTTGTTTGGGTACAGATTCAACATCTCACTTCCTCAGCTTATGAGACAGGTTGTTATTACAACACTTTCCTAACACCTACTTAAACAGAAATCACTTCGTCTGCTTTCCCATTCAGGGCACAGCAATCTATTTAAACTTTCCTTTCGACACGAAGGAAATCATTAAAATCAACCTCAATCCCTCTTCCCCTGAGAGACTGCTGTCTTGTTACACCAAACCTCTACAAGTAAAGCCTATAGCACGTCTTTAACTTTGCTTTTCTTAGGAAGGATCTCAGCTTTTGAGATGGAACAAACTTATCTGAAGCCATGAGCAGCATGGGAGAGCAAAGGCATGGGGGAAAAGAGACCTTGTCCTCCCCAAAGAGTTTTAATATTCCTGAAGAAGGGAATTAAAACTTCAGATGGAAGCTTTAGAACCATGGTGTAGAAGTGACACCCTTTATCATAAAATCACTGTATTGAGGGCAAACAGGGCATTATCAGCTATGTTTATAGAACCAAATCTGAGAATATATTCTATCCATTTCATGCACCCGTAAGTGGCTACATAACTTACAAGGCTCTAGAGGTGTGTTTTGCAAAGCTTAGTAGCAGGATGTGGTCAAACAGACCAGTGCTGAGCCCCAGCAGACACCCACCCAACACCCCCAGCACACACATACACACACAGAGACACTTCTTACCTTGCCTTGCACAAGACCCAGGGTCCAGAGCCACCAAACCCAGATGTGTTCCAGCGATCTATTAGTGCACACACTAAAGAGCATATTTATGATACCACAAATATTTAAGTGTGGTCTCTGCAAGTGGGAGGAGAAACTGCTCTCTCCAAGAGCTTTTGGCCACAGGATTTCCCTATCTTGCCAGCCTCCATGCATCCCCCTGAAGTTGTGGGGTTGGTGGGAAGGCCTCAGACAATCATCTGGCATCTTTCATAATGCTCATAAAAAGAGCTGGTGAGCGCCCCTTATGTATTATCATACATATGTGAGTTTCCACAGGACAAAGCAGCACCTGGAGGAAAGGAGGGAGAAAGCATGCAGTCAGTGCTAAGGTGTTCGGGGTCATCTGTCAGGAGATGGAGCGGGGAAGGAAGGATCCTGCCAGTGTGTTTCAGAAAGCTCTGGCCAGCTCCTTCCCTCTTTGCTTTCTTGTTAGGAAAATTCAACTTTACCAGCTTAATATGTAGTTTGATTGTGCAATAAAGTTGATGAAAAGATGATTTAAATTTGATACTCAGTCTCCTGGTTTGGATTGATAAATGGCTTTCCTGCAATACGTTGCTTTACATAATGGTCACTTTTTCCCCTAGTTTGAGCGAGAGCCAAACTGAGCCTCTGCAAAATTGAAATGATCCCTGCCCCAAAGTTTACATCTTCAGCTGAAAACAAGGGATCAGGTTCCCTCCTTCAGGCTGAACGGATTCTTACTGCACGAGTAATCCTGCTGAAGCCAGTAGGACTACTCCTGGGGCTGCAAGATGTACTGGCACGGTGTAAAGGTCGCTGGCTTTGGTTCCAAATATCCATTCACCTTGTTGGTTTATTTTGGTATTAGAAAGCTTTTAACTCTACAGGCATAACAATGTATTGGGACTGAGGTGCAACAGCTGAGCTTTGTTGCCTGCTCGGATCTCCCAGGGTACATAAAGAAATCCAGGGTCTGGAAAGATGGAGCAATTTTGGCAAAAATGGCATTTTGTTTCTTTAGATTGATTTTCTTGTTGTTTTTTTTGTGTATTCTTCCTTCCTTCCTTCCTTCCTTCCTTCCTTCCTTCCTTCCTTCCTTCCTTCCTTCCTTCCTTCCTTCCTTCCTTCCTTCCTTCCTTCCTTCCTTCCTTCCTTCCTTCCTTCCTTCCTTCCTTCCTTCCTCCAGCCAAACTCCCAGTTACACTGGCAAAGTAATTTATACTGCATTGAATACCCTGCCTTAAAAAAGAAAGTACCTTTTTCCACTAGCAGAGCAAAAGGACAGATCCCACGTGCAAGGTCTTGCTGCTTCTTTTTCTGAGCAAAGTCAGCTGATTAAATGAAGTACCTGCTCTGTAGACCCTCTCTGCTGTTACATGTAAGTACTTCCTTCATTTCCCATGACACCAACACGGCTCTGCACATAATGCCATTTCCCCATGGCATTAATACGGCTCCATATGTAAGGAAAGAGGAGGCAAAGAGGAGCTGTACAGAAGACCTCTTTGGGTTATCCTTTAGCTCTCACTGAAACTGGCTGGAAATTTCAGAGAGGAAATTTTTATGCTGGCAAAATGCCAGACTGATTAAATCGAAATGAACCTCCCAGCAGAAATCAGACGAGTTTCTCAGGTTTCCAATGAGCTCAGTTGGCTGGTAGGCTGCTGCAGAGCCTGGTGACAGGGAGAGCCCCAGCTCAGTCCCGTTAAATCCACAGCTCTGTTAGATAACTGGGTGTTAGTCACTGCTATCTTTATCTGGCTATGTCACTGCAAGGAATTCATCAAGCTAATGTAATCCACGCTGGACCAAGCTCCTGAGTTGGGTGAGGAGGCTCTAAGGCAATGCCCTGCTCCTCAAGAGCCTGTAATGGAGCTCAGGAACCCCAGAACTCAGAAGTTCTCTCGTTTTGAAAATATCTGAACCACCCTGAACACCACACCACCACAAACTGGTTCACAAGGGGAAGATACTCCACAAATTACATTCAAAACACTTCAAGGTGGCAAGGAGGAGCTCAAAGGCCATAATTTTGGGTTGCCTGTAACAACTTAATTCTACCTGGTGCATAAAATCAACTCTCCACCCCTTTAGCTGTGTGGTCCTGCTCCTTTCTTCTCCCAGGCTGTCATTCAGTCTTTAAATGGCTTGGGGACCTCACCTGCCTAAAGGGGATAAATCTTGGAAGAAGCCAGTTATTAATCTCTAGAAGTCTCTACTCAGTATATAAGATTTCTCTTTCAATTTTCTTTCTTTAACGTAGATTAATAGTTGTATCCCCTTGTTTTTCAGCTTGAGGCATAAAACCTAACAGAAATTTTCAGCTTGAATGATGAAAGTTTAGTGAAGCTATACTGAATGAAAAATAGGACCTTCTCCTGGGAAGTGCTGAGCAACCTGGGCATGAGGTGGGACTCAGGATGCGACTGGCAGAATGTTCAGCAGAGCTCTCCAGTGGTTGGGCTGGTGAGTGGTGTCAGACCCTCCAGAGCACTGCACTGAGTGTGTAAACATAAATGGTGTGTCCTGAGGTCTCAGGGAAGCAAGGCTGATTCCTGGTTTCACGATGTTTTCTATGTGATTGCTCCAGAATCTCCTTAACTTCTCTTTCCTTGCCATAAAATCCCAGTCTCTCATTCAAATTTTGATGTAGTCTTCTCTCTCCCCTCCCCAGTCCTCATTTCATCTGTTCCCATCAGACTGCCTCCCCTCTTGGCTGCGGGGATGCCAGCAGAGCAGAGCAAAGATATCACAGAAAAGAATCTTTTTGTCCTCTCATCTCTGCTACCTGTTTCATTGCCAGGCTTCAGAAGCAGACCCACTTCTCACCTGATGTTCATGTAAGTCCCATGTGTCCACAGTGGGATGAATCTATAGAGAGCTCTTCTTCAGTGAGCTGGCAGGTGCTTTGTTTCTACTGCTTTTAAAAATTTATCATAGATGGAATCAGCCTTTTATCCCCAAGAAAATAAGCAGATTGGCACTGTTTCCATAAAAAAGGTAGAGAAAGAGCATGGTGATGAGCCAGAACTCAGCATCAGCCCCAGGAAAGCATGGAGCAGGGTCCCAGCACCCACACCTGCCTGTCTCCTGGGGTCCTGGCACCCAAACCTGCTTGCCTCCAGCTCATAAGCCCAGGCTGCACGGAGGTGCTCCTGCTCCACGCTGGCCTTGACTTGGTGTCACCACTCTAGAAGCTGCAGTTTCTTCTCCTGGATCCTGAGGTCTCTTCCCTATAAGAGGAAGTTGTCTGGCAGTACAAGAAAACAGTCCGTGCCTGTGCTCCTTTGTAGGTACAGACAAGGTGACAGGTGTGCTGTGCTGACTTGGGAAAATGAACTGACAAGTTCTCCTTAACAATAATAATAAGTAAAATAACATCTCATTTTTCCCAAGTGAGGAGGGGTTTTTGTTTTGCTCTCATAAAAAAGTTGCTGGTCCTCTGAAATAGATCAGTAGTGACATCCAGTGGCCACAAACAGAGGCAGCTAGAATAATTTGGGGCTGTATTAGTGATCCAGATTTACCACTAGTTACATGTATCCTAAAAATGTTCTATAAGCAAAAAGATATATATAGTTTTTATAAGTCCCACTGTCGAGGGAGTGAAGAAAAACACCATATTCACTCAGATCATCTTTTCGAGGGCTTAGTGCAACAGTTTCTTGACCTTGGAGCTATTGCTCTGCTCTGACTCACATAATGAAGTATGTTCCTCCCATCAGGGCTGGCCTTCAGGAGAAGCTTAATTCACTCAACAAGGTATTTTTAAGTGAGTCAAAGGTAAAGGTCTTAAGTAAGAACTTGGGTTGTCTGTGCAGGTTGGCAGCTTGTTTTATCAGTTTTTTTCAAAGTGAATCTCAGATGGTTTCTATTTATCTGCTCAGCTTCTAAGGCTGCTACTGTCAGTGCTGCCTGAGCAAAGGGGCTGTCTGCACTGCACAGAGTCATACAGATGCCATGGTTTGTATATGACAGGGCAGGGAAACTGCTAATAATACTTTTTTTTAAGGAAATGTGTATGAAATACACAGTTTCCCAGAACATACACTGATTAAAACTTTCATAGAGTTATTTCCAGAGATTTCTGGCCACTGGATCTAGGTAGTCTGAGTCTAACTTGGCAATCCCACATCACGAGTGATTTTTTTTCTACACCATGATTTTTTCTTCTTTTCCTATCACGCTATCATGGTTTTCCAACCCACAATGTGCTAAATACAGCAAAGCACATACTTCAAGCAGCCAAATAGCTCCCTGACCTTGAGCAAGCAGACACAGGAGCACTCTCTTGGATTGCAGCCACTCTGCTTCACTTCTTGCTGATCCAGGGTTGCAGAGTGACTTTGCTCCTGATGGGGAATATGCACCAGGCCACTGAGGAGTGAATCAGCTGGTTTGTACAATCCAGGGAACTTGGAGAAGAACTTGCTCTTTCTTGGTGTGTTAGAAAAACACCAACAGCCCAGCATGTGGTCAGGAGAGTCCAGCCTGAGCCAGGCACGGAACATTTTTTACTGACTAAAAGTGCAGTGGGAAATGCTTTGCTCTCCCTCAGAGACAATAAGCTTTTCTTTAGTAAAGTGCTGACGCTGTGACTTCATAAAGTAAATCCTCAGTAAAATACTGTTTCTCACTTGATCTCACCCGCAATTTAAGAAGTTAAATTTACACCCTCTCTGACAGCCTCGTGCCTCTCGCTCAATTCTAATCCAAAGTGACTGCTGTGGTTCAGTTCAGGGTTGGGAGAGATAATCAAGTTACTGTTGGTTGGAGAGTTACTGCGTGTTCATCCAGGCTGGGGGTTCAACCACATGCATACTTCTAGACCCTCACAAACACACAGCAAAAATGCATTATCTTAAATCTTTTTTTTTTTTTTTTTTTTTTTTTCTCCCCCCTGACATTTAAATGAACACATTTTTCCTCAAATATGTGACAGGCTGAGAGCATCTGGCTCCACTGGTGCTCAGTAAGTAACTCATTACACTGCAGGAGCTCACTCAATTTTGAGCCCTGGGCTTTGGTAATGCTCTTGCCTGGTTTATAGCACTGGTGTACTTGATTTGTGCTTGAGCCAAGGTATTATATTTAGGCACATGAGCAACAAATTTTGCACAGAGACCCAAACCTTTAATTCACAGATATGGGGAGTGTTGGCATAAACCCCCTGCTCTGTACTCATTGTTAGTGTTTAGAATATGGATGCTTCAAGGAATGACAAAATGTATAGAGTCTAAAAACATATGCATTGAAACTAAAAAGCAGAGGCATGTAAGCCAATCTTTCAGATCTTGCTGATGCTTTATCTGAGATAGCAGCCTGACAAAACATCCTACTTGCCTGTTTAGGATGGTTGCTTAAGGACATGATGACTGACATTTCTGGCATGTCACTTCTTGTTTTGTGATTGTCAGGATAGCTGTTATTTCTATTCTTCTTAAATTTCTTGTAATGTTTGTGTACTTACTTGGTAATGCTTAGTCCTCTTTTGGGATTAAAAGATGCTAAGACTACAAATAGGACACAGATGGCAGCAAGCTCCTATTATTTAACAGTAAAGCACCAAACACATACAACCATTTGTACTTAGCTAGTACTTACAGTTATATGGTAGATCACTCATATTAATTTCTAACAGAGATGGGTATCTTCAGAAAATTCAGATTCTGGTCCTTTCAGAAAATTTTGGGATAACTTCACAGAATCATAGAATCATAGAATGGTTTGGGTTGAAGGGACCTTAAAGATCCTCCAGTTCCAACCCTCCTGCCATCAGCAGGGACACCTTCCACTAGACCAGGCCACTTAAAGCCTCATCCAACCTGGCCTTGATCACTTCCAGGGAGGAGCATCCACAGCTTCCTTGGGCAACCTGAGCCAGTGTCTGACCACCCTCACAAGAAATAATTTCTTTCTAATAGCTCATCTCAATCTCCCCTCTTCCAGTTTAAAGCCATCACCCCTTGTTCTGTCACTCCCTGCCCTTGTCAAAAGTCCCTCATGGGCTGGGAAACATCCTGTCATCCAGGAGAGAGTGAACAGATTACCATTATCAGATGTCAGGATAATGTCTGAGAAAAGTATCCGGCTGCAAGGGAGGAGTTAAAAATGGAAAGCTTTATGTCATCGGTGCCAGGTTGTCTGACAGAGCAGGTTGGTTGAAAGGAAGGAAGAAGGCAGTAAATGAGAACACCGGTCTCTAGCAGAGTCTTTATGAGGCACTGTAAGTCTAGCAGGGGTTAATAAAAGTAATAGGATTAAACTTGGCTGAATTCAGAGCAAATAGTGAGGTTTGCTTCCTCAGAGGTTTGAGATTTGTAGGTTTGGAAGTTCACTATGAAATGAAACCTTAAAAGCAGTGGTTGGAGTATTTATTATCATTATTAATCTTTCAAATCCCTGGCAGGGATACAGTCCTTAGGTGACCCACCTGCAGAAGAGGTAATATGCATTGAAGGTGGCTGCTGGCTGAAAAGAAAATGGCTGTGGACTGGTCATATAGTGCTTAACTGTCTTGGAGCATGGCGCATTTCTGCTTGGGTGCCTTGGTCTTTCTCCAAGACTTGAGATCACTAGCACTGTGAGGAAGGATCCATGACAGCTACCTGCTGCTGGAGAGTCCTTGCTACATGTGGAAGAGGGACTTGTTTTGTTTGTATAGCCAGCAACTGTTGCTCTATCTCCATTTTAATGTTTTCTTTTAAATTCCTGTATCAAGAAATAAAGGTGGAACACCGTGAGCTTCCTAGAAAGTAAGTTTTGTTGGAGGAAAATAGAGTTTTCTTTCTTTCATGACAACCTGTCCCCTCCTCAAAGTAAATTAACATTACGGCGTTGCCCAAATCCATTGACAAGGCCAGCTTGTGTTGAGCATGGTTGAAACAACAAAACTCTTGGTATCTGGTCTCATGTAGGCACTTGGAAGGCAAGTACCAGTGCAAAGTAGGGATGACTATTAGCAACACAACCATCTCAGGAAGGCTGGAGCTCACTCTTTGCCTCATGCTGCTCTTAACCCCACCACCAAAAAAAGAAAATAAGTGTTTATAGAAGCAGAAACAATATCTGACCTGTAGGATTTCTTAATTCCTGTGTTGGAAAGCTCTGTCACTTTAAACACTGGAAATCCAAACAATATATAAGGATATACCTTAAGGAGCAAATGCTGCACTGACCCTAAGTCTGTCCTGCAGCCCACGTAAGCTGGGCTCCCGATGAAGACATACAAGATACACAGAGAGACTGGTAAGGTACAAAACTATTAACTTATGCTAAAAAAAATTGCATTGGTCCAGAAAAGTCTCAGCTATTGAGACAACCAGGAAATAGGTTACTTGCTTGGTGGTAGTGCCACCAAGTGGATCCCCCAGGGGGAATGGGGGGTGACTGGATTCAACGCTGATTTTAAGTGGCAGCTCTTCTGGATGCAGACAAGTGTAACGTTTGCTGGCTGTCTTTTATTTTATCTCAGCAGTCCTCTTAGGACCTCTCTAGAAAAGAGTTCATTGTAGCTTTACTTATCTACAGGTGAGGGAGCTCAACTGAGTGGTGGGAAATGTACTTGTGCTCTTCAAAAACTAAGAAATGTGGGTTGTACTCCCAGGTGATGGTAGCAGTTCCATCATCAGCCACACATCTAAAATAGTAATCCAGTACTACGTATTTTTATGCATGAAGTCAAGTCCCCTTGTGCTGATTCTAGCTCAACGGGGGCTCAATCTAGGTGCAAAAAAGGAAGAAAAAGGAAGTCATCTTCATTGTAATGATAGCTTGAGTTTGCCTACACAACTACAAAGCTTTCCTGTTACCATCAATAAGCAGCAGTGAACCCAGTCATTTAGATGAGATATAATGGCATATTATTGCCTGTGAAGGAATTGCACTTAGGTTTTCCAGTATTCCTCTGTTGCTAGATTTAGTATCACATTACAGGAAGCCTGACTGGACAAACCTTGGCAAGATCTAACAATCTCATGTTCTTTGCTGTTCTGTTCTACAGCCTGATGTGCAGATGTTGATCTGTTTTGGAGAAAGTATGGGCTGGTTTTGCATCTTTTGGAGCCCTGCATCCGGGAAGACCTGTGAGGATGGAGCTGTAGGCTGTATTTTGTCTCTTCACACCAAGAATACTCCTCAATCTCCAGAAGAAGCTGTAAAAAGGATCATGTATTTTTTTTTTGTGCTGGTTAGTCAGTGAGGCTTTTAATACCACAGGAAACCTGAGTGATGCAGCTATGAGTGTCTATGTGGTTAACTACTGAGACACTTAAGTAATGCCCTGGAAGAATATATTCCAGGCTTAGTTTTTTTTTAAAAAAAAAGAAAATAAAAGAAGACAACAAACAAACACCACCAACAAAAAAGCATTAGTAAATAAAAGCATAAAGCCCCGAATCTGTGTTATGAGAAGACAGAGGGCTCCCTCCATTCTTACCTACAGGAAAATGTATTTTCTTTGATTATGACCATCCTCTGTGTGCTCTTTCATCCACTCAGCTGTGTTAGTCAACAGTATCTGTTTAGCAATAGCCTGTTGGGATCCACGTGTCCAGCAAAATCTTGCAAGTTACTCCTTGGTATCTTTATTGCATTTACAAATAACAGGCTATGGTTATCAAGTTCTCCACCTGCTACTTCATCATAGCACACAAGAACATATGCACTGTCTGCCAGATAAACTCAGGACTTAATTCCCTCAGATGAGCTAATCAGCAAACAGGTGCCAGCTAAAGCAGACTGAACCAAGGCAATCTCAAAAAAGTCAGCAGAAGTTTTGTTCTCAGACAAAAAAATAAAAAGAAACGTATGAGCTTTATTGAGCATGAAATCTACAGATGCTCAGGATCAGATATTGCAAATTCTCACCATCCATCATGAATTCTGGACTGGAGAAGCACTAAGTGCATCACTGGTATTGCTGGAACTATTAACAGTTGGGTCCTATGTGTAAGCAGTGGGCTATGGAAAGGAGATGTGCTGGCATAAGGATAAGCATTCTTCAGAAAAGCTGTGAGCCCAAACTCTTAATGGCTACCAAGAATCATTTTTATAAACTTTACCAAAACCAGTGTTTCTAAATACTTCTCTATGAGAAAAGGGTACTTTGTACTGTCAGTAAATGAGAAAATAAGGAAGTGTAAAAGATGAGTCACCAAGCCACAGAGAAAGAAAATGTAGTGAGAGCAACCGCAGCACCCTCACTCGCTCTGTGGTCCTTCGATAGAGCGTAATGAAGTTTCCTGAAGCTGTGGCCTCCTACAAGAGATATATTCAGCTCACTAGTGCAGATGAAGGTTAAGGATATTTATTCCAGCTGCCCCAGATGTGCCTACATGACCAAACTATCCAATAAGCTTGTAATTTTAGTAAAGACATTTATCCTGATCTTACAAGTGTGACTTTAAGGCTTGAAGAGCTAAGCCTCACCTTCTCATAGGACTCAGGCGACAACGTACCTTCTGAGGATTTGAAGTGACTTGGCTGATGTCTGTGTTGAGAGCTAGGGCAGGAATCCTGGCATTGCTGTCTTGCAGGGCTGTCCTCTCCGTGTGTGGTATCCAAATCATTACAATACTCCCTGTGAATATCGGGATGGGGCAGATTCGAAGCAAAACCACCCTGGAAGCTGGGCCAGCTGAGCCCCAACAAGTAACACAGGAGCAAAATATTGAGCCAGAATGATGAGCAAGGGGGAAGACAGGGCTGTGCTGCTGAATTCTGACCAAAACCTATTTCTGTAGAAAACATTTGTGTTAAAAAACCAAAACAACAACAAAACAAAATGCAAAATGCAAACCAACCACAGACTGACATTACTGCTAACGTTACTAAAAGTTAAAGTGGGGGAAGTAGAAAGGAAAAGTTGATAGTGTGTGGTAGAGCAGCAATAACTTGTTTTTAAATCTTCTTTGCATCTGTGACCTCCTCCTTCACCTAAATTTGAACCTGTGCTTGCTCTTAATGGCACCTATCCTATGTCAGGTGAAGAGTCTCCCCTGGTAAACGCATCTTTCCAATAAAAGATGCTAAAAAGGAAGTTACTGTCGGAAGAGTCATGCTGATGAGAGGAACTGTAGGAAGCAGAGAAGAACTTGGCCTTGTGGGAAGGCAATATTTTCATTGTTCTGAGAGGGTTTCACAAATAACTAGGCATATACTTTGAAAATGTCCTTGACAGTGCCCCTTTAACCAACGAGAAAGCAGGCAAGCTCATGTTACAGCATCAGATATGCTGAGCAACTGGTGCGGAGGAAGTATTAATGCCCACAAATCTCCTGTGTAAAATCAAACACAGACAATTACCTTGGTTATGAACCATGGTGGTGTAAGAGGCTTCAGCTAGCAGCCTGTCCAGCTGCTCTTTGGCACAGATCCTGAACAGACCTTGTAGTTGGTCCTAAATCTTCAGATACTTTCCTCCTCCCCCACTTGCTTGGCTAGTAGCCCTTCTGATTACATGAAGCATTCATGCAGCTGCTGCAGTTTTGCTTTCCTTTGCAGTCAGTAAATATCCACTAAATATTGCATCATTATTTATCAACATGCAGCTGGTATGGAAAATGAACCTGTAAGAGCTCCCTCTCCTTTTGGGAGGAGGAAGAAGGGGTATGGGAGCAGAAAGATTCTCATGAGGAAAAGCTGAGCCGGCCAAATTGCCATTGACAAGCTCTCTCCCAGGCTTTCCCAGTAAAGCAGTGTAGGGTATAAGTGAAAGGGGGATATATCATCCTGAAGAAGAACTTCCTAGACAATTGCCATGTAGAATAGAGCTGTAATCAGGTGAAGAATGTGCTCCCTTCTGTTAGGAAGGGAAAGAGAGGAACTCACAAATACACCAGCCCCATCCCAGCCAATTCTGTTGCGCAAAGGCATCTCTTTGTATGTCTCTGTTACAGACCTCTGGTCTCCCTTGAAGAGATTTAATTAGCATGGGACAGAGCTCACTCCTTTCCCTATCCATGGACACTCTCTTCTTGACAAGGCCTGTTGTCAAAACTCCACTCATTTTTTTTCCTGCCATCCTTCTCACCCTGTAATTTATACATGTTTACCTGTGACCTTCTTCCCATGCCTTTGACATCCTTTGTGCCTAAGCTGCTCCAGAGATCGAGCAGAGGCATGTGTATATGAAGAGAGTGGGTAACGGATGAGTACACCCTCATGCTCCCTGGTTTGTGCTGGGAGCTGTGTACCATGCTCATTTCTGCATGGTACAAACGGTATTGCCAGACTGTTTGAAGCATTTAAGCTAATGAAACAAAGATTAGCATCTCAGAAGTCTATCAACAAAATTAGGAGGATTGGTTAAGGTTTTTTGTTTTGTTTTTGTTTGTTTTTTTCCCCCCCAGTATGTGTGTTTATAAATTATTAATGAAATCCAAGAATTTTGCAGTATATGCCTCTATTACTCCTGTATCACTCCTGTGTATGGCAGTGTATAAATTATTCCTATTATTGGCCCATGCTAATTGTCTCTTAAGAAGCTGACAATGAAAATGAGCTTTCTGTTCCTTACAGCAATGAAGCCCCACTACCACACCAAGCACGGGGCTGAGCTTAGCCTGCTCTCTACCTGTCCTACCTGCCTGAAATCTGCATTCCCCCTGCAAACTGCTTCACCTTCTGTAGGAGTGAGAAACCAGGGGAAAGCAACAGGAATACCCTGAGATAATAAAGAAAAATGCTGGGTATGAGGAGGTCTGGAAACCCACACCAGCCGTAACTCGACCTTTACGCTGGAATCAGCAGGAGATAAAGCTCTGGGGAAACAGGTCTGAAGGAGTGGTATGCAAGAAAAACCCATGTGCTGCTTCACAGAAAAATATTATCAACCTTCCTGTTCCTCCTCCAGAAGCAGCCACTTCTGATCCCTGAGATAAAACCCAACTGTTTTCTGTTGTTCTTCCTCTCTTAACCATGCTCTGCTCCCACAGCCTGCGGCAGTGTGCACAGGGGCTCAGGGAGGTGTCTTCCAGCTTCCTCCTCCTCCTCCTCCTCACCACCTTACTTGCTAACTCCGTCTCCTCCTGAGCATGATGTGCCTCCCCAGCCTCTCGTTTTCTACCCTTTTTCCATTGCTTGGGTGATACCAGTTTGGGGGATCTTCAGCCACAACATGCTCAGCTTTTCCTCATGAGAACCTTTCTGCTCCTGTACCCCTTCCTCCTCCTCCCAAGAGGAGAGGGAGATCTTACAGGTTTGTTTTCCAGACCAGCTGCATGTTGATAAATAATTATGCAATATTTAGTGGATATTTACTGACTGCAAAGGAAAGCAAGACTGCGGTGATCCGCAGAAAAACAAGGCAAGGATCATCTTTTCAAGCCTCGACAAAGGAGTTGTGTTGGATGACCAGCTCACAGGAGCATCTGTAGTGGAAACAGTTAACAGCTGTATTTAAAAAAACATGAACATGAGACTAAGGCAGAATATTTAAAAATAACTGTTCTTAATGTTGCTACGGAGACCTTTATTATAGCCATTGTACGTGATGTGCATCGATTATATTCTGTGTAGGTAACATTTCTCCCTCAGACTAGTAGAAGTTGACAATACTCCCACTTGTACAAGAAGTTATGTAGGAGCATACAGGTTGTGGAACTAAACAATGCAACAGAGGAGGTTTACTCTGTTTTTCAACTCTTAAAAATTGGTAAATGTGCAGTTTTAATACTCTATTAACAGTTTTTCACCCTTGCAGGTATCCCTTGTTTAATACGTTTTGTCTTTTCTAAAGCAAAAGCGCTTAGGATCATTGTAATTGGGGTGATAAAAACAGCAATCCTATTATAAAAATAAGGGTTATAATTCATATGGCTGGTGGGTCATGCATCTGGAGCTCCCTGGGTTAAATCTGAGCAGTTTCAACACATGGCATTCAAACAAAAACTGTATTGACTGCATTAAAGATTTTATTTGTCTTTAAGCCTAGTTGATTAAGTCAGAGTAGTAAAGGCAGAAAATGTATTGCTGGTGCTCATGTAGTTACATGGGCTGCTTTTTTAAAAAGCTTTTGAGAAAACGTTGCTGATCAAAAGTGGTTAAGTCAAAATCTTGGCAAAAACCCTCTAAGTTTTCATTACCATATTCTAAGCTTTACCCATTCCAATAAAAATAACAGTATTTGGAAATGCAGCCCTCACAGAACTTCGGTTTCACTTTTTATATGACAGTTTTCATCTTCCTGGCTTTTTTTTTTTTTTTTTTTAGTATTTACTTGGATTAAATAACCTTGTACAGATGACAAATTTTAGCAGAAATTATTCAGAAAGCCAAGCTTCTTTAGGGCTTATTTCAGAGAAGTTTTAAATTTCATACTGAAAATATTTACTTCAGTGTTTCCATTTGTTAAATGGAGAGCTCAATAAGCAAATTCAAATAGAAGCGTATAGGCTGCATTTCAGGCAGCTGTGGTTTTAGAGACATGCTTCTAAAATTATTGGAATAACTGAAATGTTGTAGGCTGGTAGTGGGAGGAATTCCTAATTTGCTGTGATACTGAGGACAACAGACAACTTCCTCACTTCTTTTAGCCCGCAGACTAGAATTTCACCTTGTCAGTCAATCCAGTAACCTCAGCATCACTCAGTGCCTGGGAAAAGAGAATGGAAATTGAACAGAACCAAAACTGTATGAATATACATGAGTTCTGCCTTCTGGCTTAACGAAGCTACAAGAATATAGTCTGCTCAAAAGTGGGGAAATGATTCTTCAGTTAAAAAGGATTTGAATTTGTTTCTTTGTTACTAGTTTGGAAGTGAACATGAAGAATACTGATTTAAATCATACTTCTGCCAGAGGTTTTTATTTATTTTTACTGAATATCCAAACATTAGAACAGCACCCTCCCCCTAATATTTTCCTATTTATTTCTAATACTTTCCTTGTCTAGGCAGTTCATTCAGCCCATTCCCCTGCAGTGTCTTACGCATAAACAAGGTAGAAAGCATGAAAAAGTGATGGCACAGCCTCAGTGTCTAAGGATAAAGCCAGATCTCTCTGTTACTACAGAGATAATATGATTTTCCAACTTGTAAAATGTTTGTGAAACTTTGAGTTGCTTCTGTCCTTTCAAAATGTCACTTTTTGAGTGTGAAACATGAGGTCGTGTCTCTGGGTGAATTTAAATTTGGCTGATGTTTGCCTTGCTCTGAACAGACTCTGAACAGAAGCAGGGCAGACAGCGGAGCATGAAACCAGACTATTAAATAAACTCTAGCAGGAGAAAGGCAGGAATTGTAACGTTATGCTTTCTCAGCTGAAATATGTTACTAATGGTATTTACAGAGATTTCAGTAATATAGGTGTTTGTCTTACCTAGTTTAAGAGAGTAACTTATATTATTAAAATATGTAGCCCAGATTGATATGTATATACATTACATATACATACATATGTATAGTTATTACAATATGTAGTCCAGATATGTGTGCAATGATCATTATTTGTTATTAAACATAGTCTTTGGGCCATGTCCTGAAGAAAAACTACTTGAGTTTGTGCAAAAATACGTTGTGAAGGGAATAAAACTACATGTGGAAAGATTAGCCATGGGATTCCGCATGCATCTTTTCATTCTCTGAATATAGAAGCATCAACACGGGCATGGGAAGCCTATTGTGAAAACCTGTTAGTAGGAAGGTATAGAAATGAGGATATGTAAATAAGTGTTTCTGTTTACCTTTCCCGAGCTTCCTGCCAATACAAAAGATCAAGCAACAAAGAGCCAATCTACTTTTCCATGCTCAAATGGCCTTGAGTTCATAGGAGGAATAGAGCTGAAATGGCCATCTTCCAGCTTTGCTGTGGGAACTGAGGAAACAGTTTCTTTACTTAGTGCTTGTCAGACTCATCTCTAAAGCAGATATTTTTTTTCCACCCCAGATTTATTTACATCAAAATGCTTGGTCTACCTTCCACTGCCTGGAACAAATTATTTTCATTTTAGTTTAAACTGTGAGGTTTGAAGGAGGGGGGCTGACCAAACAGGCAGGAATATGAAAGGATCTCTTCAGACATTTGTGAAAGGTTCAGCTCCACAAACAGGCTGATGTGTGCTTAGATGGAAAGCTTTTACTTACAGCTGCATGCTGATGCCTCTAAGCACTGAGACACCCAAGGAGTCCCCGAGTGGCAGTACACAGGCATGCCTGCCTAGCACACTTCCACACACCACACCCTCTCCAGAGAGTAAGCAGATGAGCTTTCCAGTAATTTATTTTTTTTCTTTTAGTGTCTTGATACCATGTATGAAACTTAGAGGCAATCAAAGAGGTAAAAGTGAATAACAGAGAAATCACAGAATCTTCCTTTTCCAAGGAACCTCACAGATCTGGGATAAAATTTCTGAGATACTCCCACTGGCTTGGAGAATTGGGGCAGCTTCTCTTAAATTCCCTACTGTCCCCTTATTTAGGTTTTCTCTCCAGCTGAGCCAGCGTCAGGATACACAGGAGCTGCAAGCAGCTAGAGAAACCCAAGACGTGCCCCGGCATGTCACCGATCCCAGGACTGTAGCTGGTGAAATTGGATTACTGAGTATTTGCACGAGTAAGCACTCTCCTGAGATTGGGACACAGCTCTCGGGCTCAGATTGTTGAAGTGACAGGCAGTTCTTTCCCACTCTCCCCGTGCAGCCCTTTGCCCCCTCCCTTTACAGCCATAAGGGGTAAAAAAGAGTCTCAGTTCTGCACTGAAATGGCTGCAGCACGGACACGTGTTCAGCTCTGACCTTACCGCAGGGGTGGTAACCTCCAGCAGATGGGAGGAAGCTTCTCGCCGTGGCCTGCTTTGGCTGAGCTTATCTGGAGGCTAATGAGACAGAGCAGACACTCTGTGCCCGGCTGCTGCTGGGACCCGAGGCAGAAACCTCAGCCCAGCCACCGCGCAAGCCGTGAAAGCAACCAACTACCTGCGGACCGATGCAGGGAATTACACTTTTAATGAAGGGCAAGTGAGCCACAAAGCCTCACAGGGACCCTCATCTCAAAAATTACGTTCATCCCTGAAGTGTGTATTAACTCTTTAGCCATTGAACCCTTAAACAAACTCAAAATTGCTTTTTAATGCAGTTTCTTGAAGCCTTTCCATCAGCCAGAGGCTGCTTCAGGCTAATCCAGGGAGGGAGCCAAGTATCAAAAAAAAATAATATGAGGTTGTGGAATATCTAAAACATATTGATCAGTGTAATTACACTTGAAATGTATTAGGCAAAGTAGCTAAAACAATCTCCACTCTGAGAAAGATGATTTGGGAGTGTGCAAGAGGGCCTCGGGGAGGCTGACACTAATTCTTATGAGGGATGGTGCATCTGCTTCAGAGTACATAAGGAAAAGGTACTTGAGCGAACACTAAATGACAAGTGTGATAATAACTATCCCAAACATATCACTTGCTGAAGCTTAAGCAAAGTAGCATTTTCATGAATACCAGAAGTCAGCAAAGCAGATGCAGTAAGAAGTGAAATACATGTGACAAACCTCACTTGCATCTGCGATTTCAGTAACAGTTTCTGGACTTAAAGTAACAGCAGGCAGGGAATAAAGGAAATTTTCAGTTTGCCTTGGACACTGGCAATGTAAACAAGCCTGAATTTGTTATATTTAAACTTAAAATGTTTTTTTTTTTAAATCTTGGAAAAGTTATCTCAGTATTACAGTTGTTAAGTGGAGGATCTTGTTTCATAAAATAAAAGCAAGGGTCTGGGTGAGATAGTAACAGAATCTCTAATTAAGAGACAGGATACTTTAAGCTTGAACACGAGCCTCTTGAAGTAAGTATCCAAAGCACCTTTGCATCCAAAATGTTAAGCTCTTGATTAAACAAGCAGAACATACTTTTGATGATAATTAAAGATGAGTTTCAGTCAAAATACTGGATTTGTATTTGGGCCAACCTAAGCCTTGGATGCAAACCCTCAATCTCTTTTTTGTTTTGACATGTCCCGATCCAAACCATTTGGGCTTTAAGCCACTATCACTAACCAGCTCAAGTGCTTTACTTGTTGCATGTAGGATTGCAAAGCTGTTCCTAACCAGCCAGAGCATCCCTGTTGTGAGACAGATCATATTAGGCTGGTAAATTGAGACACAAAGTTTAAAAAGGCTCTTTTTTTCAGAAGTGAATGTAAGTTTGGGGTATCTGCATCTTTGGGCAGCCAACGGACAATTTTCTTTCTGTTGCTGCACGCAGTGTTTACAATTCCAAAGTAAACTCTGCAGTTTCTCATTAGCTCTGAAAATTGAGGTTTAGGAGTCTCAGGTAGGATCCAAAAAGCAGCATTTAAAATGCAATCTAATACTGAAAACTGGGGTCTGGCTTCTTTTTCTGAATCGGTATGGAGTCACTTCTAGACAAGAATAAAACCCCCTAAAATTCTTCAGTGCCATGCCTAAAAATAACTAAAAGTTGGAGGGTCAGATTTTTCAGTAGGATAAATGGATGCATTGAACTCAATGGATCCAGCAATTCGATACAGTTAATGACGCTGGCAGTTCTCTATGGCACTAATATAGCCTAAATACGATTAAGTCACCCAAACCGTGTTTTTTTCCTTCACTTTTGAGTGGAGGAAATTAGCTCATGACAGTGAAATGTACTTGAGGGATTTGGAAAGGAATACTGAGCCACAAGAGATGGACTGTCCACTGTGCAATGGGCTCAGAGGGGTCATGACAGTGGAGTTCCTCCAGGTGAGTGGAACAGAAGTCTTCTCAGGGACCAGCTGGAGGTGGGGTGAGCCCTTCTGCCAGCACTGGGAGCAGACTCATACTGCAACCTGCCTCTTCAAAGGCAGAATTAAAAAAATAGAATAGATGGCATCAAAGGAAATCACACATGATCTAAAGCCTCAGTGTTTTTAAAGAGGTTCACTCCAATAAAGTGTAAGATCACCTGATAAAAAGATGACCTTGTGCTTGGCAGAGTTCAGAACTAGAACTGGAAGCAGTCCTAATCACTGCTTTTCTTTCTTTTCTTTTTTCTTTTCTTTCCTTTTCTTTTCTCTTTTTCTTTTCTTTTCTTTTCTTTTCTTTTCTTTTCTTTTCTTTTCTTTTCTTTTCTTTTCTTTTCTTTTCTTTTCTTTTCTTTTCTTTTCTTTTCTTTTCTTTTCTTTTCTTTTCTTTTCTTTTCTTTTCTTTTCTTTTCTTTTCTTTTCTTTTCTCCTCTCTTCTCTTTTTTCTTCTTTTCTCTTCTCTTCTTTTCTCTTCTTTTCTTTTCTCTTCTTTTCTCTTCTTTTCTCTTATCTTCTTTTCTCTTCTTTTTTCTTTTCTTTTCAACATGTCTTCAGAATTGGACCAGACCAGCTGCTCTCTGTGCAGTGCATCCTGTCTGAAATGACACGTAGACACTTGAGGACAGTTAGAGCGAAGGACACCCCTCCAGCAGTCTGTCACCAGTGTAACTTCCAGTAATCTTCGTATCGAATAGCCTTCAAAGGATCTTTTTTCCTCAGAAATTTACCTAAACACTTCCTAAATCCTGTTTCATGCAGCACCATGAGAATGATCATTTAATTTTGGTCTCTAAGACATGTAATACAAAGACAATAGGGGGCCCAGGGAAGAATGAAACATCTTTGCCAAGAGATATTACAAAAGCAGGCAACGACTCCAGTCCGATGATGAAGAAAATGATGAAAACCACTCATTACAAAACAATCCAGCATTTCCTGCTTTGAAAAATAATCTGTTGAGACTACCTTGCAGTTTTGGAAAAAGAACTCACCTGTAATCACTTTTCTACCCTTGCAATATGGATGTTTCTTTCCCCAGCACCATGATGTGAAGCACATTTGAAGTGTGCCTCTTTGACTGGTCCTACTATCTGGGGTTAACTAAAAATGCTCTTAAAGCCAAAGGTTTGGATCAGTCATGAATGAGATGAACCAAGACAAATGTTCCCAGGCTGTCACTACTCTTTGCTTAGAACAGGAGAATTGGCTCAAACCCATGTCCCCTTTGTGAATTTATGCTCCCTGTTCTCTACTAAATTACTGGGCTCTATGTATTTTGCAATCTTTGCACACCGTCACTGCTGCAATCTCCTGCAAAATGTTGAAAATTGCTTTTAAAATTCTACACTTACAGATTTGTTGCCATCATGTCCTGAAGTGATTTGCAAAAGAAAACAATATTGTCCTTGTTGAAATATAGGTGAAATATCCCTTTTAATACACTCTCCCCTAGTACCTTTGAAAAAAAATCAAATATACATACAGACTCTACCTTTTTTGCATTCTATATAATAATTTCCAGCTGTTCAAAGTGCAAATAGTTGAGTATATTCTACAAAGCTCTCTGTAACCACAGTGGAAATTGGTGAAATTGCATACACCTTTCTATTTAAACAGACTTCAAGAAAATGCAAATAGCAACTTCCAAATTGAACCCTAAGTAAAATATGCTCTTAAAGGCCATTTTTAGATGGTATTAAGATGAACCTTTTTTTTTTCTCCTCTCTCTGATAAATTTAAGTAATTTTCTTTTCTCTCTTATTTCAATCCTATTTTCAGTTATATCACGTTTTTTGCACATCCTTTTTGTATTCATATTAGCACATTTGCTGCTATTTTCCTTTCTTCATTCATTCTCATTGAAAATGCTAACACATGCTCAATTCTCATACTTCAGAACGTGCCTTTAAGATAACACAGCTCCTGCTGAAAACATTCCTGGGAGAGGAGAAAAGCGATTACTGGGCTGAACATTTCAGAGGCTCTTAAGCTGCCCATCAGGTGCACAAAATGTGCCAAATTTCCTATTCTGCTTGTTTAACAGAAGAAAATACTCAATTGAGACATCTGCAACACAACTTCTTTTTTCTCCTGCTCTCCCTCCTGACCCAAAACCAAGGCTGCTATTGCCTTTCTGAATATATTACTCCTTATCTGAAAAGCCATTTAGTTGCAAATCCCAAACCTTTCCATTCTTACTGCGTATGTCTGTGTTAGCCACGGTAAAGGCCCGTAACAGAGCAGTTCAAATGTTGGACTAATGACCTCTCTGGTATTTCTATAGAAATGCTCTGTTAAACACCCAGGCATTTCAGCTTTTAGTCACAAGACCTATAAAAAATTCATACTCTGAATCTCTAGTTTCAAACCACAGCGCTGCATCATTAAGAGCTTTTCAATCCTCCCACCCCACAGACTTCACAAAGGGGGAGGGGGAAGGGGGCTTTTATCTTCCTGGCATTTAAATTTCACATTTTCTTCCCTTCTTGTTTGCATTTTTAAATAGTTCTGGAGGTTGGAAAAAAAAAAAAAATCAGCAATGTGAACCTGAGTTTCCTTTTATTAAACTATATTATCTGAGAATCTCTTACTAAATACTGAACTAAAAATTAAAACAGGTGTAAAAACCAAGCTTTATCATTTAAGTAACTTTTGTCTTAATTGTTGCTGTCTTTCAGAAATTATAAAACTTCTATTTCAAGACTAAAAGAAAAGATTACCCCTGACACAGGGAAGCACCTGAAAAAACAATGCGCAGCTGTCATAGTACATTCTCCAGCAGTACGTGCAGCTTCAGTCTGGCCTTTAAATGAGTTTCCTGGATTAGAATAACAGGTTTTTTGGAAGTATGTTTATATTTTCCAGTAAAAATATGGTTACAGAGCGCCTCTCCTATGAAGATAGCCTGAGAGAGGTGGGGTTGTTCAGCCTGGAGAACAGAAGGCTCTGAGGGGACCATATAGCTGCTGTCCAGTATCTGAAAGGTGCCTGGAAGAAAGCTGGGGAAGAAATGTTCACAAGGGCACGTAGCAACAGGACGAGGGGTAATGGTTTTAAACTAGAAAAGGGTAGATTTAGGTTGGATATTAGGAAAAAGTTCTTCAATATGAGGGTGGTGGATCATCAGAACAGGTTGCCCAGAGAGGCAGTGGAGGTCCCATCCCTGGAGATAGTCAAGGTCGGGCCTGATGTGGCTCTGAGCAACCTGATCTGGTTGAAGATGTCCCTGCTCACTGCAGGGGGGTTGGACTAGATGAGCTTTAAAGGTCCCTTCAGTCCCAGTACATTCTATGATTGTATGACATTTCTGTAAACCAAATTTGAATATAACGTGTCTTCTGGGTTAGTCTCTCAAAACAGCTCTTTCTGAAGCATCTCCACGCATGTTCTTCCCACTCACTGTAGCCCCGCCTCATGTCACATTTCTTGTTCTATCTTTGTCCACTGCTTTTAAAGCAATTTTTATAACTGTCTGTTCTTCCTGGCCCGCAGTTGCCACTGGCCCTGCCTCCTGCACAGATTCCATCTGTTGCTTCCCCTGAAAGGGTTATGGGCACTCTGGGAGGTGAGATGTCCTCCTCTCCTTATCTTTCTGATCCCAACGAAGCTGCAGTCTGTCCTACAAAGAAACCGCTGTCCTTGTTTGATCCAGCAGTTCAGTCCTACGCACCAGACAACAGCGATCTCACCTACATCACAGACTGAAATATCATGATGTTTTGCCAATTCCTCAGCTTTCTTTTCTTCATTTTCCTTTCCTCTGTATGCTTGGCTGGGTTTATTTTTTTTTTTTACTTCATTTATTCAACGGCAGCTTTTAAGCATTAGTTGAAGAGGATGGAAACAGATTTGTGTCTTGTCAGCAATGATACCAGAGCTTGACAAAACGTCACTTCTGGAGTATTTTTAAAATTTGCTAAAAGCACCTCTCAAAACCGGGGAGAGAGGAGGCTCTAAGGTCACAGAACCCCCACGCACAGGGATTTTCTCTCTCTTTGCACCTCCAGAGCGATTTTACGGAAACAATCACCATCCACCTGCCCAATTCTGAAGAGACGAAACGTCCTTTCTCTCTCCCCACTCCTCGTACGTTCCTTGGGCAACGCAGCGCCCAGTGACACCGGTCACCTTCCCTCAGGCGGGACGCGCTCCCGCTCCCGCTCCCTCCCCCGCTCAGCAGTGACGCCGGAGAGGGTGACCCCGGCACCCCCCTGACTGACAGTGACCGGCGCTCAGGGGAACGCCCCAGCCCAGCTCGCCATCAGCCGATCCCCGCCACCGCCCCATCCCAGCCCGCCATCAGCCGGTCGTGCCCTCAGCCCGTCGGGCTCCCCTCAGCGAAGGGGGGAGGCGCTCCCCCGTGCGCATGCGCTCATCGCGCAGTGACGCCACACAGCGCCGTGACATGCCCGGCGAAGCCTTTCCGGCTCCGCCAATAGAGCCGCGCGGAAGGGAGGGCCGAGCTGCCGTTGGCTGTCCCCGCCCCGGCCCCGCCCCCTGCCCGCCGCCGCGGAGAGGGCGGTGGGGGGACCCGGATGAGGCGGCCCTGGGCGGCCGCGGCCGTTAAACGCCGGCCTGCGGGCGCGGCCCCCGCTCTGGCGGCGGCTCGGTGAGGGCAGCTCGGCAAGGATGCTGCTGGTCTGTGTGAGCCTGCTCTCGGCGCTGGCCGGCTGCTTCCTCACGCTTCTGCTGCAGCTCCTGCTTCTCTACAGGAAGAAACCGGAGCCCCCCGGGGCGGACGAAGCCTCTGACGGCCTCGTCTACGCCCGCGTCGCGCCCGACTGCAGCCTCAGGGACTACCTCCAGGGTTCGGAGCCGGCCGGCAGCCAAGCGTCTCCGGAGCTGGCCCCTGGCCCGGCCCCGGCCTCAGCGCCGGCCGCCGCAGCAGCTCCTGCCGCCGCCCCAGGCCCGGAGCCCAGCGCCAAGCAGCCGCCGCCGCAGCAGCAGCCAGAGCCCCCTCCGACCCCCTCCTCCCGCGAGGAGACGTGCCACTTCCTCAATGCTATCTTCCTGTTCCTCTTCAGGGAGCTCAGGGACACGGCCCTGGTCAGGAACTGGGTCACCAAAAAGATCAAGGTGGAGTTTGAGGAGCTGCTCCAGGCCAAGGTGGCGGGGAGGATGCTGGAGGGGCTCAGCCTCAGGGACGTCTCTCTCGGCAGCGTCCTGCCTGTCTTCAAAGCTATCAAGCTCATTCGGCCGGTGGTCTGCAACGAAGAGGGCTGCCCCGAGGAGCTGGGCTTTGAGGTGGACCTGGAGTACAATGGTGGCTTCCACTTGGCCATCGATGCCGACCTGTTCTTTGGCAGGTCAGCCTACCTCTTTGTCAAGATCTCCCGGGTGATGGGGAAGCTGAAGCTGGTCTTCACGCGCGTGCCCTTCACACACTGGTCCTTCTCTTTTATGGATGACCCTGTGATACTCTTTGAAGTGAAGTCTCAGTTTGAAGGGAGGCCCTTGCCTCAGCTCACTTCCATCATTATCAACCAGTTCAAGAAGGTTATTAAGCGCAAGCACACCATACCCAATTATAAAATCAGGTAAGATGTCCTGCGTCCTCAGGGTTACTTTGGATGGTGTGCATTAGAATTGCTGTTTTACACTTACTAGGTAAAAGTAGATTGCTGTTGGCCCTTCTGCAGTAGGAGTGCTTGTAGATTGCTTGTTTGATATCAAAAGCTTGCCGTGAAGGCAAGCATTGTTTTCTGTTTGTAATAGGTGAAGAAGCCATCGCACAGTGAGATTGTGATGTGCCCCAAACTACGTGTAACTAAATGGCAGAATTAGTAGGTATCAAAATGTTGGGATCCTGTCAGGTGTCCAATGACAGGACCATAGTATCCCTCTTTGGAAAAGGTAGAAGGATGGCTCTGTGGGCAGCATGTGGGTTTGGGGTGTCCTTTGCCCAAGCTCCTGCCACTGGTGAGCCACCTGGGCAAGACTTGTGGCTTGTGCTTACCTGTAGAGATAAGGTGGTTGTTACTTACTATGAGAAAGGAAGGATACAGTTCACTCCCTAGGGAATATTTTTGGGATCCCATGATAGATGGTGTCCTCTTTCTGGTTTCCTAAATTTCTTCTATAACTTCAGGGAAATCTAAAAAGTTGTTAAGAGAATTATTGCCACTATTGTGAGAAGTAAAACTTTAGGACACTTCTTTGGTTTTTGGTTCTTTGGGGTTTTTTTGTGAGATAATATGTTTTCTTTTATAAATGCACACACTGTAGCACAAACTGCAGTATATAGTGAAGGTAATTAAATGTTCAGTGATATTTCTGTATCAGAAGTGGCAAGTGGCATCTTTACTTTGACTACACCCTCATTTCTGATTAAAAGATATTGGATGTCTTGCCACTGTTCAGGTACCATGTTCCCTTTATGTCCTGTGTTTTACACCTCTTAGAATACTGTGTTTTCTTTCCCTTTTGTTTATTCTTTATAGCTTATATTACGTGTTAAGAAAGGATTTTTGTTTTGTTTACTGCATTCTTCTGCAATAAGCCTTTTCTCTGAAATTCATCAGAGATGAGTAACTGCAAATGCCTACTTGAATTTTGAAGTGTAATTAGCTTTGCAGTGATGTAACTTTTAAAGCCTTTAGCTGGTTCTTCTGCAATTAAATTTATAAGAGTTTTCATGAAAGTGGATGTGTAAAATATCCAAGATTTGGAAAGCCCTGACAGCAATAAGTAGTTTCTTTGAGTGATGTGATCCTTTCAGATTTTGAGGCAGTGGATCGCTCTATTCTGGAAAGCAATTCCTGGGCAGCAGGGAAGCTGTCAAGAGCAAGTTTGCTTCCATTCTCTTACAGTGTTGGAAAGAGGTGGAAGCTGTTAACTGTGGAGAAGAGCCTGAAGGAGAGGCTGGGACAGCACAGTCGTGGTGCAGAGCGAGTGCTCTCGGCATACCTAGAAAGAGCCAGCAGAGCAAACGATCTTACTCTCGAGACAAGTTTTTAGGGTGCCTGTAGAACCAGTGATGAAGAGCAGCAATTCTTCCTCTGCTCCCCTTCAGCAGAGGAAGACAAACATCTTCCTCCTTCCTGTGGGAGATGCACCTGAGCAGGAGGGTGCTCTCGTCATTTAGTTAGAGTTAACGAATTTTTCATGTATTTTTCAAACTTCCTGTGCCAGAAAGAATGAATGAGGCATGAGTGAGCCAATGATGTGTTAAGGGGATTGGAGGGGAAAATGAGGAAAGAAGCAGAGCACAGTGTTCAGGGGATTAATGAGTAGAAGTGTGAGGATAGAAGGTAACTGATTCTGAGAACAATATAGGAAACATAAATTATTTTAAAAAGTTTAAGTTATAAGGAGTTGTAAATTTGTGAATGCTTGAGAGGGAAATACAGTAGCATAGTTGGTTTTCACACTAGATAGTAGGCTGGTAGCACAGGGTGGCAAATATTCAGTGAAACTGTCCAACCCTGTATTTGGTGCTTTTGACCTTTAAATTTTATGCTGTGTTCTGAACATGTCATTCTGAATCACTGTGTTGTGAACGGGGAAGGCAGGGCACTAAGCTTAATGTTTGTTAATTAAATTGTCCTAAAGAAGGAAGATTGGGTCATTGGTGTCCTAACTGTCTGGAACTTTGCCTTCAAAGCTTCAAGTGGGAACACAGATCCCTGCATGGGAACCTTTAGCTGTCCACAGTTGCCCTGGTTTTGTGGAGCACAGACTGAAAACACGTATTCTCCAGCAGCGTGTCTCAGATGACTTTATGCAAATAAATCCCTAGAGAGCAGCGCTTGGTAACAGCTGAGTCATAACAATACACTCTTAAGTGGTGGCAAAATTGAGACATTATGCTTTAGACAGTATGGAGAACTGATTTGGAAAATCAGCCCCATGCTGATAAAATGCAAAACTTGTTATTTTTAATAGAATTCGTAAGAATATGTTGGTTTGGGATTATGGTATGTTAATATATTCCTTAGCAAAGAATGATGTATAGGAAGGAGTCAGGAGAGTTTCACAACGGCTTAATAACCTGTTACCTTATTTAAAGCTTAACAGTTTCTCATCTACAGGGAATGTGCTTATCCTTTCTCCATATTTTTCCTATGGCCTGTATGCCTTTTGTTTAAGTACATAATCAGTATTTGGTTCCCTCTGTAGTTCAAAACCTTTTTGATGTCTTCCTGCTCTTGCTTAAGTAACTCTGTGAATGAATCTTTGAATGGCAGTAATTACAACCTTGTAAACAAAATCACTTGGAGTGTGAGGAGCTCTCTTTTCAACTGGTTAAAAGGGGCACTTTGTTACCCTGCTAGCTTCCAGATTGAAGTCCACAAAGGAGTTTTTATCTTGTTTCAAAATGTTAAGTAGCATTAAAAATTAAAATATGCCATTTTCTTTGTATTTTGTATCAGGCAACTTTTAGGGGTTATTACTTGGTAGCAAGTGGCACAGGAAGGGAACTTTTGCCAATAGTTGATTTTGAATGTCCTATAACTAAGTTTGTGTAAAGCAGATTCCCCTCCTCCTCTGTTATTTAATTATAAAATACTCATTAAAAAATGTACTTTGTCTTCACATATGTATTATCTGTTGCTTCAGCCAAATTACTACACATGTACTTTTGTATCCTTTCCAGTTACATACAAAATTTTACACAGCAAAACAGTGATTAGTAAGATGGTCTTGTTTTGTATCATCCATTGCTTAGAGTGACTTTGTGTGATGTGCAGAACTGTAGCTTGAAAGTGGAAGAAGGCATCTTGCATTCCTGATGCACTCTTAAGTGTCTGTGAGGGGAGGCAATGCAGACTGTTAAGTGCGTTTTAAAGTTTGCCTGACATTTTATGTACAATTTTCTCCATAAAAGCAATTGTCTACTAATTGAAAAAGGAGTGATGCACTTTATGTCTAAACAAATAAGTAGTAATTTGTGTTTTATTCCAATAGTGTGTAATCACTGTTCTTTGGCTCTTTCAGAAATGTGTTTGTCTTGCAAAACACTCTGTTTTGAAGCTGCTCTGTTACTAAATGGTGTTTGCTATCTGATAGAGTAGAATTTGGTTAAATTTTTGGAAGCAAGGCTGCTGGTAAAATTCAGTGAATGGTAGGCTTTTTTCTAAGTCACCATTGATAAAGTATTAGTGCAATTCAATTGATAGTGACAAGACTTACTACTTTTTTAATAGTTGACTTTAAACTTATTGCATTTGTTGCTTTGTAATAGAAATGCAAATGGCTTTTCTGAAAACATTCTGGTCTGTCAGAAGTTTCTTGTTCAAATGTGGGGAAGATCTAAATTAACTTTTTTTTTTCCTCCAATATGCATGAGTTCTGGTGCACTCTTGAGAAACTAAATAACTGTGAGTCAGATCACTTGTTTTGGCTAGTAAAGCAATAAGGAATTATAGGTATTATTTATTTGGCTCTATGTACTCCATAACTTTATTTTGACTTGAATTAACTGTGAAAATATACCTTTTTTTAGTTCTAAGACAAGTTGGCCAGTGGGTGGAGCTTGAGAATGAGCATGGAAAACCTTGACGACCCTGTTGGTTGGTTGTGATGTCAACTCTTGGTGTTCTGCAGGGCAGCCACTGACCCACCAGCTGTGTCTTGCTGTCCCCAAATCTCTAATGCTGGCACTCTTAGGAACCGTATTCAGTCAGTCTTGCGCATCAGCAAGGATTGACTTGACACTGTATTTTTCATGTAGGTTTCTTTTCCTAGAGCCAGGATGGTAGATGCTAATTATCAGCACAAAAGAGTTTTTCTAGTGGCCTGGATCCAACCTTTGATTTTTTTCATTGTATAGACTCAAATAGTTCTTTAAAAATAGTACTATAGACACTGGTTATGTTGGTTTTAACTTTCTGTATTATGTCCATTTAATAGTAGGATCAAGTGGTTAACACTGAGTGGTTGTTACTACCATTGCCACAGTGTGTTTAATATTTAAACACACGTATTAAGGATTATTTCAGGTGAATGTCTCCTTGCTTGCTTGTGCTGTTGCAGTGGTCACAGGTTCATCTCCGTTAGCTCTCTAATGAGCTGTGCCTTGCTCATTAACCTAGTATTAAGCTGCTTATTGGTGGTGACCTTGATATCCCCCCCCATCATGTCAGGTATGTAGGTACACTAATTTGTCTAGTCTATTCTTAATGGGCATCTGTAGTTTTGTTTTGAACAGGTCTTGATCTTGCTTTGCATAGGCTTTGGTTTTTGGGTTCTTTCTAGACAATAAAAATAGAATTTGCCATAATGATGATACAAAGCCCTTTGTGTGTATGTAAAGGGTGAGGAGGAAGTACTTGCAGTCTGGTTTCCCTCCAGAATTTAATTTCCTGGTATTTCTTAATCAATGATGTAAAAAATCTGACAGCTGCTGGTTTGGTTTTTTTTTTTCTAAATTTAAGGTCTTGCAAGTTCATCCCTTTAGATTCTAAGCAGATTAGGTATTGCCTAGGCAGTGAGTTCTGTGTATTTTAAGAATACTTGGTTTTTCAATTTGTTAAATTCAAAAAATTTAACATTTTTAATTGATACTAGCTGGTTTGAGAAACTATATTTTGCTTTATTTTAATGCATGCTGCAACAGAGCAGAATAACTATTTTGGAAGTAATCTCACAAAGGATTACTCCTAACATTTCTATATCAGGTATTTAGATGACCTCCTGAGGTCTCTCCCAACATGAATTATTGTTGGAACTGATCAATTGCAATATAGTTAGTCATGTTAAATAGTTTTATGCTTTATTTGGAAGCTGGGGCTATATTGAATTTCACTGGGAAGAACCATTAGACAAGACTAATTTACCATTATAGAATGCGATTTGAGAGCTACACAGCACTTTCTTATTTTTGGCAAAACTTAAGCTAAGGAGTAATGTAAGTAGCTATTGATTTGAAGTGTGTTTTATAATAGAAATGACTTCATAATATGGTAAGAGAGGTATTGGAGAAAGTATAAAATTTTAAAAAGTGTGTATTATTCGTACAATGGGGTTATACTCACAAATACCAGAAATAATCATAAGGATTGGGATTGTGAGCACGTGTTAACTTCAGAAATCAGCAGCTGGCAGAGATAACATCCTTTCTCTACAGCTTCTGCCAAGGGAGAGGATATGGAGATTGTTTTCCTGAGTGGATTTCTACTGTAGCTGTGATAAGAATCTCTCTTACTAGATAGATCTATAAGACACTCCTGGTTGAAGTTCTCTTTCCTGTTGCTGCTGAAAGGAAAAAGGAGGGGGTTTTTTTTACCATTTTTTAATATCATGCCTATTCTAGGTGCAAAAATCTCGTATACAGAATCATTTAAAAAAGAACCCCAGGATTGGAGTCTTTTTCTGCCCTGCAAAAACTGATGGTAAAGCAGCACTGTGATACTTGTGGGTTTTCAGACTGTTCCAGAGAGGTAATGCTCTGAATGATGCCAGCAGAAAGAATTCAGCTAATGGCAAAGGGACAATATCTGGAATCAGTAGATCTGTCTGCAGACAGTAGTTTCATGCTTGGAAGATTATCTTTGTACTGCATGGATAAGTAGTTTTTCTTATTCATACAGCAGTTAGATAAATGGTTCTATAGGCAACCTAACAGCAGTAAACAAAACCAAACCCTGGAACATTAAGTATTTTCTTCAAGTATGTGTAGAAAGCAGCTTGTTGCAGTGCAGAGCTTTTACTGTCTTTATTTTGGGAGTGGTCTCAGACATACATTCTCACTAAATATATGTTTCTTCAGATTAAATGGAAGTATTTGGTACAAAGTATGTATGTAAATCTCCTTGTGTAGATAGCAAGTTCAAACCCCATTGGTTCTAGGGTGTTTGAAACCATTTAGTCTTCTTCCCCTACTCCAGCACTTCGTGGGCTTTCATGCTGGAAAGATCTAATTCTGAAAATATGCCAGTTTGAAACTTTTTCTGTATACAGTCATATTGAATGAATGATGAGCTACGTACTGGACATCTCCCAGGATACAGGTGGTATTCTTTTCAGGTTAGGAGTGAGCTTTTTCCTATGATTAGTTAACAAATATTACGTTTTCTTTTCTTACCTGCAAGGGTGAGGAACTAATACAACACTGACTTGAGATGGATTAGTGAACAAGCTAGGAAACCTGAGGTATAGTTGGGACAAAAAAAAAAATCTTAGTTGGAAGGAGAGGTGAATGAAGACATAAAAGAATAAGTTTTGGTGATTACTGTTTGTGTTTGCTGCAGATAGCAATCCAATCAGCATTAAAGTTAATTGGTCTGACAAGAAAATAAAACCTTCTTCAACTTCTCTTACTTGAAGCAGTATATAAAAGATTCTTTGTGCAATAATAATGGAAAGAAAATTACCTAATTTAACACCTTTGCTGTTTTGTATTTAAAAAATACTTGATCTTAGTTCTGCAGTGAACTTTGATGTGGATAGTAAATGAAGGCTCTGAAAAATCTGGTAAGATTTATTTGACACTTCATGGTGTTCTGCATGCACTAGCATTGAAACTTTGTGTTTCTAGTTATTTGAACTCTGACCTGGAACATTTTAAGCTGATCTCGTTGCTCAGTGAGAACACAAATACTTTTTTTTAAAAATTCAGTTGTCAGAATTTGTTTTGCTTTCAACTACTTGAAATAAAATATGAAATAAGCAGTAGTACTTTTTATTTTTTGAAAGGTAACTTATTTCAAAGTAAATATAGGGCGTATAGGAGTTAAATCATGTTACTGAACTATAGGCATCTAACAAATGTCCAAGTTTGGCTCTGAGCCTGTCTCTTGGAGCAGGTAGCTGTGTTCAAGCACTAGAGTTGGGTCTTCTGAATCACCTTCTATGGACTGTATTATGATTTTTAGCTTCTGTGGGTAGATTGTGTGACTGATGTTCCCTACCTGTCACACAAAACCGAACGCTGGATTCTCCTTGAAGGAGATTGCTTCACAGAACAGAGGCACAAAATTCACCTGTAAAAATGGGTAGCTAATACAGCTCTCGGTAGCTCCTTTGCTGTCAAAATGTACGAGTCCCTGGTAGAACCTATTTTATATATATTAAGCATGTGAAATAATTCACATTTTTATTAGCAAATGGTACTTGATCAGAAAGCTACTAAATAAGCAGCCTGGATAAGGGCAGTAGGTTTTAGTAATAGGTGTGGTAGAACAGTGTGGTGCTCCAGTGATGGTGAAGCTTAGTCTCAGGCTGCTGATTTCACTATTGGAGCTCGCCCTTTCATGTTTCTGGGTTTTTATGGGGAACTGCTTATTCTGCATTCCTGCAGAGATTGCCTGAAGTCACCTGATATGCTCCCGTGTTTACAGTTCATGTTCACACTTGTTTGATTTAAAACTCTTTCAACACTTGGTTATTCTTTATATTATTGTTCTTTAGAGAATGACAAGATGCTTTTAAATTTAAACTTCTAGGATTAATAAGCTTTATTGTCTAGAATTACTATGGAGAGATTGTTATATACAGATGTGGTTTGTTAATTTAATACATAATTTGTGCCACCCTAGTCTACTAAAATCCATTAATTGCAGAACTACAAAAACCTTTGCATGATGATCTCAAACTGTGCTTTTGTCCAGAAGAAAGCAGTGATCCATTATTATAAATGTTAGCTGGGAACAATTAGCTTTTTGAGCAAGTTCCATTCTGCATGATACATCAATATCAATATTTTATATAATTAAGAAAAAATGCTCTACTGAAAGTGTTTGTTTTGATGTTTGCTTGTTCATAACAGTGGATAAATTCTCATTTTGGAAATGAGTGTGGATGCCAGTTTGTGTGAAGAGGATTTGGGATTCATTATTTTATAAACATTTGTTGGGTTAATTGTGACATACTAAACTGAACACAGAATTCATAAATAATTTCTTTGAGTAGTTTCTGCTGCAGTCACTGAGTTTCTGGTTAGACTAAAGAATTTACTGCTGGAATGGCACTCAGCTTTGTTGAAAGACAGGAGTAAGATCCACACAGGTTTCAGAAACCTTTCCTGTTATTATTAACTTTCCTTGTTTAACAAATCACAGTTGTTTCACAAGCCAGTCGAATGTAGGTGAGCATTCAGACCTTCACAGTGTCCAAAGATCCCAGCCAGCATATCTAGTAAATTAGTGAAAAGAGTCTGCAATGAAGACTTGAGTTGACAGATATCTCTGTGTTACAAAGAAAGTTTCTACAGTACAGTTAAAGTGTCCAACTGGCAGTGAAATGGTTGTGTATGCGATGTCAAGGATTGCAAGTGCTCCTAAATTGCTCTGTCCAGCAAACTGGGTATATTCAGTGTTGGGTTTGGTAGCTCAGACTTCTGCATCACACCTGCCCAAAGCCATTTGGGTACATCTGCTTCGCTAAGGACTCTTCCTTCTGGAAGGACTATTACTCTTGTGGAGCCCTGCCCAGGTTAATAAGCCCTCTCAGGACCTGGGAGTGCAGCTCTGTTCAGTGCAAGTCCCAGCTGGAGCCTGGCAGCATTTCAGATCTGTCTGTGGCCATAAATAGCTATGAAAACTGCCCAGGAGATGTGAGGTGTAGCAGAGAAGAAAAGAAAGAGAAGAAAATCCTCATTTTTTTTTGTGAGACGAGAGAAAGACAGAAATTATTTTCAACTCTTAAGTTGGACTGTGGTGAGCTACTTTATTATTTTTTTCCCCCACCAGCTGTTGTAATTCATTTTAGCCTTAAAACTACAGGAGAACAATTTAGCTTTATAATGTCTTCATTCCCCTGCTCAGCTTGCAGCTATGCTAGAGTTCAGTGGAACAGTCTGTGGGGAGCAGGGCACCCAGCCTTCTCCATTCAAGCCGTTTCCTGTAAATACAGGATTCTACTACAGCAGTACCGTTTCCACATATTTTGAACACTTACCAGACATCATAAAAATCTGTCTTCAATAAGGGGTGTGTTACAGAGATCAGCTGTTGAGAGAGTTAATCGGACATTTACACATACTCAAAGACAGTAATTAATTGCCAGATATGACTACCATGGCATCAAATTGGGATAATAATTTAGGAATATGTTTGGGGGGTTTTTTTAAGCAATTTTGTGTTGCTTTAACTGTAAAACTTACAGGGACAACTCGAGATGTAAATTTAAAAAATTATTTCTTAATTTCTATTCAATATTTTAAAATTATCTGTGGATATCTAATGGAAATAATAACACTTACATACTTTATTCCTGACTTTTTTTAACTTATATAGAAGCTTAGCATTTATACTATTTCCCTGTGTTGGTTTTAATGACAACAGTTATGAAAGATGCCCATTCAGAAAGAAATGTGTACAAATATTACAATCTGCTTTTATAATGACATTAAGTACAAGATTATGTGTTGTTTGCTAGTGTCACTAAAATGAAGACACTAATACTTAAAATAACCAATACCATAATGTAAAATGTTTTAAATAATACTAAAACTTTTTAAAAAATCTTGTCAAATATATTTATATATTGTTTTAAATGTAAGCTATCGCATAGTAAGAACTAAAATGGACTTTTGCATGAATGTCACTTGTGTAGTAAATGACTTAAACCATTATTCCCATTTGCCTGAGCTAAAATAGGAAGAGTAGAAGTTGAAAATCATAGTCTTGCAGTGACATGGCAGAAAGTTTCATGGTAGTGTTTGAATCACTGCTGTGAATGATCTGGCTTGGTGAATAATTCCTCAGCAATTAAACAGTGGAAATGATGCAATGTAATTCTGAAAACTTCAACAGTTTGTATTTTTTTTTTTTAAGAATAACTCTGCATATTTGCTAACAAAACTTAATACAATATGGTGGAATAAACAAATTCTAATGTTGCCAAGCAAAGAGCCCAGTGGATTACAAGGGGAGGTGGGGTGGGAACAGCAGTGTTAGTCAGTGGTATTGTTTTAAAACAATGCTACAATAACTCAGATATTTTTCCTTTTTTTTATCCTTCCTGTTCCTCTGAAAGAAGGGCAAATTAGAGGAAATACCCACATTCATTATGGGGATGGTGGGAGAAGATTATGGTAATTTGAGCAGTTGCTTATTTCAAATGTAATCCCAAATCCCCACTGTAACTTGCCATCAATGATGCAGGGTTTGCCAAGTGCCAGAATCCTTCCTGTTAGTTAATCTCACAGGCCCCTCCTGTGTTTGATTGTCAAAATCACAGGATTGCCACAGGTTACATCCAGACTGAGCTGCTTCCTGACTTGATCCTGTTTGTTTGCAGTATGGGCCCATCAATAAATGCTGTGACTCACAAATGGTGACACCTTTGCTTGGGGGACAGTTGGCAAGTATGTGCCATGGTGTGTCCCCCTGGTGCCCATCAGTGCCCACCATCTGAATAGCTGAGCTGACTGTAAAACTGATCCTTAATTTCTGCTGTTTACAATTTTAAGGTGAACTGTCAGTCATCTCAGCTTTGAAAGTGGTACTATTAATCCTGAGCTAAACTATCATCTTCACCGCTTTGGAAGACTTTATGGGTGTGAATTGGACCATTTTGTGTCTTGTCAGAAGGGACTAGATAAATGTAGCTTGAGGAGAAGCTTCTGTACTTCAAGCATTTTTAAACCTAACTGGAAAAGCGAGGATAAACCTTGGAAAGCTGTCATGTCTGGAATTCAGAACAGATACAAATATATTTTTCACTTTTGGTTTACAGCTGCCAGGAACTGATTCCGCAGTGAGACAGACATTTTCTGTCTAAGCAATCTACGAGCCTGTCATTAGTTTTCATATGGACGTAGGCCAGTGTTTAGAGCAGAGGATTAAAACTCTTGAGCTCAATGAACAAACCATGAACAGACCTTAAATGTCTATTAGAACACCAGCATTGTTTTCCTCTGACTAGGATTGCAGAGAGATGATATTTGTAGAGACACATGAGACCTGCTTTTGAGAGAATATATCACTGAAATGAGAAGAAGCTAGCATTTTGCTAGCATCAGTTACTGGTACAAGTCTCTGGCTGAAGGTAGAGTTTTAGGGTGGCTTGGATTTATTTATTTTTGGGGGTGTTTTTTCTTGCTATTGTCCTCATTGAATCCCTAAAAGCTGCTTGCTGGTGTGGTTGCTGAACCATACCTGTCTCTCTTCCAGCTCCACGTGAACAAGAGCATATTCTCTATCTTCTGTCCCACTTGGAGCAGAGCCATGGCGATTCAGGCTTTCTAGTTAGACAGAGAAATGTTGGCTTTGTCCTGTCTGAGACTGAAATATAGCAGGATTTTGATCTTTTTCTCTTAATTTGAACCAACAGTTGACTTCAGCTAGGTCACATACAATCTAAAACCCAAACACGTGAAAACTCAGAGATCAAACAGGCATTGACTGCACTGAGTTAACTAAACAATTTCAGTATTTATGGCATTTAGAATTTGGGAAACTACTGTTCTTGAAATGCAAAAAGTCTGTGCATGGTCAAATTGATCTTGTTTGTGCTGATAAGAAAGTAGTTTTGATAAGCCTGATTCAAGATATATATACTTTTTTCCACCTGTGGCTCTTTTAATAGAGATAGCACTGGTGAGTCTCCTGGCTGTATTTACACTGGCTTCTGTCATAGAAACAGGAAAAAAACCCCTACTATCCTTTTTGGAAGGAGCTACTTGACTATTTACATTTGTTCTTTTATTTGTCCTTGTGTAGTGGGTCTTAAAGTTTTAGAAGTGCTTGTTTTGAGTGTCTGATTGGAGATATGCCTCAGAGGCACTGGTATCACTGTAAAGAAATAAGACTGCAGTTTAAGAATCTAGAAATGTGTGAAACATCTTTGAAGGAAAAAAAAACAATCTAATAATAAAATCCCTGCTTTTTTTATTGAGGTCAATTTAAGAAGAGACTGTTCATATATTGAGAACTTATGTGTATAAGCCTCCCACATGCCTGTGGCAGAATATCCTGCAACATCGTGGGTGGAGTGCTAAAACGGATTTGCAGTTTTCCATAAAATTTCCTAGAAAATAAACCTACTCTTATTGCAATGTTTTCAATGTTGTTTTGTAAGCCAGATTTTCATGGGTGTGAGTAAAGCTGAAATTAGTACATTTCTATACTGAATAAGTGTAGTTTGAATTACTGAAGTCCCCTCAGTGTGAATACTGACACGCTTCTGTAGCTTTGCTCCTTCTGAAATCAGTGGAAGCTGAAGAATTGCTTTTGCAAAATCTTTTCTTTTTAAAATACTACTAACTTTTTTCTCAAAATAAGGATGAGTTCCATTTTTACATCTTCAGTGTGAAGAATAAGCTGTTTGCATTGTAATACCAAACAAGCCTAAATGTTAGCTGATAAGTACTTTAAAAATCTTATTAATGTGATCATGCTTTTTTAGGTGGGGGTTGTGATATCTTAGAATTTTTGTAGTAGTAAACTTCATCTTAAATTGCATACAGTGTAAGAACAAAGGACTTCTTTATGTCTTAAAATATCTGGTGTCAATCACCATTTTTGAAATTTTATACACTTTACAAGCACATGACTGGTATTTCTGTGAATCGCTTCAAAAAAGCAATCTAAAAATGACTCTGTTCCATAGTTAGTCGACCTTTTGAATACTCCCAAAACTGAAAATAAATTCAGCAGTTATTTTTAAAATATTTTTTAGTACTAGAATCTTCACATACAGTAGCATTGACAGAAGTAAATTGATGTTTTACTAAACATAATCTGACTTTAGATTTTGTTTTAATTTTTACCTAGAGTGGTAATCAAAACTCTCGGATTTGCAATGTGTACAAAGTTGTTTTATGCTGAAGATATTTGCTTTTTTAGCTGGTGGGCTCTTCTGAGATTTAAGGTCTCTTTTTGTCTTATTAAGGTTTAAATATTCAGTTAATGTAATGTGATTAAAAAAAACCTCATAAACCTGACAATGTTTAATCTTATTTTATGGTAGTAGGGTAGCACTGGAATTCGTATAATACAAGTTATTAAGGTGGTCTTAAACAGATATCCAGTAATTTTTAGACCACTGCTTTACATCTTAAACTTCCTTTATAAAACCACAAAATAATTCAAAACTTTTTCCAGAACTTACTCTAGAAAAATGTTTTTTCACTACTTAGCAACAGCTCTACAAATCCTAGCTGCCTCCTGCATTTACAAATGAAGCTGTAAGTCTTTTTGCTTCTCCAATTAGGAAATGGACTACTGAGAGCTTTTGCAGTTTGCTCCTGTCTGTATTTAGCTCTTAACAATTATTTTTGTACCATAATTCTGGATATTCTTAACAGCAGCAATGAAAAGAAACACATAAGTGCTTGGTTATCGTTGGACAGATAAATTGATATTTTTTTTTCCCAGTTCTTAATAGATTTCCTCATGCAAGTAAAATTATTGTAGTGAAGTGGGTACTGGTGGGAGCAGTTAATTTAGTTAATAGGTTAATTAAACTAAACTAATGTATACAAGACTCCTGTCCTCTGTTAAAAGCTGGCTTAAGGACCACAAAATGATCATCATAGAATAGTGAATATAAATTAATGCGAATATAAGTCAGACATTTCTAAAACTAAACCACTGAATTAGTCTTGTTCCAAGTAGGTGAGTTCCTCCTCTGCAGAACTGGCAGCTGGAAGGAAGGATAGTGGTGTTCAGGCTCTGAAATCACCCAAAATGAAGGGAACAAACTTGATTTGTTTGATGGTTGTTTTTTAGGTTTTTATTGTTTTGTTTCCAGATGCAATTTTGCTCTAGATTTTCTAGACTTTGAGTGAAGTGGTGATGAGAGCAAATGAGTCACTGAAGTGACTCTGCAATATGGCATGAATGGAGTGTAGAGGGTTTTTGTATGAAGGAGACACACTGACTGCATGCAGTGCCTGGAAACATTTTTGCTGTGCTTTGTATGTGAAAGAGTTCAGTATTATGCTATTTTAGAGTATAACTTTAATCTTGTATATTAATTGAGTAACTTTATCTTAATTATCTTTCAGTATAATCATATGACCTAATTCCTTATGTGAAATGGCTTTTTTGCTTTTTGTCTTGTGTTATTTGTCAAGAAACATTTTTGCTACTTGACAACTTCTTTCAAATATTGTTCTTACAGGTTTGGTTTTTTTCACTTGCTAAAATTTCACATTAAGTTTAATTAGAGGATATTCCTCTTCATATTATTAACTTAAAATGTCGCTTTTTAACATTTTCTTAAGTGTGCTATTTGAATTTTAGACTTCTGGATAAATAAGATGATCAATCTGAGGAGGGAAGACTGATCATTTAAAAACAAATTGAAAAGGCACTATAAGCTTTTAATATAAGGCACTTTTAAAAACTTTGGGTTTTTTTAAGTGTGACATATCCAAGCAGGATTTTGGAGCAGGAGCATAAGGTGGTTTTGGTGGTTTTTTTTCTACTATAGGTAGAAAGTGCCTATTTTCTTCCTCTTGAAGAGTTTACAAAGGCTTAACAAATGTGGTTTAAAAACAGTAAACTGTCCCCTGCAAAATCTGTCTTACTTCTGATAGTTGTTTAGTATCATTTCAACAAGTTTGGAATTGAAAAGGAGGCTTTCAGAGATACATGGATTGAGATGGTGTAGTCCTGCTTTGTAGGTCGAGGATTTGTGACGTGAGCATGAATTTGCCTTTTGACCTTGCTGAATAAGGAGATGGCAGCATTAGACCCCACTTGAAAGGAATCGAATAGAGATGCAATGAAAATCTGCCTTGGAGAACCTCCTAACTGCTCAGCAGTGTTTAGAAAGGTACTACTTCCTTGTGAGTCCCTTTTGGTAATGTTTTCTCAACTGTTGTATTGTCAGGAGCAACTGCTAGATTTCCCCATGCCACTATTGCATATTAAAAACCTTTTTCTGGGGCTGCAGCAGTGGATGGACCAATTGCAAACCATTTGTTATGGATATGTTCTCCACTGACAGAGGTCCACTAATGTTTTTGGTTACTAGTCCAAGTCAAGAAAGGGAGCTGGAAATACTGAGTGAGTGTTTAAAAATCTAGACAGCAAAATAGAAACCACTTTTTTTTTCTTTTTTTTTTTTTTCTTTTTTTTTTTTTTTTTTCTTCTTGGTCAGAGTTTGTGAATTGAAAGATTTGAATTCACAGGAGGCATCTACCAGAACTGACCAGATCCTGGGGTGGCTGCTGTGATGAGGGCACAGACCAGCTGAGATTAACTGAGGCATTCAGTTTACTGTCAAGGTTTATACAGGCTTACTGGTAGACTTACACATTTTTCATTCTTCATCAGTGTGATGAATTTCTGTAAGGCATTTATTGTTGGACTTTTTGTTCTGTAAAGATAGGCTAAACATTAGAAGGTAAGCAAAATACATTCTTAAAGCTACTGCAGAAGTTACAGAGAGGTAATTTACACAAGCCATTTAATCAAGGAAGTTCTGCATTATAATAATGAACCCAGGATGACAGGAAACTTATCTCTCCTTTACATGGGAAAGTTTGGGACAGGAAGATACTGAATCACCAAAGGTGCTGTAGTCTGCGGGGCTGGGGAATGGAATTCCTATCTCCTCTCACTCACTGAATTGTGTCATTTGGCACTATTAGCTAAAAGCCTACTCATGGTGCTTTAATAAGATGAAATACAGCTTTGCTTTCATATTACAAGTGTATTTTGTTGTCCTTACTGTAAATGCTTTATGAAACAAATTTCACAATTGCATTTTGTCTAGCAACATGCTTGTTTTCAAGCAGGAAATTTAAACGTTGCAGGGCTGGGGAATCTGGCTTCTCCCCAGAGGAGAACATCCGTTGCTGTTCTGCTGCACTCCTGCTAGACAGAACAAAATTACAGCAGTGATGGCTCTAAGAATGCACTCCTCAGAGTGCCCTGGTGACTGTGTTTTTAAAAGGTAAGGTAGCTCATGGGCTTTCCCTGCCACTGGAAAAAGATGGGAGAACCTGTGATGCCCGACTCGGTTACGTGCGTGGGTTGCAGGTTGACTTCTCGTGGTTTAACTACACAGGGGAACAGTTTCACCCTGTTACCGACTGTCACCATCTGGGTCTGTGTTAATTCACCAGTTCCCAGTAGGAAAGTCTTTCCAAATAAATTTGGGTTATCTTGTACTTAAATTGTCTGTCAAGAGTTCACTTACCTGATATGTAATTGAAATCTACTTGAAATAGTAATTTGTCTGATGTTTAATTTTGGAAATGTACAAACTCTCAGGAAATTACCTTAAATAGCTAAGTGCTGTGTTGTAAAATAGGAAGGCTTTAGAGCAGCACTTAAACATTAAAAATGCATGTAGTGTGGGATATTTAGCTCTTTGTATGTTGCTAATGCAAATAGAAATAGGTAATGTGTTAAGTTTTTTGCTGAGAATTTTTCAAATTAGTTGCAGTGGTAAGAATGTGAACATGAACACTTTTTGTAAATTAAAAACTATGTTGAGACTGCTTTTTAATCCTGTATTTGTAGAAAATTTAACTAATGCTGCACAAAGTCCTGCACACTCTGTTAAATGTTTTGCATATTATTGCATAAAACTGCATTGGTATTTTAGAATTTTTTCTTCTTTAATTGTTTGGTTTTTTTTAAAGTCTATTTTGAAAATAGAAATAAAAATTATATTAAACATTATGTCTTAATCTATGAAGAAAAATGGTGTGTTCTGTTTCATTGTTCCATGCTGCAGCAAAAGATTGTGGTGTGTGCTGTACCTCGCACTTTGTTCTGAAGTTATTTGAGAGATGACCTTTTTGGTTTGAATATGTAGGTAGATATGTCTGCATCCTTACTGGAATATTTTAGTCTGTTATTTTGCTTTTTTATTTTGTTCTTATTTTGGGTATTAAAAATAGATTAGTCCAGGTTTGTGTGTTTTGTTAAATAGCCTGCAGACTGTTTTATGGTATATGTAAGGGAAAGACCTTATCAATACCAACATTTTTTTTTTTCACATGTGCAGAAATTCAACGAGGTGATGGTAACCTATTGGATCCTCTTTGTTTGTTCCTCCCTCTCAAAAATCTTGTTTCAGTAGCGCACTGAGGCTGCTGCTGGTGGTTGTTAGTTTAAGGTTTCTGTGGAAAACTGTCCCCTTTTAAAAAAAAAAAAAAAAAAAAAATTTGGGAGAAGGTTTATGGGCAGTTGCTGGCACTAAGTGAAAAGTTGTTTATTTGTGCTAAAAAAACCCCAAACCTACAAGTATTTATTCACTCAAAACTTGGCATTATTTTCCAGTGTGCTTGCCTAACTTTTCCTTTTTTGCCTAACAAAATCTGAGCTAAATCTGTATTTTGATGAAGGTAAAAATCATTCTTAAAAGGAACAGGGTACCCTTGCTTGTGCTTAAAGTGAGGAAGGTGTCTGGCGGTGTGTGCTGTGATGGTGGCCAGGCTCTGAAGTGTCAGTAACTCATGTAGAGTGAAATCGGTGGGGTCATTTTGGTGGTATTTTCTCTACTCTTGTGACGCTTGCTATTTCTTTAATAATTCAAGAAATATAAAGGAAGGTCATGAGTAAAATATCAGACCAGATAGTACATGCACAAGGCGTATTTTGAGTTGGTTGTTTATGGTATACTCATAAGCATAAACCATTGCTAGTATGATTTAATAGCTTCATATTTTTCATACACAGACTTAAAAAAAAAAAAGAATAAAGTATTTATTTTTTTTTTCTCAAGCAATTTCAAAATGGTTTTCTTGCTGAAGGAGTTAGTGAGGGAGAAACTTGGAACCAAATTAAAGTTAGAAGATTAATTGGATCTCAGGAAAATAGCTGGAGTGTTGAGTTTTATTTATTCACAAGGAGAACAAAAGAAATGTCTTTCTCATGGCTTTGTACAAGGCTGATGCTTGTAAAGAAACGAAGTGTCTCGAATCAGAGTGTTGAGCTCCCTCCCGAAGAGTGTGCCGACAGTTAAAGGGCGCTTAATTATTTATTTGAATTTCTGAAACTCTTCAGTTCAGATCCATGTGACTGTTTCCTGAACATATTGTGATCTCCGAATGTGACAAGCAGATGCCTCTGATGGTTGAGCAAACAGTACTTGTGAAAGACTTCTTTCTCATGAAATGGCAGATACATCCCGCAGGCAGTGGTGCTCATGTCCTGCTATTTGTAAGTCTTCTCAACAGAAATAATTACTGGGAGGCTGTGTCGGTGACAGAGGATGAAAACCAAGGCGTGGAGCAGTGCTAGGAAGTGAGAGCAATAAATAAAAACAGAAAGAAGGAATACCCTGCTAGTGCTTTTTCAAATCATTTATAGACATGCTCGTGCAGATTCCCTGGTACCTTTCTATTTGCAGGGTTGTGGCCCTTGCTGTTAGATGTGTGTCTGCCATGTGATGGGGCTGCAGCTGTGCGGCCTCTCCCCCTCCTTCCTCCTCTCAGATCGTGGCTGTGTCTGACTATCACTTAAAAATGAAATTAGTATTTCTAACTCAGCATATTCTAATCAAAGAGAATTATGTGGTGAGATAACGTGTTGTAAAACACTTAGTATCTTGAATGTGAACTGCTTTTCCTGTGAATCACATGCTGTGATGAGGGAAATAAAGCTCAAGGGCAAATATTTAGAATACCTGTATCTTAGATTTTAATTCAAGAAGACTGACTGAAAAGAGTAACTGAATGTTTTTCACAAAATGAGAAGTATTGATCTGTGTAACAAAGTGTACTGTTTATTGGGATGCATCAGTCCTAAGTAGAGCAGTGTCATAAAAATTGATGTTTTAGGCTTTTAGTATATTTTTCCCTTTGAATACTGTAATGTTTTATCCAGACGAACTTAAAAACTTAAAAGACCTGGTAAGATATTTACTGTGAAAGGACTCTTGTGTTAAGTCATGTTTGCAATCAAACATATTCTGTGATGTGATCAGCTTCCCACTTTCTCAAAATTATCTGCCCTAGTAAATAGAACTCAAATAATCTGTTCCTGTGAAGCAATCTTTGTTTATATATTCTCAAATTTTCTATATTCAAAAAGCTGCAGTAGCTTCTACTTGTTCCTTTGACCAATGACTGTGTAGGAATGCAAGTATTTATCTATAGAAGTGTTAAAGATTCATTGTAAACACATTACCTTTTTTATTTCTGTATGTTAGTGTTATTTACAGCATTTGAATTAAGGTAAGGCTGTTCCATATTTTTCAGGTTCAAGCCATTTTTTCCATTTCAAGCATTGCCACCTGATGAATATGAAGATCGAGACCTCTGCATACAGGATATTCTTTTAACAGAAGGTCGACTAAAAGTCACGTTAATTGAATGTACAAGGTATGTTTCGTGACCTTTTGCTGATTCTTGATTAATCCAGTATCTGTGTTTAAGTTTGTAGTAATTGTAGCTGTAGGCCTGTTCTGATTCACAAAAGTAGCAGGTTTGGTGTCATGGTTGCACTTTAAGCAAGAAGTGTTTGGTTTTTGGTTTTGTTTTCAAAGTAAAGGTGGACAAATGAAAGTTGCAGTAAGTTTCTGAGACACTTCTGTGTTTTGTGTAGGGGCATGCATCTGGCTTTCTTCTGAATTTTGCCTGGTTACAAGCTAATTGTGCTTCCTGTTATTTGTTTGGTTTTGTTTTGTGTTTTTTGTTGGGTTTTTTGTTTGTTTGGCATACCAAATTATGAATCTCTTTCCAGGACAGTATAAATGTTGTAATTATCCTATTGTATTATGTTGTAAGCAAAGGGAAATAATTGTTTCACTCAGTCTTACTTAGATTAATCCAAATAACTTTTATAAGGCGTAATTTATTGTCTTTGTCTTGAGCAAAATAATGGAGAGAAAAATCTACTTCCTTCATTCACTGAAGAAAAAATAATTCCCTTTAAAGCTGGAGAAAAGGTGTGTGGGCTCCTGGTTTGTTTGGGGTCTTTTTGTCAAACCTCTTAGTTCTTGGTTTATGTTAGATCTTATCCCAGTAGTGCTTAGGCTTTGATCTAGTCATACACTGTTCTGCTCTTTGTGAACTAAACTCTGGTTTACAGCAAGACTTTTTTTTTTTAACCTATTCTTTCCATTGCTTGTATTACTGTATGAGCTCTTTGCAATTTTTTTTTCTGTAGCCTTGTACAACTGTTTAAACTGCATTTGCAGTGCTAATGTGGTTTATCAGTGCCATGGATTTCCAGAAGATATTCTTCTGCTTCTAAGGATTGTGTGGGCCACAGCAGTGATTATTTTTTTTGTAGTAAAATTGCTGCTTACCTGTGTCCCTAGCTTTGTGATATATTTTCTGTGAATGATTCCAGAATACTAAATGACTCTGCACTCCTTGGATGCTAGGAGCCTCTCCTCTTTACCTGTACTGAGTATGATCTCTCTCTATAGGCAGCCTCCAGTTTCAGTCCAGTAGTGCATCCATTTTTATTATAAGAGAGCCCAAAATAACTACCTTAAGGTGTGTACAGTTGTTCTTGGTTTGTGAAGTAATCTTTTTAAATACTACATCTCTCCTGAATCTTGAAACATAACATCACCAGCAAATCACTGGTGGTGTGTTTCTTTTCATTACATTTAGAAGCCAGATTGCTCAGTTTGACATCCTCATCTGACCTCTCTGCATTTTCAGCTGTCACAGGATGCTTATCAGATGGCAGGAAGAGGATGCAGTTGCTGTCTTGTCAGGTCTTTTAAGCTTCAGGTGTGACTTAATCCAGCTGTTTTATACAGCATGTAATTTCTTGACATGTACTTGAAAATTATGTCTCAACAGACACTTCTCAATCTGGGTGTCTGACTCTTGGTCCCACAGTAATTCTTCAGATCTTCCAGGTGTCCCATCCTTTTTTGAACTAAACTACAACTATTGCCCATAGAGTCCTCCATGAATAAATATTCTTGCTTACTTTGGACCTGGAGATATTGAAGGACACATAGAGGATTTTGGTAGTAAAAGAAGAAATGTACAATATATCTGAAAACGTTAACAATGACAAAATGACCCTTTTTCATCAGCACTGAATGCCAGCTGGTGTGAAGGCTTCCTGGGACCATTCTCAATGGCTCTTTTCCAGCGCAGCACTGCGTGCTGAAATACAGAGCTTTTTCACTCACAGCTGCCATAGGGACCTGAACATTTTTCTTGGCAATCATTCTCATTCCAGAAATGAAAGATCACTTCAATTTCTGTGTGTTTTTCAGTTTTGCTCAGTGCCCCAGAAGGTTTTTATGTTCTCTCTCAGTACAGTAGCTATTCTTTGACCTCTGTCCAGAATTTGGAATAAGATTCTTGACTGCTGATGCTGTATTCCATCTACTCTGGTAAGAGTGCTCTGCTGCTTCTCCTGCTTAAGTCTGATATATAGTGGTGAAAACATTTAGCAAACTGTTTGTGAGTTATAAATGTCTAGTTTAATTTCATTATATTCTTCACACAACCAAATACCCACACTTTTTGCAGTTGTTTCTTTTCCAATTGCAGACTTGACCATATTAATTTACTTGCTGTCATGCTATTGAAAGAAAAATTAAATTTTGCACATTTTAAAAAATAAATCAATGGAAGGACAGGAACTTTGATGTAAATAAGGAGTACCTTTGGCAAATTTTTGTCTGACCTATTGAAAATGTAAATTTTCTTGTACAAGTGCAATGCCCTTACAGAACTCAGTCATTGCAGAAATGCTGTTATCTGTCATTACCTTGAATTTTTAAAGAAAAAGGAAAAACAAAGCAACATGCTGTTAAATTTTGCTACATTATTTAGAAAAAGAAAAAAAAACACAATGGAGAAAGTCTTAAATCCTATAAACTCTGGTTATAATAGGCAAGAGTACTCTTCCAAAACTATGCCATCAAGTGGACTCTCTTAACATTTGTTTCAACAGAAATTTTCTTAATATAATTATTTAGTAAAATACCACAGTGTGTACCTGAGACTGACTTGTCAAATCTGGAGTTTTATGAGCTCCTTTCCTTTAGTCTTCCAAGTGGACTCCAGTAGTGGCACCTTTAAGTATGTGAATATTGAATCTGCTTTTGCCATTTTTAAAATTTGGGAAACATTCTGCTTATTTGAGCTCCTAAAATACTTGCAAATAGAAAGGCCACAGTTGACATTAAAAGTTGAGGACAAGATTGTAAAGGAAATCAATTCAGCTTGCTTTTACAAACCTGGAAATAAAGAACATATAACTAAAGGCTGGTGTGTACTTTGCCTGCCCATACCTGATTCTTGTTAGATTTTTGCAGATCAATACTTTAGTATCATCCTACAAAGAACAGAAAACTTGATGGCTCTGTTCTTCATTCTTCTTTCTGGAAGACTATAGAGACTTGCTGAAGTTCTTGGCTTGGCTCAGGAGTTGAGGTGACCACAGCCTCCATGCGCTTCTGTTCCTCTGTATGAGAGGACAAACACCTCGTGTCTTGGAGTCCTTGTAGCTCTTGGACTGGGAAGCAGCACAGCTCCCAACAGCTGTTTGCAGACCCATAGCTGCTCAGTTGAATCACTATCTTCCACCTCATGCTCGCTTGCTGCAGGGAACCACCCAGTTTACAACTGGGGAAGGAATAGAAATTTACTTTCTATATGCATATTTTAATTCCTCAGGTGGTAATTTAATCCCATTTCTTTATTGTTTTAATTATATCTGGAGTTATAGGCTTTGTTTCACGATGTCTTTCATACATCCTCTCATAGTGATTGACAAGCTTTCAATCTGTAGGATATAGATATCTCCTCCTATAGATATTCTAGGTGTTTTGGGTGTGTTGTGACACAATCTTAATGTCAGTCTTTATCTGCAGCTATGTTATAGAATACAGTACCTCCATTTGCATGCTAACAGAGGTATTATTCAAACAAAAATTTCCTTAGCATAGTTGCAGTTAAAACTTCCCCTTTGTCTTTCTGAAATTGGAAATTGAATTCCAGACTCCAGCATGAAAAGCTCTTTAAAATTTAAATGTGTAGTTTTGTGTCTTGTGATACGTTTCTTCAAGTTGGGTGTTGGTAACCTAGTGTAAGGTGAAGCCTCATCATGGCTTATTGTTTTCCTTGGGCTTTTAAGTTACGGTTCTGGCTGAAAATTAAGTTTTATTCCTGTTTTGAGCTACCTCCTGTCCTTGTTCTTCTATCTTAGTTGCCACCAGTACAAGACAGCTAAATAGCTACTGTGCTGGTATTTTAGAGGGACAATAAGTACCCCTGGAAAATTCCCCAAAAGTGTGTCTAGGTGACCAGAAGATGAAATGCATGCAACCAGTGATCAGCTGTGGAAAAGCTTTAATGAACTGTCTGATATTGATGAGACCCTGAGTAAAACCTGTGTTCCTCAAAAGCAACTCCTGAAAGCAGAACAGAAAAACCAGAGGGGTGCTGGGGATGGCTTAAAAATAAGCAGAGAGGGCAGGAGCTCGTCAGTTCAAGTCACCTTAAAAAACATAGTCTTGTCTAGACAAAGCACCTAATCAGTTGGTTCTGAGGCTGGATTTCTGTTTACAGTAATCAAATTGGTAGTGTGGAGACAAGTGAGTGCTGAAGGTCACCCTGGAAGTGAGGTTGACAGTTGCTGTTTGCGGTGTTTCGCTGGAGCGTGCAAACCTTCTGTCTGAAGGTGGGGTCACAGGATACAGCTACGGACTCTGAACCAAACCCAACCCACACTTTGTAAAGCAGGTCTGCTGGATACCACCCCCAAATGTGATCTTCCTCTACCATCTCCACCACATGTACCAGTTAAATAAATTCTTCATACAGGGACATAGAAAATAAATATTTACCTTTCCTTGCTGCAATGCAAGTTAGAGAGCTGTTGCAGCTGGAGAGATGTTTTTCCCTTGGGATTGGCATAATTTTACCAGTTCTAACTGTTTGTAAAAGTTATTTTCAACAGCTTTACTTAATTTTCAAAGTATGTTAACTAAATATCTCTATGTCTGGAAGACCAGATACTTTTTAATCATAAATATTATTTAACAATATTTACATTTATTTAAATTTAACAATTTACATTTTTCTGAAAGCTTTTGTCTCTGTCATCTAGAGTTAACTAACACATCACAATCACAAACAAGATACTTTGGGTGAAAGCTTGCAACTTATCAACTGTATATAGAAAGTTGGGGGGGAATTAGAATCTAATAGTTCTTTTGAAAGAGTAAGACTTTTTTGAAATTTGTATTCCAAAATATTTATCTGCTTCCAGGTACTGTGAAATAAGCTGTGTACAACTTTATTGTTGTTCTATAGCCTAAAAGTTTTTGGTTTTGCTTTGTTTTCTTTTATAGTACTGATATCTACCTGAAAAGCTTTATAGCCTTCTGGAATAGGGTGTCATGCATGAAGAGCCACTCTGTTGTTTGTTATGAATGCTACAAAATATTACAGATATGAGATTATCCCAGTTCAGTGAACTATAAACATAAACAGTAGTACTTTAATCTACAGTAACACTCTCTTGAACCAAGAGGAGCTGCAGTTTATTGTGAAATTTAAGGCTCGAATGGAAGACTTTTGTCTTCCAAACACTATTGTTGCTTTTTAGAAAACCAAAAAAGCTATTCTTTTATGGAAAAATACTAGTTTACTGATTGAACACTTTAAAGAAAGAAGAAAAAGGCAAACACAGTAGCAACACCCCCACCCCCCAAAAAAACCAAACAAAAACCCAACAACAACAAAACAGAAAAAAGCCACCTCTCAAATAAACAAAAAACTAAAACCAACCTGAACAAAAAAACCCTAGCTAAAAATTTTGTTATATTTGCTATTTATGGAGTTCTTCCACTAGAGGGTGGCAGTGTCTTTCCTTTGGTATAAGACGTGTACACATGGATAATAATAATAATACTGTAAAAATGAAGAATGGTGAGTTTAATATGATATCTGAGATATATACAATAGTATTGCAATTCTTAATATAGGCTTTTCTATTTCAGGTTACTTATATTCGGATCCTATGACAGAGAAACAAATGTTCATTGCACGATGGAGCTGAGCAGTAATGTTTGGGAAGAAAAATCAAGAAGTTCTATTAAAACGGTAAAAAAAAGTATAATCTTTGCATATTGCAGTATGCCTTCTGCTCTTTATATGTTGTCTAGAAAGAGTGTATCTTTGGGCAGTCAAGTGGGTGATGGAGCAGAAAACCCCCCAAACATAACAGACCAGTTATTTACTTTTTCATCCAAAGTATTTCACTGTCAAAGTGATATGTATGGATAAAATCATGTTCAGTTACGTTCACAACTGTGCTTGCAAATGTACTTGGGTCAACTATATTGTCAACAGATAGTTTAAGATATATATTTTTATTGTCTTGTTGTATTTGGGTGGGACAATGTTTAGAAAATGGTGAGTAACAGTCACCTGTCTTTTGCTGGCAAGGAGTGTCTTCCCTTCTGAGGTGAGTGCTGAAGACACGTGTGATCAGAGGATAGCTCGTATGATCGACTTCCTCCTTTTCCCCTGCATTTTGTGAAGATGCAGACAATTGCTATAGATCTCTTACTTTTTAAAGTGTGTGAATCCTACCCTGTCTGCTAGAGAAAAACAATTTTACAAGTGTCTGCAAATATAGAAAGTAGTAGTATTGGTAGTGCTGTAAGTTAATCTTTTAATATTTATCATACTTGATAACATGAGTTTAGCAGCATCCAGCCTACAAATTGCCTTTCTTTTTGTCTATGTGTGAAGATGAGTTACCTTTCCTTTTTGTTTTCTTCAAACAAGAGGTGTAATGTATGAAGAGCCTTTCAGTTTCACATTAGAGTGATACTGTGGTAGTCATCAAATTGAATTGGCCTTGTGCTGAGCAATAAGTAATGTACTTATTGAGAAGAAAAAAAAAGAAAAAAACCCACAACATGAAAACAGAAGCTTTAAAAAGCCTTTAACAATTGGTTTCATGCAAAGAAATCACTGGAACAGAAATCAATGTCTTGCATTTTACCCTCTGCTGTCTGACTGCAACTAGCTTAAGCTCTGTGCCTTTGTTATATCTGACTGGATTTGTTTGGAGACGAGCATAATTTTTCCACTGGAACAGCAAGAATCCAGAATTTCAGCATCTTATTCCTTTACTGCAATTAAATTCCACTTTGTATTGTTTTAAAAACTGCTTATGACGAATGCTGTGATACTTGTTTTCAGTTTACTGTGTATTATGTTTTGCCAAAAAGAGTGTATGGCTGAGCAACAGACAGAAAGTGTCTTTTTGTTGTCTTAGCTGCTGTATTGTTAGTCAAATAAAAAACCTGAAGTGGGGGGAGAGGTTCACCGATGCTCTCTTAGGAACCCATAACACTGGGTGGCAATTGGCTTTGAGTGCAGCAGGGAGAGGACAAGGGGGGAGCCTGCAGCAGCAGCAGAGACCGAGACACTTCAGAGAACTTTCCCAGAGGATGGTTCAGCAGCCAGACATCATGGAAACCAATATCAGCTATGGACTATGTTCTCCAGAGTTGTCTCTGTCTTGACCTCCTCTCTACCGGCTCCTAATGCAATCAGTGGTGTTTATGTGGGTTTAAGTTAGGCATGTCAACTCCTGGAGCTGGCTTGCTGCATGATGGCTCCATTGCTGCTGGAAAGGAGAAAAGAGAGTGGGATGGCAGCAGCTGCAGCTCCTTTAAGCTGCTGAAGCACAGCACCACCAAAGGTGATGGCGTAAAGCATTCCAGTGGTCCTCAGAGGAATTAGTGAGTTCACTTAACTCTAGGAGTTGCTAGACTTCATTGAAGCACTGGGCAGGAGGTAAATTTGAGCAATTTCTTTTCACACCTGTTTTGTTTTATCTGTTTTATGCAGCAGTCTTAAATTTTGTTTAATTTGGTCTAGTTTGTTTTAATGTAAAGGTTTAAGCCTCTTTGCATGATCACATAAGAATAAGGTAGGAGCAATTATGCCTTAGTAGTCTGGACAGTTCATAGTCTTAACCCTTTCCTAATAATAATAAATAAAACCTAAACCATTTTAGGATCTGGACCCAGTCCTGCCAATACTTATTCATGTAAATGAGCCTTTGTTGGAATAAGCTGTGTATGAAACCATGCACAGATCTGCAGGGTTGATGCTTTAGCAACGAAGGTGGCAGTACACTGAGTTACCATTATGCTTCTCTGGATAAATTGTGCTTATTTTTACATTATTTTGAGTAGCAACATTGGATTATATTCTTTTACACTCTAGTAACAGAAGAGGAAAGAAAAAAACACTGCAGAGCGTGGCACCAGTGTGCTTGTGACAGCAGATGGCAGTAGGACTAAACTGATGGAGGGTGGAATGGCTCCTTAAAACTCCGAAAAGTACTCAGGGTAGGACCCTCATGAACTCATCTTCTGTTTCTAAAATGAAATGGCAGGTTTTAAAAATTTATTAAACTTTTGGAAATCTGGCCTGCAATGTACAGAAGAGTTTTCTATGCATCTGTGTTGCAGTCCTTCATTGAGCATCATTCGAACACTGCCTGACAGAGCAAAGATTCCTTGATCCGAGCTGCTGCATCTCTAGCTCTGCTGTCAATGTGAAGAATTCACTGTGCTCAACCACCTTGAACTGCAGGCCACTAGATAGGCAGCCTAATTTTAAGATCTTGCTTTTGAAAATCTTGATATGGTAGAATATGGTAACTGAAAATGAGTACTTGCAGAACTACTTTTGCTTCTTGACATATAATCAGCAGATGTAGTGAAATCATAGAAGTCTTTTTTCCTTGGGTAATCAGGTTAAATATACAAGTCAAGTTACGAAATGTTAGGACATTTCACTGGGTGGCAAGAGTATTGCCAAAAATCCTCAACAAAATAAGAAATGGTTATATTTCTCAGGAATTGCAACTGTGTGAACAGTTAAATAGGAAGTTGTAAGGAAAAACACTTTATTTTCCAAACCAAAAGGTTTACTTGTATCTTTAATTGTAATTTTTAGTTCTAATGTAATGTTAAGCACAAGGCAGCTGATTGCAATACTTAGTATCTTTCTAATATCAAATCCTTCATTTAATGCTCATTTGTGTGATAATTATTTGAGATGAAGTTGTTAGAATGACTGATAACTTCAGAAACTACGGAGGAGAGATGATGCACTAAGTTGAAGTGAAAAGTAGAAAGATACATTCTTGTTTAAAAGCATCTGGTTTATAACAGTCTCACAGGCATGACAATACATTCTCTGATTCAGACTGTTCTGCAATGCTCTTGAGGAAGATTCTCATAACTCCCTATACTTCCTGGCTTTTTCATTCTTTTTATTATGTTAGTAGAATGATAAAAGATTAGACAGGTTTAATACTTCATAATGAATTTTGGTGAGACTTTAATCTGATCTCATTATTTATGGAATATTAGTAGGTGTCAAAATTCATTTTGAAAAAAGATGCTGTATTATTGAACGTATCTAGAGCATTATTGAAGTGTCTGTTACAATACAAAGGTGTTTCAGACTTCAGTTTATCAAATCAGTCTGAAACACCAATAAGACTTCAGAGAGGTGATCTGGCGTGTTCCCATGTGACACATGTAAACATTCTTAAATATCTTAATTAGCAGTACATGCTGCTGGAATTAACATGAATCACTGCATTGCTATGTAAAACTTAATTATGTATGGATAGGATGTAGTAATTAGCGCTAGCAGTGTTGGATTACTAAACAGGTATTCTATGGCTAAATAATTAGATGTGTCTAAATAATTAGATACATATTTGTCAATGGTAAATGGAGGCTGTGTCATAAATGTGAATATTATGTCCATTGGAATGTCAGTTAGCAATACCAGACTGATTTCTACAAAGAATTGTTCTGTTTTTCCTCGGAGCACGTCTGTTTAGAGTGGTGAGAACCTTGGCTGCTGACTTTACCTGTGCTGGCACCTCATGTGCAGTGTTATGAAAGAACAGCATCATTTTTCAGCAGAAACTGAAGCTGCTCTATGAATAAAAGGAAAATAGTCTGCCTTCTTTAGAAGTGGTGGAAGAATGGATGTAGAAATGATTTGTAAGTGTTGGTAACAGAGAACTGAGGTGGCTTTGCAGCGACTGTGCAATGCTTTCACTGCTCTATGGATGCTCCGCTGTCCTGAGCGTGGCAAGTGCTGGTGCTCTCCTCTGGTTCCAGCACTGCAGAGAAGAATGACTCGAGTATAATTTTATCAAAATGAGAATCTTGTTTTTTACAAACTGCTTTGCATATCTTGGTAGTCAAGTTGCCTTTCTTTAGGTACTGATTTTTAACAGATAAAATAGTTTTCTACAAAGCGTAGAAACTATTGCAAATAGGTGGGTATCTTCTGATACTCTTACACCCAGGAAGCATGTATGAACTCTAAATGCTTTGTACTTTGGTTGTATGAATGTAAAGTGACAGGGGAGAGGTGCTCAACTGCAAAACAAAATGTACCCATTCCAAGTTTTATCTTGTCTTTTTTTAATAGAAATTCAGAAACACAAGAGAATCATTATCAATCTTGAAATAATCAAGTTAGATAACCTAAGAAAAATATGAGGAAACACCTTTAAATTCTGGTTTCAACTAATAAATTGTCTGAGGTGGTATCATAGGAATAGCCTCAGTTTCATATACCTAAATGTAGTAAGTGTTGGGGCTTTTTTGTTGATATTTGTTGGGTGTTTTGTTTTGGTTTTTTTTTTTTTGGAAACCCCTTCTGTAGATACTAACTGTAGCAGTACAGAAACTGCATTTCATATTCTACAAAGTAAAAATTTCCATCTAAAATGCTACATATAGAAGCCTGTAGGATTTACTTGTGCAGCAGTTGTCTCGGGAGCACACAAATATCCTCTGAAATAAACTAATAATAGAAAGAATTAAAGAATTAAGATAAGCATCCTACCACTTTTTTAGGAATTCTGCTTGACATTTTCTCCAGTTCATTCTGAACGTTGTGGTCAGCACTGAAGTAACTGGAGGGGAAGACCAGTGGCACCATCTTTCACTGCTGCACTCTGAATTTGTGCATGTGTATACATACACATGTAGGCCATGGCCTTGACTTCTTTTGGTGAGGTTATCTTGATGGATATGGCTTTTTATAGGTAAATTTAATGTGACTTTGAAGCTGCTGTAGGCAGGCTGGCTGGTACCTATTTATAAAAACATAGCAATATTTCTCAACCTTTCACAAAACTAAATTTCCTTTGTCAAGATATTTCTCAGCCTTTCATAAAACTAAATTTCCTTTGTTGGGGATTAAGGGAAATTTAAAGATATTCCAGTATTGTTACATATTAATGTAAAATGAGAAATAATGTAAATCAAATCCAGCACCTTCTGAAATGAGTTGCCTGAACATACTAAACTATAATATCAAAACTTAAAGCATTTATGAAACGTTAATTTGTAAATACATGAAGTTAAATGTCTCACAGTTGATATTTCAGTGTGCTTATTTAACAGCCTGCCATTTCAGCATTTAATCCTATCAAAAGAAAGGAGGAGGATTAAAGCAAGAGCAGCTTTTGAAAATGTCACTTTTTATGAAAATTCATGATCTTGTAAAATTTGATAATATTTGTAAATACAATGGGGAATAGTTCTGAGATTTGTGCCTTACATAATATTCTGTAATCCGTCTTTCAAATAAACTTGAAGGCCATCAGGATTTTTTCAGTCTCATCCTAAACATTTAAGCTTTTTGACTTGGGGCTTCGGGGAGCTTTTCTGTGATTTAATGAGACCTTCTGTGAAAATGTACTGTAATTCTTTACTGCTCAGACACTATTGGATATGAACATAAAAAAAACAAACCCCAAAACAAAAAACACCCCCAAAAAACCCAAACCACTGACAGCTTTTTTTAGTGCATGTATATTCAGATAGCTATTTAGAGCCAGACGTCATCGCTCTAGTCACAGCCTGGCCTGATATTTCTTGCCTGCTTATAAATCATTCAGAAGCGATAATGTACTGCATCCTTGGGCACACATACCCTCACCTGGGACAGGGAGAAGACAGATCTTGCTACACTTGTGCATTTGGCAGCAGATGGTAGTAAATGCTTCATGTGCAGCCAAGTCTGTAACTTCCCTTACATGCATCTTCTTTCTCCTTATGTCCAGGGTTGAAGTTGTGATCCTTCCCAACCTCCCCTGGAGTGCTGCACAGATTGACTACTTGCAATGAGTCTGACTTGCTGAGTTTCAGATTTAAAATATCAAATGAAAAGATTAATAATAACTTGAGTGAGAAGTATTAATAATAACTTAGGTAATAACTTCAGTGAGAAGAATCTGTAATGAGCAGGGCTTAATACTCAGTGTGTGCTTGTGCTTCCCCATCCCTAACTTAAAGAGCTGCCAACTCATCCATGGTACTCAGAGTTAGGCAGATAAGTTCTCTGCAGCCAAATACTTCTCTTGTACAGTGAAATAAGCCTGTTTTGAAGCCACTTAATTCCAATCTAAATCTTCATTAGGTTTTTATAACAGAGTTGTATTGCAGGTGCCATTGGTGATACTGTCTGTTCAGTTTGCGTCTTCCAACTCGATACTTCAGACTGTTGTACTCTCTGAAAGTGTGTTAGTGACCTCCTCCAGATTCATCATGAAAGAGGCACAAGCCTCTCAGATGGTTGTGTTGGCTGAATTCACCTTTGTAAGACTTCAGTATGACTGTTCTAGGATAAAAGTTATATAAACTTGAAGCTTGATCAGGGATTAGTTCTGTTATTTTAATGCTTTTTATGGAGCTGATAAACAACACTTTTTGCTATGTGTTTTTTACCAAGAATGTTACTCATGTACTCTGTAGTACAGATCCTTTGAGTTACCTTTTAGTTGCCTGTTTTCCATATCTTCTTGATACTAACCAGTTTGAATAGCAATTGTAAGCTTTTCTTGTTGTATTTTTTAACTTACAAATTTGTATTTAAAATATAAAACTATTAAGTAAACACTAAATGGTATCTTTCCCTTAAAAATGCTTGTAAAAGCTAAGATGGGCACGCTGTTTTAGTGTGTCACTAGATGTGGTGCTGATGACTTTTTTGTATTCTTGTCATCTGTTCTGCTGCATGTCCAAATATTGGATGCAGGAGAGTTTTAAGTAGGTTTTACAGCAGCTGTGTTTCTCATTTGCAAAGAAATTGATTTACAGTGATAGCTGATCTTGCTAAATAAATAGATGGTTGATGCATGAAAGCTAACTTTGTTTGTATAAACAGTATGGCCTATTGTAAGAGAGATAACAGTGTTTTATTGACCAGAGTAAACAAAGTGGTTTCTGGGTAATTCAGTATATTTGTGGAATGACTTTCTGAACTATTTGGTTACATCCTATTGCAAAGTTGTATGGGCAGATGAGCCAGCAGCTCGCGTTGGAGGCTGCTGCACGTGGCTGGAGTGGAAGAGGAGGGACTTACTTAAACACTGATATCCACAACCAGCTTTGGAAAAATAAGCTGGTTTAATTCTCAGTGGTTTGTAGTTTGTTTCCTCTTTGGTCTTCTAGTTTACTACTTAACTCTATTTTCTCAGAACACCTTGATAAAAGTTAACCTCTTCTTAATGTGCTAGGTTTTTTCTATCCAGATGGAGAAACTGGGATCTGTTCCTATGAAGGAGGTAGTAATTGGATTGAAACTGACTTACCCATGTGTATGGATTTTAGTCATGTTGCAGTGTTTCCCTACCAAATAAGGACCTTGCTAAGTAAACTGTTGGGCATGTTGAAAACAGTTTCCTTCCATTGGTTATGTCTCTTTAAAATAAAGAAGGGAGCTTGTGCTTGAATATTTAATCACTGAATAAAATGTGTTTTCCAGCACAAAGAGAGAGCACCTCAGGGTGGGTAGAAAGTCTTGGAAAAGACTATGAATAAAATAATTGTTAAGAAATAGTGAGGTTCTGGCACTTGGCGCTCATATGCTGTCCTAAAATCAGTTAACTTCTAAAATGTGTGTGAGACATGTAGGAGGTTGACACATGACAAAGTTATAGGGGTGTTTGTTTCTGACTGCAGATTCCTCAGTCGTAACTTGTCTATGTGTTATTCCCACAAGTAGTTTATCATCTGGAAGTTCATCTTGCAGTTAAGAAAGAGAAAAATCACATTGTAGTTTCTGCAGATTGTCAAACAGTAGGCAAGTGCTTGCAGTTATTGCAGAACAGCTGATGCTTAACTTCTGACCCATTAGTGCCTTCAGTAATATTGCCCTCAGCTACAAATATAAACAATTTACCTGTTTATAGACTTAGAAGTGTGGTAATAGCTATTGGGAAGACTCCTCTTCTGAACACCACTTCATTTAGTTGCTTTGTTCAGTTTTCAAAGTTTGAGCAATTAAAGCTACTGAGTAGCTTTTTACTAGAAGTTTATCAAGAGTCTGCAGTTAGATCATGAATTTAATTTTGGGTTTACTCTTTATGGGTTCTCTGACACCTTCCCATGCTTGCCTGCAGTATGTTGAATGCTGCTATTGAATTTTATCTACCATTGTTCTCCACACTGTTTATAGCTGCTATGGGAGGTACTAGAGGAAGGAGTAGGGAGAGTTTGTGTCAAATGAATGTCCAGGAGGAGTTAGTTTATTTTTAGTGGGATTTTGCCCAAATTGGTTGTCATTCATTTGTTGTTGTTTTGTGGTGGGTTTTTTGTTTGGTTTGTTGTATTGTTTTCTTTTGATTTGGTTTTTTTTAACCTCAAATTGCCAGATTGAGTTTGGAGACTTGACAGTCTTTTAGCTCCTGCTAAATTACTCAAAATTATGGCTAACTACAACAGACTATTTCTTGAAGTAAAGTAAATGTGTTGCAGACTGGCCTACTGGAAAGTTTATACTTTTAATTTGATAGTCTGAAAAAGGCATAACTAGACTAAGAGTAATATCAGCTCTTTAGAAAGTCACTTTTGCAAAGTGAAAGAGACAGAGTGAAACATAATGGCATCAGTTTGGCTGTTGAACTGTGCTATCAGAAATGGAGATGGTTTAGGTGACACAAATGCAATACAGGAGGCAGAGGGAGACAGAGAGGTAAGGGGATTGGTACTTACTAACTGGTGTTTGTCACCAGGTGAGCAGGTTCTTCAGCACTGAGAACAAGCTTTAGAGGGAAATACGAAATGAAGGGATCCCAAACAGGTTGGCTATTACAGGCTTCTGTGTAACTGAAAATATCCTTTGGTTGGTAGGTCATCGGTCACTTCTGTCACAGAAGTTTGCTTGTCTGTTGTTGTTGGTCACTTTTAATGCTGGTAGATGCATCACAGTATCCAAAAGAACCACTTGCTTTTAGTTAACAGACGCACTGAGAGCTGATCAGAGTTTGTGGGGTTGTGGCATTTGCGTTCCCATCTTTCTCCCAATTCCCATCACTCAGAGCGCACACTGCATGACAGCAGGACAAGGTATCCAGTACCCTGCAAGTCTTTAGGGGTCCTGAAGAGGATCATGGATAGCATGAGCAGCCAGCAGGAATGCACTCTGAAAGCTGTGGCCACGTTATAGTTAGGACAAGCATGTGTTTTGCTTATCTGCTAATATCTGTACAGCCTCTGTTCCTCTCCATCCTGAGCTCCTGGTCAGCAAGGGCTGCTCTTACTTGTAGGCACCTGGCATAAAATGGTATTCTTCTTAGCAATGTGCTATACACTTATTGTGGTCTACACTTATAGTTGCATAAGTGCAACTGTTTGCATTGAATTTATTTTTTTTTTTTAAATCATCAGAAGTGTGAGTCTATCTGGTTCTCTCTCTGATTCAGGCTTCTTACCTGGTGATATTCCCATGTATCTGTGTTCCTGTCTGGATTTCATCAGTTACCCTTCTGTTCTGATGAGTTATCAAAAGACATTGTATTCAACTCTTCTTGAATGTTAAGTATATGTTAATTAAATAGACATAGTAGTTCATTGCAATTTAGTGAGAAGTTGATGAAAATAATGTATTTTCTCTAAGTTCCATTTGATTTATGCAGTTGTTCTGCCAGCCTGTTTGAAAGTGACTCTGTACCCATTAGTATTTTAGATAGTTTAATGATTTAACTGATGAAATCACTGTTCTTTTAATGTAGGTATTTGATGCCGTTCAGTGGGATGGAAATGAGTTTTCATACACAACAAATAGTTGACAACTAGTGGTCTTAAATTTTGTGGTTCAAGTGTCAAAATACAGGCATTAAAACTACGGAGTGACTGTAAAGAAAGCCTTTAATTTTGTGGGAGGAATTCCTTATTCTGAGTACACTTTTATGTAATGTAGCTATTTTTATGAAGTCAAATGAGCCAAGTACTTCTGGTTCTTGGTCTCAAGGTAATGCAGTGTTGTTACATGTGTCATGTCTTACCTTCCTGGAATGTAATTATTTAACTGAACATTATCTCAAAATAGCTATTCATTTTTTTTCCTTCCTTTCTCCATCCTCAATCACAAGCTGAAGCAGAAATTAGATGTTTATCTCAGTGTTACTAGGTCTAGTAGGGTGGAGCTCAACACCTGGAAGCAACACAGAGTGAATGAAAATGGTATTTGGAGTGTTTATATGTTGTCATAATTTATGCCAGTTAGAATAGCCACAGTATTGTATCTGTACAACAGCAGGAGCAAAATCTTGCTTTGTGGGTGAAAATGCACATTAAGGTAATTATTAGTGCAGGATAAATTATTCTTCTTGCTTTTTCTTAAGGGTGACCAAGCCTTTTAAAAATACTTTCTGTAAGTAAAAACAAAAAAGCATAAGCAAACACTTTGTAATGCAAGTGCGGTGCCTGTTCTCAGAGCGCTCTGTAATGACAGCAGATAGAAATGAGGAAGGAGTATGAGTGGGCAGCGTAGTGATTGCCCTGGAAAAGCCTTGGGGATCAAAAATGGAATTGCTGATTCCCGTCATAGAATTGAAATGACTGAAAGGTCGTTGGAGTGTGTGAAGGCTGGATACAGCAGAGTGCTCTGCAAAGGACATCTACGTCTCGGAAGTAATCGCTACTGAATCATCATTAGAAAATGGAGCATTTCCCTTAATGCACTCTGTTAAAAGGCTGCCTCCATCGATGCTGTAGTAAGATAAATAGAATCTTTGAACTTATGCATGTCTTTACAAATATTTTAACCAAAAGTTAGTATCTTCAGATCTATACTTAAGTCATCTGTTTCCATTTTTAGGTGCTTAGTTTGTAAAAAGTATCATGACTGTGCACCCTCAGATCCATTTGATGTTAATTGAAGCTATATATTTTCTGTAGCTGAAAGAAAAAAACAAAACCAAAAAAGCCCCTTAGAAATCTGAGGCTGGATATGCAGAAAGATTTTATTTTCATTATCAAAACAGCCATAAAGTATTTCACATTTAAACAAACATATAAATATATATATACGCTTCATATATATGTATAAGTTGTGCATATATATAAAAACATGCACTTAATATATTTAATTTGTGTGTATGTGTGTATATATATATATATATATCTATAAATGAAAAACATCAGTTGTTCTTCTTCAGTTAAATTTAAATGGGAGTCTCGTGCATAAAGAGTTGACCATGCATTAAAAAAAAATATAGATACTTGTAAATACAACAAATGAACCCTGAGAAGTTTGACCTGGCTTATCTGAAGTTCATTAGTGCTTATGGCTCTGATGATACAGAAAAGTCAAGAAATATAAATATGTTTATAAGAGCAGGTGCAGATCTCTGCAATCTCTGTTTCTAGGTTCCTCAGTAGTTAAATCACGTATCTGTGGGCGTATATTAAGGATAGGCTGTACAGCAGCTTGTAAACTAAAAATACAATCACTTTACATAACAATGTGAACTACATGCAAAGTGAGCATAGGATTATGGTGTCCATAACGCAATAATACAAACATATCTGTTGTCATCTCTCCCCCTTCAGACAGTGATTTCCACTGGTCTCAAATCAGATGCACATTTGGGATAAGTAGAGATAAAAATACATTGTATGTGATTTCATTGAACTAATTAAGTGTATAACAAGTAACTTGCTTAAATTATAAATTGCTATTCAGTCAAAATGGTATTTTTGTGAAATGTGGAGTCCAAATAGCCTGTTATATAGCCTGTTCTTAGGAAATATGAAAAACACCTGGTGATAAAGGTGTTGATAGTTGTTGTGTATACTAATGTATGAGATGCATTTACTCTTAATTTTTGGATATGAGACCTGTGTATAGACTGTAGATAAAGTTGTCCTCTCTATGGACATGTATATGTAAATAAAGTAAAGGTTGTTTGGAAAATGGATGTGTTTATCATGAACTATGACAGTAGGATGCTTAGGCTGCCCTTACATTAGCTGGAGACCATGGGAAGTTCTGCCTCAAGAGCACGCACCTGATCTGAACTAAAAAGCAGATGTAGGTATATGCTTTGTTAAATTGCAAATTCCATCTTCGATGTTGCCTGGCTTGGCTGCTCCTCTTTTGAATGAGCTAAAAAACTATAAAATTTGTTGCTGTCTTGCATGTGGCACAGAGGTCTATCTGCAAAAGGTCATCAGGCTTTCATTTTTTTTTTTTCTCTGTTCTTGGGGGGCATAGTAAAGAAGTAGCTGATGGGCTGTTGGAGCCTGGGGTAAACTTTACCTCCTGTGGAGTGGCAGGCAGGTGGGTTACCTGACGATGGATTTAGATTATGCAGCGAGGCTGATGCAGAAGTCATTTTATGTAGAGGACTAGAGATCATGGAAAGAAGGCATTTCACATAGCTGCATAGAAGAAAAAAAACCTGGAGAGTAGCTACCTATATGTTAAATATTTGGGAGGGCAAAGCTGTGAGCAGGACAGGATAGATCTGATGTATACAACTCAAATCCCATAAAGTAGCTCAAAATGGAGAAGAAACAAGCAGCGATGATGTGCAGGTGAATATATTCTTCTGTCTTGGGTAACTTGGTTTCTTGTGATACCTAAAACGAAGCAGCTACACTTGCTTTGGGAGTCATTTGTTATGTTTTTGAACTGTTACTTTACTTTGGAGGAGTGAAGACTAGTGCTGAGTATGGATGAGATGAGAATTTTGAAGGTACTCCTGAATTTTCTTAGTTGTGATGTCCTGTTAAAGTACAGGGAAGTAAAGGAGAGGTGGGGTTGAGTTTGTTGATTGGTAAGGTTAGAATCATAGAATGGTTTGGGTTGGAAGGGACCTTAAATATCATCCAGTTCCAACCCCCCTGCCATCAGCAGGGCCACCTTCCACTAGACCAGGTTGCTCAAAGCCTCATCCAATCTGGCCTTGAGCACTTCCAGGGAGGAGCATCCATAACTTCTCTGGGCAACCTGGGCCAGTGTCTGACCACCCTCACAGTGAAGAATTTCTTCCTAATATCTAAACCTCCCCTCTTCCAGTTTAAAGCCATTTCCCCTTGTTCTGTCACTCCCTGCCCTTGTAAAAAGTCCCTCTCCAGATTTCTTTTAGGTACTGGAATGCCTCTAGAAGGTCTCCCTGGAGCCTTCTCTTCTCCAAGCTGAACAGCCCCAACTCTCTCAGCCTGTCCTCATAGGAGAGGTGCTCCAGCCCTTGGATCATCCTTGTGGCCTCCTCTGGACTTGCTCTAGTAGGTCCATGTCTCTCTTGTGTTGGGTGCCCCAGAACTGGAGGCAGCACTGCAGGTGGGGTCTCACCAGAGCAGAGTAGAGGGGCAGAATCCCCTCCCTCTCCACACTTCCCTTGATGCAGCCCAGGATATGTTGTTGGTTTTGTTGTTTCAAGGCTGATATGAACGTGCCTGAATGACAGGCACGTGGCTTTGACGTGAAGAAGGCTCTCTGCTTAGCTGGGGTGTGATGTGTTAGCAGTGAAATACTGCTCTGTGTTCAGCACGGGAGCTTAGGAGGGCTGTGGCGAGAACCTTGCTGTGTCAGCGAGGGAAAACAAGGCACTCAGGAAAGAGTTCAGTTAGCTGGAATTTCTTTGAAAGGGTTCAGTAAGCAAAATACCCTGGGTGCTAGGAATTGTATTACTTAACCAAACCAGTTCTCTAAGCAGCACTTAGAGATGTAATACCTGTTAATTATTAAAGGAGAAAGTAGGTACAGTAGTAAGGGAGAGCAAATAATGAGTATTAGCTCGGTGCAGGAGACCAGGTGCGATGATGAGTAACTGCATCAATTCAGCTGCATAAACAGAGAGCAGAGGGTGTATGACAAGAATAATACTACCAGCAAAGTCATAGGAGTAGTAAGGTCGTGGGAGTAGAGGAGCTGTAAATATTTGGCTAGGGTAGAATCTTTAAAGTGCCTGATGAATGTATTTTATCTGTAGGTTAGAGAAGCTCTCAGGAAATGTATGGTTGTATTATCAGAAACATTAAACAGCTGGCTTCAGCAGAGAAACTGGCTCAATTTCAAGCATTTCTTCATATACATATATTTTTATATATATATATATAAAAATATAAAATTATATGTATGTATAATTCCAGGTAAGATTTAAATGATATCTGGACAAGTTTTCTGTTTTTTTATATATCTATATAAATAATAAAAAAAAATATAATCTGGTTATTAGACTAGAGTCAGAGTAATTTAGAATGGAAGGGACCTCTGGAGTTGATCTGGTCCCAGCTATACCCTGGTCAGGGCTGAGCTGGCTCAGACTGCTCAGGACCCTGTTCAGAGGGGCCCTAGCAGCCAGGCAGTGCTAGTTGTTAAAAAAAAAAAGTCCTTTTCAAATTTAATTTTTTTCCACACTAAATAGTGAGTGACAGACTGTTACAAAGAGGGGGAGGGCAACAGAGCTATCTGAATTCATTTTGACTAGTTAAATAAAAATAATTAAGAAAAAAGTGATTTAGTCTTGAGGGTAGTCTGGGACTATTTCTATAGGGATGGCTTCAGATGGAGTAAAATTTCCTTGTGTTGCAGACAGTCCAAGCAGGAAGCAGTTTTAACCTAAAAAACAACAAAATCACATCAAGGCTATGCCTGAGCTTACATACCTGCTGGAGAGAAAGCATTAAATGTAATATTTTTGTTTTATTTATTAAACTTCTGCAGTCTGGCTACAGTGGGAACATCTATGATGCATTTTTATTCCTTGCAAACAGTATTTGAGCAAAGAATTCTTTTTTTAAACAAATTTTTTTGCCAAGTTTGATAAATGTTTCTATGTCCACTACAGTTCTTGAAGCTTTAGCTATTGGAAGAAAATCTGAAATAACATATATTCTAAAAATACATTTGTAATAACTAGGAACAAACTTTTGGCTGCTGTTACAAGCAAAGGCATTCAGATTCTTGCCAACTGATGTGTAGAAGTGCATTAGGAACCACAGTCTTGGTTACATGTGATGAGGTAACCAAGAATTGTAATTAATTCCTGAGCTTTAAAAATAGCTGCAGGGAGGAAGTAATTTTATGAAAGGTCATTAAAGCGATATTCTCTCATATGTAATAATTGGAATGAAAGTAAACAAAATTTACCAGAAAGTAAAGAATCTGATTCTAGCTAAGAACACACAATTTACTTTCACAGAGATCAGTTTAATTTCTGAATTTGTTTTGACAGCTGGAAGTAGAAACATCTAAAGGCATTGGAAATGTATCCTGGACAGAATACACTCTCTTCTGCACATTCAAAAAATAATTTAGTGGAGCAAAGAGATCTTTTTTTGATATTGCCAAACTCCCAACCCACTGTATAACTCTTCAAATGCTGAAATCAGTGTTTTAAAGCTACAGTAGAAAAGAAGGAGGGAATGTTGCTGTGGCTGCAGGAAGAACAGTTTAGGGAAAGATGCTGTTTGGGTTTTGACTGATTGTATCCTGGGCAGCTTTTCCAGCAAAGCAGTAGTAGAACAGAAGTGCAAGGGAATTCCTTCCTCTTACTGCTCTTCTGTCTATCAGAAAAGAAATCTTTGTTGTTGAAACTTGACATTTTTTTTCTTATTTTTTGCTTTTATGGTTTATTGGGGACTAACTTTACCAACTTCTGAAAGGAATTCTTCATCCTTTTGAAAGCTGGATTATTTTTTTTTCTTGCTACATGCTTCCTGGTGGCTGATATCTGGCAGTCCTACAGATTACTGGGTAAGCTTGAAGTGTTCTGTATTGTTAAATGAAAAGTGCAGGAGTATAAGTTCTGTTGTCAGTAGAGTAGATTGATTTTATTTATTTATATATTTTTAAAGGTGGAATTTTGGTTGAGGCAACAGCATAAAAACAAAACAGGAGAGCAATGGTTAACCTACTGTTACTAAAGACAGATGATTTTGGAAATAGATCATGAGCTTGAAGTCTAGGGTCATCCTTTTATCTATCTATAGGTATCATACATTTCTACATGTAATTTATGAAGGAAAGAATAGCAATTGAAAATGCTGAATGAGCAGCTCCAGCAACTATCAGTTGGCCAGAAATGCTTTAAAGCAATGATTTCTGTAACAGAGAGAGTATGGCTGATATGCAAAACTTAAATGAGTGCACTGTACATGCAGACATGCTTTTTTGTTTTAGTATCTATCTATAATTTCATCCCTTCCCCCAACATATCTTTAGTTCTGTTCTCTGAGTATTGCTGCCATTTATCTAGAATACTCAGTATAGTGGGACTGTTGGCTAGGGGTCTTACCTAGGGTTAATTTTTAATTAATTATTGTTAGTATTGCAATTTTTTGTTAACAATTTCAGAAAATCATATTTAACCATGCTATGTTGAGGTAGTTGTGTCCAAGGAGTGAGCATCGCTTAAGTCTGAAGGTGTAAGTTTTATATCAATTTCAGTGTGTCATTATTGATTCAAAGGGTCTCATCCTCATTCTAATTTAATGTCTCCCTTTTTATATCCCTGTGATATCTGTATACCTGTATAACACTTTTTTTTTTTAAGAAAGCAGAGTAAAGACTTGTAAAAAATCTGTGGGTTTGAACTTCTGTTGAAAAATAAATATCAGTATTTAACTAGGCAGAGACTTAAACGAAGGAGGTGGTCCAGCTGGGCTCTAGTCCCTCCGTCAGCCCTGTGTCCTCCTTAGAGCTTTGCTGTTTGTGTTCCCCCAACAACTCAGAGCTGCAACATGCTCTCGGGGCCCCACATCACGGTGGGGACACCCACCCCAGGAGGGCAGTCTGCCTGCCCAGAGGGTCCTGCTGCCATAGGAATGCCCCCATGGACCATCCGTGGGGTGGACCACCCATCTCTCTTTCCCTCACCTCTGGGCAGGGCTGCATCTTGCCTTTTGTTCCCATCAGGGCTGTGTGAACCACAGCACTGGCAGCTGCCACAGAGAAGGGCCCCTGCAAAAATGCATGTATTCTCCATGGAAGCAATTTAATCTTTGTAATAAAACCATAGCTCTTTCAGTAATTATAAGCAACATATTACTTGGTTTCATCATCATGTACAAATTATGCTGTTTTTAACCTTGGGCTACTTTGTATGAAAAATACTGTTTTTAGTTCAATTCAGAAATGTGTCCTTGTATGAAAATGGCAAAAAATCAATTATGCTTCTGCTGAAAATATCTAAATTATGGTTCATTTTGGTATTTGTATGACTTAGCAGTGTAGAAGTACCTCATGTTTAATTATCTTGCAATGTTCTTGTTAAAATGGTATTAAAGTATGGTAGTCAGAGGCTATTTTTATGAATTTTGAGTTTATCAGGAAGAGTAAGATGTGCATGATGAACACACATGTTTATTCATTATGATTTTCTTCTGGTATTGCAGACTAACAGACTCCTAATTTTAAAAAATAAATCCTTGCACTGATAGTGTTGCTTTTTTTAGTAGTAGTTGAAAATCTGAGTTTAAGCTATGGGTTTCTTGGTGGTTGATGTAAATTAATAAAGTTTCAATAATCAGATCACGGGAATGGGAAAATTAGGAGTGTTTTGCCATGATACCACACTCATAGACTTGCAGACTGCATTTCTCCAATCCAGATCTAATATTTTTCTATCTCCATCTCCTTTCCCTGTCCATCTCTACATATGAAGTGCTTTTACCCTTTTTTCTCCCAAAACTCAACTGAATATAATTTCTCACATACTTTTTTCTTTCTTTTTTTTTTAGTGTGTTGCGGAGGTTATAAAAGAAAACAATTTTTTTTGAGTTAACACATCTCTTGTTTTCTTGTGGGAGTTAAGTAACTATAACAAATTGGGAGCAAGTTAATGATTAAATTTGTAATTTTGTATCCTTAAGCTTTGCTATAAGATATTTCATCCTTTTTACTGCTTGTTTTTTTGTTTGTTTGGGTTTTTTTTACAATAAGGTATTTCATCAGTTTTCACACTGCACATTTGTTTTTTTTTCTAGAGAGTGCTAATCTCCTAGACCTGTGGGTTTTCAAGTCAAATAATTTAAGAAGCATCAATTTAAAAGAGAAACCTCAGACTTTGAATACTTGATATTGGATGAGCCATTTATAAACAGGGACTTTTTTGGGCTGTTCCACCAGCAGCCTTACAGTGATGGTCAAGAAAGTACAGTACTGTGGCTTGATATCAAGTATTCAAATTATATCACACAATGTTTTCATCAGCTTCTTGGATGCATTTTTTAATTTTTTTTTAAATTTGTTAAAGCTCATTCAGATTATTAACTGAATTATTCATACTTAAGAAATTGAATAAATAAGTAAATCCTTGTTTCAGAACTGATAGAGATTCCATCCCACTATTATGTAAAAATAAATATTTACCACCCTAAGTTAACAAGTAAGATCTACTTAAGGACAGCTTCTGTTATGCATCTGCATCTGACAGTCTTCTCCCTCATACACCTTGTTCAGTATGTTTTTTTAAATGTATTTATTTCTCAGACATTCTATGAAATTGGCTAGTTCTTTGTTAATTTTTAAATTAAATGATGGTCGAGCTGTAAATTCTTTGGTTAAGATAATTGGTCGGTGTCCCAAGCAAGCCCTGTTTCTGGTGGCAGAAAAGGGAAATAGAAGGATGTTGCATTATGAAGTCTGCAGGGTATTTTTCTTATATATTTCACTAGCTATCAGGAAGATCTGTTGCTAATTTAAAAATAATAGAGCATAAAACCAGAGTATATGAAGTTACAGTATGAGTGTTGAAGTAGAAGAAGTTTTTAAGCTTGACATAATTTCCTATTCATTTACCTTTTGATAGGGAGATGAGGAACTAGAATATATTACTTCCCTGAGACAGAAAATACTTCAAAAAACCAGTCAAAATTAATGAACTTTTGCTTCTTTTATGGGTAGTGTCTGGCTCCTCTTGTAACTTACTTTAAATTTGATTCCTAGTAATCTGTCTCTGGAAGAGCGTTTTTTCTTTTAGCACTTTTGCATGCTTCAGTGTTAGTGGTTTGGGGTCTATTTCTGGAGAACTCGTATGTTCTGCTCCCTCCAGAAATAAATGGGGAGAGGTAAATTATGGGAGAAATTTCTGCCAGAATCATGACTAAGCCTCGTGATAATGCACAATCCCAGTCTCAAACATTTAACAGAAATCTTTGTGGCGTAGCTAAAGTGATTTTTTTGTTTGTTTTTGCTTTTTTGGACATTCATTATAAAAATTTTTTTTCCTAGCCTGTAAGTGGAGGATATTCAGTTCTTTGTCTAAGCAGCTATACCAATTCTGTTTTCTTACCACTCAGATATCTAACTATAGGTTGGGGAAAAAACCACTACTTTTTTGTTAGCCAATTAGTTGATCACATTGATTACATGGAGAGAAAGCTGCATGGAAGGTCCTTCCCAAGCCAAACCGTTCTATGAGTCTATGAAAATTAAGAGCTTTGGATCTCCATGCAGCATTTCTAGAACCTAAGTTTCAAAGTTGGATAGTGTGTTGATTGCAATTTACAACTAATGTCCAGTTTCTGAGTTGTTCTTTGGTTGTTTTGGGAAGTGATCTTCATGTGTGTTTGAGGGAAAAGAAATCAAGGATTTTTTTCAAGTGTAAAGCAACTGGAGCTACGTATTGATTTCTCTTGCAAGGTGAAATGTCAGTAGTTGACTTCTGGTGGTGTAAAGATCTTTTTCAATTTAATACTTGTGGCAATTTTTATAAGTGATCAACGGTAACGGTATGAAAATCTGGCTTCTAAGTGTGCTGTTGTCTTGGTGCTTCTAATTAGATGTGACATTGAGCTGCTGTTTCACTGCCTGGCACTGACTTATGCCCTATAACCATAAACAAATTGATTTGATGTGATGTGTTCAACAAAATAACCAGAAATAGATGTATGGTTATAGAAGTCTTTACTGGTTATATAGTTGTGTGTTTATACTTCAGTGTTTTGTCTAGAACTTAACTGAAAAAAAAGTGTGATTTGGCTCCTTTTCTATGTAGAGAAAGATTGTTATATACAGAATCTTAGCTGCCTTACAGTAATTATTCTGAAGCAGCTCAATACAAATGCCTATCCTTTCTGGTCTTGGCAACGTAGAACTTTGGAAGAAAACTCATCTTCTGGTTTTACCAGGCAAAGGGTGGGGTTGAGGGGTTGTATGTAACAGGAACTTAATTTTGATACAGACAAATTTAATCTCTGAAGAGCTGTTACAATGATGAATCATTTCACTACGTCTGCTTTAGTCCCTTTGGGTTTAGCTAGTTCTGTGGGAGTGTAGGAGTCTGAAAAATGATCAGGTTATGCAGGATATTATTCAGGCTTGTGCTTTTCTTTAATAGCCACCTAGCCATTAATACTGTTGAGAAATGTTAACAGTTGTCCAGAAGATAGCATGTTTATGCAGTGCAGAAATAACAAACTGTGTTCACTTAAATCCTGTGCGATTTCCAATTGTATAATTAGGTTGATTCTAGGTGCATGCGAGGTCCCTGTTGCTTAGACAGCGTTATTGACAAGAGTGCAGTTTGTATTATCTTACATTTTATAAGGTGGTGGTCTTGTACATATTTTTTGGAGATTGTTGTGTAAGTAACTAATGTCACATCTTTAAGTCAAATGGCACTGCTTGATTTCCTCAGCTTTGGTCCAAAGGTCAGTCGTGCCATCCTGCTGGAGCTGAGGGCAGCATAAGGGCTCAGCTGGGAAGCCCAGCTCTGTGCATGCTGCTTTGGCCTCTCTGGGGACTGCTGGCAGGGATTCTGCTCCCATCTTAAATCCCAGTGCTTTGCAGAAGATTCCCAGGCAAGGAGTATTTATGGAGCCCCGGCTCATTTCAGAAGGTGCGCTGTACTCCAGATGTAACTCTGCAATTAGTGTTGCTGCTGCTCTAAAGAAAACACTTCTGCTCTGGCAGAAAATAAACCTAAAAATTATGCACTTATTCTCTGTATCGGCATTTTTCCTTCAGAAATGTAACTTTTTAAGCCCTTAAAAAGTGATTTTTAAGCCCATAAGTGAGATCTGAGAATTATGATTAGTATTGCAATAGAAAGTAGTATTGTATATTTTATTTTCATGGAAATTGGCATTGGTGATGCATGTTACTGTAACTACAGTGATAATAACTTTTTGTATTTTTAGTTTTGATGGCAATATCAGTGTCAATAATCAGAAGGTTAATGCTGCTGGGTGCAATAATCACAATTGTTGAGCAGTTTGTGTGGAGAAGAAAAGTCTTCATTATTAATATTATTTCCATTATAAGGAACTTTTCTACCTGATAGCATATTTTTAATTTATTACATGAAGATTAATAGTAACTGGTTATAATAATAGTTATAAAACTATTAATTAGGTACTTCCAAGATAAATGAGTACTAGCTGTTTTAGAGGGTTTGCTTTTCATGTATACACTTGAATGTTTTGGGTTGGTTTGGTTTTTTTTCCATCTCAGAGATTACCAAAACCCTGGGTTGACCTCTCTCTCATGTGCACGTATTCACAATACATAATCTTATGTTCTCATTAATCTCTTATCTGTAATTTGCACTGTGGTGATTCATAACAAATTTGTACAAAGAGCACCGTTATCTAGATAGACTCTTTATTGGTTCAGTGACACACATGGTATTATTAATGAACTTTCTCTGTTCTTTGTAATATCCAGTTTCAGTAACCTTATTTCAGTATTTACTATTAGACTACCTGAATTTTTTACGAAATACTTACATGATGACTGAGTCATGCTTAAGCAATATTGGAGGAAACCTTTTTTCTACCAAAGACATAAATGGTGATATAAGAAATTTTTTTTTTAAGAAAAATCGATCTTTTCCATTTTTTCAGGGCTAAAGGAAATCATCACAGTTGGGTTTAATAAAGACTAAAAGGATGTCAGTGAGCAGGAGCACTTATAGAAGAGCTACATTGGTGTTTGTGCTAAATTGCTTTCTAGAGAAGAAAACTGAAGGTCTGCGTTTTACCTGCTTCTCGCACTTGGAAGTTAAATGCAGGTTTTTCTGCTGCCTTGTTTGTCTTTAACTCCTCCATTCACTTCCTGTAATTAGTAAGAATGCCTCAGCAATTCATGATAATTGCTAAATACTTTTTGCCTGTCACATAACCTGTTTCACCTTACAGTTGGGAGGTACACTTTTTTAGTTGTAGCTTAGTCGGAGAGTACCTCCAACATGTCAGAAGTACTGAGGAAAATAAGATGTAGCTCCTTATTTTGTTCAGTAACTAGCCTGTTCTGGATTTTGCTGATGTTAAATGCTTTTAGTGCTCATCAGGGAGACATACAGATGTTTAACTTTCCTACCATGAATTGTCACATTTATTTCAGGAAAATAATGCATGATGGTGAAGTTGGACATGTGCATAACATTTGCAGTATTGTGGCCTTAATGAATTATTACTTTAAATACTATCTCTATCCACTTCAGAATGAAATTACCATCATATTTTGTAAATTATATTTTTTGGTTTTTATAAGATCCAATGTAAAACAGAAAACAATTAGACCCTCTAGCTTGCTATATAAGACAACTAATAAAAAAAACCAACAAGCAATTCAGCCATAAATATGCTTCTTCCTAAAAGTAAATAAAACCAAACATGAAAACTGCAACCTTCACCTGAGTTATTTGTGTCTCCCCATGCACAGACTGGAAAAATAGCTAGAAAAATTTCACATAGCTGGAAAAATTAACAGCAAAAGGTCTGCCACCCCACTTCTATTTTTTTCCACTGTTTTGTTGTCATTAAAAACCTGTTGTTCATAATATTCCACAAAAAGCAAAGGTGGTGGCTATTCCAGACCTTGCTAAGAAAGCAGAGGTAGTGAGTCCATTGCTTATAAGCCTGATTTCTTTCTGTGGCACATATGCTGAATATTTCATTAATAATGCTGTTTGATTGTTTAAATAGAAAGTGTATGCCACACTTAATCTTTTTTCCTAAATTTATTTATTTTAATTGGGGTGGGTGAAATGTGACATACTCATTAATGGGAAGTTCTGTCCCTTAAAAACTGCTTCCAGTATAGCTTGGAGAAAATTTTATTATGCTTAAAGATACTTGAAATTGAGAAGGAGAGATTAAAATTGGTGGAGAATAGTAAAAATCTGATAGACACTCTCCAAGCAACTGGAGGTGGGTCCACACTGCAGTACAGCACTGTAATATCGATTTACCTGAAAAAATTCAGCAGTACCAACTTACCTGTACTAAGATTTAGTGCTGTCTCAGCATCAAACTCAGAGTGGGCTCATTTGTATTGTGCCTACTCCGAGATGAGGATACAGACCAAGAGGGTTAAAGTCAGCGTATACATTTCCGTGGTTTAGTCACAGGAGAGCATAAGAACTGATGACTTACTGTCCATTTCCAGATGCCAGTAAAAGTAACAAGTCTTTTGAAGACAAAGGTGTTTTATGTGTGTACGTTTGTGGGGGTTTTTGGTTGGTTGGTTTTGGGTTTTATTGCTTTTAGCGAAGGGGAGAAGAAATAGGAAAGTGGTGTGTAGGGTATGTGCATCATCTGCCGAGTGGGAGAACAGTGACCACAGTTCGGGGAGGGCAGGGGGAGTTTTTCTGGAGCTGAGTTTTTCACAACTTAAAAAAGATCTTTAAAAGGTCCAGTGTTTCTTCTCTCTGAATGCTTTTTTTTTCTTCCCCCCTAGCATTTGAACTTAAACTGTACCTTTTGAAATGGCTGCGCGATTCCTCTGCTTTAATCAGTGCTCAGAGCTCCCTTTGAGAAGTCCATGGCAGTCGCACTAAACTTGCAGAGATACTTGTGGTGATGGATGAATGCCTGAGTCAATCCATTGTGTTAGAAGTGGGTGATTTTATAAAACATTCCTTTTAAGGAAACATAAAGAGTCTGCAAGCTAATGATTTTAGTGTCTGTTCAGTGACCCCTAAAAAGGCACAAAGTTGTAGCCAGTCCCATCAAGTTACGTGCAGTATGATCAGTAGTGCCATCAATACCTGATTTGCCAGTGAGTAATTGGTGTTTCAGCTGGTTATGTGTACTCCCAATTTGCAAACTGATATGGTGCAGAATGCAAATATATATTAAAATGCAGTAATTGCAAACCTGACAATATTGAATAGAACTGAAGCTGAAGAACATATTGTCTGATATTGCAAATATTTGTACTAGAAAAACTGTGAATATTCATTCTCATGATGCTTTTGAGTGTTGGCTGATTTACTGTTTCACTGATAGAGCCTGTTTTCAAGACAGAATGCATTGTTGAGAGTTTTTTGTTGTGAAAGGTGATCTATGTAAAAGGCTGAATTTTTTAGTGGATGACAGATTAGGCAAGTGAACGGCTGCCTGGGACAGCTATGTGAGTAAGGAAAAACCTCTCTTGAGAGTCATGGGTTTTCAGAGCAGGGTAAGAGCTACAGTGGAGGAAAGCAGAACACCAGGTAAAGCAAAAACCATGTAATTAAAACTGTCTAAAATTTGAAGAATCTTGTCTGGTCCAGAAACCTACTGCAAACACTACAGTGAACCACTGGGCAGAGGCAAGGGATAGTTTAACTGTCAAACTAAGGGGTATAGAGCAGATTAAGAAATGTGGTTATGCACCTAAATAAATTCCATAATGTCCCTGTGGAAACAGATTTCTGATCAGACTTTCATATTTTTATATTCACTGTAACTCAGTCCTGTTTGCCATGAAGTTTTATTTTTATTGGTGGTGTCTACTTATGGTGAAAGCTCATTCTGCAGTTGTTAGCTTTTCCAAACTTATTTTGGTTTTGCATGTTATGTTTTTAATGGCTTTATCAAATTTCTTCCAAGCAAAATGGGCAGAAGAATGTCTCTTTGGAAGTTGCTCAGTTGTGTACTGTAAAATGAATTGTGCCAGAACAATAACTTGGACCTTTAGGATTGCTGTTTGACAAAGTAATTTTTTTCATAAACAGCAGATATTTTCCCTTTAATTTCTTATGGAAAGTTTTATTCATATATATTCATTCATATATATATATATGAATGAATAAAAGATGTTTAAATATATTTATAAACTGTTATTTTGAAGAAAAACAAACAAAAAAACCCCCCAAAACCCCCGAACAAAATCCCCCTCAAAACCTGCTACCCTACCCCCCAAATACATGTTCATACAGCATATTTGTCTAATATGTTTTGGCAAGATATTAAAAAAAATTGGAGGGGGGAAACAACTCAGCATATGTGAAGTTAACTGAATCAGTGTAAACCTGGGAATGGGGGGGAAATACATGAAAACTTTAAACCAAACCTAATATTAAAGGTGTATGTTTCTTTGGAATGGAGGAAGCATCACATAGCAGGAAAGAATGTTAATTATTGTAATAGAAATCTTGATACAGGTTTTGGAACAGTAGGGACTTTAGATTTTAAAATTTAATTTCAATTATGGAAACAAAGATTTTTATTCAAGCAATCTTAGGATAACACATTTTATGAATGATTTGGAAAAAATAAATCCACAAATCTGTAAATATTTCCAAGTTTTTAAATATGTTTCCTAATATATGTTGTTTTTTTTAGAATACTGCTTCTAGCTGTGGTGTATACTGATGGTTTAAGTAGCCAGTATATAATATTTTGCATTAGATTACCTTCAGCCTTTTTCTTAATAGTGGTTTGTAATTAATGCCTCTTTCTAGTGGAGAGGAAAATAAATAAAGAGAATCAATTTTTCTATGTAGACTTAATTTCATTACAGAGATAATTTCCTTTCTTTTCATTGTTTGTCACATTGTATAGTCTAATTACTCTAAATACTAAAGTAGCTTCTGATTTTTTTCTCTTGTATCAGCATGTTTTCATGGGTCTGAACCTGCTGATTAAGGAAAGAGGTGGAGGCACATGTCCAATTTTAGCTGGCCAGTTCTTTTTGGGTCCGTATCTGTTTTTGCAGTGTATCTGAATGGGTACTAACCAGGGAGTCTCTTGGGAATCCCAGCTGAGTAAACAAGTTTATAAACTGAATTTTTAATGGCTTTCTGTGCAACTGTGTGTGAATGTATGTATATATCTAATACACCTACATACACATATGATGTAATGGTGAATGCAGTTTATAGTTGATAATCAATATACACGTTATTGACTATCAAATAACTTAAGCATCCCAAGAAGAAAGCTGGTTCTCGTGCTCAGGAAACTTTCTTCTCTTTCTGTTGCTGGGAGTTCTCCCTATGCCTGGGAAATTAAAGTTTCTGTCATCACAGATTCCTTGGTCCAGGTCTATATCGGGCGCTTTCTTTGCAGGATTTTCTTGAGTTTCCCCAGAACACTTCAGGGGTTGTCCTCCCCCATGGACAGGAGGGCTGGAGAACAGGTTGGAAAAGGCTTTTGCTCCTCTGGCCTCGTAGTTTTGGGCTTCGAGCCTGTGTCACAAAGAAAAGAAAAACATCTATTCCTTCTCTAAAGCATAGATGGAAATCCTCTCAGAACATTAAAAGTATATATATATATATTTTTTCCTTTGAATCTAGTGTTAATAAGGAATGTATTGTGAGACTGGAGATACCTGTTTCCTCTCACTCTCTCCTCTAGCCTGTATAAATAATCTAGCAATCACTTTGCTGTGCAGGTCATATAGAACGACTGCATTCAATAACGGGGTTGAAAAAAGCAAAGATGTTAAAGTCCACATTTTAAATATATATGCCAAAAACCTTTTTTTAATAATACAAATATCAGAGTCTTCAGAATAGAAGGAAATGCTTCCTAGGTTTGTCCTTTAATGTTTGGGGTTTTTGACATGAAATATTCCTTCCTTTCCTCTCAGCATGCAGGATTCTCTTGGAGAATGCAATACTTTACAGGCCTGTTTGCAGACACTATCTCTTTTACCCCAAAACACACTAGACCATACCTTGCAAGAAGGCAGAAGATCCACTGTGGTAACTCTGATGGGTTGAAAAAAAAATACTGTTTTTATTTACAGTACAGCACTGACAGGGTATCAGTGTGATGCATACAGCGTGTTACATGCCACTGATGGAGGATAATACATATTTGTAAAAATACTATTCTTTAGTTGATGTAAAGTCAATGAAATAATATTTCTTCTGTGTGCTTGGGTGATCAAGCTTTTCTTAGCGTTTATTCAAAAGAATGACATGCTTACTAAATTCTAATAAAGCTTTTTTACATTAATGCTTACAAATAGGTAAGCAAATATGGGATATTAGTTACAGAGAAAAATTAAGCTTTCAATAAACCAGTTTCCTTTTTAGTTCCTAAAAATAAATAATTTGTTTTAAAAGCAAAAGTCTTATGTTCTAGTTATCATGCTGTGGCTTAATTTTGTGACTTTCTGTTTTTGTCTGCATCTAATAGTTTTTAAAGCTTAGATGAATGACATTGCACTACTAGTAATTGATGGATGTTATTTATTATGTCTTGTCTTAGAAATCTAATGTTATATCTAATGTTAACTTACATTGTAGTTATGAGACTGCAGTATTATTGATGACATTCTTACCTCTCTTCAAAAATAGTCTAACTTCATAGGTACAGTTTTGGAAGCAAATAGTGAGTTAGATGGCATCATGTCCGCATCTGTTGCCTGTAAGAGGGATGTTTGTTCATAATCCCTTTGCATTTGGAAGTTCTTTCAGACTGATAATTTAATGAAGTGTTTGAAGATTGAAACTGCATCCTGTATTGACACTAGTCTAAATATTTGGCCATTTAAATGATATAAGCAAACTGTAAACTTCTGAATGATAATTGTCTAGCTGTGGAGTTCAGTATCAGTATATTAAAAAAAGGTTGGAAAAATTGATTTTCACTGACATTCAACATCTGCTAAGCTTTCAGAACAATGAGGCTGAGGTAAGGAAAGGCTGTGGGACACAATATAATTTTCTGCTATATTGTATTTCCAGAGCATACTTCTAGTATTGAGCTGAAGGTAGTGGCAGGGTTGTGCTCTGCAGTGGCTCGTGCACAGATGCATATAAATGAACAAAAGCTTGCATTGTGAAATCGATGCTTGTAGACTTTGTTCTGTAAAAGTCAGACATTCACAGCCCCACATCAAAATGTTTTATTAATTTAAAAGTGAATGGACATCTTGTGTTCTCTTCTTGGGCTTTTCTCTTGAATAATAAAAGACTAAGGAAATTAATTACTTCTCCCCCCCTCCATAGTCGTTCCTGTTCTGTTGCATCTTAATCTCAACAAGTATTTCGTAAATAGTCTGGAAGCTACTTACCTTTTTTTTAAAAAAAGTACATTTTCTGAGTTTCATGATGCAGCTTAGTTCTAACTCTTTCAATATAAGTTACTCTGAATGTATGCCTTTCACTGACAAGCATGTAGTATTATCTGCTTGGCCTTGTTCCTTATTTAAGTAACTGCTAAGATTTGCAGGAACTGGTAAAACAGAACTATTAATTAGATCAAATTGAAATAAACTTGCTTCAATATGGTATAGCTAGTTGGTTAAAAGTTCCCTTAGGCACAGCTGTTAATTTTTCTCCCTGGCAGCAAGCTTCCTTGATAATGAACGTCCTTTCATTATCAGCAATTTTCTTCTAACCTCTCTGTCATTTAGCTGATTTTTTTGTCCTTCTGATGTTTCATGTTCCCATAGATCTTTGGCTCTCCATGTTTTTTGTGAAGTTTTAATTTGTAGGAGAGGCAGAAAGGCATAAAGTAGCTGTGCTTGGTGATATGAAGATGCTTGGGTTTGTGAGTGTACTTGTTGGGGTTGGGAGTGTTCGAGACCTTGAGCGGTGTTTACTGGCACTGCAGCTAGCCTGAGATAGTGGTGGTCTTATCATTTGGTGAAACATTGGAGTTGACAGAGGAAAAAAAAATCAAGGAACTATTCATCTGGTTTGGGTGGATAAATAAAACCAGTTTACTTCGTGAGAAAGCTTGTGACTGTGCCAAAGTTAATAAAAAGTTGAGATGAACTTTGCTTGTTATGTTCAAAGGCATTCTCCTTCCAAAAGCAGCTTTCCATCAGATCCTGCTAGGATATTGGAAGTCTCCTCACCATCAGTGAGTCATACGCGCTGTAATCTGCGGTCAGTGGCCCTGCATGGGAGCCAAATGTTCAGAGATACCTAAAGTGTCTTTGGTCCCAGCTGTCCCTCGTTTCTTTTATGTGGTCTTGCCCTGGGGGAGGAGGGAAGGGTGAAATGCTGGGAGTCACCTCAGAGGTTTCTAGTCTTTAACAGAAGAGAATATTTTCATTGTTAACTCATCCAATATTGGGATCTGCTCAGGAAGCTCAAGAGGAGGAGGGTCTGTATTGACAAACTGTAAGAAAGCTTTTGGTAACGTTATTTTTTTTCCTTTTTAATGTATAATTATGCCCTTTCCCCATATCTGCTCATCACACAGTTTGCTATGATTGCAAGTGCTAACAGTGGTTAGAGGTCACTGCTGCCTCTCTCCAAAACGGCACACACTCTTGTTTTCCTTCTGACATTGTCTTCCAAGTAAGGCTTGCTGCTTCCTGAAGAACAAGTCTTTAGAAATCTTATCACTTCTTTGTGTCACTCTTTGAATGGATGAGAAAATACCTGACTGTAAAAGAAAGTAGATTTGCATGAGGTAACTCCCCGTAAAGTGATACTGTAAGTAACTTCCTTCTGTAGTTGGATGTTTTTCTGGTCTGCTCAAAGACTGATTGCACAAGAGTTACCTCACATTGCAAACAAACTTAAAGCAACGTTTCTTCTGCAGTGATGCAGGACTAACAGGCTATCCAACTTGGATGAGCCATGACTTATAACATCTTGTCTTAATAATTAACTCCAGTTCTGGGTGTTAAGATCTAGAACTAATGTAATATTTCAGAAGAAACTATACATCATCAAAATAGATGGCCAGAATAACTTAGTATTAAGAGGAAAATGATCCTGTTTTGTTTTTTTTTTCCATAATTATGTCTAAGCATCTATTACTTGCCTGAAATTCTCTCACTAAAGAGCTTTATACTTCAGTGCACTAACAAAAATTAAGGCAAAAAATGGTTATAATTTGCTTTTCAGTCCTTTATAACATTCATATTTGTCAGCATTCCTTAAGTGGGAGTTTACTTTCTGGTCTTCATTATGATAGTTTTGTTATCTATTAAAACATAATGATTTGGAAATCTTTTTCCAACCTTAATCATTTAGAGCAAGACTTTCAAAGGGAACATCTTGGGAAAACTGAGATTTGAGTACTTAGACTCTGTGACACATCTCAGAAATAATGGTCTCCTCACTGGTGCAGCGCTATGTAGCATAGGGGAGTGATTTTTGGAAGGAGTTTTTGTTGCAGTTTTATGTGCCACCACAGCAAATTCATATCTTTTTTGGCTTTGGCAGTTAAAATATTCAACGAGTGTTGTTGAAATTGTAGTAATTGTTCATGTTGTTTCCATAAAGCACATGCAACATTTGTTGCTAACTTAGAGGTGCATTATATATAAATAAAGGACTAAAGCAGAAGAGTAATTATTCTATTAAAAAACCCCAAAACTCTTCCACAGACATTTCTAATACTTTTTCTTTGTTTCTGAACACTTAAGAGTTTATTATTTAAGTTTAAAAAATTTAATTATGTATCAGAGTTTCTTTGGTGTAAATGGGAGTGGCCTTAAAACAAACAAACAAAACCCCTACCACAGTTGTTTCTGTAGGCAACTATTTACTTGTTTACATTGTAGAAGAACCTTGAATCTTGGAACTACAATACTGTATTTGGTCTTGTTATTCTTACATACATTACTGGATATTCACAATAGATGTTAATGAAGTTTGAGAGAAAATGTTACCCTTCAGTGACTGTGGGAAGTGAAGAAAGTTAGTGACAAAGCTGAGGAAGCTAATGCAAGTCTGCTTCTTCAGACTCAGTGCTGTTCTTAAGCAAACTGTTAAGCAGCATAGCATTTTTATTTCTATAAAGAACTGAACAACAATTAACAAGAAGCCAAGATGTGGTGCTATTGAGACTTACAGGAGTGAAAGCCATGCAGCCAAGGAGAGTCATGTAACTGAAGTAATCTGCTTCGTCTGTGGAAAGCCACTGTACAACACTAAGCAAACGAACACATCCTCAGAAGAGGAGGATGGACTCCAGACAGTTCAAACACTGACAATTGAATAACAACAAAGTAAATGCAGAAGGATGGAGGAGACTGTCTACCTAAACTCAGTAAATTGAAACCAAATAGAAAATTTCCTATGGAGGTTTTCTGCAAACAATATCTATCTCTCTGTTCTTGGGAATCAAAAAAGCAAATTAAGTTTCTGTCCTTGGAGCTGAAACCATATGAACTCCCCTTTCAAACAGACAGAATGTGCTTTTGGTGGAATGATACTAGACAGTCATTTGAAACAGTCCAGAAGGAATGTGCTTTAGGAAAAAAGGTATATTTTTCAATTCATTAAGGACAGTCCTTATTAAGAAAAAAGTTGCCCAAGATCTGACACTAAAGTGTGTAAAACAATTGACTGCTACCTATTCCTGCTCCGGCAGGGGGATTGGACTAGATGATCTTTTGAGGTCCCTTCCAATCCCTCACATTCTGTGATTCCGTGATTCTTCAGTAGGGACTTCCAAATTATGAGAGATGTGTGTATGAGTCAGGGATGAAACTCTGTTACAGTCATTGCACCTCAGTCATTTTTTTAAGAATAAGTTATTTGACATTATCAGGTTAATTCATTTTGTATTTTTCTTGCAAGATAAAGATGAGGAAAGAGTTCTTTGAAGAAACTCTTAGGCTATTGTTAATTTAGTTTTGTTCTAAATATGCTTTAGCAATATGCAAGTACATAATAGTTTTCCTACTTCAAAAAATACCTTTTTGTATAGACTGCTGAAGAGTTACTTGTAGTAACAGGTTTTATAACACAAATGTGGTAAATTCAAAGTGATACCTAGATTGATGGTACGGTGCTTCTTTTAATAAAACTTCTTCCCCATAAAGCAGCTGATGAGGTTGCACTCAGTTGTAGCTTTGTCAGGACTGGAGCTTTTTGCAAAGATGAGCTGTGTGTTGCCTTTCCTGCTAATTTGTATTTGCATAGGGTAGGTCAGTATTGTTATTAATTGCATATAAACTAGTGAACGAATGTGTACACACAGATGCTTACTTATATATTTATTTATTTATTTATTTATTTATTTTGCTGACAATTCCTTGTACTGCTCTCTAGTTTTGGCATATTTGTCTCTTCAGAATTGGTGATGTTTGGTTCCATCTTTCTCCAAAGGTGTAAACCAGATTGGCAGACAGTTAATCTGTTATCTGATAGTCTGCTCAATGAAGTCAGTGGATGTCCTAATGTAATTTTTTAATAATATCTGTTGTATAATTTTATTTAAACAATCATTAGTAACCATGAGTCCTTGCAGTCAGCTTAATTGACACGCTATTAACTTCTTTCTCTCTAGGCAGAACTAGTGAAAGGGAACCTGCAAAGCGTTGGGCTCACACTCCGCCTTGTGCAGTCCAAGGAAGATGATGCAGGACATGTTGTCATTGAAACTGTGACTCCAAACTCGCCTGCTGCAGCTGCTGATCTACAGAGGGGAGACAGACTTCTTGCAATTGGCAGTGAGTAATACATCAGCTTTCAAAATAAGTGTTGTCTTGCAGACTGGGAGGACGTGTCTCCATATGGTTCAGCTAGACTGCCTTTCTCAGCAATTACAGTTGTGCCTGGCACTCATAATAAAAGCTAACATTTATGTATTTATGGCCACTTAAGGTTATCATTCACTTGATTTTTCTTGCATATTTACTTACTCTTTCCTAGGTTAAAGCCAAAATAAAGTTGAATAAACATTTGAATGTAAATGTATTTTAACTGCTCTAATAGTGATGCTGTGAGTTTCTCTACTTGGTTTCTTCCAGTGATGTTATAAAATGTGCTTAATTTACAAAGAAAACCGTAATATTTTACATCCTAGGCCTGCACACTCAGATTTGAACCTAAATGTACTAACTAGAGTATGGAAGGAGTAGTATAAACATATTTTTGACTAACAGAGTAATGTCTAAAAGGTCATAATGACCCAAGATGATCTGCTATGTATTTGTATGACTATCAATTTTTGTCAGCTCTGATGTGTAGGAGCCTTAGCATTATTTAGAAATCTACTCTAAAGTTCTCATATTTTAAGACTTAGGCCAAATGGTAACTGGCAGATAAGTGCTGCGTTGAGGTGAAAAGTTACCCTTGACTTTTGCAGGGCAGGGCACTGTGGTTTGTTTGGTTTTGTAAAAAAAAAATATTTTTTAAATGAAGATTCTGTCAAAATCCCTTGGCATTATGAAGTGGATTGACACTAGTTTGTATTCTAAAACTTTAAATTAAGCCATCTCCAGATATAGGTGGAATACTTCTGTGTTATATGGACCCTGTCACCAACAGAGAACTAGATCATAATCATAAACCATAATCAGAAATAAACAATTAACAAGAACAGTGGCTTATCAACTTAGTGGGAGAAGCAGATAGGAACCTGTGTGATCATTAAGAAATAATGCAATGTGTCTGTTCTACTGGATATTGTGGGACTAAATAAAATATGGTGGAGTAGAAATCATAGGTAGCTTAGTTTAAAGTTCTTTGGGTTTGTATACTCTCCAGGCATTTATAAAGACTAAAAAGGAGTGGAAATATCACTGTATATTAATAACATTTTAGAAATAAGTGTAGGTACCACTGATAAAATAGAATATAAACTGAAATCACTCTAGGGGAAATTAAGTTTTTCCCTGAGATGTTTTACAGACCACAGCTTAACCACTGCAATGAGTTCCTGTGGTTAGGTACTGCCTAAATCCCTATTTCATTGCTCCAAAAGGGTTTTGAGTTGTTTTGAACAGACAATTGATGATTGCTCTAGAACAAGGGAGAAGTCGTTTTTACATGACCCCCTGCATGACTTTATTTGGACTGTGTACTCATTAAGATATTTTAGCTTGCATGTAACTTGTTGAATCTTACCATAGGCTGGATATACTGTCAAATAGCTCAGAGTTTTGATGAGGAAGATGATTCAGTTCACTGTTCAGCCACACTGAGAATGTAGCATCGTGTCTATATTTTGTTAACATATTGGAACTTTTTTCTTTGTTTGCCTTCAAAGATACCCATTTCTTTTAAATCCTTTGTTAAATGCCTCCTGCTGGAAAGTCCGAACTTATAGTAAGAGCAAGGTTAAAAATGTTAACATGTAAAATCATCAGTACTGTATAACATTACAGCATTAATAACAAACAGAAAACTGGAGTACTTATGTTAGTGTCTTTTCCAGTTCCTGAAGTAATATTTTTGTATGAATAAAATGAAAAGGATCCGTCTGCTACATTTCAGTTAAGCTCTTTGTCATAATTTATTTGGCTCTGTTAGTGAACAACAGTATTATTACCGCTATTAAAGAACTAAACATGCTTGTTGACTATTTTTGGTCCTTAGATTGTTACAGTAACTCAAATTTAACAATTTTTGTCTTTTTTAATAGGTGTTAAAATTACATCAACTGTCCAAGTATTGAAGCTTATTAGACAGGCTGGGGACAGAGTTTTAGTCTTTTACGAACGGCCTGTTGGGTATAATCAGCACGGTTCAGCACTGCAGGATGGGTTTGGACAATTGGAAGACACTGCTTTCTTGACACAGCCAGAAGATGACCAAGCTAGTTTATCAGCTGATGTTGATAGCAGAGACTTTGATTCAGAATTTGAGGACTTGGCTTGTGAATCAACTGACCAAAAAGATGATCTACCAACCGCTCCGAGTCCCAAACGTTCAGTAGTAACACTTGCTGCTAAACCACTTGGAACTATCTCTCCGATTCTGAATCGAAAACTACATTTAGGAAGTTATCAGACAACATCAAAAACACAACAAAAGGATGGAGCTAAAGTGGCAGCACCCAAAACTGTTGAGGGTTCAGATGCAACACAGCAAGCAGGTAAACAATCACAAGGATCCAGTATTAAGCCTCCTGTGCCACCTAGGCCACAAAGTAAGCTTATTTTATCTACTGGTGAAACTCAAAATCCGTTAGAAACTGGAGGTGTATCTTCTGAAAAACCAGAGAGGCCACCTCCACCTGCAAATAACAGAGATAAATGTACAGAGAAGGTAGTAAAGAATAATGATCACATAGAAGACCCAGTGGTATCAAAAGTAATAACAGCATCAAAACAAGATCTATTAAAAGATGGACTTTCAGAAAATGCACGTAGTTACAAAGATGGTGATGATCATCAAACATGGGAATCACCAGAAATTCCTTATAAAATCCGACAAGGCCGATGGCCAAAGACAAGAACATCTTCCTGTCTATTTGAAGTAGAAGGATACCATAAGTACCTTAATGTTGCACTGTGGTGCAGAGACCCTTTCAAAGCAGGTGGTTTTATCTGCTTAGGATATGCAAGCATAAAACTTGAAGAAATCGCTTTAGATTGTATATCTACATCCTCAATGGAGTATATTGGAACATTTAAACTGAGTGCTCCAACACCCAAAGCAGCAGTCACTAGAACAGCACTGCGGAATTTGACAACCCGTAAGGGATTCAATGAGAAATTTTGTTACGGCGATGTAACTTTACACTTCAAATATTTAAACGAAGGTGAAGTAGATGATTTAAGCTTTCTCCTGGAGAAAGAAAGGGAGTGTCACTTGGAAGAAGAAGCTCGTGCACTTCAGAAAGAGGATCCTTACCCGGAACAAATTCTTACGGAGAACAAGCATAACTTTCAAGATACTCAGTTTCAGAATCCAACTTGGTGTGATTACTGCAAAAAGAAAGTCTGGACTAAAGCAGCTTCGCAGTGCATGCTCTGTGCTTACGTTTGCCATAAAAAATGTCAAGAAAAATGTCTAACCGAGATGCCCTTTTGTGTGGGAGCTGAAAAGCGACTCGATCGAACTGTGGGAGGTTGTAGAGCAGAAGGACAGGAAGCTCCCCAAGCTGCATCCTCTCGTGTTGATTCAGAATCTAAATCTGTTAACAGAACTACAGGTTTGACCAGGCATATCATCAATACAAGCACCCGCTTGTTAAACCTGCGGCAAGTCCCCAAAGCTCGCCTTTCTGAGCAAGGAACAGAGGTGGTAGAACCTTCACCAAAGCACACACCAAACACTTCTGATAATGAAAGTAGCGATACTGAAATCAGTGGGCCAAGCAGTCCTTCAAAACGTGCAGCAGGTACTGGGATAAAGCTGGTCCGAAAGGAGGGCGGTCTAGATGACAGCGTCTTCATTGCTGTTAAGGAAATTGGACGTGATCTCTACAGAAGTTTACCCACAGGGGAACGTTTTCAGAAATTGGAATTTATGTTGGATAAGCTGCAGAATGAAATAGACCAGGAGCTGGAAAATAATAATTCACTTGTTAAAGAAGAAAAAGAGACAACCGATGCAAGGAAAAAAGCTTTGATTTCTGCTGCGCTGGCTAAGTCGGGTGAAAGACTGCAGGCCCTTACACTGCTGATGATCCACTACAGAGCAGGCATTGAGGATCTGGAGTCTTTGGAGAACATGTCATTAGAGCGGCAGTCCAAAAGAGTGACTAAAGACTCAGAGGAACCCAGTATAGCAGAAGAAATGGATAACGAAGATGCCAGTCTGATGGAGGCTCCAACATTCAACATCACGTCTGAAGAACCAGGTGTTCCACCTCAGTCAGTAGACTGATATTTACGTATTTAGCCTTTGAAGGAACGGACTGAAAGAATACTTTGCACTTAGACACACACAAATTAAATTGAAACACTGGTATAATGTACGTGTCCTGCTTCTCCACAGTTATTTGCCTGTGTAAGAGTATGGCTAATAATGGTTCTTCGCCAGCTACAGCGCCATCATTTTGTTCAACTGGCTGGTTAAAGCTACATTTTGAGGTTTATATTGGAAATTTATTTGTAATAACTTATTTTTATTTTTTCTAATTATGTGACCTTACCATTTCACATCAATGTGTGTGGTGTCCTCAATGTATTACTTGTCCCCCCCTCCCCTCCTTTTTTTTTTTTTTGATGAGCTAGTGTTTTCAACAGGAAACTGGCAGGATTTTCAAAATATTTAGTTTCCATTGTATGATGAAAAAATTATAAGCTTGTTGCATGCCTAAGCTGATGACTGACACAGAAGTCACTGAGGGACCAGGCTTTAAAATGTTGATCACGGTTATTGTACGTCTTCTAGGTAGTTGTGTATATTTTGCCAAACATATCATGAAAACAAATGAAAGGTCTTTCATTTTGTCTGTTATTAATATTTACTGAAGTTCACATTGCATATCATATGTTTTCCATATTTTTGTTAAATACAAGAACTTTTCCTAGTTTGTAATTAACATGAAATACAGTAATGCTATACTAAAAAAATCCTCCGTAGAACTTTGGGCTATTGTATCCTGACTGAATAATACTAGATATCCAAGTATATACCAGTATCTTGTAATAATTTAATTGAGAATACTTCCGAAATAAGAGGCTAGTTGCCTTCCAGAACAAAATCATATATTTAAAGTGGTGTTGTGTTATTTGATAACCTGATAAAGGAAAATTGTTCTTCACAAGAATTGGAGGTTTCACTGCATTCTATGAAAAAGCATGTAATGATGGTTTAAGTAATTAAAAAAAAATAATATTTTGCTACAGACTCTATCATTTCAGAAAGCTTAAGGTACAAAATAGCTAAACATGTTCTCTCAACACTTTAGAGTAATCATATAGTGGTAAGTAGCATTCAGCTCCTCAGACAGCAGAGACAAGTCTGAGCAGACGAATCAACTTGGTCAGAAAAATGTCCTATAGTGTATATAACATGTTTTATTTGAGTCAAAATAAGTGAATCCAGTAGAGATGAGGAAGAATTTCAGCCAGCAGCTTTTGAAAAGAACTATCTGGTCTTGTGCTATGTGTAAACTGTGGATCTTAGCATCACCCGCCTAGGGCCGTTGTTCTTATTTCCTGTATGTCTTTGTTTCATTTTCTGTGTATAGAAATGTTGTATAAAATATCATCTTTATTTTAGGTACTGTGTTAGGTACTGGTGTCATTATGACTGGTAGTAGGAAAAAAAAAAAATGCCTTTGTGAAAGTGGAGTTGAATCCAAGATGGTAAAACAACTCATTGAAATTTTCCGGCAGTCTGTAATGTACCTCTCCATTAAATTTGCTTCTCAGTTTATTTTGTGATGGGCAAAATTAAGAAGCACTGATTTTCACGGATGGAAAAGCATACTTGTACTTCTGAACAAAATGCTTACTTCCACTCATGCAACTACTTGCACTTTTTTATGAGTTCTGGGCAGTTGATACTTAGTTGATGTATGGAAAACACTATCCATGCTAAAATAGGCATGTGACACACTTCTGAAATTAAGCTTCAGCAAATAATAGCACAAAATTAGCTTCCCTTATTGACTAAAAGTTATTTAACCTATACTTGCTTGAGATGCATATTAAGACTTCCCCACTCCATTTTCTCAGTGGCTTAACATTGGTGGTGATCTGCATTCAATCTCCATCACTGTTTGCTCTTATGGGCTACTATAGAGGTTTTGAAATATATCCAAGTACTTCATTTAAACCCTGGTACACATGAAGGAGCTGTGAAAACAATGCAAATACTGATTTCAAAAACACATTCATGGTTTTCAATTGACTCGTGTAATACAGTGGGTAAGAAAAGCTGGATATGGTTTTCCTCGTGTAGTATTGCTAATGATGATTGTAAGAGATAAATTAAACTTAGTGCAATATTTTTAAATATGCCGAATGGGAAAAGGACAAAATAGTTGTATTTTAGTGATAAGAAGGAAAACAGAAATTCCTATCTGGCATTAATTACAATAAACGGTGAGTCTTGAGGGGGAAATTGTAATACTACATTCCTGATGTAATCTTTGCTTCATGCTTGACTGTAAATAGCTGAAAATAAAGAATACCACAGAAAACAAGAATATCTTGACTTAATGATATCTGAATAGGTGGCAGCTACACACATTTTGCAGAGGATCTGCCTAGAATGATTTTGTTGGCTATTATTTTATCATGAAAATAAGCTTTAATAAAATAGTTTTGCTAAATTATCAACTTTTGCATTGTGTTAGTATTTTTTAAATATTTGCATTGCAGTCTTTTAGCATCTAGAGTCACTAAAGGAAAGATCTTTGGGAGAAAACCAAATTTGTCCTAAATAGAACTTGTGATTGTTGGATTAATTGGGCTTTTGTGCATTCATTCTATTTGCATATACATTTCTTTTTAGTCTACACAGTTTAATAGTAGACAGATTTATTTTAAAATGGTGATTTCAGTAGATTCTTTGTGTAGCTAGAAAAACCTTGTAAAATGCTAAGGATATTTGTGGGGTTTTTTGGGGGGATCTCCAAGCACTGCATAAATAACAGTTGAATGGCAATATTGGTGACAGTGACTCCCACCAGAGTTACATGAGGGGAAAAAATTGTCCAAGCAAAATTCTTCTGACTTGCCCTGTCCTTCAGAAAATGTTAATAGATAATAACTAAATAAATCCTTACTGTTTACTAGCTCACTTGTATCTAATCAGTTTTTCCTTGTATTTCACTATCCTTGTTTTTTTTCCCTCAAATTTGAAATAAAAGATATATGGAATTTTACAACTACAGAGGAGGGGTAAGTAGTGGGAGCAAATGAGCTAAATCACTTTATCACACTTAAATTGACATGGATCTAAATATACAAAATATGAAATAACCCAAATAATTCCAGGACAGAATGGGGGTTTTTTGTGTATTTTCTGTGACTGAAGTTACTTTCTGACTGTCAGCAAGAAAGGTTTGTTTTTGATTACTTATTCCTCCGTGGCACAGAAAATCCAAAATGCAGAACAGATACTAGATGTCTCTTTTTGGGGAAAAGGCAGTGCAGAGAGCCCAGACATGGGTTTCTGGGTGGCCCTTGTCTTCTAACTCCTGGTGGACCAGGAGCAGAGCAAGAGTGTGGAGAAGCCAGACTGAGCTTTGTGGATCTACTGAGCACACCATGGTAAGATGCTGGTCCATGAGGCCCCAGTTCCACCCTCTGCAGAAGAGGAATGTAATAAATTAACCTGTCCTTGGACCTCCTTCTTATACTTGTTTTGTGTTGCAGATTAATGTGAATTCTTAACCAATTTTGGTGTGTTCAGAAGTACAAAACCAAACCATGAAGTAAGCCATTCTATGCTTTTTTTTTAAAAAAAAAACCCCATATATAAGTTACTATATTTGCATTATTTGTACTTGTGAAGTTAAGCAGTACTTTAGTTAATCAGCTAGCAAATGAATAAACATGTCGTGGTAATTTAGAATTCTAACACTGGTATATTAATTTCAAATTTAATTGGATTAACAAAAGGGTTCAGTGAAGCTAAGTAAAATAACCTCTTGGGGCAAAGTTTCAAGTCTCCAAATGATCTGCAATGTTAAAATCTGAACCCAAAGAATGATCAATCTGCACAATTGTTACTCATTCAGTGGCAGTGAAGTATCCCCATAAGACAGAATCTTGGTTTGTGCTGTATTAATGTCTTTCTCCAAACACTTCTCAGCTTTGATGGATGGATTTCCTTCTGTTACATATTTAAAATGATGCAATGGGAAATATGCCACTATGGAAATCTGTAAGTGGATTTTTTTTTTTTAAATCAACCATAGGACCTATTCCTTGGCCTCACACCACTTAAGCCTCTTAAAATGTTTTCTCAGAATCTTCACCCTTATTTAAAGAACATACAAGGGTGTCCCCTGCTACTGCATGTTTTGGCCTTAACTATTTCCCAAAGGATAAATCTCAGACCAGCAGCCACATGCAGACTGATTTTTAGAAGCTATCCCAGTTATTTAAACTTCAGTTGTGTGTATTTATGACCTGGGATAAAAATTTTTGTCCTGAGTTACAAGTGGACTAGAATAGAGGAATGCTTTCCTAAAACTAAAGTATTTGTTGGCTTTTACCCGCCCCCCCCCCCCCCCAAATACAGTAAAACAATGCTGTAAAACAATAAAACAAGGTAAATCATGAGGGGATTCTTTCTTTTTCATTATTTTTACTTTATTACAATAGATAATGAACTTTCAGATAACTTTATTTTAATATGGTCTGAATGCATAATTATTGACAAAGCAATACTTGAACTTTGATCCACTATATTTTTTCATATTTTCTGACCATAGTATATACACTTTACAAAACTATATGTAAACATAGGATCTATGCTGTAGTACATAAAACATCTGCCAATTACATGAAAGAAGGCACATAAAGATTTTAATTTTAAAAATGAAAAGACACACCATGGTTGATAAGGGCATGGGGATTGTTTTAAAACACTTTCTTTCCAAGTCTGATTTTTATAGTGCAGATAGGGACTGCCTAATGCAGTGCTTTTCATCTGTATTAAACCATGTCCCCAAATGTCAAGAGATATTGGCAACAAACTGTTCACTTTTTTCCATTGTTTTTAGTAAAGTTGATATTTTAACTAATTTTTTTTAAAACTAAGTGTGTATTGAATTTCTAGATGTGTATGGAAATGCATTTAAAAGTTTTTTGGTTGAACTGCTGAAATTCAGCTTGGTTTCAGCACATGCTAAGGCTACGTACTGTGATTCTGCAGCTTTTCTTAACCAGTCACTTAAGATGCATCTAAAAGAAAACTGAGACATGTTAAGGATAAGATATTAAAAAGATCAGAATACAAAAAGTATCTTCATGCTGTTCTTGCTCCCTTTAAGGGAAAAGAACTCCACATTCACACCTACTTCTTTACCTGGTGTGTGTTTTGGGGCTTCATATTGCACAACTAGTTAACTAATTAAAACCTCATTAAATAGTACAGACTAATTGCAATACACAGATCTGTTTAAAATACTGTTTTCCCAGCGTTCCATGAGTGGTCCAGGGAGAGCTTATTTTTGAAATTTGCAAGGAAGTTGTGCCTTTGATTTTATTAATGTATGACTTAAAGTTGATCCACAAAAGGGATAGTGATGTCCACACTCTGAATGCCAGCTTCCAGCTCTCCTCCATGTACTCACAAGGGTGCAATTAAAAAAAGATGCAAATTAGATAGGTTTTCTTTAAGCTTTGTTTTTTTCCCCCCTTCCACTTAGATAAAGACCCGAGCTCTTGCCAGTAACTCATGACTCCAAACAAAATAGGAAATACTGTGTGTCAATGAGTTGACTTAAAAAAAAAAATAGTGAAAAATCACATTTATACAGATTTATACTGCACATTTAATAAAAAATATAGTGTAATATTCAATAAAATTAAATACACAAAATAAAGATTAACACTATACAAACCCTCTGTAAAAGCTTTTCCCTTCTTTATAAGGCAGTTAGCAATCTGCTTGGTAACCATGGGTGACAATATACCTTTGGGCTTTTTTTGACCATTTCACTATTAAACATACAATACAACTAAAACCTATTTCTGGATGAGCTGTTTCACATGAAACACTGCATTGTATACACCAAAACATGTGATATGGCTTTTTGTGTTATTCATCACTTTCATACTCCTCCTCTTCTTCCCCGATGGGGTAGGACTGGATGTTGTTCTGGGTATACATTTTTGTTTTCACAGGACAGTTGTGATCCATGAGTATTGCCTAAAAGAAAAGGGAGTGTGAATATTGGCACTTCTGCATAGCTCCCAGCTGAGATCTGTGGATGATTCCACCACACAACCATCTGGCTGCATCCACCATTTGGGGATTCCTCCCTGAAAGCAGAACCCAACCTCTACTCAGAGTAAATCAAGTCTCATCGGTCTGTGGGAGGTGAGATCTTGGCCTTGAAGACATCACCTGCAAATTTCTATTACCTTCCTGGAACCAGTTTTTCAGCCCATGTATTAAACTGAAGTACATCTACCTGCTCTCCAGCTACTGGAACTTACCTCTCCTATATTTAATCTCCATCTATTAAAAGCTGGATGAATGATCAAGAGGAGTCCTGCTGTCTCCCTTATGAGCTTTTCTTGTTCTCCCCTTTCTGTGGAGCTCTAGACCAGCAAACCAGGTTCTGCTGAGTGTGGTTGTCCAAACATTGCCACTTGACACCCATGGCAAGCTAAAAGTGAGTATCATAGTTATGGGCCACTTACAATATTATAGTCTTTGGGATTAATTTTTCCTAAGACAATCTGAGTCTGTACTCAGCAGTTATGTTGCTTATTTCATGGTGAATGTGATTAAGTTTGGTTTTTAATTAATTATGCAAAGAGACAAAGTAGGGATCTTCCTTTTGACACTTCAAGCGTCAAAGAAGTGGCACATCAATTCAGTGACACAAGCCACTGTGGGAATAGGTGTCGTAGGGGGAGGGCAGACACTGCAAGGTATTTAAGGTGTGGGGAGGGATCCTGTCCCTTCAGTGATTACCATGTTATAAGTGATAAGGGAAGCACACAATAAACTTCATATCTCTTGCAAACACTACTAGCTGCTTTTTAATTTTTTTTCCTTCATTCTTTCTCTTCCTCAGCCTTAGTCAATGTAAAATAAATGAATAAATAATTAAAAAAAACCAAACCCAGTGCAGTCTGCAAAGGTCATGACAAAGGATTAACTGGAATCTGGGATTCTGCAGTCCAAATATGTGTGAAACAAAAGGTCTCTGGCCTCACGTATACCACTATTTCAGCCTGATTCATTTTTCCACCTTCTCTTCTGTTTGTGCTGGTACAAAGTATGAGCAGCACATGCAGCAGGTTCTGTCCTTACCTGGCAGAGATGTGGTGCTGCCTAGTAAGACCATAGCCATGCAAAATTACATTTTCTTTTCACCCAAATAAACAACTAGCAACAGCATTTTGGGCTCTTGTCAACCTTGTTCAGCATGAGCAATGATGGAGTGCTGGATGGGCTAGACCTATGGATGGGGACAGAAGTTGCAGCAGAGATTGATGCTCGTTTTCCAGAGTTTTCCTAGCCCTGGAATTGTTTTGACTGCACTGCCTTATAATTCTTTTGGGAGCTTCCCATCTTCTTGCTGAGCAGAAGAAACCTAGTGAGGAAAGCACTGGATCCCCTCCCACAGTCAGAGGGCTTTGAACCTGATCTACATCTATAGGAACAGCAAGTCTTGCAACAGAAGGGGAGCAGGTAAAGGACATATGAAACGGAGAGAGGAGAACAAGATAGGAGGGAAAATGAAGGAAAAGGCCAAAACCAAAGCAGGAATCTTTTTCTTTTTTCTTTCTCTTTTTTTTTTTTGGCGGGGGGTGGGGGTGGTGACAGGCTAAGCAAGCTGGGCAATAGGAGCGAAGGAGTGAAGCATTCCTGCAGGCATATTGGTGAGGTGTCCTGGGGCAGAACACACAGAATAAGCAGGGAACTCCTTGCTCAAGCTCTTGTGGAAAGTAGACTTTGCATTTGCTCCAAGAGCACACGTAACCATCAGTGGCAAAAAGACTCTGTTAAAGGCTGTTAATCACAGGGTCACTTTTGACTGAGGTCTCCTAGCCTCTAATTTTAGGGATGTATCACAAAACCTTTGCCTGCTCCAAGACTCACCCCTTAGATACCCACTGTGGGCTGCAGGGGATGGGCAAGAGGCTGATTTGGCCGAGCATCACTCTTCTTACACACCATACAGCAGCTGGGGAGCACTGACTGCTCTAGAAAATTAAATCATTGGTGAAGTTGCGTTAAAAAAAAAAGTCAGGATAAGCCCTGTGGTATAAATAAGATAAGGGAAGCCATTAATTTATAAGGGCAGGTGATCTGTATGGAGGAAGAAAGAGAAGGAAAAAATATGATGAAAACATACTGTAGAGGACCATGGGGAAAAAACCAAAACAAACAAAAACCCAACAGGTTGAAGCACACAAAGGAATAAAACAAAATTGGTCAATACAGTTCTGACATGTCAAGGAAAACAAAAATGCCTTTTATACTGACTCTGACACAGCATATGCTGCTGCAGATGAATGTCTGCTGGACCCTGGTTCATGGTAATCAAATTTGTGACTTTGTAACTTGTATAAAGAAAAGCTTCATCTTGGTTACATCTTGGACGTACAAAGAAAGAGGGAGTTCATTCCAAAGATGGTGCATGAGGGTGAAATAAACTGTGCTGCTCCCATTTTGGGAAAGTTAGAAGCAAAGATACAGAAATAACTTACCATTTGTTTTACTGAAAAATAACAACCAACCAAAAAAAAAAAACCCCAAAAACCTGACAAAAACCCAAAAGAAAGAATCCATGCTTACCATTTTCTCCTCTTTGGCAGGTGGACTTCGAAGAAAAAAGCACAGGGGAGCGAAGAGGATATCCACAATCCCTATAATTGTCATGAGCCAGGGAAATCCAATGGCTTTTGCAATGGCACCACCAGCAGAAGGACCTTGTACAAATAAAAACCCTTTTCTGAAGATCGCTCAGACACTAAATTTGCAGCAGTAAATTTAAACAACAGTAATTTTAGATACAAAACCCCTGCTTTACAAATTGATTTAAAGAATGTAAAGACATGTTTGTAATTACAGCATAATTTTTTCCTGGCTCCATACTCCACATTCATTGAAGAAATCAGAGATGCTCCTAGGAGCATCTGTCTCATGCACTCGAGGAGGCAGGGGGTCAGTGGGGAGTTATTCCCCTCACAGACTATTAGGAGCACAGCTGTGGTGTTAGTTTTAAATACTCCAAGGCCTCTTTATTAGGGATATCCTATTTGTGTGCAGTGCCTGACACCTTCAAACCTCTTACAGCTAATGAAGCTGAGCACAGCATCACAGACAAGGAAGGGACCAGATGCCAAACACAATTCCCTCTGCTTTGATTTATTGTAGAAAATACAAACCACTGCTCATAAAACCTGTGAATGCCAGTGGGAATTCACACCTGGCAGCGTAGCATGTTCTCTTTTCTTAACTCTGCATTGTAGGCAGGAAAAGGCTGCACTTACCTATGGCAAAGCCCATGCAAAAGGCAACATCAGCTATTGCGTACACGCTGCCATAGACTGATACATGGCGCAGATCTACGAGGTAGCCCATAATTGGCATCATGGAGGAGTCCACCATTCCTGGTTGTGAGGGAGGGAAACAGATTTCAGGAAAATACTGCCTTTTTTTTTCCCCCCCTTTCTTTTAATGTCTTGGCCAAGTGTGTGCTAAAAAAGGGATGCAGGCTAACTAAAACGGCATTTATTCTTAAATAAGCAAAAAAATTATGTAAAACCAGGCTGGATTATCTGCACTTTTTATGGTTTTTACTGTGTCTGAGGTCACATACAGACATGTATAGACATGTACATGTGACACTGGACAACAGAGACATGAGCTTGGAGCGTATCAACCACTACCCAGCAACTGTCCGTTCCCATCACACATTACCAGCCAAGCATCTTCCATTTAGGGGGAAGCTATTTTGTGTGAATTTACACTTACTGTAGGCCTAAAAGATCACATTAGCCTCCAGTCAATCAAAATTATTACAGTGGTATTAACACGACTTTTGAGCCACATTTTCATTGCTAGCAAGAAACAGCACAAGACAGCTGGCAAAGCTGCTGAGATACTGGGGATTTGTAGTTGTGCCTGTAACTTCTCTCCTAACTACACATCCCTCGTGCATGAAGATGCCCCAGAACATTTGCTGACCAGCCAAGTGCTAAAACCCAAGCCACGGTCCCCATTCCAGCCTGACTGTGTGGTCCAGCATAAGCAAAGCTCACACATATGACTTGTAGAAGAGTACAAGTGCATGGGCTTGGAAATGCCTAGTTGATGAACAAAAATTTAAGCCTGGGTTGTTTTTTTTTTCCTATGAAAATGTCCATATGGTAGGTTTGGTGCAGTGCATGGATTTATTTCTGAAAACAATGTATACATTTGTGGACAGTTTGAAAGGTCTGTTTAGGTCAGTGGAGCAATTCTGGACAAACTTCAGGATCCAGCCTGGTTCAAACTCCCTGAGCACCATCTTTTAACCCTTCTTTCTCTGCCTACCAGTTTGGGCCAGAGCTCAGGCTTCACCACTGTCAGACCAGTATGGCAACAAAACTAATTTTCCATGCAACTTCATATAAAACAATTTGTACATAATCAGCAGACTGCAAGAAATCATTGCAATTTTTCTTACCAATGGCAAATCCAATTCCAAAATTTGGTGCTATGAGCCCATAGATGTTTTTAGCAAATGGTACCTAAAAAGGAAATTTCAGGCAGTTAATCATGTCACCCTGCACATGCTAATGAGGTTAGTTTTCTTTTTCTAAGATAAATTCTCCAAGTAGTTATGGCATGCTTTGTACAGATGCAAGAATTAGAGTTTGATCCTTGCTCTGGGCAACTGCTTCAGACAATTGTGCCATTAAACCACTGACACACTTACTATTATGAGCAATAATAAACTGTTGAGTGACAACTCAAGAAAACCCAATCCTCCTCCTCCTTTTGGAGCCATTCTTTCTTAAAATAATTGAAGCACTGAAATTTGAAAACACTCAAAACTCTGATCTGGAACCTATTAAGTACACGTTGTTTAATAACATAACATAACATAAAGCAGAAACTTCAGCAAAATCTCATGGGGAAAACACTGATTTGAAGGTGAACACATGAACATTTAGATGGTTTGAAAGATACATGATCTTCTACTTACGCATAAAATACTTATTCCCACGATTAGCATCCCGAGTAAAGCACAAAGCCACCTATCAAAGAAGAAACATCACTCAGAGATGGGTGACCCTGAGATGTTAGGGCTGATCTTGAATGTTTCAAAGTCATGTCTGAAGTGCCAAGTTACACAACCAAAGTAGCAACGTGTTCAAAAAAGCGATTTTGCTATTATAAAACAAACTTTAATAATTTCCACGATCCATAAACTACCCTGGGAAACACTGGAAATGGTACATGAGCAGACTGGAAGATTATTAGTGTTTTAAAATTCAGCATACCTTCCCATTTTGTGCGCAAGTATCCCAAAAAGATTAGTCCCAATGAGATAAGAGATACTAGCTGGAACAAAAGCAACGCCTGAAAAATATGAATGAGATGTTTTATCAGCAAGGACTTTAGTGAAGTGTTAGAAGAAACTAATAAATTCCAGACACTGCAATTTTGATTTGAACGCATCTAATAGAGTCTTTGTGCATAGCCCAGAGAATCCAATATCCGGTTTGGTGCAGCCTTCTCATGAAATCTAAGGGCATCATCTATGAAATCCAGGAGTGATGCGACGCCTTTGAAAAGAGTTTTTCAGCATCAGCTTACAAGAATTGGTGTGGGAGAGGGGATGGAACAACAAAGAGCAAAAAGTTTATATCTAACTACAATAAGCTTTGGGATAGGTCAAGGAAAGCCGCTCTTTTGTGGTTGCATGGCTTATGGAGCATATGCTCAGCACATGCAGCAAGCCCAGAGCCGTCAGGGGTGGGTGAGTTCCTCCCTGAAGAAGGGGACAGCAGGACTGCTGCTGTGGCTCCGCAAGTCATGGGCTCCAAGCCTGTGAATGTTGTGAAGCCTGGTGTTACAGGTGAGCTTGTAATGCCATCATATGGTCTTTGGTTGAGCAGCGACTGAAGGCAAGTGTGTAAAGGTGAAAAAAAAAAAACAACCTTAAAATTATGCTTTTGAAATCATTTAACCAATATATTTACAGTAAAGGCTAATTTAAAAAAAACAGTTATTGGTTTAAATGGAAAAAAAAAAATCTATAATGACTTGCAGATGAGGGCACCTGAGTAAAATTCCTTTGGACCCTGATGGGAGGGTACCCAGACCCTCCCATGTCTCCCACATCCCCTTGGAAAAACAGACTATTGGGACCAGCCATTTTTTCCAGGCTTGAGATTTCCACAGCAGCAGCTGTATCTGAAGCAGATGCTGGTTTAATATCTCTGGTTTCAAAGTCAGTTACAGTCTGTACTTGAGGATTCATCCTCTCCCTGTCCCTGAGTGGCAGGGCAGGACCCAGCCAGAGGGGAAATGTCAAAGGAAGAAATGCTACGGGAGAGCTTGGTGTGCCATTGCCTCAGCTGCCTGGAGAGCACCAGGGAGGAGGATGCAAGGGTGAGTGAGAGCAGGGACTGCCCTTGAGAAGAAGACATCATAAGAAAAATATCCGAGAGGCAGAGGAACAGGGTGGCTGTGCCTGATGCTGCATCCTTGTGTTGAGTGGTTCCTGTGTCTTGGAAGAAATAACACACAGTAGTTTTCTGTTGTTCCTGTTCAATTTTGCATCTCCTTAAGAAAAATGAAATGGGGAAAACTGACAAAATGGGGAAAGTCTGACAAATTGGTGCATGGCATGACAAGCCTTCCCTTTGGTCACTGTTAAATCAGGTAATTCAAATTTAGACAGCAGCCGTGACATGATGATACACAATCAAACCATTTCCTATAAGTGTATATGCTCCTCATCTTTCACCAAGGCAACATAGATTTTCTCATTTCCTGCCTATCCATCTTCCTTCTTATCTCTCTGATATTCATAAGGGAAAAAAAAAAAAACAAAAAACAAAAAGGTAACTTTTAGCACAGCAATATCCTGCTATTAAAATCCTTGTGGGTTACAATGGTGATGCTGGGGAAACATTTTCACCTGTGTAACTACAGCTACTTCGGTACTACTTGGAGCTATCTCTTTATACCACATGGTGACATAGAGCAGACCCTGACAGCTGTAAATAAATAATAAATAGTGCAAAGGTTTGTTAAATAAGACTTGCAGGTTGGTGTGTAAGCTGTGACCTTTTTCAGATCATGCTTCAAACAGCTGGATCTCCAAACTGCATAAGATAATCATTTGCTTAAAACCCTGCAGTTCAAGATATAATTTAAGAGGCTTAAAAACTTTAATTAATGCTGTCAAATCAGACAAAGCGTAATGGAGTCAATTACTTATATCATTAAAGGGTAAAATTAGTCTTAATTTAAAATGGGTATTTTCCTTCTAGGAACTTCTAGTCAACTAAGAGATTTGTAAATCTCATTTCTGTTACAGCAGAAATATGAAACTTTAGTGAAGGAGGTAGATAAGCAACCTTTCTTTTTCTTTGTGAGATTTAAAATATCTGAATTTGTGCATTAATTTTGCTATATTACAGGCTAGCAGTCATTGCCATATTCAACAGTAGAGCAGCACATTAAGGACCACCCTAGATCTGAGTTTGCATTAATGAGAACTAAGGTTTGTGCCTTCTCTGTGGTGTAGGGACACCTACATTAAAGTCGAGTAGGGATATTAGTTGGATGCTAGCTGAACATCATTTTCATTAAGGATTTTTTTTATTTTCTTTCAAATGCCATATATTGATATTAAAAAATAGTCTAATGAAAAGTCACAGCCCAGAACATTTGTTAACACTATCAAATATATGTTGTGCTTTTAATGGTGACTCTTCCCTACACTCAAGATGATTCACATTATCGTCCTGCACACAGTTTGACACTCACTACAAGTTAGTCCATTTTTCTTCCCTGCAATCTCCACCACCTTTGTCCACCTCAAAGTGAAGGTAACTGCCCCAATTTTACTCTCTAGTCTAACTTGATACATGGAATAAATTCCCAGTTTGCCTGTGGACACTGTTTTCTCGAGACTGGGTCCTTGTTACAGGCTATAACGTGGTCCAAGCTGGGGCTCTCCCATTGCTTTTTGGTGAATGGGATGACTAAGTAACCATTAAAAGGGTGTAAAATCTGTCAGATTCAAGGGGAAAGTGCTCCCCATGACCTTGATAGATGTATTTTAAGAAAAGTCCATCCTTCTTCCACACGTTGCCAGGAGCAGTCCTGGAAAGAGTATGTGTTGGCTTGGGCATGCTCTGCACCAAATGTACTGCACCTGCTGCACATTTCTGTGCCTGCCTGCTCCTGACAAGTCAAACTAGGAACTGAGGAAGAATTATCTCTGGGAAAAACCCCAAACAAATTGGTTTTCCCCTTTGGGTTTGCTCTGTGGCTCACAGGGCATCTTGCAGCTGCCAACACTGGCTGCCAGATGTGCTGCTGGAGCTCCCAAAGGAGCCAGGACAAGCCCAGTGCTGCAGCTCCCGCATCTATTTCTCCTGGCAATGTGAGTGTTGCCCCTTACTGGAGCCTTTCTTGCAATAACATCAATCCACTACCTATTTTTCTTACAGACCAACATTTGCAATTGTGTCGCTATAACACTGACAATTAAAAGATAGTAAAAAAAAGACTACCCTGAAGCATATGAAGAGACTAAAATTATTAGGACCAGAACTGAGACACTCAAGAAACAAAATATGGAGATGCAAACAATGTATTGTACTTTACCAAGCTGCCATTTTTTGGAACACATGGTCTCCATCATCCAGATGGGTAAAGCTGGTTCAAGCATAGCAATAGCCATGTTTGCAAAGCAGATTGATCCTTAGAGAAAGAAAGGGAGGAAAAAAAAAAAAGTAGCAGTAATTATTTCTTTTGACTATGAACAAAAAGCCATGCAAAGAATGGATGTTTTTACATAAAACATTGCACTTTTTAGTCCTATTTGTCATGCATCAGATGTTGATTGATGTTAAATACAACAGAATGTAAAGTCACCAAAGACTAACTTTCTATATATTTCTATTCTCCGAGAAGTTCTACAATAAAGGTTAAGCTGTTTTCATAATGTGAAAGTTTGCAGTGAGCTTGATGACATTTAGAAAGTTCATGAGGTCTGACTGTTGTACAAATGATTAGCTAAAACTACAGTCTTTTGGTCTTTATCGAGACTCCTGGGGCAAAACCAGAGCCCTGTTGTGTAAGAGGCACAGACTCTAACCCTATGACTCCGTCATCTGGGAATGACTACGATGAGATGTGGAGGTCTTGATCCTAAAAATACCCAGAGAATCACAGAGAGGTCTATCCCCTACAAAAGGGAATTTAGTGTCAAGATCCTATAGCTAGCAGACAGTAAGTCCATGCAGCAAAGGTGGGCTTGGCTGAGCTTGCCCAGCCTTATGAATTTCAAATGCTTCCAAATCAGTTTTGAATTTCTGGACCTTTAGTCACCCAGATGTAAAGGATAACAAGTGGTGGAAGTGCTGATTCAGTCTTGCCCACTGGCTCTCCTCTGCCCTACGCACTGCATGCACATCCAGACTCCAGTGGGTTTGTGTCAAGTTCATCTGTCCTCGGTGCACTTCAGCTTTAGTTCAGGGATCATTAAACCCTGGGGTATTTCTTTGGATTCAAGATGCCTTTCCCAGTTACTCAAAAGAACCAGAGGCAGTCAAAGCCTAATGCAGGGTAACAGGACACATCCCCTTACAAAATGGCTTTCAAGGGAGTTTGGAAGTCACTGCTACAAGTGACAATCTCAAACTTGTGTTCCCACTTTTCTTCCCAATATTTACAATCTCTAAAATTTAGGAAAATATTCTCGACTCTTACAGTCACTTACCATCTGGACTTTACTTTTTTTTTTTTTTTAAATCTTACTTTATCTGAGGTCAGAGAGACATTATTTCTCCTGGAACAAGTTCCTCATCATACAGTTCAAAACAAAATGAGCACTGTTGTCATTCTTTGCTCAAACCTGTCAGAGTATATTAGACTGTGTATCCACGATTCCTAAAATGAACTCACAGGCTAGCTGGCTCACTCCCTTCCCAGGGCAAGGAACAACAGTTCAGCACTGCTTTAGCCTAAAGACAAGAGGGTGGATCTAAAGCTGACCTTTCCACTCTGGTACAAGCTCCCAGTGGTGTAGTGTCTGTAAGGAGCCCCAGTCAAACACCTTGGGGCTGTCCACTTCTGAGCCAAAACCAGCCATGCTCAAGCAGCTTCCTTGATACTGGGAAACATTTCAGGCCACACAAACTGCAGCCAGAGAAAGCAGAGCCATTCCAACAGAGATGGAATGGCAAAGGTCTTATTCCACTCTTAACAAACTCCACAAAGAAATGAGAAACAGGTGTGTGTGCACACATGTGTGGCATCTACTCATTAGCTCAGGCAACATCACCAGAGCTTACCAAAGTACTCAGGTATTGAGTGACAAAGGTACTTCAGATCTTTAGGATGTACACCAAGAGAAAAATAAGAGCCTGAGCTGGTACTCTGCAAACTCAGGGAAAAATGCAATAAAGACTGTGTTACCCTAGCAAAGCTTCCTCAAAAAAAGAGAATTTTTTTTCTCTGTCTTGCACGTAGCTGACCCCTCTTTAACAGGCCAAGGCCCAAAGGCATAAATCCTACATTGTTTCTTCTTTAAATCATATTAAATGCTCTGCCTTGGCCAGAAGGTGTGAAATTGCAACCTCCCAGCTGGATCCCATCTTCACAGCTAAGAACTCACTCAGCTTTTGGCAGAGTGCTGTAGATATCATCAGTATTTCTCTGTGGAAAAGCAGGTACCCAGTGAAAAGCTGTCACACACCTTCTCAAGAACTCATGTGCTCACAATGAAATCTGACTCAACTCTAGGTTTTGGATCTGATAATTTAAACTAATTGGTCTGTCCATGTGTCAGCCAGCAGCGCCTAACATTTTTCTAATCCCTGTCAGCAAGGTCTGGGTGTGAGAATGCCATTGACTTCATTCACTGAGCTCCTACCAGCAGTGACAAAACGTGTCAGTACTGTTCCTTCTGCCTGGGTCAGTGAGTGCCAATGGCACCGACTTTGAAGCATCACCTCTGATGCAAGCCATAGAGGAAACAGAGTCTATGTTTGCTCACATTCCCTCTCTCCTGCAGAGGTTTTCAAGTGAGCAGCTTCATCTGGTTCTGTCCCTCTGATGCCCATATCACTGTGACCTCCTCACCTGGACTGGTGAGAGCCTGTTCAACAGGAATGGCCACAGCACATCCTGCAATAGCTATTGCTGGCACCAAGGGCCACCAGGCAGTAGGACTGGCCATAGGGACTGTGACGTACAGCGAGTGAGTGAGAGCACCAGCCTCCTGTCTGTTGTGACAGTCAATGTTATTAACTCATGGGTTAACATGGGTTTACCAAGGGAAAAAGTTATACTTTCAGAAAGAAGAGAGAGGAACTCCACGCTTGACTTCAAGATACCTTGTGTTACAGAGTAATACTGTGGTATAGAAGCCAAATTGGTCAGCAAGTGCTTGTACTTTAAGAATACAATTATGACTGAAGTGTATGACACATGCTCAGGAGATTGAATTTAAATTTATACCATCAAATTAGTGTACCTACATCAAGAGTGCAAGAAACAATGAAACTGTTAGCCCATTTGCAACCTGCATAAGAGATGTCCCTGGCTTTTACCTGTGGTTAACAAGTCAGCCCACTAGAGATGCAGTCAGTTTTTTAATGAGGTCGTTAACTGCCTTCAAAGCCATTCAAAACCTCTAATCTCCCTGAGCAGTGCAAACCCAACAGGACTTTTAACCTTAGAATCATAAAATCATTAAGGTTGGAAAAAGAACTTTAAGATTATCAAGTCCAACCATCAACTCAACACCACCATGCCCACTAAACCATGTCCATAAGCACCACGTCTACTCTTCTTTTAAATACCTCCAGGAATGGTGACTCCACCACTGCCCTGGGCAGCCTGTTCCAATGCTTGATAACCCTTTCAGGAAAGAAACTTTTCCTGATGTCCAATCTAAACTTCTCTTGGTGCAACTCAAGGCCATTTCCTCTTGTCCCATCACTTGTTACTTGGGAGAAGAGACAGACACTCTTCTCTCTACACCCTCCTTTCAGGTAGTTGTAGAGAGCAAGAAAGTCTCCCCTCAGCCTCCTTTTCTCCAGACTAAACAACCCCAGCTCCCTCGGCCGCTCCTCATAAGACTCGTTCTCCAGACCTTCTGTCTAACCATTGTTTCTGATCATATACAGTGTGGGACATCTACATTCACATATCTTTATGAAGCAGAAGACATATTATCCTGGCTTAGACATGGAGAAATGTGGTATGGTACCTTGATTGTTTGCCCCAAGGTCAGAGTGAGGAGCTAACTGTGCCTTCCCAACCAACTGCTTACCCATCCTTCCTTGTTAGCACCAGGATCAGAAGTTCCCATCTTAGAAAATAAAGCAAAGAAAATACTGAACTCCCTAGGGTAAGGGAGAGCAAATTAAACTTTCAGACCTTTTTCACTGTGAAAAAGCAACAGCTTCAGAACTGAAGGAATTAACGTTTAAGCATTGTACTCCTGATGCATCCAGAGAGCTGCATTCAGACTGCTGTGCACTCGTAGGCCAGATAAAAGGCTGAATTTATAGTTGGAATTTGGCCTTCAGCTCTGAAAAAGCCAAATTATGTTCTGCAAGGAAAATAAAGCAGGAGGAAGAGAGGCTGAAGTTAGAGAACATCAGCATCATCCGTGCTGTCAAAGCGCTGAGCAGTCTCTGTCCCAGAGGCAGAGACCCTGGGTGCTGTATGTAACCCCACCAGTAACCCATGGGAGGGACTTTCTCATATCCTGGGTGCTGATGCTTGGTGGGAGCAGGAGGGATCAGAGCAGAGAAGGTCTTTATGTTTCTGCCTGTCCATACATGTCTCCTTTCCCTGCCTCCTGCTGTGTCTGCCTGCACTGGATCGAGGATGGGAAGGGGAAACAGGAGGCACTGGCAGTGTCTGCAAGGATGTGCAGGGAAGCAAGAGGCAAGAAGAGCCAGGGCAGTAAAGGTAAGGTCTCTCCAACACACACTGCCCTGATTCCAGGCTAACCATCTCTGAGTCTTCTTCACCACTCTGAGGCTCTGAGTCTGCACAGCCCTGGTTCAGAGAGCCCCAAAACACCGAGACAGCTTCAGAGAAGAGAATAGCTGCAGAAATCAAATGCCATGCAAATATGTTAGAAAATTGGAACAAAGTCCATCCCTGCTCTTAGCAGATGTGGGACATGGTCAGAATAGTGGGATCCATGGTCCTTTTCTCTTCCTTGGCTGAGACTAAGCTTGGAAGGAGCAACTAAGTCTTAGTCAAGCAAAGTACCCCTTAAAATCAGTCCCCTTGTCACATTTTGTGGTGTAAATCAAATTCTGTCACAGATTAGACCTTGACAGGGGTTGTATACAAAGTAGATATCTGGAGAATAATGTTCAATGAACCTCACCTTGCAGCACCTGCTTTAACCACTGTAAGAGACAAGGTACTGAATTAGATGAATGATAGATCTGATCTCTTATGACAGGTACTGTCTTTGCTACTCTTTTCCCTCAAATACATCTATTCTATGGAAAGATCTTCTCATGCTGCAAGAATTTCTCAAGCAAAAGTGTTTGTATTACTTTAGTCACAGCTTGACCCAGTGTCTAGTCACAGAGTTAAGGCTGTGATAATTCCCTAAGATCACCAAGAAACAGAGAACCCAAAAAAACGCCTGGAAGAATTGCTTTGTTGGACAAGCAAGTTAGGACTAAGAAGCAAAACTGTGAAAGTAATGATCCATTTCCAAGTATTTTATCAACATTAAAAAGGGCCAGGTTTAATTACAGACTTCAGAATAAACATTCAACAAAATGCAGCACAAAAAGGCAAACTTCCCTTGAGACAGAAACACTCATTAGACAAACAATACATCTAACACCAAATGCCATTCAACCATTCAGCCCAGACCTTTTCTGAAACATAATCCACGCTCTAGAGAACAAACTCCCTCTCTTTCCAAATGGACACAAAGTTCAGTGTTACTCCCTGTGCCTGCCAGGGCTTGGCAATGGATTGGCCAGATGGGCTGGCAATCCCTCCCCCCGAAAGCCTTGGTCCTATTCACATGCCTTATAGAAAGTTTCATGGCCACACCTCAACTACAAGTCACCGGTGTCCTCTCACCTGGTAACACACCTACATTTCAAACTTTCTGCCTGTTAGGTTTCTACTGGTATGTTCACCCTGTATTAGCAGCAGATTAACTTTTTTCTTTGAACTTTACATAAATGAAACCAGTAAATGACAATATTGTTAATCCAGCTGAGCCTGAGGCATTCCAGGATGCCAGGTCTAACACCAGTGGTTGGCTTAAAGAAAAAAAAAAAAGATCTGGTACCTGCTGCAATAACGATATATGGGTCCCTCAAAAGTGTCAGTAATGGTGTCCCCTTCTGACTCTACAAAACAAAAACTTGGGATTAGGAAAGGCAAAGTGTCACCCACTGCTTAGAGTGTTTTATCTTGATGCTTACCTCTGCTTGTGCCCTGGATGGCTGCAGAACAAATAGTTGAACAGCTGCAAAAAGAAATCAATACTGTAACATTTCTTCAAGAAAGTGGTTAGATGGCAGTAATGTGAAAGGGATGTGCTACATGGGGATATTGACTCTTCGTATGTACTGACCTCCATCTAGCAGAGCTAGTGCTGCCAGCACCAGGAAAGGAGAACTCTTCCCCACAAACTCATACATGACGCTCCCAAAAGGTGGGCCCACTGCCAAGGAGAAAGAAAGAACACAGTTGTGAAGCCACATCTCTGACTCTGAGCAAATATCCTCTGCAAGCATCCTACTATTGGTACTCACTGATCAAAAAGCTTAATTAAAATAAATAAATAAATAAATAAACACAAAGCTAAGCTCATTGATCATGACAATAACCATATTCTTCACACCCCAAAATACTCTTCCATGGAAACAAAACCCAAACATCTCAGAGATCATTGCCTGACATACGTATCCACATAAGAAATGTGCTTCTGTGGAAGAAAAATTTCTTAACATGCACCATGAATCTCATCTGGAGATGGCACAATAACATTGCACTGGATGAGACTCTCCTGCTGCTTTCATAGATCACAAGTACTCCCTTGGGGGAAGGCTGGGGAGTGGTTTCCATTGCCTCCATCTCACTGACCCAATACTCCCATAGCAAGGCCTCCTAGTGCAATTCCCATTGCGTTGCCTCTCTCTTCATCGTCTGTGTATACACTGGCGAGCATGCCCATCCCTAAAAGGAAATAAACAACAAACAAAAAGCACAACACAAAAGATTAGGCAGCTGTGTACTATAGTTTATGGTCAGCATTTGCCAGCCCTCCTAAACATTATGCAGACATGACAGCAGGTATCTCTCTCCATATAAATACGCACCATATATATCTATCTATATCTATCTATATATATAATCTCCCCTCCACATGGAATTCACCTTGAAGCAAAAAGGAGGTTTGGGAAATGTAAATTGTCTCTAAGACCATGTGCTATTATACAGTATTACCCAGGCAGTTTAATTAAGCCCTCATTTGCTAGATTCTTTGTCCCAGTCTTTTTCACAGAGCTTTTAGATGATAATTTTCAACTAGGTGAAACAAAGCTTTTGACAAGAATTCACTATCTGTTATTTATACTCCAGGTAGACAAAGGTCTGGTGACCACTCCCAGCTCTAGCTGTGGCCAATGTTGCCTGTGCTCTTGGTATCAGGTATTATTCAGAACTGATTACTTTGAAAATTAGTATTTCAAGATCAGCATCCAAAATTAAAGGATTATTTGGACCTTTATCTTCAAATGCTTCACTTCTGCATTAGATGATGAGCCTTCATTTCACAAAAGGAAACATGAATCTCCATTTATTTGTGTTTTCTGTGAAGTATTCAGACACTGCAGAGGTAAATGCTGCAGAAGAGTCCTCATAGAAATTAATAATTCTGTTTTCAAATCAAGATTTAAATAGGAATCAGAAAATAGGGTCCACAGCTATACAGTGAGCCAGAAAAAGGAAATAAAATATTGCATGATTGATGATTAAGTGAATACCATTCCTCACGTGGACCAAAAGAGCAGAGGTCCTGTGAGGATGAACATACTTAGAAAATTGTGGATGACGTCAAATTTTTTGGAAGAATGGTTGAAGAGCAAGTTAGAGAACGATATCAGAATTCACAATGCACTTGTGAGACTTGGATAAGTATTCTGGAAAAAAACAGAAGGCAATGAAAAGAAGATAACACAAAGTTTCACACTGAGGTCGGAATGATTACATGCACAAATGCGGGGGGGTAAATGATGGATTGGCAGCAGCGCTGCAGAAACCTTCCTTTGCCTGAGAGATATGTGAAGTGAATCTCACTGCTGTTGGCCCTTGTAAGGAGTCAGAGCTTCTTCTGAGTGCTGGGTCTGGTCTTGGTGCAAAACAGGAAGAAATGTTGGATGACTGGAGACTGTCCAGAGAAGAGTAATCAGGGGGAGAAAAAGGCTTAGAAAAATATCTGTGAGGTAAAACTGCAGGACTTTTAATTTAAAACCAGAGCGGAGAAAAATGATGTGAGATGTGATAATAGCTTTGCAATATGAAAAAGAGCCACAAAGATAAAGAAAATAAATTGTTCTTCATGTTCTCTCAAGTATGAGAAGCAGAATGTGTTTACGTGACCGTAAAGAGGCTCTAGATGAGACATCAGAAAAAAAACTTCCTGATAGTAAAGGTACTTAAGCACAAAGCTAGATGCTGAGGGCATTTCTGGAGGCTTCTGAGAACAAGCCTGTCAATATGAATGAGAAATGACAGATACAAAGCTGATCCTTCCCTCAGGAAGGGGGTGGAATAGGTGGTCTCTTGGCCTTTTCTGCTCTATTTTGTAGGTTGTCTGTGAAAAAATGTCACGTACTCTTCTCAGAGACGTATGTCAAGGTGCACACATCAACAGGGACTGAGTTAAAGCTGAATAATAATTTTTACCCTGGCATGTCTTCCCTTTGGAAAGCTTGACTTATAACCTTAACTGGTACAGGAGAAAAGATGGATTTTCTTGTCTCTACCTCTCCTGCTTGACTTTCCTTTCCCACCCCTGGCTCCTCATCCCAGCCCCTGGCTGCTCCCTTAGCCACATCTCCACTCTTCCCGCTACTCATCCAAGTTTAAATTTCTCTTCTCAACTATTGCTTGTTGTGCAGCTTCAAACCCATCTTAAGCACAAAGTGCTTCCTGCTCCCAGTGTGGATGCTCAGTCTGGGTTGTTGCATCTCCCCAGCTGCCCCAACCAGCACTGCCCGGGTGGGCTGGAGCAAAATCACTGCAACAGGAACCTGGGAGGAATCCAGCTGCCAGATTCTTGTTAGGATTCTATGGAGTGTGTGTGAACCCTGCTCATAGGCCAGGCCAACTGGGAGGAGAAATTTCTCTGAGGAAGCCAAAAGACATATTCTTGACAAAACAATGTATTCAGCTTTCTTCCCAAGCAAAATTTATATTTCTGCTGCCATCATGAGAAATTTTTCCAAGAAAAGACTGCAAAATGTTCTAACATGAACAAAACATATTTTTTCCAGTCTTGGCCTCAGAAATGGTTGAATAATTTGGGCTGAAAACCCATACTCCATTTCACCTACTCATTTAAAACTTATAACCTTGTATTGGAAATGTGGTAGAGGTAATCTGTGTCCAAACAGGCAGACAGCACAGTAAGTCCTTGAAAACAACATTTTATAACAGAAATTTCAGTAACAGACAGAGCTGCTATCCTTGCTACAACAAGTACCAACATAAGTTCCCGCTGACCTTTAAAATGGCTAAAAGTAAATTTAAAATGTTGAAGCCACAGATGCAGAAATCCCAGGGAGAGTACAGTTCATTTAGTACTCTACCTGACTTCAACCCAAACACCAAGGAAAAGAAATCTGAAAATACATTTGCTTTTGAGCTACTTTGTATGAAAAGGGACAGAAAAACAGTGAAATGTATTTAATTGAATATTTTTGCAATAATTATTGAAACTGCAGACAAAATACAATTCAGAAAATAACTAAAAATGACAGAATCAGTGATCTGCATTTACTTCTTCTCTTACCTGCCACCGAAGAACAAGAGGAACCCACTCCTTGAAGGGACCTGGCAATAAACAGTAATGTGTAGCTTCCAGAGAAGGCAAACACTAGAGAAAAAAAAAGAGAGGTAAATTTTTAAAATTAGGTTAACTCTAACTAGGTTAAAAAGTTAGATTTCTTTTAACTATCACAAAAACTTCCTACAATTTAGTCAAGTGTTTACAGTGACTTGTGCCACTTTCGATGCTAACTGCATTATTTTCTCTTATTGCATTTAGATTTGTCAGTGTTGAATTGCTCTCAGGTCTCTAAGCCTCCTGGTAGCACAGAATGTGAGCACACAAGCAGTTTTAACTAATTACTTCGGATTTGATTACATCCTGCTCTGATTCAGCTGCACACAGAAGGAGTAATAAGACTTTTCTTTCCAGCCTTGCCTCTCCACGCTGTTTCCTTTAAGGCTGCCCAGCCTGAAGCTCCAGGCACTGAGGGAAAGCAGGATTTAACACACATGCACCTACACGCATGTCTGTGCTGATGTTTCCTCTCCTCCAGTAAGTAAATGGGTAGAGAGAGGTTCTGCCCTGCATGCTGGCAGCACAGCTGGCTGGAGCCGCAGGGAAGCCAGCTCCACCCTTTCAACAGCTGTAGCAAGTTCCTGATGCACCCAACAGCAGATCACCAGAGAAATTGCACCGAAGGAGGTGCCTCTCTATCTCTCCTTAAGAGATTTAACCACAAACTCCACTCTCAGCCACTATCTGCCTTTTGGGACAGAGCCCCTGTGTGCTGCACTCATCAGTCCAGCTAAATTCCCCCCCCACAACACTGGAAAGCAGGAGTGTCTCAGAAGCCCAAGGACATGTCTGCTTGTAGAGCCTGTGTCATGGTCAGTGTCACTAAATCTACAGCGAGGTTTTAAAAACCTTTTTCAGCTCCTATCTGTTGGCCACCTAAGGAATTTTGCCAGACAGGTTATAGCTGGGGGAAGCTGTTACACACAAATTAAACACAAGATCTACATGCACTGCTCCCACCTGCCCTGCAACATTATGCCTCTTGGGTTTTTCACCAGGTCTTACAAAAATCCCTACCCACGTGGGCAGAGAAAATCAAGAAAAATAAAGGAAGGGAGGATGTCAGCAGATCAATAGTACTCCACTCTGACATGAATTCAGCTCACTATTTTTCTCTCCATCCCAATCAACATTTGTCTAATGTTCCTAAAATGCAGAGCTATCAGTGACTCTAAGATCAAGTAATCTTCTCCAGCACTTCAATCCCCTCAATAATACAGTTTTAAGCTTGTTATTCCTTCTGTTATGTACAGTGGAGATGGAAAACTGTTTGTTCCTTTCCTTTTTGTCATAGACTCTGATACATCTTACATCTGCCCTCTGAAGCAAATCTGGTTCTTTCACTGGCTTCTATTGATCCTTAATGTTCTCCTCTGTCCTCTTTCCATCTGGGCCACAACTTTAAATGCCATGCCAAAACTGAACATAAAACAGCAGCTGAAGCCTTATCAATGCCATTAGAGCAGACAAATTATCTCAGCTGGCTTGCAGGCTATGCTCCTGTTTGCACATCCCACAGCGATGTTTAGCAACGCTATGATACTGTTGACTCATATTCTACTCATGAGCCACTGCACCCTCATGATCTTTCTGATAAGGCCCTGTGACAACTAGTTGTTAAGGACCCTGCAAGATAGTCCTCTCATGGCTGAGAGCCCTCCCATGGCTACCTGTTTAAAACTGTCTGAGCACCACTTCAGATTACAAGAACCTGATGGAAAGCTTCAGCTAAGGAAGAGAACTGCTGAGGTGGGACGGAAGGTGTTGAATTACTTAAAGCACATTTATAAAAGCAGAGTTGTCAAATGTCATCAGCATCACTATCCACATGGAACAGCCACCCTTAAATTTTCCTTGGAAATGAGTACCTCTACATCAACAAGAAGAATTTATAGTGGTAATTATTATAGATCATTTATTTAAAGGTTGCAACTGGGCCAGACCAAACAAGATGTGGACACTTACTGATTGTTGACACGAACATGATGCAGAAGCCAGCAAACAGTGGAATCTGGTAGCCTATTCTGGAAAACAAAATGAACATTCACATTTCTGGGATTGTCTCACTGACATTTTGAGTTAGACTTACTCACATGAGTGCACACACCACAAAAACCCAACCTGTAGTTCCTTGGTAGGCTTTGAACGATTTATTGTGGATAACATGATCAAATTTGTTGATGTTACAAATGCCTTTTCATCCTGTGCAGCAGAGTTTGTATCTGAAACCCCTGGAAGAAATCCTTCTCTCATTAGAATCTGATTGCCCTGTTCTTGTTCCACTGTAATTGTTCCCAATAAAACCCCCCTGGGCCTCCATGGGGTTGCCAAGAATATGAGAAGGGAAGAGTTGTCTGAGCATGCTGAGCTTTGAAATATCTCAGTAGTGCTTCAATGCTCATCTGTTTCCATCCTCATGAGACAATGACTATAATGAGACACGCTTAAACCAATGGCTTTTTTACTGGGAAAATTTGTCATCAGCTTTATTGGAAGTTCTGCCTCAGCCAGGAGCAATGGAAGAGTCCCAAAGAGACTGAGAATAACATTTTTGCTTTCCATGAGTTTAGGAGTAAAAATGGAGCTGATCAAAGCTTTCTTCATCAGGACTCTGAACAGCCTGTAGAAATGCCTCGTGCTATAAGTACTTTCAGGTTTCCAGGAAATAGTGGATTTTCTGTCTGGAAAGCATATGCATATTTTTGGCAGCTAAAAATGAAATTTCAACCAAAAAAATCACAATATACTGTTTTTCACACCATTTACATTTTTCATTTAAAGAAAACATTGATATTAGTACAGATTAAAAAAACCCCTTTGGTTATGTGGAGCCAGACTTTTCTCAGTGGTGTCCAATGATAGGACAAGGGGCAATGGGTGTAAGCTGTAACACAGGAGGTTCTGCTTAAACCTGAGAAGAAACTTCTTTACTGTGAGAGTAACAGAGCACTGGAACAGGCTGCCCAGGGAGGTTGTGGAGTCTCCTTCTCTGGAGACATTCAAGACCCGCCTGGACGCCTTCCTGTGTGATCTCATCTAGGTGTTCCTGCTCCAGCAGGGGGATTGGACTAGATGATCTTTCGAGGTCCCTTCCAATCCCTAAAATTCTGTGATTCTGTGATTCTATGACTGCTGATGGTGGTGAGCAATATCACCTTGAAAGCAAAAGTTGAATGTGCCCTATTGCCTTCTTCCATTGCAAAGTAAAGCAGACTTGTGTCTGTCAAGGCCATCCCAGAGGTATCTAGGATGGACATTGTGGGAGAAGAAGTCTAATTTTAGTACAGAAATCAAGCAACTCTTAGAGACAGGAGCCATGGGACAGCAATTTGTTTCTGCCACAAGCACATTGAAAGAAAATTCAGTTATTTGCATGAAGACAAATGCCATCCAAAGGGGCTTCCACATTTGCATTTCCATCACTAGATTAGAGACAGAAGCTATGAGATCTTCTATAAACATTAATGAATTAAACAAAGAGAAGGGCTATCACACTAGTTCTATAACCTTAACCAATGGATCAATCTCTATTAAGTTAAAACTGGTTTCACTTCCAGCTTCTTCCAGTTGGCTTCCTACACTTGGAAAGTTTCTGGTGGTTGAAAGCTGTAAGAAAACAAGTATTTTGGATGTCACTTTCAATGCTCAATGAAATACTGTTCAAGGATTGTTCTTAATTTTTGCAGCTGTGGATATTATTCCTCCTTTATCTTGGACAGAGTCACAGCAAGGTGTGAAGCAATTTATAGCAGAGGGTGATGAGGTCAGAGCTGGAGCAGAACTCACTTCTGCTCTTGTTGCCCAGCAGACCATGATGCTTTATTGCACATACTGAGATCTGACACATACCTTTTCCTGCACACAGAAATTGATAATTTTGGAACCAGACTCTCTGCGGGCACAGCTAGTCCTTTCAGCCCATGTCTGCATTGCCAGTGATCCATCATACAAGATGATGCAAAGGCACACGGGTCAGCACAGGACACGCGTTTCTGCTGAATTAAACAAGTCATTATAATCTTCTGAAAAGCTAAAAATTGCCTGGAGCTTCACCCACAATTTGAAGATGCATGATTCTGGTGCATGAGACTGCTGAACCTCTAGAAGTGGTGGTTGCTCTTGCTCGGGGGACAGTCTTCCCCACATCCAGCTGACATTTAGTTAGATATGCAGATTGTCTTTTCCTGCATAATCTTAGCAAACCCTGCCTCCTCCTGAAATAGCAGCACTAATTAGTTGGAGGTTGTACTACCAGAAGTGTCTAATCTGCAGCTGCATTCCCTGGTCTGTCCAACAGATATTGGAGAGCACAGACTGTGAGTTTTTGCTGAACAATTACACTATGTAACATAAATAATCACAAAAAAGAGAGGCACTACCTGTGACAGCCAGCTATTGAGTGATTCTGCCCCTTGGTCCTGAGCCATTCACGTTTGTCCCATGTGAAACCTGTGAATACTCAGTTTCTACTTCTTGGCCATGATATGACATGCTCCATCACAGTTATCTCTATATTTTGTTCCACTGCATGTGTACAACACAAAATAATATTACACCCTGTCTTGTCTCTTCTTCCCCATTACCACACTCAAGCATCTAATTTTCTTGGGCACTCTTTTGAAAAACCTCCAAGAGGCTCTGAAGCAGAGTCTAGCAAGTTTCACCAAGGCTACCTGCAGCTAAAAGTGCTTCCTACAAGTATTTCTGACCTCTGAAAAAGCCAAAGTCATTAGTTGAAGGAGGGAGAGGAAAGGTTGTCACTGCTGAAAAACGCCTAAATTACTTGGTATCTGTGACACATTGACTCCAGATTGCAGGACTGTTTGGACATGGATTATACCTATTAATAATGTTACCCTACAATAAGACAACTGATCAATGGATCCTGTGCAGCAGTAAAATAAAGGTTACACTGACCAGGTTAGCAGCTGTGGATGATTAGAGCCTAATTATCCATCCATGACAGTGCTGCAAATCCACCGATTTCACCTCTCTTACTATACAGCTACACCAGTACTGCTGTGAGCACCCCTTGTGAAGTCTGGCTGGCTGGCACTCTGGCTGTCTTCTTCACTTCCAGTGAAGACTGGGAGGACATATGGCAAGAAAAATATTTTCCTCAAGGTTATGAACCAATGAATTGCTAAACGTGTGTGAAGGTGAGGAAGAACATGCAGAGTCCGGGAGTGTGGTCCCTTTGATCTCCATCCATGTGCTCTGTGCTATAGCACAGTGTAGGCAGAGGGACTTTGGCCAACCTGAAGAACTGGGCATTTGAGTCACCCGTCAAAACCTGAAAGGAAAGCTTCTATATGAACCGACCTATACCTTATAAATACTATGCATCTCTCCACCTCACTCTTCTCATGTATCTTGTCATGGTCCTAGCCACTTCCTCTCTTCTGCAAAGAAGTTCAAAGCTGTAGTCAGACTAGTGTAAAAATGATGATGAAAATATCTGTTAATTTTTAAATCATTTTTGAGGTCAATATGGATAAGCACAAGGTTACAACTATATATTTTTTCAGAGTGGTAAATAAAAGGAGGGAAAGACATGACAGGTGAGACATTCACTGGCTTTGGTGGATGATGGGACACAGCTGGGCTCACAGCCTCAGTCACAGAGAGCAAACCAGTTCGTTATAGAGGGCACAGCAGCCGTTTGCCCATTTTCTTCACTGAAAAGGATTAGGCAGAGCCATCAATCCCCCCTTGCCAATACATTCTTCCCACAAAGTGCCCTGCATCGAGTGCTGTGCTATTTGTATGGTTTCTTACCAATTTCACTGCAAGGGAAAGCATAACATGCATCTGAGCCATAAATGTTGTCAGCTTTACCCTGAAGCAGTGCCATGGTGGGAAGAGTGTGGTCACATCCTATGGTGAAGCCATCACTGAGTGTTTCCTTTGCTCAGACTTTGTTGGACCAAGGGTAAGTTGTGTTTCATGAATTGCAAAGCAGTTCACTAATCCGGGTGTGTGTTTTGTTTAGTATTCCATGGAAAGAGCTGGGCTTTGAATAAGCAATATTTTTATCAGAACCTACTTATTAAATTAAACCAATTTTGAAATTTATTTTTTAAAATCTACACTTTCAGAAGTTATAGAAAAAGAGGGAAAACAAAACCAAAACTTCCAAGAAAGCTAAAATAAAGTAATAATTGTCACAGATTCATATAAATAGAACATCCTGTACCACTCCAACACTCAAAGCCAGTGCTTACTGAAAGCCAGGAACTCCATACTCCATTAAAACTCCAAACCACTTCAATCATATTAGACTGAAAAATGAAAACCATGAACACAATGTGCTACCTATTTGAAAAAGAAATGTACTGGGCATCTTAACAAGCTGTGCACACTAATCTGGAACTAAGCAACCAATTCTCCTTAAGCTCTGATATTCTGCTGGAATTCTGCAAAAGTAACAATGACAATAACAATTGTCACTAAACAGCACATCAGTGGTAAAGAAGAGTATTTATAATGATAACTCAGATATTTTCTGTTTCATTTATAACAGTCACAGTTTTCACACTGATTTTTAACTGATCATACACATGTTGTTATATAAACTTTGGGGATAATTTTTTTGCCAATGACTTCTACAGTTAATTGATAAATGTGTTAATTGATATTTTCCACTAAACATTTCTCAGAAGAAAGGCAGATCCTGGTACCGAGATACAAATAAAGCAGGAAAGAAAACCATTAATCCTTAAACTTAATTGAGGGCCACTTTGCCACTAAGGCACTAATTTCTGCTGTATGAGCGAAGAGTTTGTCACACAGGACACTTGGATGATGTGCTCCTTGATTTTTCTTCTCGGATTTGTTGGCCATCTGAGCTTGCAAACCTGTGCCTATGACTGCAGTTACATACTCAGCCCTGTGCTTAAAAACCTGTAGGACCTTTACAGGAGGAAATCTCAACTCATAGCACTGATGTTCACACCGGTGTGTTGCCAACCCTGCTCCTAACAGCCAAGGGAGATGCTACAAGAACATCTGCTGCCCCATCACCAAGCCTAGGGAGAGGTGTTACCCTGTGCCTGGGACAGGCAGCACCAGGCTCCCATCCCGAGATGTGCAGGCACACGGAGAGGCATTGGTAGGGAGACACACCCTCTGACTTAGGGAGATGTCTACCAAAGAGTGGAGATCGTGTCTACGGTATGACATCACTGCACTATTGAAAAAGCTGTTGACAACATGGAGTGTATTATTGCCTTTCTCCTGGTTTGGCAGCCTGTGGAAATGATGATACTAACAGAAAAGTAAATATTATAGGGAAATAATTCAAACATTTAGGAAAATCTAGAAAAATACCTAAAAAACTCTTATAAAAATACTAGTTGATGTTACATTGCTTTGCCTGTGGATGAGCTACCATCCCCTCATAAAACAATACAGAAAATCCAGCTAACAAAAAATCTGTTCTCCTCCTCAACTTGCAGCAATATTTGTGGAAAAGTCATTTTGCAATGGTGTACTTGCATCTGCGTAGGTGCTATGCAGCAGGAGATAAGGTGAAATGTGAGAGAAATGAAACTACCTCATTTAAAGCTTTTGTGTTTAGATAAGTTCCACAAATTGAATATAGCTTTTAAATTCATAACACTGTGAGTCAAACTGCTGCTTAGCCCTCAGTTGGATACTCTTCTATTAGATTGAAATTAAACACTTCAACTGAATATATATATATATATATGTATATATATATATATATATATAAAAGCTATATATATATATAAGATATAGATATAGATATAGATATAGATATAGATATAGATATAGATATAAACTGTAAAACCTAATAAAGGTAGTTTTGCCTTCAAAACCTGAAATATCTAGCATTAAAGTGTATTGGTTGTTTTGGGTACTGGCACATATGATAGGCACTGAATGCTTAAACAAAAGTGTTTTACAAGGACAAATTTCTGCCACACATTGTTCTCTGAAAGGAAAAATTCTTCTTTATATAACCAGCTTAAATAAGAAATAGGAAAATTAATGACCTGCCTAAATACAATTTGGAGTTTGTTTCTTGCAGAGATTGATGTCATGCTGGTTAGGAGGACTGCAGCTGCTTCTGTGGGGAACAATTACACAAAATGCTAACAATAAAATCAAATTAATTATTAACATCAAAAAAATTAAATGATATTATAAATACTTTTTAATCTCCAAGTAAACATCATTAGTGCTTGGATTTTTTTTTGGTGGAGGGGAATTGTAAGTCATCAGTATCAATGCTTATACCTTTGATCCTGGCTCAAAAAGGTTTGGTATAAAGTACCATTTAAACATATTTTGTTCAAGACACCATATATACACAAGAATTTAGAAAGAACAATTTGAAGGCTGGGCTAGATCATGTCCTGATGGAAACCTGTGAGACACTGAACTCGATGATGAACCTGGCATCAGCAACATTTGACACTTGTTCATTTTTCAGTGAAATCCACAGGAATTTCCCACCAATTCTTACCTCAGATGCCTCCAAATCTTTGAATATCAAATCCCACCGAGAGCATCTCTATGAGAGCAAGAGATGGAACTGAACTCTGCCTATAGTTTCAATATCACGTTTGCCTAATGCAGGAGTAACAGATCCACCATCAGTTCACAACGCTTGGTAAACACTATGTTGTAGTGTCTTTTGGGCCCATAGAAGTGTATGGAAGACATTTCAATACCCTTTCAACAAGTTTCTATAAAAGCTTGAAGTCTCAAGAGCTGGAGGAAAATTGTACAATACCAAATGTATCAGATGGCTTGTGTGAAGTGTACCAATTTATTTTGGAAAGGATGTAGGTGTTTAGAAGTGTGCACCAAATATATTTCACTAAAATGTTCCTGCAGATAAAGTGAGAAGGCCAGTAAGCCAGGGCCACAGTAGAATTAAAAAGACTTTGTTTGAAATACTAGTCTGGACTAAAGCATCAACATAAAACCCTGAGTAAGGTAGCAGAAATAACATACCTGTTTGTCAGCGGCCCTATGAAGGGGTTAGTGATTAGCTGCACTGTCGCTTTTGAAGCAAACAAGAGACCGACTTGAACATTTTCATTCAGCAGGTCCTTATCTTCCTTAGGGCAGTCAGATGGGGAAGGAGTCACATTGACTGTCATTTGTTCTGTCTGAGCATGATGCAATTCTCCTGGCCGTGTCTTATCAGATTCGTTTCCAGTAACCATAGTTGAGTTGTCATAGTAGGAGAAGATGCTCTGAAAATTGTCCATCGTTGTTGAGACTACGTTAGGCTTAGGAGTCTGGATTTCTGTGGCATTTTTCTGATGTTTGATGCTGTAAAGGTAACTGGGAATTATTGGCACTGGAAAAACAAATAGAATATATTGGGATCTTACTATCAGGTTAGTTGTAAATGGAATCACCAAATTTTCTTGTTTGCTTTGCCGTTGATTAGGAAATACAAGGCTTTCCTACAGAGGATTTTCGAACAGTGGAAACACAAAGCTGAAATAAAAGTTTGCTCATGGGAAAAAAACACACCCATAATGCCGAAGTGCAGTTTAAAACAAAAAGTTATTTTACATTAGCCTTTAGTTTTTGCCAGTTTTGATAAATACCAGATTTTCTATACAGACAACATTCAGACAGCAAAATATAAAATGTATCAAAACCCATATTCGAAGAGTCTCTTTGATGCACATGACTGCACAAATCTGTTCATTAGATTGTGGAAACATGAAAGCTGAGAGAAGCATTGAAACTTTTATTAAATCAGAATACAAGAAGTAATAAAACATATTTCTAAAATAAACCACAAAAATATTGATAAGTATCAACCGTAAAAAGGAAAAAACCATAACACTCTTATATTAAGTAATCAGAATATGTTGATGTTTGCATATAATTATTTTTTAAAAATTCACACTGAAAATATCATCTAGAAGGGATCTTCTTTATATGCTTTATGATCTTAGCTGTAAATTAATTGCATTAATATGTATGCCAGAAATTAGCATTTCAGAATTTGTAAAACCAGATATCAGGTTCATTCAGCTTAACAGTAGTGACAGAATCGCTTTGTCTTGTACCTCTTCCTGAAAAAAACACTCTCTCAAGAGGTCTGCAAACTATAATAATTTTTAGGGCTTCTAGCATACATATTACTGAATAAGTAATTAAATGTTAATAACTTTATAAGAAAGTATATTCCTGTAAAAAAAAAAAATAATAATCCCAAATCTACTTGCTAAAAATATATATGTTTTTAGCTAAGGTCTACATTGTGGCATCAGCTTTTAAGACGTAGTCCCCAAGAAATTCAGGAGTCTGATTCAGGAGCTGACACCGCAGCAGCATCATCCGAGTGCTGGCTCTGCACAGCCTGGTCACTGCTAAGAGACATGTGCACTCATCTGTGTGTGTCTATGCATCTATGAACCAGTTTCTATGAACCCTTTTCTTTAAATTCATATAAACATTCAAATATGAGGACTTATAAAACTACCAGTGAAAAATGTTCAAGTGTTTCCTTTGAGTTGATTCCTAAATCTTGACACTATGTCACTGAAGCATCTTCAACTTTGATCAAAACTTGGATTATTTTATTAAACCAACTCATAGAAGCGCTTTTCTTAAAACACAGTTTGATAGTTTTCTCATTAACCTATCATTCTAAGACCAATGTGGGGGAAAGAGGAGCTATCACAAGGAAACAGACATCTCCCATGTTATCTAGCCTGTTGTTTCAGTTGCATGACCACAGAAGAAAAAACGATGATGAGCTAAAAATTCTGTTATCTGTCGTTCTGTGAAGTATTAGTGGTGTTTAGTAGAGAAAAAAAAAAAAAAAGAATTATGAAGACCTTTTTATACCATTCTTTATCCTGCAATTAACAGAGAAATAAAACCAGACTTTGATGGGGATGGCAACCTGTTTGCAATATCTAGAATATCATTCGTCTTTTAAAAACAAGAAATCAGTGCTTGAAAATGTTTGGGTTGAGAGCATTAACCATGAGTTCAGGGAGTACATCTGTCACTGGAGATTATTCCTGGCATAAATCGGGAGCGAAAAAAAAGACCCAAACAACTATTGTACCTACCGACTACGGTGAGCAGCATGTTGTCGAGGAGCAGGGCAATGAAGACGATCAGCAGGATGACTTTCCTGGACTGCCGGCTCTCCCGCAGCCAGCGCAGGAGGCTCAGCTCGCCCCAAGCCATGGTCCCCGCGCTGCAGGGACACACAGGACATCAGGGGCAAGGCGGGGACCTCGGGTGGCAGCTCCGCGCCGGGACCCCGCCTTGGCGAGACAGAAGCCCCGCAGCCCAGCAATCCCGAACCTTGATGACTCGCAGCCCCTCAGCCCCGCAACCCCGAGCCCCGCAGCTCCACAGCCCCCGCACCCCTCAGCCCCGTTCCGAGCCCCCCCTCCTCCTCCGCCATGCTCCCCACCGCTCCGCACCCGCACCCCTCTGCCGACAGCCCGGCCCGGCTCCCAGCTCCCGGCGCTGGTCCCCGTCCAGCCGCACGCTGCCAGGCGGCGGGGCAGGAGCGGGAGGAGGAGGAGGATGAAGCGGAGGAGGCGGCACCTCTGGTCCCGGGGAGCGCTGGCAGCGGCGCGGGGGGGACACTCTCCTCCTCCCCCTCCCCGGCAGCGATGCCCGGGGCAAGCAGCGGGCGGGCCGGGCTGCGGGTGGGGCTACCGACTGCCTGCGGCTGTGAACCACGGCACAACCTCTGCGTGCCCAGCAAGGTGTGCCGAGACAGGGACAGGCTGAAGGGGAACAGGGCTCTGAGACACGCGAGCGGCAGGGCCCCCTGGCCAGCCAAATGGCGACAGTGGCACTGATCGATTGATTCTTCTCCTAAAAATCCATCTGCACCACTTGGCATTTAAATTGCTCATTTTTCTTGTCTGCTCTGCACAGGATTCCAAGTGTTGTACCCAGCCTGTGGCGTTTGGTCGTCATCATGAAGAATTTATTTTCTTCTCAGTCTGTGTTAGAAAAGAGAGTAACTGTGTTGAACTGAGCAAGAAACACATTTTAGCAAAGAATTTAGAATCATGGAATCGTTTGGTTGGAAAAGACCTTTGAGATCATCGAATCCAACTTCACATTTGCATTTTTTTAAAAACATTATTTTCCTATCACATAATACACTGCTTTCTTTTAATCACCCAATACTGAGCTGGGTGAACTCTTCTTTGCTTCACTGTCTTCGCTTTTGGCAAAGCCCACTGAAGGTGGGAGAAGTTTCTTAATGAGTTTATAGGTCCCTGATCCAGACTTCAGACTGAAACTGATGACATCATCACTTTCTTTAACTGCATCACCTGCTGTGTATGCTAACGAGTTTAGTGGTGTCCATTTTCAATGCGATGCGATTTCATTACTAACACAAGTTGCTTAGGAAGTGGTGCTCACACTTATGCTGTGGCAAAAGTCATTTCATCCTGCAAATACCCAGTTTCAAGAATACCAAAAGACATTTACACTGTGGAATTTTGCTAATTTTGCTAACAGTAGAAAAATGTTTATGGTCTACATTGCTCTCTTAGGTCCTCATCCATCTCTGGATGAAGTTTAACAGGCCTTGGGAATGGAAGTAAATTTTCAGTACAGTGAGGTGCTGGCTATATACAGATTTTTCTAAAAATAATGAAAAGTGGGGGAGGATATGCTGATAGCACATCTCTTCTGTTTGCATGCAGGTAGCTTTGATTTTATTTGACATGTCCACCATGCATTATTTTTATATGGGACCTATTATGCTGGTACATGACCAATACCACCCAAGGCTATTAATAACCTATTGATTCTTGGATGATGGCTTGTGAATGGTTTATCTTTTCCAAACTTTTTTAACCAGCAACTTCAGGAGTTGGACACATTCGTGTTTGAAGTTCAATTTCCAAAACAGAGCTTCTGCTTCTGTTCTCAGAGGAAATAGAAAAGTATGATCTACTGGACTGGACTGAAATGGTTAATATTTCAAGTGTCAGATCCTGAAGGCACTTAGACAGCAGGTGACATTGTTTAGTTGAGAACTTGTGTGGAGTGCAGTAGAAGGGGAACATGGGCTCTGGTTAGCAGCAGCAGCAGCAGCATTAATATGGGATGCATGTCAGGGAAATGTCAATAGCAATATGCTACCAGGAAAACAAGGGTTTGGCTATTTTGTATTCCCAGCAGTTCGCAGGAGAGTTAACTGACAGTGGTGCTGCTCTTTCTGTCACCTGGCAGAAAGCAGATGTGGAGAGAAATAAGATGCTTTTCCAGTAATTTCTGATGAAGCACACAATTGTAGAAGCAACTTGCTTCTCTCTGGATCATCTAAGGAAAAGCTTCTTTACTGTGAGGGTGATGGAGCACTGGGACAGGCTGCCCAGAGAGTTGTGGAGTCTCCATCTCTGGAGATGTTCAAAACATGCCTGGATGCTTTTCTGTGCAACCTGGTGTAGGGAACCTGTTTTAGCAGGGGGTTGGACTGGATGATCTCCTGAGGTCTCTTCCAACCCCCACCATTCTGGGATTCTATGTGAGAAGGTGAACATCCCCTTCCCCCTGCCTGCCCTCCTATCTCTTTCTTGGAGAATATTTCTCCTCTCCATCCCTCTATGGCTGTGGTGCTGACACTCACACTGGCAGCATCTGGCCACTTGCTTTGCTGGACTTTACATCTGTCCTCTTTTCCACTGTCCTAGTTTCTCTTGCCTTCAGCCAACTGACTGTTTCATAAATAATGCTAAAACATATATGCAAAACCATGCCTATACTATTAACGTGGGTAAGCATGAGAGCATTTGAATACATTTATTTGCATGCAAAGATGCCTACTCGTGCACAGATACTACTGCTTTACTAATCTAGCTGAGAAACTGGTGGTTACCTCTAGGAAGTAAGAAGGTCAAGAATTATAGAATGGTTTGGGTTGGAAGGGACCTTAAAGATCATCCAGTTCCAACCCCCCTGCCATCAGCAGGGACACCTTCCAGTAGACCAGGTTGCTCAAAGCCTCATCCAACCTGGCCTTGAACACTTCCAGGGAGGAGCAGCCACAGCTTCTCTGGGCAACCCGGGCCAGTGTCTCACCATCCTCGCAGGAAAGAATTTCTTCCTAATATCTCATCTAAATCTCCCCTCTTACAGCTTAAAGCCATTTCCCCTTGTTCTGTCACTCCCTGCCCTTTGTCAGAAGTCCCTCCCCAGCCTTCCTGGAGCCCCTTCAGGTACTGGAAAGCCACTAGAAGGTCTCCCTGGAGCCTTTTCTTCTCCAGGCAGAACAGCCCCAACTCTCTCAGCCTGTCCTTGTAGGAGAGGTGCTCCAGCCCTTGGATCATCCTCATGGCCTCCTCTGGACTCACTCCAGTAGGTCCATGTCCTTCTTGTGTTGAGGGCCCCAGAACTGGACACAGTACTCCAGGTGAGGTCTCACGAGAGCAGAGTGCAGGGGCAGAATCCCCTCCCTCGATCTGCCGCCGACGCTGCCCTTGATGCAGCCCAGGACATGGTTATTGGCCTCTGGGCTGCCAGCGCACATTGCCGGCTCATGTTGAGCTTCTCATCCACCACCACCCCCAAGTCCTTCCCCTCAGGGCTACTCTTGATCCAAGAGAGTAAGATCCAAGAACCTGCTAGGTTTGCTGCTCTGCAGGTGTAAACTGTATTCAGGCAAATAATGATTCTTTCACTAACATTTATTTATCTTTAATCAGTGATTTTTGTGTCTACTGAAGAACAAGCAGAAGAGGAATAGGACCACAGCCAAATCAGCAATTACTTTTAGGAAGCTGTTGATGATTTGATTTTCCTATTGAACCTTTTACTATTATATAATCGTTAATTAAGATTGGTTAAAAAGGAGGAAAGAAAAGCTGTGGGATTTTTTCCATTTGTTATTTGTGCTTCCAACAGAACAGTTGAGTAAAATTTAATGCTTTGAAAAATGCTGGTCAGCTTCACCTCTTTTGTTAAGTCTCCACCTTTTATTTACTTTAACTGTTCTTTCAAGTATACACATGCTTATTATACGCAAAATTAAAAATATTATCACCTTATTAATTTTTAATAAGAAACATTTATAAACTCTGATATGAGTTCCAAAAGCATATATTTATTTAGGAATCAAAATTTTGAGATCTTATAAATACTCCCCTCTGAGTGAAACACCCCTAAGACCATTAGGGCACAAACTTAAAGGCATGGAGCATCATAAAGCTGGTGATGAAAAAGAAATGTTTTAATGTGGTATCTGACCCTCAGGCTTTGGCAGACTGAATGGCAGACTCTTCTGAATCATCTCTGTGATAGAGCCTGCGTGACCAAGTGAGACATGCAGATAAATAAAATAGCCTGTAATGATACTGTGAATGATCACAGTTTGGAAAAGATGTTGGAGAATAGTACTTATTAGAAGACAAAATGTTGATCTCGCCTGAGAATTCCTCTGTGGCAACATGTCCTGGATGCTGCCATGGGAAGCAGCATCATGCTGGTACAAGCACTGGGGAGAAATGACATTTTACTGGTTTGCTTACAGGTTCCTTAAATGCTGAAATTTAGAAAAAAACACTTCTGGTTCTCACTGAATAAGCCTATCCAGGCTGAGAAATGCACTACCTTGCTGAATTCTTTGGGAGAAGTAATCCCTTTTAAAGCTGTCTCTTTTTAAGATTTACGTTTATTTTTAGTGCTTGCAGTTTAATTAGCAGTAATTCATAATTATCTTCATTTTCTGTATGAATTAATCATTTGCAGTTATGCCTATCGGGGAAAACTCCTGCTATAAATAATTCTTGCAATTTAAGCTGGAAGACAGACCCAGCAGCTTATGTTTTACTAATAACAAGTAATATACTTAGTCAGCTTTTTCAACCCTTATAGCTCTTCCAAGACTTTTCTCTTTGTGCTCGATAGTTGTGCTACTAATTACTCTGTAGTAAGACTGTGTGGTAGTTCCACTGAACAATGCATCTCCTCTTCTCCAGGCACTGAGGATATACATTGTATTTTAATCTTCTGCCATATAGCCTACAGTGAGTGTATGTGTGAATGTGTATATTTATATATATGATTGTTCACTGTGGCAGGTATTGTTCAGGAAAGAGGAAAAAAAAAGCAAAACAAACAGAAATTTTGCTTTTCAGAGAAAATCCTGGAGCACAATGGCATAGGCTATCTCTCTATGGTAAAGAAAGACCAAATTATTAAACTGGTTTTCATAACCACTTTGGTTCAAGACTGAGGAGACATTCTTATTTCAGAATGAGGATCATTTCCCAAAATAATTTAACCTATTAAAAAGTAAAGCTTTTCAGGTTAGAGCACTGACTGTGCTGAACAAAATATTGTTCACACATAGTCTTGACCCACAGTAGCAGCAGCAACAGTCTGAGGTATAGTCCCTTCAGGCTTTCTGCATTCCACTCACACTGAAAAATATCCCAAAAAGCAGATATTGGTAGGACCACAGTATTTTAAGAGTTTCAATGAGGGTTTGAAATTTCAACAGTATTTTAGAACTAGGTAATTTTATTCTGCAGCACAGCATCCCTCTTCTAAAATTAACTTTTCAAACTATTTTGGTATTCACATTAGAAAAAACAATTGGCTGTTCTGTACTTGGGGAAGGGGTTGAGTAGAAAATCACCACTTACACTGCTCCCTATCTAAAAACCCCTTGAAAAAAACACATAGCCTGTAATACTTCAGCTAGCATGTTATAGCATGAAAACAAGATTTAGGTATATATGGGAAAGTATTTAGCTACACACGGGTACAGGAGCTAAAGTAATGTCAGAACAGACGCCAGTGATGTTTGATCAGTGCGGCGGTTTCCTGGTGTGCCTCAGATGTGTGTCCTCACCTTTAGACTTGCTTGAAAATGTAACGTAAAGAAACCCAGAACTGATGAAGGAGAGGTCGGATGTCAGCACTGGCCCTGATTTCTCCTCCTGCCTTCCAGTGCTATGTTACTGTTGTCTGTCTGTGACACAAGAAGAGGTAAGGGCAGTCCCCTTCAGTCCCACACCCCAGAACATCGTCGTTTCTGGCTTTTTGCATCCAGAATATTTTTCCTTCCTGAGAGCGAGCGCTAGCAAGAGCCACCTGGTGCTGAGGATCTTACGTGACTCTCCTCGTCTCTCTGGAGAGCCATTGTGCTGCAAGATGGCCAGGGAAGCTATTTTTAGCATTTTCCATGTCAAGCTTTGTATAACCACTTTGGTATTACTGACCACAGGTTAGTGATGGTAAGGTCTAGCTCTGACACGTTTCATTGCTTTGACAAGGAAGGAGGGTCTGTCAAGCACATTAAAAGCTGGAAAATAACTAGGCTAAATAATGCCTTGTTTTAACTGTTCTTTCCAAGCTGGTATTCTGTTTACAGTGAACACAACCCTCAGGGCAACCCACTGTTAGCTCTGTGATCAATGGGAAGACATGCTGGCCTCAGTTTTACAAACCTAATTATTTTCTTCAGAAAGCTGTCTGAAACTAAAAGGCATCTGACAAAAAATCTTTCCTGTCCCCAGAGCTTAGAGGAATTCAGTCATTGAATGTAAATTGTGTTTATATTGACTGCTTACACGTCTTTTGAACTGGTGCCTTTTAGGTGGCTTTGCAAGAAAACACAGTCCCCTCCAGGCACAAACTGTGAACTCCCTACGTTAAGAAATATGGTTACTAATAAGAATGTGGTATCTGTTTGTATTTACACACACACAGATATGTGCACATCAATGATTGTGTGTGTACATGCCTGCTTATATATATGTGTGTGCATGTAAGATGCCACTGTGCCTCAGTGACTCAAGCCACACGCCCTGGAGAGTCTGAAGGCAAAGCAGAGGGTGAGGAGGTTGTGGGGAAAGGAAGCAACAGCTTTTCCTTCAGTGGTTTGTCTTCAGAGGCAAATACATTCCTGCTTTTTTATCCCAAGTGTCAGCCGATGCAGTAACTCAGAGTAACTCAGGAAGCTTGAAGGTCAATTTGGTTTAAGTAGTTGTTCACCTTTAACATTTGTTGAGTGGTTAAAAGATTAGCCAGCTTTCACGCCTATCGTAAGCCCTTTGCCACAACATAGCTCTCCATGAAAAAGTGGATTCAACCTCTTCTTTCTGCTGGAGTATAACACATCACCTGCATTAGCACCAATTAGTTTTGCAGAACTGACCAAGGCTGAATGCATGAATGGAGGGGTCTCCTGAGCAAAAGAGATCCTAAAAGTGATGTAAGGCAAGTCTGAAGTATGACGTGTGTTCACCATCACCTGTGGTGCTGGTAGAAGGAAGGAAATGCTCAGAGACAGAGACAGTCATGAAGCTAAAAAAGTTCATGAAGTGAAACTGCAGAGGTGGAAATGTATAAAGCAGGACTGCTGGGCAGGGAAATACTTTTGCCAGGTCTTGAGTCAGTCATAGGGAATATTCTGCTTGAACTCAACCTGAGTGTCTCTATACATTCAAGGCATAACTCAAGAGTTAGTGAAGGGCCTTAGGTGGAATGTTTGGCTATAACAGGAGGAAATATCTGAACATCAGGGCAGGCTCTCCTCTTTCTGTGTACCTTTGAAACTGCCAGGAGTGAAGACACAGCTCCATAACTCCCATAGATCTATAAACCTTCACTTAGCAGAAAGAAAGATAAGCAAACAAATAGAGAAAGACGGGTAAAACATACAAAGAAGCACTTCTACCTCTTGGTTGCATTTCAGTTCAGTTGCTGGGCCTTCATGATAAAGCACAGTGTATTGCAAGACCCTGAAAGCCAAACCAAGGGTCCTGGTTTATAAAACTCTTGTCCAGGTGGTTGTTGAGGTTCTCTTGTCAAGGATTTTCACGCTTGCTTTTTCCCTGACAGACTATTCATTGCAAAGCCCTCCAGCGTGATCAAGATGAACTGTTTCAGGACCTGCTGACTGACTTAGCCCTACCCATTCCCATGTGGTGGTGAGTATCATTGGCATGTGATGGCACACCACATCACAAGGGCACTGCAGTCACATCAGGGCTGTCACACCACGTGGTGGGATGCCTGGGACTTCTTGTGGAGTCATTCCATGTTCTTTAACACAGTTTTAGCACGGCTGCCTCCTCCTTGTGTAAAAACATTAAACCAAGCTGTAATTTTGTCTTTTGAAAGGATGACTTGAACATCAAGAAAATAAAACAAAGTTTCATTTGCCATGTTTAAGAATTATGATATTATGGTAGAATCCCCCTAATACACAATCATCTTTAGTGGAAGTGGTTCCAAAAAGTTAGCTTACTTATTAACATTTAAGAGCAAACCCCATCTATTGTAGAAAGTGAATCAGCTCTTGAATCCTTGAATTGCCAGACCTACATCTAAATATATTATCCTGGATTAAACCCTGTGGAAAATTCATAATGAAAAACAAGGCAACCACACAGAGCAGGTGTGACCTGCAGGCTGCTGAATACTGTGATTGCTTCCCATAGATTATAATTTTAGCAACACCTGGTCCGAATGTGCTGTGCTGATGCAACAGCCTTATGGATCCTAATGAAATAATTACAGGATAAGAGCACAAAGAAACATTCAGAGCTTGCAAGAAAACAAACAACTGTAATGCAGGAGCAGATACTAGATTAGCTGGGAGATGAAAAGCTCTTGTATGGCCTTATTTATATTTCTGTCATAAATAACATCTCTTTACCTGTATGGAATATGTTACATATAAACGTGATCAGTGAGAAATATTAACTGCCTGGTCTGGAGGGAATTGCTATAGTTCTGTAGAAGGACAAGGTCTTAAATAAAACATGCTGGTCTGATGGGAAAGGTGAGATGGCAGAATAGAGGCTTGTGCCACCTTCTGGGCTCCCGGAGAGCTCAGGGAAGTGCGACGGGCACTTTCAGAGGGCAGCTGCCCTTGCTGCACTCTGAACTACCCTCTGTGGCTGCCGCTGTCTCCACTAACCCATACGACTTGGGGCAAGTCACCAAACCATGATACAATCACTTGCTGCCTCAGTATAACGTGTAACGCTCTTTACCTAATCTCCCGTAGCCTCACATACTTAGTTGATGTATGTAAGTTACGTTTGCAAGTCTTCCATGAAGGATGTTATGGAATAACCAGCTTGTATTCTTTAATTTAAAATGATCTTACCCCAAAACAAAATAAAGTTTTCTAACAAATATCAGAAAAAAACCCAAGGCAAGTGCTACTCTGAAAGCAGGAGCCATGTGAGTCTCCCAGACAAACCTATGAAGTCAGTGGGTTTCCCTTTTTTAAGGTGACAGAAGTCAGGCTGAAGGACAAATTGATCAGACAAAGGTACCAAGACATAAATGTATTTGAAATAAATACACACAACTGTGAGGGATCTGGATGTTAAAAATTGACACTGGACAGCCCTGAATCATTGTGTAATTCAGTTCTGAGTTTATTCTGAACACTGCTCCTGACTCTTTATTTGTAATGCAAAATCCATGTTTTACTGGGCTCCGGGAAAGTGAGGACCCAGAACTGAATTTTTCAGGTCGCATTTAAAGCCGATAATCTAATTTACATCCTATATGTGAGGTTTTGTTTTGTTTTCAGGAGCACTGTGTTAATATATGTGAAACAAAGAGGAGTATTGAAAGACAGTGAAATCTTCTACCAGCTTCATGGATCAGAGAAAATCAAGAGATATGGAGAGTCAAGCAGCTGCTGAACAGCAACTGTGCTTTTTGTGAGCTCCAGTTAGTGGGGTGGAATCAAGCCACTCTCACAGCAGAACCCAGGCTTTCAGGGAGAAGCAAGGCCCAAGACATCTGATAAACTGCAGTAATGGCCTTGTCTGCAGCAGTAAAATAAAGTGCGGTGCATGAGCTCTACCTCTCAGCTACACCTGTGACTCACTCAGGATCTCCTTAAATACCTGGAACCTGTTGTAGGACATCTAAAAGAGCTTAAAACCATCCATGTACTTATTCCATCACCTATTGCTAACAGATTAAATTCAAGGAAGATTTATACTCTAATACAGCCTTAATAGTTACTCACAATCCTTGACTATAATCCTTGATGTCAAGACATGAGTTTGCAAGACTGGATCCTAAAATGTGCTAGCAATAGTGATGAGTATTTAAGTATTTTTAAAAGTGTTGCTCACTAAAGAGTGTTCTTTTGTGTAACCTTTTAATAGTGATTACATTTCTCTAGACTATCTGTTCTAGAGTAAATAGACACAAACTAAGTTTCTATCTTAGCGTAGCCTGTTAAATTATAATTCTTAACACACAGAAATGTGATTTATGATCTAGAATTGCTGAAACACTTTGCTTCATCAAATGTGTCATAATCTCTTAGATACCTGCATACACTATTGGAAATGTTGCAGTAAATTTTTTCAGCCAAATTACTTTTTAAAAATCTTACTCAATTTTCTTCCACTAAGAGTGCTTGTGTTTGTGCATTTGTTTTAAACAGGAGATTTTTTTAATCCATTGGATTGTACAATCTTCATATGAGTCTTAAACACACTTGGAAAAAGAGGAAGCCGTGCCTGGGAATATAAATTGCACTGCTATGCTTAGTCACAAATGGCTGAGCTCAATGAGATTTTACAATAAACCAGAAATGTCTGTGTTTTGTTGTGTCAATAAATGTTCCAGTGATGCTCTTAAAGACAATAAATTACTGGTAATGGAACACTATCCTCAGCATGTAGAAGTCATTTTCCACTTCCAGACATTCTCAGATTAGGTTTAAATTGCTATTAGAAAATCCTAAATGTGTTTGTTTGAAGAAAATCTTTTTAATGCCTAGAAGTAATCCAGCAGTGGCTGGTTAGAGTAGAGTTAGCTGGAGTATTCCTGGGGAGCACAGTTTACACATAGGGAAGGGAGCTCAGCTCCAACAGATCCGTACTGCTAACAGAGGGAACAACACAGAGAGATTTCACAGCCCGTAATTTTTTGCAGCTGCTCCATGGTACTGCTCAGCCAAAGAGAAAACATCTTGTCAGCCCTCTAGGAAAATCCTTGTGAGAGTCTGAGTTTATAACGTGGGTGTAAGACTTGATCCTTAGACAGCGTGTCTGGGCTGTGGTCAGCAGAGGGATCTTCATAAGGGTTGTTCACAGAAAGGCTTTGAGGTAGCAGAAGTAAACGATGGACATTGCAAGCAGGGCAGGGTAGGAGGTGAAGAGGTGAAAGGAAGAAGCAGCAAGTGAAGGAAACAGCAGAATATAAGACTCTGGTGCACAAGCATTAGCTCTTTTGTAAGTAGAGCTGTTGGTTTCGTTGAAATCTGCTGTTTGCATTGTTCGGCTTTGTGTGCTTAGTGGTGCCTTTAGCTCCAGGCTGAAGGCACAAATGTTGAGGTTCTCACACATCCTCTTTCCTTCAGCACTGACATTAGCAACAAAAAATCTAAACAGGACAAACCGTCTACTTTTTTTTTTTTACTAATGACAACAATAGTAAAGATCAGAACAACCTATGTGCTTTTATGTGTAATGAGCTGTGGATAATCTTCAAGACTCTGATACTCTTCCTGGTCCTACACTGAAAAATAAAGAGTGATGGAAATGTAAAGTATTAACAGGAACTTTTATACTGACTTCCTGAGGTTTTTCAGAAAGAAATGCACAAGGGATTGAGCAGGAATTTCAGGGGGGATAATTAGCTCCATGTTCTAAGAGAACCATCTCTGGCAAACCAAGACTGTGCTGGATTGCACTATGCTATCTTACAGACTAATGACCCCCAAAACACTGAGGAAATTATTAGTTCCTGATCAGTGCCCCAAACTGATTCCATACATTCAAATCCAAAATTGCACTTCCCTTAGCATAATGCCTGCTTTCCTTCTGATTTCATTTTGCTTTGTAGAATCAAAAGATGAAACGAGAATAAATTGGTGCTACTAATGGGCATATTTCCATTAGCTGTAGCACATTTTGCCCATACACATGATGTCTGGCCTGTGCTGAAAAAGAAATGTTACCATTTCATGTTGGAAGCCATCAAAATTGGCTGTGCTGCTTCTGATTTTCTGTCAGCACTTTGAGCTTTTATAAGTCTTGTGCATTATAAGACTTAATGTGATATTTAATTTTGCATAGTATGTGCAGGGGTCCATGAGCATGGACTTGTAATATCACTTTTATATATAAATAAATGTGTACATAAGTGTGGGTACATTATGTACACAAAGTGTACTCTGTAGTTTTATTTTCACTCCTACTTAACAAAGAGGTGTGCTACCTCACATAATGTATGTATTGCAACTGCACATTTCTGTTGCAGCATATTTGACCAAGCTTTCCCTGATGTCTTTATTGATATTCTCCATGGGGACACAAAGAGCAAAAGTATTAATGAACACTCTGCTTCTGACTGAGCAGAAGCTTTGTTAAATGCATGCAGCAAAAGAGGAAGGAAATATGAGCCAGAAGGCTCCAAGCAGTGAAGAAAGTTCTGGCTGTTGGTGTGCTTGATGTACATTTTCATGTGAGATTCCTCTTTTAAAGACCAAATCTTTCCCAGGGTGTTAGATCTACTGTCAGTGATTGCTTCTCAGGGCCACAGGATTCCTAAAATGAGCTCTCAGTGGTACATGGGCTAGAGAATTTCCATGGATCTTCCAGGGGAAAGCAGTTCAATAAAATGCTTTCTTACACTTGTACTTTCTCATATGCCTTTCTTTTTGCCACTGTATTCAAATATTGATACTAACCTAACAGAGGAGTGAAGTTGGCATGGTATCAGATAGTTAAGAAACCAGTAATTAGAGGAAATAATGGCAAGAAACCTTGACTAGTTGTGTCTGGTGTGTAGAAAAGGAGGGTGCGTAGGTGTGAAGCAGGTGGTATCAGTGAGCAAAATGCTATCAGCCTTAATGCGGGTGGGAAAAGAGTTGAGGAAGGGCCCTGGTGGCTCTCTCTCATGGAGAAGGAGGTTTGTAGCATCTCTCGGATGAGGATCCACTCAGTCTTTGGGAGCCAGCAAGTGGTACCAAGCTTCTACACAGCGTCAGGGAAGGGAGCGATTCAGCCCTTTTATGTTGGAAAGACAATTGTAAATAATGAAGCTGAGTCAAAAGATAGAATCATAGAATTGTAGAATCATTAAGGTTGGAAAAGACCTCTAAGATCATCAAGTCCAACCACCAAACCAACATCACCGTGCCCACTAAACCATGTCCCTAAGCACCACATCTACTAATTTCTTAAATACCTCCAGGGATGGTGACTCACCCACTGTCCTGGGCAGCCTGTTCCAATGCTTGACAATCTTTCCGGTAAACAATTTTTTCCTAGTATCCAATCTAAGCCTCCCTTGGTGCAACTCAAGTCCATTTCCTCTTGTCCTATTACTTGGGAGAAGAGATGGACACCCACTTCACTCTGTTCAAACTGAGAAGCCATGAACTGTAAAAGCTAAGATGAGCTCAGAGCTTTCCCTGAAAGCCTTAAAAAGGCTTAGTTTGGCAACTGGAGATTTTTTTCTTTAATATAGCAGAATGCAACATGATGGATAAGACCATAGAAGCCACAAAATGGAAAAATATGATTTGTTGAATACTGCATTTAAAAACCTGCAGTACATCCATCTTTATCCAAGGAAGAGCCTGTGAGTAGGAGAGTATTTCTACAAAGGAAGTGAAGGGATTCCTCTGTGCATGACATCAAGTGTATTAAACTTTTACTATATAGCTTTTCTACCTCTCTGAAAAAGAAAGAGAGACGTTATCTTAAATCAGTTTTCTGTGACAAGGAATATATTCTTTGCCATACAACTCTGGCTTTGTATGACTTTGTATAACCTATCAAGTTTTATATAATTTCCTCTTCAGTTTTTCTGTGTGAACAAAGCCAATCCCATATGGGATTCTTCTACGGTCATAAGTCACTCTAGTTCTGCTTTCCACAGCAGCTCACTAAAACTGAAGCTTTGATCCAATGCAGGTTAGTTAATCACTGAAAAGTGTAAATGTTTTGGTGAAATTCCACAGTTAGATATCAGATTTGACAAGTGTTCAGCACCCTGATACATGAGATGGGAGTGGAGATGACGTACCTTCCCACCTCTGAGCATCATCAGAGGCCCCACCTGCTGAAGTGCCTGCCAGCAGCACATTACTAGAGGCACGGGGCAGCACTGCTGTCCTTCTGCTCCGAAATCTCAGGTGCCAGGTAGGCAGGTCAACCTGAAAACCACCTATGACTGATATGGGGGTGCTGGAGCATGGGCCAGGCAGCAGTAGGTTTCTGCAGAGGTGTGGGACCATGGCTGAGTGGTGTGACGTGGGGCCAAAGGCTCCATCTCACACACGACGTGTGACGCTGACCAGGCTGTGTATTAGACTAAGAATCCACATTTTCCAGTCACCAGATTTTCCCTGAAGGAAGAGTCAGTCATTGTCAATATTTATAAAGCCTGATGAGACCTTCTCACTGAAGGGCAGAAGGAGTGAAAAGCCTTTCATCAATATGAGTTTCCAGTTCTTCAGTGACATTTGATGAAATCATATTAAGCATAATTATATTTGAGGGAAGCACGTCTAAGTTCTAATGAGCCTTTATAGTTATTCATTATCTGATTTCCTCATTTTCATTTTCCAAAGGTTTGTTTGCTTCATTCAGTTAAATTAAGGCAAAGTCATTTTCATAACCTCTTCCCTTCAACTTTCAGGTCCTTTACTGAGCTTTATGGCTCCATGCAGTGAATATTTGCACACGCTTGATTTTTAGCTTCCAGGGGGTCCCATTCTATATGTGAAGTTACGGATAAGAATAGCTTTATGGATAGTTACTTGAAGTTTTACAGGCTACATTTATTAGTTTTTTGGGGGTTTTTTTCTTTTTTTCTCAAAGAAAATAGTTACTAAAGAAAGCAAGCTTTGCATTTTCAGAAACGAGCACAGTTAGAGGGATGAAATCCAGGTACTGCAGGTGCTTCACACAGGACTTTAATGCAGATTTAAAGCATGAGTCCATTTTGAGGGAGTACTCTGGATTTAAATGCAAATAGACAAAGCAGCACATTGACCTGTGCTAAAGATTAATATTTTCTATGCCAGTCTGGTTTAGTTCATTATTTATGTCCCTGACATGGGGAAAAGGGGTTCTGGATTTTAACAGCAGTGCATATCTTTGTTCATTCTTTCTTTCTCTTTATGTGCCTTTTTCAATCTGAGGAATCCAGGCTAGATATATCTACTGAAAGCTGCAAATTATATCTGTAACTGTAACTATAATTATAATTAGCTATAATCTAGATTGCTTATGGTAAGGAAGGTGAAGAACTGATAAAGGTGCTAATTGGCTTCTGTGTAACGATATTTTTCCCAGTAACTTTTCCTGTAGACTCATTAAATATCATTTTTTGGGAAATGAAGGATATTTGAAGTAGTACACTGTGAACAATCATCTTAAGAAAAAGCTCTTGGTAAAAAATATGAAGCACCAAAATATTAACAGAACATAGTTGTTCAACATCATATATATCTGTAAGAGATAAATTTCAAAAATTAATTATTGATTTTTAAAATGTAACTTACATTTTTCCCACGTATTTTTTTATATCACAAAAATTCCCCTATCCACTTTTGTATCTGCTGGACACCACTGATCATCTACTACAGATCTACAGCAGTTGAAAACTGAAGTAGCATCATTTTTGAAGAGGCTTTCCTCTTTTTCTAGAGGACCAGAGATCAGGCCCAGGGTGAACACTGGAATTTCCTCCTCTCTTTATAAGAGCCCTCATATCCTTCTGCTGTTTTCTGTGTTACATATGAAACAACACACTGCCAGCCATCCAGCTACAGTGAAGTAATCTTTTGTTTGGATTGCAGTCACTCAAATGCAGGCCTGGTAGTTCAATGCAGTTTTTGGATGCAAAATTATCTCAAAGAGCACTGCATCTTCTCTTCCATTAAGCTAACAAGTACACCTCTGTTATTCTAGAAACTTCGTTTTCTTTCTGTATCTTCTCAGATTGTCCTGTAAGTGCATTGTAGCAGAACCTACGTATTTTCAGAGAGAGAGACCCAAGCCCAGGATCTGAGAATCAATGTCTTGTAAACTTCAAGAGTTCTGGAAATCCGAAACTCACATCTAGGTATTTGTAAATAGCCCTTGGTTTTTGTTACAAGCTGAACATCTTCTGAATTATGGACTGTTTCCAGTCTCACTCTGAATCCAGTTTTAGCTTGAACATCTCTCTAATTTCACCTGTCTTTAAAGACTATACGTTTTGTTCTGCATGTGCTTTCTCTTTGACAAAAATAATCAGGTACTCCAACTTCCACTTTTTGCAAGAAATGACCCATAATTTAGCTGTGCTAGAGCCTGCATCTACATGAAAGGGGTTTTCAATAGGCTGCCTCCATCGCCTATATTTTCAAATCACAATATTTGCATAGACTCTTCACGAGAATAAATAAAAGAAAGAAAGCAAAGCAATAAAGGCAGAATCAAGGATAAAAGAAATAATTTGCAATCATAGCTAAGGCAAAGCATCATGCTACATCTTTGTTTTTCAGATAACCCCAAACAACTTCAAAGTTAGACTCTAAAGGCAGGATCAATATCCATAGCAACTAATTGCATTTACTGCACCTGCTGGAAAGTGCAGTGACTGTGTCCATGAATATCAAAGTAAACCAGGCTGCTACAGAGGAGCAGAGTCTGGCTGAAGGGTGTCCCTGGGTGCTTCTGGGCTACCAAGATGATTCCACCCTGCTGCTGATGCTCAGACTTTATGTTTCTAAGAAATACCTTGTGCTTTCTCTCCTGTTATTCTTGACACAAAATCATTCTCTAAAGAAGAATTCAGGAAACTTTGTTGTCCTCCTTCAGCCCATGATGAGTACAGAAATCTTGGCAAGGAGATGGACAGCTGGCATGTAGAAATTGCTGCCTGCTTGATTGTGGGACGATGCCATTTTTTCCCTTGTGCTTCTTAATGCAGCTCCCCCTGCCTCTCTTCTGTTTGATGTAGATTATATACTGCTCAGGGCAGGCCGAATTTAGTTATGCAGTGCATAGCATAAAGGCCTTCTAGTCCTGGACTGGGACTACAAGTTACCTCCACTCAGATACTAATATATCAATAGGGATTTATCATTGCTATTAGCAACTCCTCTATTAGACAGCACCGAGCTGAGCAGTTTGTTCCATCACAGGCTGATCTAAGTCCAAACAGCACTTCCATTAACCATTTAACAGTGCTGCATTTAAAATGTCTACAAAAACAGAAACAATACTCTGTCTTTGGAACTTCTCCTTGTGGATATTGCACAAGCAGAGCACAGCTGCTTGGTATTTATCAAAAGTTGTAATTAATTTGAATTTCTTTAGGAGACAACGAGCTATTCAGTGTAAATGCTGACAATATTAGAAACGCTTTTCTATGTGATTTAATTCTATTTGATTATACAGATAGTGTGCTGCTGTTTCTATTTGTCACTTCTATATACAGAACTTGTAGAACCAGAGAGAGAACTGGGTTTGAAGCGTATACAAAAGATCAATAAACAAAAACAGAGACATATTTTAAATGTTAAATGTTTCCTTTCTGGGTCATGTAAGCCTTGCCAGGAATTGTCTATGGATACAAAATACTATTTAAATACAGTGTTTTGATGATAGGTGTTCAAATGGTACTTTTAGGAAACATATTTACTCTGTTTAAAATTTGTGTTTTTCCAAAACAAATTAATAGACAAATGTTAACAAATACTCACCAAAATTCTTTGCTTGCTCCACTATAACTCTTGAATATTTTGTTAGTGATTTCCAGTCATTCTTTTCTAATAAAAGAAGCAACATTCATTGGGCAGATAACAAGATTAATACTTTGATTTATTTTTAGACATACAGCCACCATGTCTCTCTGTGTGTGACCTGCAGTTCTGCTTTCTCTTACTCTTATCTGACAATAGCCACCACCTGGGAAAATGTGGCCTGTTGCAGCTCCAAGTCACGGAGTCACTGATACAGCTTGCACAAACGTAAATGAGGATGTTGACGAAGCCCAGAGAGATAAATCTGTGTTGGGAAGGAGAATTTGGGTCAGTTTTCACCCTTCTGTGCAGGCCTGGATCTGCACAGCAGCCTGAACAGCTCTCCAGTGATCTCTTTCTCCCTCTGAAGCCTTCGCTGGCAAGTTCACACTGCTCTAAGCAACATGAAATCCTGGCTGGTTTTCTATCTGAAGTGATGTGAGATGTGCTCGGGGGGAGGCGGGAGGAGGCAGGGACGGGCGCAGGGGAGGACGTGGTGACCGCTGTGTTTGCTCTGCACACTCCACACTTGCCCTGACCCCCCTTCAAGAGCAAACACAGAGAAACCCCCACAGACGTGCAGCAGCGGCGGGCTGTGGGGAAGGTGAAAGAGGCAACACGGGGCCATCGGCAGGGATCTGTGCCCGTTCCCCCCCCTCTTGCACAGAAAGGTACCCCAAGGTCACACGCTGTACTCCATGGCCCGGGAATGACACTTAGGAGCATGTCACCGCTGGTTAACATCTACTTTTCCTTCCCAATTTCAACAGCAGCATCCACTATATATTTATTGCCATTGCTGGCAGCTTTTATACCTCCCCGTGCATTATATTTCCTCCTGCATTCAGGGCAGGGAAAGTTCAGTGGCCGTAGCAGCATTTAAAGGGGTGGCAGGGTCGGTGTCACACCAGGATGGGGTTGCACTGCAGGAGCTGACATTTTGTGTATTTACATCAGATCTGCCTCATGCAGTTATAATCAGCCATGCAACCGAGACAATAAGCTGGAATGACTCAGGCCTCATGGCCTCTACCATTGCGACTTAAATTCCACTAAAAATAGTAATAATAAGAGAAACCGACGACATTTAAGCAGAAGTCTGGGCCAAGTATGAGCAAGGTTGGAAGAGAACAAACAAAAGATTATCTGTCCTTTGAAACACTCACCTTCTTGCCAATTCAAATATTGACCAGCTACACAATAGGAAAATCACTGCTTGCAGTGGGATGGAAATGGCTGAGTTTGCTTCAGAGATAACCCATAAAGCAAAAATGATGTTTGGAGGCTTCTGACAAAGGCTGGGTCTCCAAAGCAGAAAAAGGCATTGTGTGCACTGAGGGGGCTGTCTCAGGGATGCTATTTCAGTATGAAATCTGAGTGGAGACATAGATTTCACCTCTAGACTGCCATGTCACATTTAGAAGTCCTCAATGGTGACACCAACTTAAGGGGTCATTGTGAAAACAAACTACCTACCAGCAATTTTCATGGGCATGGTGTGAAATGGATGTGGAACAGATCTACCTGAAAAGAAAACTTGTGCATTCAGGGTATGGTCCAACTGGATCCATTTCCTAATCTGGCTCCCATCTTGGCCACACAAGAGGTGTGGGGTAGCGTTGGTCATGGATGGGCTGGAACGGTCAGGGGATGGAAGGGAAAGGGAGAAAAAGACAAAACAAGGGCAAGACCTTCAGTGCCATGATACCGGTGCTCACCAGCATACAACATCAAATCACAGTCTTAGCATAGCTGGTTGCTAGAATGTCTATACAGAGATGTCTCATGTGGCTTAACCCATTAAGAAGGAAGATGTCTGGGTGGAAATGCCTTTTTCCTCCCAGTGACCACAGAGGAGATCAGTATTGACCTCCTCATGACTCAGACTGCATGTTTCTGTCTGTCTTCAGTCACTCCAGTTGGGTAGGATGAATATTATCATTTGTAATCACCTTCAGAGGACAGTTTCCTGGACCTTGCCTACAGTAGGATTCAGCATCAGATACTACATGTCTACATTATCAAGTAAAGCAACACAGCAGGAGCAGGTCTCCAGGGTGGCACAGCTGGAAATGGGGACTCCTGTCCGCACTGTCTGTGTTACAGGGGTTTTATTTTTGATTAGATCTGGTTTGCTCCTGTCAACCCAGCAGCCATCAGCAATGCAAGTGCTTCAGGTATGTTCCTGGTGAGCACCCTGCAGTTTCCCAGGGGTCCACATGCCCACTCCGGAGTGCAAATCCAAGTGCAATGAGTGGTGACAAGCTAGAGATTCACTTCCAAGTGAACTCCTGATCCAAACAAAACTCCTGGAGTAACCATATTCCTACCCCCTCACATTACTCTTGTTCCTCAACTATTTCCAGAAAGCTGAAAGGGTGAGTTCCTGAAGCTTCTTTATTTTAAGAAAGCTATTGCTCAAAGAAAATCAAGTACCAAAGGATTTATTTCTTCTTTCTTGCTCTGATCCTGATCCTGAAATGATAACACCTTTCTGTTCAACTCCCAAAGTGATTACCCATCTTCCACCATCAGTTGTGCACAGGGTGTGCTTGGTGACAGGATTTCCAAGAGCTTCCCTCTCTTCCAACACCCTCTGAAGTCAACATTGTTCTGTTAGGGTTTGTTTTGATGATTATTTTAATTTTAGTATGATGGGTAGTGGTTTGTTTTGCCTTTTTTTTTTGTACAGTGATTTTTTTAGGCCCTTTAAGACAGAAAAACTTCAAAATAAGTCTTTCTGTCTGTGATGTTTTGTATGTTCATTTTCTAATGCAAGGAAGTCCTGTAGAGATCAATTCTGAGAACAAAGAATTAGAATCTAGTCCCTCCTTCAGTATTAATTAAATCTTTTATCCTCTGCTGAACAAGCAGTATGTTAGGTTTGCCACAGTCCTCAAAGGTATTATTACCACACTTGAATGGATGAGGGCAAATGAAGCCAAGGAAGGTTGTAATTTGCTTTAGGTCATTCAAACAAAGTGATGACAAATTAAAAATAGAGCAGAAAGTGCCCAGTTCTGTACCAGATTTTCTTTCCATCAGCCAGCAATCTGCCCTAGTGACACACAGCTAAGTAGGCAGTGGTTGTACCCCTCTTGGCCTTCCTCATACACGACCAAGGGTTGTAAAGGGCTCAGCTTTCCTTGTCTGCCTTCCATATGGGATTGGGTGGGTGTGTCTGAGGGACAGGCACTTCATCACTTCCTCTGGACAAAATTATTTTTTTCACTTTCTGAGGAATAGAAGAGGAATTGGGGAGGGTGGGGGGAGACAGCACCATTGTGGGGTCAGCAGCCCCAGTTTCTGGTGCTGGCCCTGAGCTGCCGTATCGCTTTAAGAGTTCTGTGCCTCAGTTTACCCATTAATATGGCCATGGCTAAGAAATTTGAGATGCTTTGAGACATCCTATATATTTTTTTCTAAAAGAAAGGTTAAAATAAGATCTGATTGAGGAGCATCCTAAAATCTATACTCTCTCTGTGTAGGTAAATATAATGCACCATACTAAAAGATCTTTGTGGTCTCATTTTAAAACTAACAACAAATGGACTTTTGTATGTAAAGTTTAAGTATTTTGCTATTCTTTCCTTCATAAACTTTATAAATCTGCTATTACTTCTAAAGTCACCAGCTAAAAATACCACTATTCTTATGCAAAGAAGCTTTTTCCTAACATTGCATAGAATTTTCTAAGTCATCCGCTGGTTACCAAACACCAGCAGAGCAGGGGCAGATCCCGAGGGGTTATCAAATGGCTGTCAGTATTAGATTAAATGGAAAGATTGAGTCCAGCCACCTCCCTGCAGCTCTCGAGCTCTCGGCCATGCCATCTGGTGGCAGTTGGCCTCCAGAAGGAACGAAGTCTGGTTGCACCATCTAGTGGCTTTGGCTTCAGGCGACCGAGCTCAAGGGATTTTCTATTCTCAGCTCAAATGACCAACAAACCTGAATAATAAAAATAGAAACACGACATTTATAATTACAGGTAACTCCAAGTGAATACAGGAAATACAAAAAGCAAACTTAGCTACACTAATATAATGAGAATTTTTTTAATCATAATTTTTTTTCCCTCCAATTTTTATTTCATATCATCACCATTAAAGTACAAAAAACAGACTCTGTAAGAACGAAAATGATGAGGAAGGTTCTTTCATAATAATACCAAAAAAGGCATCAGCCCAATCTCATTTCCAAGTGTCGAGATTAGGGAAGTCAGACCATAATCATTATCACACACCCTTCATTTTGCAATTGCTTATGAACAGCTTTACTTTCCTCCAGAGACAAGTAGAGCTGTGAAAGGGATGCTACAGCAAGAGTATCCCATCACACTTACTGAGTGAAGAAGAGAAAGAAAGAGATGTTTCTAGAAAGAAATGTTAAAGAAAAGATCATTTTCCATAAATAAATTTCTACTATTTTTCAGTGGCAATAATAATATTGAAAAACATAATCCAAGACCAGAATGGCTTGTGTTGGCATCAAATAACTTAGGTTTTTTCCCACATATTCCCAGATGTAAATACCTCTAAGCCTTTCACTGTTATTTCTTCAAGCTTCATAGGCTAAGGTCTAAATCTTCAACTGCGTTCAGATAGGGAGAGTGTGACCTGACAGAGACACTTGTGGCAAAGCATAGCAACACAGTGATATGCAGCAGGTCTTGGCATCAGTAGGACCACTGGTGCAGCCTGGATCAGCCCTGTGCCAAATGAGAAGAGTTTTTGTGTGGTAGGAAGAAGCACCCCATGGATCCCTTTGGTGTTTAAACCCCATCACGAATTTGTCTTAAAATCTGACCATTAGGAGAGATGTCCTGGATGGCTGAGCTCTTTCCCATGGACTCCTCAAGGTGTTTTAGAAATTCCCAGCTCTGCTCCTTCAAAGTCCACTGCTGTATTGGGAATGTTACACTAATCAGTACTGCAGCTTGCCTTGTAACACCACAGAAAAGGCAAGTGCTGAGCACAAACCCGGGGCATTTGCCCATCCCAAATGTACTGTCACAGTGTGAAAATATCTGTATTTACTGACGTCAGTTCTTCACACCTTGCTCATGCCAGTGCTACCAAAGAGAAGCAGTGAAGATGTGGATTTGATAGGGGCACAAGCCCCGAAAGGTGCAGATAGCCAAAGCCAAAATATTAAAATCTGTTTTCAGCAGCAGGAGGTAACTTGGTCTTGACCTAAAGTGCAACAGCAAGCTTCAGTATGGACAATTCCACCCTGTTTCTCCTCTCACTTTCCCTTGAATTCATACTTCTTACCCAGACAAGACAAGGCAGAGAGTAAGCTGCCTTTCACTGGAGCAGAGCTGTTTTCATGGTGGAAGGCTCTGTGACACCCAGACTCAGGGACAAGTGTGCTTGATTCCTCTCCTGTCAAGATGGGGCTGAAGGCCTGGAGCAGTGCTTCTGTCTCAGGACAACAGCCTAATTCACAGCACCCTGTGTGTTTCCAGATTACTCTTAAGTCAACTCAATGAGAGAGGACTTCTCCTTCCCTTCCTTTCTTTTCGCCAACCTCACCTAGGGTAGGGAGTAGAAATGTTAACTAAGAGCCCCTGAGTCCAGCACTAAGCAGGACTAAAACAACTTTTGTAAGATTAAGTGTCTCTGGGAGCCCAGGGCTGGCAGCTTACAGGACCCCTGCCCATGGGTGACCTCAGGCATGCCTCCACTTCTCCACATCCCTCCTCACCCCACTTCATAAAATAATTGTAACTGCTGAGCTTTGGGGGAGGTTTAGAAATACACTGACTGAATATAGAGCATTATTTCTATCCTCTGTATGAAATACAGAATACTATTGTCACCTATTATTTTCCAGTGAATGACTTTCCGTATTACTGTTGCAGTGGCCACCGAGGCACATGTAGGGAGTGCCCACAGCTGGGAATCACCAGGAATTTTCTGCACACACAATTACAGAGAAGAGGCAAATTAAAGGCCTTGACTCCACAGGCCTTACTGAGTCAACACTCCCCTGGCTTGAATGACAATATTGTCTTTGAAATGCAGAGGCATCTCCCAGGACTTTAGCAATACAACTAAAATGGCAGGAGCTGCATTATTCAGGGATAGGGTCACATTTAAGGTCTTTGTTTTTCCTTTGAAGAAAATAGGAATTTTGCAATTGAAGTCAGTCACTCCAAGTTTGGGAGTTTACCTGAGCTACACCAAGAAGTGCTTTGTCCTCTCACCATGAAGGTCCATCTGAATCATGATGAAGGATGTAAAGCATCCAGGAAGCATTGAGAGGCACTTGGCTGTGAAGTTGCAGGTTATATTTAATGGACGGCTATAGACTTCCTCACATACAAATTATTCATTCATCAAGACAGTTTGGTATATATAGAAAATAGAGCTTCACCCATTAGGGAATAATTTATGTCCCTCAGGACAATTAGAAATGTAAAGGGGTTTTTTGTGGGGGGCAGATGGAATAGCTGAGATTTGCATCTTGATGATGACCATGTGTACATGAGTTTCAAAGAACCAGTCATCAAACTAGAAGTACTGTCTGTAAACAAAAGCATACTGTCAGAGTGTCAGGGTCCCTGATACCCCAAAGAGCTTGCATGCCCTACCTAGGTGATTGCCTCTGCCAAAAACCTCTTATTCCAGAAGAAAAATAAAAACTGAAGTAAAAAAAAAAAAAAAATAGTTCCTAGCACAGAGTTTTTAGGTGAGGACTCAATTTACTCATTAATATTTATGAGCCCATTTATTTTACAAGCTAAGCACATGAACTGCTAAACCACCTGGACTGAGTTATTTGTCAATGGTGTCCTTCACTCAGAATAGTCTTTGATCATGTCAGAGCATAAGTGCACACCGACTTGGAAAGCCTTCCTAGGAATTTAAGCACTTACTAGTTGCCATAACCTATTTGTTTTGTCTTTCTGAAGATTGCCCTACGCCTAGCAGAGGCACCAGATGGTATGTGTGCTAAGGAACTCTCAGCTGGAGAAATAATGGATATGGTTTAGTTTCAGGATACGGTTTAGTGGGCATGATGGTAATAAGTTGACAGTTGGACTGGATGATCTTAGAGATCTTTTCCAACCTTAATGATTCTGTGATTCTCTGAATCTGACATTGCTAAAATGTTTTGATAGGTCAACAGCATATTATGCCACCTCAGCTTTTTTTTTTTTTTTTGCCATGGGAAGAGCAGTTAAACTCTGCATGTCCAGAAGCAAGGGGAGTCACGGAGTACATGAAGATAAGTGTGGTGGCCAGTCACAAAAGCAACTCACCTGCAAGGCAGGTCGCATCCTCCTGTAATCAAAGACCCCAACTCCAGAAACAGATACTCATGGGAGATTTTTACATGTGTAGGCTCCTGTTCTCAGAAGGAGGACATCATGATGAAAAAGCTCATATGAATACCCACCACATTTAGGTTCAAACTCTAAGCAAAATCATTTTGTCTCTCCACTCCTCTGTTTCCTCTCTGTAGAACAGAGACAGGAGTTCCTGCACCCACAAGGACAATGCACTGATAAATAATTAGAAGACACCCTCAATATTATAGTGATCAAAACTCTACAAGAGTGTAGAACTTATGCTTAATACGTACATACAGGAATTGCTGAGATCATGAGCACTAGAAACTGGGCAGGGACATCAGCCTGTGGGTCAGCCCAGCTCAGCAGGCCCATGGCTGGGGAGAGCAGGGCTGTGGGGAGTTGAAGACTGGCATCCTATGCCATTGCTGGGGCAGGGACTGATGGCCCTAGGCTGGTTCCAGGCAGGGTGGGGGAATCCCCAGGGGATATGAGCAGCAGGGACATTATGACCTGTTAGAGCTCTCAGGGCCCATACAGATAGAGGCTGTGACCAGCTTCTCTGGTTTGCTCTTCTGTTGGCATTTTGGCTTCTCTTTACCTTGTACAAGTGGGAGGTAGTAAGGAGCTTATTTGATTTAAAAGGTTCTGGGACTTGCTATGAAGGTCTTTCCCAGTTTAGCATATTCCTGCCCAATTTTGACATATGCACTAGAGAGACAGCCAGGCAAGTTCTGAATTGAAGAATATCTTCTTCTCTGAGGATCTATCAGTCTCTTAATCTCTCCTCATCAAGTAACAAACATTCAAGTGTGCTTGCTCTCCTAACTCATCTCTTTTCCACCCTTATTCCGGCTTGGTTCAAATTCAATGCTCATCTGTGACCAAGTGATTCTGATGGACTCATGAATACAGATTGCCTTACTATAAATCACATAATCCTAACAATATACTAATAGGACATTAAACACTTCTATATACGGACTTCTCTTGCATACACACTTTCTAGTCCAGTTTCATAAAATGTTCTCAGTGATGTGCAATTTTGCAAGTTTATCACATTTCTCCTTCCTCTATCTGGAGAGGGGAAAATTGTTTTACTTGCTCCGTGCTTGTCAAATTTGTGCCGTGTTGGATCACCCCACTCTTACAGCTTTCCAGGCAGCTGCAAGCACGTTGAACAAGAGCTATCCAGATCATCGCTGAACACTAAATGAACAGTTAAAGACTGACAAACTCATGCTTTTCCCAATATTCAGGGGAGTCATCCAAGAGATCACAATAGGTATTTTTAAACACTAACACCCAAAACTAATGAATTATTCAGGCACTGACTGATTGATTGGTTGGGTCAGCTGCCCATAAGCTGGACCACAGCTGGTGGTGTGATGTGACACAGCTGGAACAGGACAACCGGGCAATGCACACGCTTCCCTTGTCATGAAATTTCATTGTGTTGCATGAGGCTTCTGTGTTCCCGGCTCCTCTTTCACTAGGTTTCTTCCTTTTTGAAATACACCGCAGCTGCTTCACAGATCTACTCAATCACCCAGTGACACATATTTGTACACTTGCCATAAAGATTTTTTTCTTTCTTGCTTAGCCAGCAGAGGCAGGAAGTGATAAGGTCTGCTTTAGTTCCAACAAGAGATGCAGGCATGCAGCTAGAGACTCTTAGATAAAAGATGGTTACTTTAGGTCCTTATCTAGGATGCTCCAAGGAACTGCCATCATAAAAGTAATAAACACCAGCAATAATAATTATTAACAGAATTCAAGGAGTCTGACCCTAATCCCATGCTGGGTTTGTGATGTAATGATTTTGCTGACTTTGACAGAGCTGCTTCCCTTTGAAACTGCTGGAAGTGAAATCAGAATCATAGCCCAAATATTTTGTCCCCCTTATTTGTAATTTAACTACTCTGAAAGGCTGAGTATCTCCTCAGTGATGTTACTCAGACTAAGAAGCAGGTGAGATTTTTAGATCAAATAAGTTTTACCAAAGGCCACCACTTCCAATCCTTCTGTCTGAAGTGGTAGGCTGGAGAATTTTACAGGAGCAGACCCTCTAATGTTTTTTATGACACCTTTTTCCAAACAGCTGAAATACTGGGAACAGTTTCTAACTTGGTTTCCTGTTTCCATCAGTAAAATCCTATAAAAGAAAAAATAAAATGCCTGATTTCAAAAACACTGGACTTCAATTAAGCTCAGGGGTTAGTCAAAGTATTTATTTGAACATCATCCTTAAAATCTATTTTAAAATTGCCTGGAGACTGAGTTAAATTACTTGGTTGCTGTGTTTACAGCATTGTTAATATCTGGGATTCTGTTTCCCTCTTATCTTCTAATGGAAAACAAGGCAAATGGAAAGCATCCCCATGCTTCTCCAAGGAAGAAGTGAACCTCTTGCCCACCATGGGGTGAACTTCCGTGTCCCAGGGAGCACGTCACCCATCTTGGGTTCTGCCTTGGCATCTGAGGGTGGGTTGGGCCATTGATGGGAACTGAGATGAGGAGCTCTGTCCAAAACCAGTGACAAAACATGGCCATGGGAAAAATAGTTAATAACTGTAAGAGTGCTTGATGTAGGTATAAGACACATATTAATGTATTTCTATTCTTGACCAAGAAAACCTTGAGTTTATATTCTTGAGAAGTTTCCCCGTCTCCAGAGTCAGAAATCATGTCCTGATTGTGGGTCACTGCTGACAGTGAAGAAAAATAGCCACTCCTTTAACGACAAAAAGAGAAGACAAGCAACAACCATCAGGAATTTAGCCAGTTTGTGTGTAGAAAAAATCTTTCTATGAGATTGCAGTTTAGGCATCAAACGTCCCTTCTAAAACCAGCATCAAAGGGATTAATGGCAACACATATGCTATTTGTCACTTGTTTCCAAACCTGATTTCACTAAAGGCACTGTGAGCTTTGCCATGGATTTCAAGAAGATTGAAATTCAGCCCTCTGCTTCTTAGGTAGCATTTAGAAGTGCGTTCCTATAAAGTAAAAACATGTATGCATGCCAGTCCTTAATCTCTTTGAGCACAAAGTGTATTTGTTTAATCAGCACAGCAAATTGCTGTAAAAATCATCTGGAAGTTTAACTTCTTTGCAGAGCAGATAGAAAAGAAGTGTTGTTGGCTGTCATATGTTAGCCCAAGCACACACTTTTTATTTACAGACCCAGATAGTAAATCTTAATGCAGCAAATCATGTCCTGCTCTTAAACTCCAAGCAAAGTTCATGAGCGTTCATTTGCTTTTTTTTTTGCCCCAGTAACTACAAAGCTGTCTGAACAGAAGACTATTTGAATATCTTTTAACAAGAACACTGCATTTTGCTTTGTCTGAAGTAGATCATACCAGAGTTTGGTCTTTTTCTGGGAGATATGGAAAAACTTGGAATCAACCCTGGAGAAAGCTGGTCCTCTTTCATCAGCAGAGTGACCTGACATGTCACTGTATGAGAAGCTGGACCTACAGTGACAGCACAAGGCGACCACAAAGAGCTTCATCTTTCAGGTCCTTCCCTTCTTGTATGAATGTTTTATCTCAGGGAGATAAAATTACTAAAATCTATTTTGAAGTCTTCTTTTGACCATCAGCATTTTGCAGTTCAACCAAAAATCCTCCTGCAAATTCAGATTTGCTTTGAAAAGATTCTGTGAAAAAGCTCCTATGATATATCCAAAACTTCTGTTTTCTTCAATCTTCCTTTAAATGTCATCAGAAGTTTTCATTCAGGCATCAGCAATCTCTGTTGTGCAGAAAGCACAGCAGCCCTGTGCTTTTGGCTGGCAAGTGCACTTGGAAAACTCTCAATTAAGCATCAGTGAAATCACAGAATGGTTTGGGTTGGAAGGGACCTTAAAGTTCATCCAGTTCCAACCCCCCTGCCATCAGCAGGGACACCTTCCACTAGACCAAATTGCTCAAAGCCTCATCCAGCCTGGCCTTGAACACTTCCAGGGAGGAGCATCCACAACTTCCTTGGGCAACCTGTTCCAGTGTCTGACCACCCTCACAGGAAAGAATCTCTTTCTAATACCTCATCTAAAACCACCCTCTTTCAGTTTAAAGCCATCACCCCTTGTTCTATCACTAACTGCCTTTGTCAAAAGTCCCTCTCCAGCTTTCTTGTAGGACCTTTCAGGTACTGGAAGGCCACTATAAGATCTACCCAAAGCCTCTTTTTTTCAGGCTGAACAGCCCCAAATCTAGGCAGTCAATGTTCTTCTGTGATTTTGGATGGTTGTGTGAAAGAAAAACAGCCTAAACTCAAGTGTAATACCAAGCTGGTGGTCAGAAGGCTTCATATATACACTGAATTCCCCAAACTCCCTAATTTCTTCAGCAGCAACAACTTCTATTACTTGCTGCAAGAAAAGTGTCAAGCAGGGAAATTGTAGAACATGGGTGTCTTATACCCACAGCCAGAGCCCACAGCTGCAACCTGCAGCTCTGGCACTGCTTCTCAAATCTTTCTGTCACATGTGACGAATGACAGTGAATGGGTGGCTGTCCCCAGCGGGGCACTGATCGGAGAGCATGATGACAGCCTGCATCGCACAGCAGATCAAATAACTCTCTTCCAGCAGAGCATCAAGTGCATGGGCAATTTTATATGCTGATTTTGTGGTGTCTTCTCTCCCAGTTCTCCTGTTCACACAGGACTTTGTGGAAGCAGATAATGTAATGAGTCAATGTTGTTAGACAAGATCGTTACTCTGATTTCTCATCGATAGATGCTTAACAGAGAAATTCATTTCTCACTGTCAAATCTCTACTCTTTTCTTCTTGCTTTGCTTTCCCTTCTTACCCCTTTCCTTCCATTTCCTCTGGACTTTGATACATCCTGAAAACATACAGACATAAAGTTTTACGCAGAACTTCAGTGTCAGGAGGATTCTGTCTGTGCCAAGAGCTTCATTAGCTTGAAAAAGTCTGAACGAACCTCAAAAGAACTGGATTTTTATCTACTGAGAGACTGAATTTTTGACTCAAAGAAAAAAATAAAAGCTCAGATTGACATGCAAACCCATGAGACCATGAGCACACAAGCCAAATAACATTTGTCCAAGCACTTCCCAAAACTCTCTAATGAGTACCATGTGCAGACAACCAGCTATCGGCACGCACAAGCAATGCTTCCACAGACTTCACTGGCCGTGAAGATTTGCACTTAGACCTGGGGCCACTGGCCTAAAAATACTGACCTCATACATGAAAGATCTGCTGTCTTCATGTACCTATTACTTGCCATGAGTGATGGAGCAAACTCCTAGTAATTCTGTCACTGTCTATGCCTATGCACTTTAACAAACTAAATTGAAATTGTTCCTGAGCAACTTGGTGTCCCTTGCTCTGTATGTAATGCTGGTTATTGTTTTGGATGGCTTGAGAAGTATTTTTTCTACCATATATGTGGGGCATGGATAAGGAAGAAAGGAAAAGTTGGCCTGACTTACTATTCCTCTTAGAATGTAATATATCCTGGTAGAACAGTTGAGTACAGCTTGTGAAAATGCTTTTTGTAATAATAATAATAGATAATAATAATGATGAATAATAAAAAATAAAAATAAATAAAAATAAAAATAAAAATTAAAATAATAATTAAAATTAGAATTAGAATTAGAATTAGAATTAGAATTAGAATTAGAATTAAAATTAGAATTAGAATTAGAATTAGAATTAGAATTAGAATTAGAATTAGAATTAAAATTAAAATTAAAATTAAAATTAAAATTAAAATTAAAATTAAAATTAAAATTAAAATTAAAATTAAAATTAAAATTAAAATGTTGAGTTTGTGAAAGTCAGGGAAAATAATAAGACTCATCCTTCTGGGTTCACAAAACACTCATATCGCATGCAACAGCCACACATGCTACATTTAATGTACCCTGTGGTCTGGAAATAAGGATCACAAGGTATGCTGGGAACCTGGAAGCAAAGGGACTGTGGGGACTCCTCTCAGCTGGAGTGTCAGCCTTTGCCTCCGCTGAGCCTGTCACCGCGCGTGCTATTAGCATTCATTATATGAGAGTGTTTTTGTGATGTGGGTGCGTCTCCACCTGGAATGAGTTGGAAAAGCATGAAGGCCATCAAAGTGTTATCAGATGTTATTAACATTGAGCCCAGTAAAATGTGGACTACATCTGAACTACTGGCACACAGATGACAAGTCCTACATCCCATTAAGAATTTCCTGAGTCCACAGACGTACTGCTCATGTAAAAGATGCTCCTGAATGCATTGCCCTTCTTTAAACGTCAAAGCAACGAATATGCAAAATATTTCTGATGGTTTCATTAATGGCTTTTCAGTATTTTATGTCTGCCACTGTTTTATCTCTCAGGAGGCTTCCTTCCACAGACTCTTCTCCCCTGCTGATGGTGAGACCTGTGCTGGTCATGGGTGTTGGGCTCTGTGATAGTTTCACCCATGACCACTGTGCTGATCTAAGAAGGGTTCTCTGACCACGGGCTGGCTGCACAAACCATAACCATATTTTCAGTACCTCTCAACCACCTCTTCACCATATTTATGTCTGTACATAAGATGGCTCCTCCCTCTACCATTGCTGTCATTTTCTCCCCCTAACCCTTCTGCCCAAAGATTATTTTCCACCCCTTCCATTCATTCCTCCATCCTTCCCTCTGTAATTCCCACACCAGGGATACCCTCCTCTCTGCTTCTAAGTGCTCGTGACAGCTGCCATCTTGGCCCAATCAGGAGTGATTGATCCAGCATCCTTCAGCGCCAAGTGTATTTGATCTGTAAAGCTCTCCAGCTGCGTCTGTAATAACTCATATCCTTTGTGGGTTACACTTCAAGCAACTCTTTCCCCATCAGTCACGTCTTTCCTGATAGAAAAGTTCTTCCATGAAGCCCTTCACGGCTAATCCACCATCTCATGCAGCATGTGATAGAAAAAGTTATGAAAAGCAGTATTTTGTACTGCTTTGATGCAAACAAAGCTGATTTCCATGTCAATTTTGTTGAATAAAAACTCCTGGGGGCACAGACTGTGAATTCTTCTAGGGTTTAGACCGCGATAAGAGCAGTCAACTCATAAATATTTATGCCTGAGCTCACTAAATGAGTGCTGCTCATTGCTTTGTTTCATTTTCATTAACTCTGTGGCTGTATTTACTGAGCTACATTCAGATCCCGCTCCACAGACCGAGCCGCTGCTATCACTGTCAGCTCAAGGCTGCTGCCTACTTCTCTGTCATCTGGGAAATTGTCTTCCAACTTTGATAGTAAGAAAATTAGGGACAGATATTCCAGATTGTGTGGGAGCAATGTTTCAGTGCACCTAAGAAAACATAAATACCATTTTATCTCTGATATTTGGGTGTGTGTCCAGCTCTCCATCCTCCTTTAGGTCCACAACAAAATATAAATGACTTTTATATTTGCTGCAGGCTGGTTGTGTTTCTTAAATCACTTTTTTTTGTGTGTGTGTGATATGTTTTTCAGAATCAGAGTGAGCTCACTTATCTACCTGGGACACAAATGTGAAGCTAAATATCTCTTCAGAAATCAGAGTTACTGAATATTTTGTGAGCTGTTTAACAATCCGTTTCCATGCATTACAGGCACTGAAACCAGGTCAGAACAAGACCAAACAGACCAGTATTCTGTCTCTGAAAGATATCAGGTTGCAAAGAAGAGGAAAGTCTGCAGAGATACTTACTCCTCATCTGCCAGTGTGGGACTCGGTGATTATTGAACCACAAGTGCTATCTTTGTGTTTGATGTTTTTCAAGTTTTTCTTTCATGATTTTTTTCCCATCTCCCATTGATCTAACTTTTAATCACCACATCCACCCATGCCAAGGTGTATCTACAGCTTAATTATATGTTGTATGAAGTACCATTTTCTCTTCTTTTTGTTTCTTTTCTTAAACCTGCCACATGTTAGTTTCATTTGGCAGCCCTAGCTCTCATAATGAAAGACATTTAACAATCATTCCATCACTCCCTATTTCCCTCCTCCATGCCCTCATAATGTTACACATTTCTCCCTTAGGCTCTCACCTTTTTCCAGACTAGAGAGCTGCTCTACATGTCTCATATGGAAGTTGTTCCCTATCTTTAGCCTATAAATTTTTTCCAATTTTACTTATCCTTCGGGAGGTGAAGGACCAGAGCTGTGCATGTGTTCAAGAGTCAGCTGCACTGTTATTTTATAGAGGGTCACAGTGATGTGATTTGTACTCTCTCCTTCTATAAAACACATTTTTATCCCCTGTAACTGTTGGGTTCTATATGAAGGAAAGCTGTTTACTGCCATCCCTTGGCCATAACTAGAATGATTTGGTGCAGAATCCTTACTGCAAGTCTAGCCAAAATTCCCTGACTAAGTCCATAAAGTAAATGTGAAGTTATCAAGATACGATGTCAATGAGAAATCTATAGGGGATGAATTCAGGATTGATCCCTCTGCATAAATGAGATCTTTCTGATATGGGAGAAAATAGTCAAATTATATAAAGGTCCGTTCTTACTAATGCTGGCAGTGTTAGGCCTATCACAAGGGAAAACCCTGAGGAGCAGGAAGTACAGTTCTCTGATCCAAAGCCCATTAAATCATCTGAGTCTTTTCATTGATTTCTAAGAAGTTTGGCACAGGTCCAAAGTTCTACACTGATTTTAATCCAAAGACATAAAATAAAGTCATATGAGAGTAGTTTGAATGGAGGACCTTTGTATGTGAAACCAAAGTTATGGCAAGCATAAAAAAGTTAACCAGAGCTCCTTCCAGTTGCTGTATTCTTTATTGTTATTCTTATAAAGCACTTTTCTATATATCATCGTTCATTATCTATTTTGCATATCATCAGTGCTTAATTGCAACTAATTATTAAGGACTGAATGCGTATTACCATGTACATGGAGTGTAACAGAGATAAGATGCCAGGTAAATATGCTAAAAATCTCAGCTTCAAATGGCAAATTTACCATGGAGAATAATGTACATTCTGTCATAATCAAGCATGCTTTAATATCCAGAGATGTCGTTCACATTCAGTAGGCATGCGTATGATTTACAAGTTAAGAGGCAGTTAATTAAAGTCAGTGGTTTCTTTTATAGTGTGTGGGGGTTTTTGACAGAAAAAATTGTGTTGTTGACAGCTACAGATTATGAATAATATAAGAAAAATCTTGAAGAAACAGCATTATTCATATATTAATGTGCTCCACAAGTACATAAGTACAGGATCCTCACCACATCCCAGTGAAACCAAGGAACTCTCAGAATACAATCAGTCTGTGCAGGGTAAAACCTGAATTAAGAGTGAGGACTCCTGGGATCAGTGTCCCCAGACCATCAAGCTTCTTTAACAGCAAAGCGATGGAGCTTTGTTCCACAGCTGTAATCACCTTCAGGTTTCCTGTGTGCCTTTCCTTAGGGGCCATCACAAAAGTAGAACTTGTCATAAGCACATCTATAGCTGGACACCCTGGGACACATCTTGACTCTGGGCTGAGTACAGATATGCTAAATCATGATGGAAAAGGAGTGGTTTCAGCCCTGAACAGATGAAGAATTTTCTGACTTATTTCTAGGCGGGGGATGGAGAAAGAGGTGAGAATTTGGTGTCTTTCCTTTCATTTTAAAATGAGTCTCGCATGCACAAAGCTGTGATGTTTGCAATACATGCAGTCATGATGGAAGAGCAACTGGGTTCACACTTCTCCCCCATCTCTCTTTGATGATGAGTCATATTGCTGTCACAGTTCAGTACTGACAGCCAGAACCAAGCTGTCCTTGGCTGAAGACGAGGTGGCAGGATGAGACAGTGATCTGAGCCTTGCTTGGACAAGTGCTGAAAGCAAAAATCCTAATTTGGCTTGCTGTGGGAGAGAGGATAGAAAGGATGATGAAAGACAGAGCTTTGCAAAAGATTCTGGGGAGTACAGGCAGGGAGAGCCTTCTGCTTCTTCATCATGCATCATCTTCTTTTATTATTTAGGAGATGGGACCCTGTTGGAATGTACTCCCTGGAGATGCTTTCCTCAAGTGTCTCCTGAGGTATTCAGCCATTTTACAGTAGATTCTCAGAGGAAATCAGAATAAAATATGCCTCCTACCAGCCAAAGGCAGAAATGTACAGGAACAATTTCATCTCATTGCAGTGGCCAATGCTTACAATTGAAGGAGAAATGACTGCTTTTATTTTGGATATACCTTCTTTGATGGCATCTTTTTCTCCCCACAAAATGAAATCACCTTTTTATACAAACCAATTAAGCGATCTTGGCCCAGCTTGAAAGCAATGAAGACAATTTCCATGCCAATAATAATATAGAGAGAAAAAAACAAGAAAAACTTGGGATGTTCCAGTTGTGTATCTCCAAACCCAATAGTTGTCAAGGTGATAAAGCAGAAATAAAAGGCTTCTTGAAAATCCAACCTGGTTTCCCAGTTTGGAAGAATAGCAGCTGCACAGGAGATGTACACAAAGATGACTAGCACCATTAATACAATGGGCACATCTAATTTTTCTAACTGTTGCCCGATTTTGTCAAAATTCTCAATTACTCTGGACACTGTCTTTCCCCTGGCCAGTTCAGGGCATGAACTCCATCTCTCGATGCTTTTATTTCTTATTGGTTTTAAGTGTTCATTTTCTCTGGCAATTAACATTTCAAAAATTTCGACATTACGATATTTGGTTGGCTTCCTTTTAACACCTGTCTGACTTTTTAGCACTTCCATAATAGTCATGGGCTCATTGATGACTACTTTAGACTGTCCTCTGGATTTCAGTTCATCCCCTTTGTTACACGTGGATCCAGAACAGAATTTAGAGGCTAGAATTTTTGACTGCAGTTTTCTGAATTCATTGTAACACTTGGACAAGACAGTTGCAAGGATGTCTCCCATATCTGTCAGGACCAAGAACATCAGAGGGATGCCAAATAAAGCATACAACATACAGAGGTATTTTCCAATCCGTGTCACAGGATAGGTATTGCCATAACCTTGAGCAAAAGCAAAAAGAGGAAGAGAAGGGAAAGGGGGAGAGAGAGAACATTGTGATTTATTAGGCACTCATGTCCTCTGAACGTTTATTGCTGTCAGTTTTAAAGTAAATTTTTAGTCCAGACCGTACTGTTCTTTTTGGCTTTGCTTTGAAGCTGTTAGCATTTCTGTGTCTCAAACACTGGTTATTAATACAGGCATCCTACCTCTTCAAACACTTGGAGGTTTGGAGTTTACCAGTTTGGAATTTACCAGTTCTGTTGAATTAACTCTTTCTATCTTCTCTGCACCTTATCTGCTGTTTGACTTAACTGCCTAACAACAACAGGCCATTTAGGGAGGAGAAACAAAAGATTTGGGCCATCCCAAGACTAGTGTGCAGCCTATGTCCTGCTGGAGACCATTATCAGGAAGATTTCCTGAACTGGGCATCTGGGTTAAGAAGGAACCCATTGGCATGACAGCAAGAGAGGTCTTGGCCCCATGAGGCCACTCAGCAGAGAAGCTTGGTGGAGGACCGAGCTCAGAGGGACAACAGCTGATGCTGGGGGAAGCTAATGGACTGTGTGTGAGGAGCTGGGGGATCATCTCCTGGCCAACTTCCAGGATCCCATAATACAAGTGGGTGACTTCTGAGGCTGAAACTCCCAGAGCTCAAGGAAGATTCAGGTCTGAATGACTGTCTGAACTTTGAAACAGAGACAGTATTATGGATCAGGTTGGGACAATGAGATGCATACCTCAAACTTCATGTCTTTGCCAAAACTACTTGTGACAAATGGTAAGCTAATAACAGAAATTGAAATTGTCCCCAGTTCATCAGATCTAGCTCTAACAGCATGGGTTGTATTGACATTGTGCTTGTACTGACTTCATAGCCTTCAGAGTGTCTTAAATGTACTCAGAAAAACAAAGGGTCAAGTGAGGAAGTGTATGTTTATCACATGTAGAAATGCACGTTTATTCTAGAGTGCTAAAGCTTACAAATATCAGTTACAACAAATAGGGAAGTACTACCAGACACACAGCGTTTCTGATACAGAAAAAGGTAGCAGAAGATAGGCCCTTTCCTCAAATTCACTTTGGGAATTTACATTTCCTTCCTTTAACATATTGGATATGAAGTTTAAATTGTAAGTTAGTACTTTTCCATTACAGTGGGAGAAAACATGAGCATTATATTAGTTGTATTAAATTTTAACAACCATTTTTCTTCTCATCCTCCAAAAAGATATAAAGCATTTCTTCTCTCCTTTCAAAAACATTATTATTTTCTAGATGATCTTCCAGGTCAGGTACTTAGCCTGTAAGATTATTAGCTCTATGCTGAGGTATGGTTCCTTCATTTTCTTCATCCATTCATGTTTATTTTCACTGATGGCTGCCATGGCCTTTGGTTTGAATCCAACCTTGGTCCCTCCTTTGCTATGAGACACCGAAAAACTATTTATTCTTTGTCACTCTGTCCCCCACTGGCTAACTGGGAATGCTAATCCTTACTGTTGAAGCAATTGGGGAAGGTTAATTATTGTAGTTATTGTACAGAGTGATTTTGTTTGGGGTTTTTTTTCTCAATTTCCATGCCTTAAAAATACCTTGTGTAGTTTCAAGAGTTAAAATTTATCTTGAGCTCAAATTTAGCTATCCAGAAATCTAGCCTCGCTGAGAGCCATTAGGCAACCTCCGTGGGCAGTGAAGAGAGGGCAGCTCAGACCACTGCTCTTCAGAGCAGATGACTCACTTCTCCTAGATAATTACATGAAGCTAAGTTGACTGTCACCTGAAGTGATTTATCAGTTCCTAACACCACAAATTACAAACCCACTACAATGGGAAGAGCCACCTATTAGCAACAAATATTCCAGGCTTCCTACTGCTCCCAAAAGCTCAGCGCAAAACCTGAGGAAGCTGTGTTAATGCTCAGGGCTATGAAGGCCATATATAACGGTGGTTCAGAAATAAATATGTTGGATCAGTGTGTATGGGGACATTTGTAAAGTGACATTTCAATGGAGATGGGTAAGTATACCCAGGCAAGAGGTTTTCAATGATATGGTTTTTAATCTGTTGAAGTCAAAGCTTTCTGGTAAAACATCCTCTTTCAAATGTCCTAGCTGTTGTGTTCGTACTAGGAAATATTCACTAGGGTGAAGGTTTAGATTTGCATCTCTGGTACGTGTCTCTGATGATCTAGGTGACTGTCTTCAAACTCAGGGACTTCAAGAAGCGGAGTTTGAACAGTCACCTAAGACCTCAGAGTCTGAGGTCTAAGGCTCTGGTGTGACTTAGACAGCACACAGGGGTCTCCTACGTGCTCCAAGTGAACATATTAACTCTCACACTGTTCCTTGTATAGGATAAATGTTTTTTCAAGGTTCAGCTTTTCTTTTGCATTAAGGTGCATACCCATGCTGGGATCTTGAGTATACCCTAATGCAGTGGAGAAATGTCTTTGCAATTTGATACAATGCTGTGGGACTATTTCTCACCCAGTTTTTTTCTGGCCAATTTAGATAGTCAGTGTCAGTACTTGCCAGCATTTGAGAAAGATTAACAAAGGGATAAAAGTAGCTTTGGGAATGAGCATGAGGAGATGTATTTAGCAATGCAGAGGGAGCCAAAACCAGAACAGATGCTTCTATTTGATCTAGGTCCTCCTTTGAAATATGAAATCAGAATGAAAGATTTCAGAGTTGTGACTTAAACTTTGCTGTGTGTTCTTAACACAGAGAATTGTTAACAATAACAGTGTGGTTAAGTATAGAGCTATAGATTTACAAAGCTGAGTTAAACATAAATAACAGGGAAGCAATTGAAAAACAGTATATGCATAATGAATTGCCTCTTCCAGTGAATAAAACATTACCCAACATAATACACAATAGTGGGAAGGATAAGGTTTGGTAGGAAAATGGAGCTTTGTTTTTGCCTTAATATAAATGTTTTGTGTTCATGTTATATATGAGTACATGTTATAGTACACATGTAATGATACTGCTAATTAGCATGTACCATTGCTAGTTACTAAATTCCGACTCGCCTCTGTGACTCAGCTGCACCTCTGCAGTCTTTGTTTGCAGAACCCCTCACAAACTCATCATCAATACTCAGGAGAAAAATTCAAGAGGATTTGGGTTTTTTGTTTGGTTGGGTTTTTTTGTTTTGTTTTTTAAATCCCTGTAAGAAATACATTAAAGAAAGCAGCAACAGCAGTTGGTTCTGCAGGGCGTTACTTTACCTCTGAACTTACCCACAGTTGTGAATACTGTGCAGCAGAAGAAGAGAGACCCAAAGAAAGTCCATATATCTTTTGGATTGACAAACCAGTCTCGTTCAACTGTGCTGAGCAGGGCATGGATTTGTTCCTTAAATAGCTCCTCATTTTCTGTCATGTTATCTGTTACAGTAACAAGAGGAGATACACTGAGTGTTTGCAGACCACCACTCCAGGAGCAGCCAGCCTGTTTTCAGTGATATTTACTCCAGCTAAGGATTTGTTCATATTCTTTGAGAAGACAAAAATATTCACCTCACCCTCCCCTTCCCCCTCACCCATGAAAAAATGAGGTAGGTCCAATGGCTTTGATGAATAAAAAAACAAGGAATAAATAACCTCTGCTCCAATAAAGTCAAAATATGGCACAAAACCAATCATAAATAAGCAAGGTAAGATTGAACGTTCAGCTTCCAGTCTGAATGTCCTGTTTCATTTTGGACTCCCCAGATTAAGCTCCTTTTGACCCAAAGACACTAGAATGTGGGGTCATCAGTACATGACTGACATGAACCATTCAGGTGGCACTGCCCAGCACCCCACTGTGAATCCCAGAGCCTGCACCCCTCACTCCTGCTGACCTCTTCTTGAAAGGACATTGTCGAGAGATGATTGTCCCAAATACATCACCACATCTGCACAGATACTTGAGTGAAAGCCCACTCCTGTATATGAGCCCTGACACAGATCCAGGAGGATTCCTATCCCATCTCTACTACCTCCATCAGCACCACCAGGTCTGGGGCACAGCCCAGCACCTGCCTCCATCTGAGCATCCCATTGCCAGAGGGCTGTAAGGAGGCTTAGAGCTGGGATGAGGGAGATGCAAGAGACCTTCTGAGACAGAGGATTCCAGCAATCAGAGGGAAATACCATGGGAATCTCAGCTACCCTTTAAGGACCTGAGATAACTTGAGCAAAAAGGAGAACACAGGCACCTGAGGAAAAGTCTTTTCAGGCAGGGACACAGGGACCAGGGAAACTTGCAATCAAAAATCACAGCTAAGGAAGACAAGCAAATAACAGCAGTCATGAGCCGGGCAGAGGGAAAACCCTGTTTGCAGGTTCAGCTGTTAATATTTTGAAGAATGTCTTCAAAAGCAAAATATCTCATTGGAAAAGCAAGAGAATGAGTAACTCCCTGTACAGTTAAGTCATTTTTTAAATGCCAGTACATACCTGATAAATTTCTGGAGATGTACCACAGATTCTGCAGAAATTTTCTGTATTCTTCACTTAAATTGACTTTCCGGTTACCTTCAATGTGGGAAAACATGAGAGCCCCGAGAAAAGCATAGATCACAAGAGACAGAATGAAGCAGGCATGAGGAAACACTGCCCAAAATATTTTTTTACATGTCCCTTTACCTCGCGGAGGTTGTGATGCTGATGCCATCCTAGGCTTTTTTTTTTTTTTTCTCTCTGTAATTTTGTGGAGATGATACAGCTTTTAGAAACAAGGATGAGGATGTAAAAGCATTTGCATCCTAGAAAAGCTTCTCCTGTGAAAACAAGGATGGTTCTGCCTCAGGCTTTCAGATCACATGTCTTTATAAGTGAAGATTGCACTACAGTCCCCATGGAAAAGGAGCACAACTAATCAAGCCTTGAAATATTGCTCAGTTGACGATATGCCACTCTACCCCTGAATTACTATTGATCAGGCAGTGCTGTAATGCACGCAGATTGCCAGCTCCTGTGCCTTTCCATTGAGCAAACTCATGTTTAAAGTTTCTCCTACTGAACTACAGTTTCCCATTGATACACTAGAAACCGTCCTAACTCCCAGGAGGGAAAATGCATGCTATAAGAGAACGATTTTTTTTTTAAAAGATTTCTTGCAGAAATGAACAGGAAAACTTAAAATTAATCAAAGGAAGGGGTTGGCACTATTTTTTGTCACCTCCAGGCAGAGTGCAAAATAATTAGTTTCTCTTTCAGATGACTTAAAGAATCTCTCTCTATACCATGTAATCCTTGTAGGGGGTTTCTTTTGGATTTTAAAGAATTTTTCTCAAAAAAGAATTAATAAGGTTTTGCCCAGTTCTCACCTGATAAAAATCTTCCTATTAATTGAAACTCCAACTGACCTTAGTAAGTAAGAACTGAAGGATTCAGTTTAAGGTTAATGATCTTTGCATCAGGCTGTGCTGCCATCCAGAGAGACCTGGACAGGCTGCAGAGCTGGGTGGGGAAAAACTTAATGAAATATAATAAGGGCAAGTGTAGGGTGTTGCACCTGGGCAGGAACAACCCCAGGTTCCAGTATAGGTTGGGGAGTGATCTGTTAGAAAGCAGTGTAGGGGAAAGGGATCTGGGAGTCCTGGTGGACAGCAGGATGACCATGAGCCAGCACTGTGCCCTTGTGGCCAGGAAGGCCAATGGCATCCTGGGGTGCATTAGAAGGGGTGTAGTCAGTAGGTCAAGAGAGGTTCTCCTCCCCCTCTGCTCTGCCCTGGTGAGGCCACATCTGGAATGTTGTGTCCAGTTCTGGGCCCCACAGTTCAAGAAGGACAGGGAACTGCTTGAGAGAGTCCAGCACAGAGCCACCAAGAAGATGAAGGGAGTGGAGCATCTCCCTTATGAGGAAAGGCTGAGGGAGCTGGGCCTCTTTAGCTTCGAGAAGAGGAGGCTGAGGGGGAACTTATTAATGTTTATAAATATATGAAGGGTGAGTGTCAGGAGGATGGAGCCAGGCTCTTCTCAGTGATGTCCAATGGTAGGACAAGGGGCAATGGGTGTAAGCTGGAACACAGGAGGTTCCGCTTAAATTTGAGAAGGAACTTCTTTACGGTGAGGGTAACAGAGCACTGGAACAGGCTGCCCAAGGAGGTTGTGGAGTCTCCTTCTCTGGAGACATTCAAGACCTGCCTGGACACCTTCCTGTGTGATCTCATGTAGGTGTTCCTGCTCTTGCAGGGGGATTGGACTAGATGATCTTTCGAGGTCCCTTCCAATCCCTGAAATTCTGTGATTCTGTGATTCTGTGATTCTGTGATTCATCCTTTATTTTAAAACACTAGAACAATGAGCAGTATTGCTGCCCTTTACAATGTTAGTAGTGATGGCAAGGAGAGTCAGACTTTACAGAAAGTGTTAAACATTTTATGTCTAGAAGTTTTTCATTAAAAGATAGAAACATCTTGTGCAACCAGGACCTACTGAGCTGTATATAAACAACATGTCTGTATTGCAAAGAAATAATACATGGTTAGAGTGATTTCTTTTGGGTCAACCTCTCAGCAAATTGGATCACAAGATATATGGAAGTCTCCAGTACAGAAAAGAGGCTTTCAAGGCTAAGACAAAAATAAGCCTGTGTGCTTGCTGTTTTTCTGGTTATCTGCCTCATTGACTCTTGAGTTTTGACAACAGATTTCTAAATCCTCTTACTGCAGTCAATCTCCATTTTTTTTTCTTCCCATTGACCTGAAACACAGGGTTGAAAACTGAAAATGTTCATAATTAATCAAAAGCAGCAGAACTGCCTGAGAGGTTGTACTTAGAGATAATGTACTTAGGTTTGGTGTCCTTACGAGAGGAACAAGGACCACAGAGAAGCAAAAGGAGTAGCTGGAAGAGCAAAGTGGCTGCGGGCAGTGGGGTGCTCCACACTAGAAGCACAACACTGGCCTCTCTTGGAGAGTTTTGTAGAGTATGGGTACCAGTAATACATAAATTGGTAGAGTTTCCTTGGATTTCTAAAGAAGTTTTTGCCAAGTCCTTCTTTAATGGTTTTTAAGGGAGTTAAACAGCTATGGCATAAGAAAGAAAGTCTCGACAGTAAGAAATTAATGGCTAGTAGAGAGGAACAGAGGGAGGAAAAAGCAAAGGGAGATCACTGGTGGAGTTATGTGTGGGTCTGTGCTGCAACTCTGCTGTTCCATGTGTTAATAAATGACCAGGAAAGAGAGTAAGCAGTGATGGGCTCTGGGGTTACCATCCCCACTAAGCAGCAAGATCTGAGGGTAAAACATAACAATTCCACAAACACATCAGCTCAACAAGGGATCGTGGTGAAAAAGGCTAAGGGTATGTTGGGAATTATGAGTTTAAAATAGAGACTAAAACACAGGACATCTAAATACTACTGTACAAATGCATGGTTTGCACATACCTGGAGTAGTCAATGTGGTTCTGGTACCCTGCTCTCAGAAAGGACACATTAAAACTGGGAAAGTTTCAAACAGCAAAAAGGATGATTGAAGGTATGGGCAGCCTTCAAACAAGAAAAGACCAAACAGTGTCTTTGGCCAGGCTAAAAACCTAGTAAGTGAGGAGTATGTGACAGCAGTCTTCAAACTCATAGGTGGTCTGGAGAGAGCAGCTGAGGGTTCAACTGTTCATAGTTTCTTCTGGGACCATTAAATGAAGCAAGTAGAACCCTGGTTGAAAACAAGTAAAATACCATGGCTTCTCACGTCACTGGAAAATCCATTGCTAAAGGATGTTGAGTTTACATACACTGAAGAAGAAGATGGAGAGATGTTTAGAAGAATAATCATTAAGTTTTATTACAAAACACACTGGGTTCAGTAAACTCCCTGAACCAAAAGTAGTTGGCAACTGGGAAAGTTAAAGAGAGTACTGGGCCAAGTGGGCCCTATGTCTGAGGCAGTGTACTCACATTTATGTTCTTCTAAAAAGAGTTTTTACTGTCCAGTATGGTAATTCTGACACAATTTTTCCTCTGGGTTTTTTGATCTGCATCTCAGACATAAACCTCTTTCCTCCAAAGTGCTTTAAAATCTTCTCAGCCTCCTCCTATACATGGTAGGACTGCAAAGTATTTTGCAATCCCCAGGAGCTTCTCAGCCATTTGCAACATCAGACTCTGAGCTTGTGACAATGAGAAAATTTAATAAAAATATATCCAGAAATGATTTTTACATTATTTGCTTAATCTCAACCATTTCCCACTCTTGCTGTATTACATGTTTGAACTCAGTTGCTTAAAAGCAAATCCCACTAACCACAAGTTATTCCAAATTGAGTTACTGGTACTTGTATTGAGAGAGATTTTTGCAATACACATTTCCCATTCGCATTAATGGACAGCAAACCTGCACTTTTCCTAACTTCCATTTCTCTGATTAGGGCAAATGTGAGTGTTCTGAAGGTGCTGCTTGAAATGCAAGTTTGTGACCATAGCTGCTAGGTTTAATTATTCCAGTACAAGTATACATAAATTAGAATTCTGACTGTATCTGACGTTCCTGGATTACAAAGGTTAAATTGAGAAGGTCATTGTATGGGCAGTAAGAAGTTTTTCAATAATCAATAAAACTCTTCCTGCACTGAATCATGTACCTTGTTGTCAAAGACCTGCTGTGTTCACCTCTCTTCTAGGAAACATGGTTGGATTCAGCATATTGTACTGACAAATACTCAATAGTGTAACACCTTCTCCTTTTTTGAACAAAACCAAAGTGACTTGAAAGATGGCAAGTGCCTCATTAAAAAATGGCAATGGACTGAGCTGTTTGCTTTTATTTGCACCCAGCATTGATTCTGATGGAAATATTGTTTGATCCAGGACTAGGACCCCAGCCTGGAAGTACTTCATGACAAAGAATATTAAAAATGTTCAGTTCAAGATTGGATGCTAACAAGGATCACAGAGGATTTGATATATTGCTCTAACATATGCATCCTGGAAAGTATTTCCAGTGTTCACTCATATATCTAAGCTCCCCAAGAAAATAAGTGTTTCTTTACGAAGGTGGTATCAACCCTACACAAAAACACTCCACCCCAAACCAACAAACAGTAAGTAGCAGCAGTAGTTGTATTAAGAAAGCAGCCTCAAGACTGTACAAACATTAGATTTGATCCTCAGACATAGACACCCCACCTGGTGAGAGGGCATAGGGGGGTGCCAGTGAGGTTTCAGTAGTATCTGTGAGCACTTTCAAAGGACTCTTTCCACCTCCCACCCACCACTCTTACCCTTATCCCTCCCATCCAACAGGCTCTTGAGACCTGTCCCTCTGGGATCCCAGCCCATGGTGGGGCCCAGGAGCAGTGCTGACCCAAGCCCAGCCCCAGCACAGACACATGACATTTGTGCAGAGCATATGTATCCTGCCAGTTGAGCAGCACCTGCTTTTCAATCACCCTGCAATTATTTTTCTCCTCCTCACCCCAATCATATTCCTCTGGAACAGAAGTTCCCCTGACACCTCCTGCTCTTCCCACTGTCCCCTCAACACCTCACACTGGGATGGAGAGACAAATGCACTAATTGGCTGCGTAGGGTCTATTGGATACCCCAGGGAAAGGTTTAGCTTGCTTTGTATCCATCTTTAAAAGTCTCAGCTTTCGCTTGAGTCAAGTGCTTGAGCCTGTAACCTCTGGGAATATTTGAGAGCACTCAGGACTAGCATCCTGACACTGCATATAATGCTAAGTGGATTCAAAGATGTCCAGGACTCTCACCCTGAATAGGAGCATTTCCTTTATCATTTGTTCACACCAGAGCCAAGCAATCAGTCCCATAATTTCATTTACGAGAGGCAAACACTCTTCGTATGCTGCAGGAGCAGATAAAGCTTGGGTATTAGTCTCTGTTCCCTCTCTTTTTTTAGCATGGATGAAACCTCACAGCCTGAAAACACCTTCGATGGGAGGCTTTTTTTTGCCTGGTGTCTAAACAGGACCAGCCTTTGCTCACTTGCAAGCTAACCAGCTGCTTCAACCCTCTCCCCCACCCCCAAATCATTGTCTGAGTAGAAAGACTTCACTTGCCTCTCTTCTTTCACCTCTTCCACAAACCCAAGCCACTAGCAATAGTCTAGAAGGAGCACAGCTGCTCCCTCAGATGCACTCAAAATAGGGGAAATATTCCTCCTTAGGGAACGTGTATCCTCAGCATCTTCTCTCTCCCAGGGCTTGGTCTGTAATTGCCCCGGGAGCCAGGGACACAAGTTTGCGTGGAGGGTTTGGTTGCTGCAAAGCTCAGGTTTCCAACACAGCACAGCTCTGTGGCAGGCACTTCTCCCTCCTTCTACTTGTCACTGAAATCAGGAATGAACTTCTTAACACCAATGTAGTCTTAAGAAGCAGGTGTGATTTATTACAGTGCCAGAGCCACGGGGGATCGTTCCACCTGTCGTGCATACCGACTTGTCCCTCTACAAATGCTTTGTACTACCAAAACATGAGTAGTTATTATTTTTGTAATAAATTATTAACATATTCATTACATTTCCAATAACCCATTAATATATGTAAATGTCCTTTTCACATGCGTACTGATAATCTTTGGAGGGGTCCTCTGGTGAGTGTGAAACTTTTGTCTCTATGTGCTTTAGCTGAACTTTTCTTCTGTGCATGCTTAGTTCATCTTTAGCCTGTTTACAAAACTTCTGTCTCCACAAAAAATGGTTTATTCTAGCATCACTACCTTATCTACCTTATTGCAAAGTTATGAAGCCTCAAGTCTCAATTTATTATCTATTTTAGACTATAAACTTGCCTAGGCCTAGCTGGTGTGTAACTAACTTTCAACGTCACACTGTTTAAGCAGAAGGGCATGTTCTTTCGGTATCATACTCATTCTGCTATCTGAACTATGTGCTAAGTGAGAATACATCTGGGACTGGGAGAGGAAGCTGCTTCTGGACAGACAATGCTCCTCCAGCCCCTTTCTAAAGGGCCACAGAGAAGTAAAATCAAACGTTGACAGATGCAGTGCAACAATTCTCCATCAGCCTGGGGGAGGCTTTGCAAACAAAACCCGGCCACCGTCACCTCACAGCAATGTGTACATTGCTCATTTATTTGCAGCTTTGAGTGCTGTGATAACGCTTCAGGGTGTTATAACAAACGGGAAGGTTAATATCGCAATGAGTCACCAGCGTAAGACCTCGCCGCGAATGAGACACGGTGCAGGAGCCCTGGCTTTCCAGATAAACCAAGGGGATTACTGAGGTTCAGCTACATGTCTTATGCCAAAGTCTTTACTGAGTTAATGTAGTGAACGTAATGCTAGTATAGTGGAGACTATCTCAGCCCAGTAGTTTCATTTTAAGGCAAACAAGCTCCCTGCAGAGAGATCGGAAAACTGCTTCTTTGGAATTTAATTAACATTAGAGCATGTGAGATTATATGCTGCATAAAAGCTAAGCATCATGTCAACAGAGCCATTTTACACTCTTTGAACTGGGAAAAAAACTTAGATTCAAGATGACAAGTCTACTCTGGTCTTTAAAAAAATGATGTTTATTCTTTATTATTATTAATGTGGCACTATTTCTATATATCGCCCCTCCCACCTTTTAAAAGAAGGGAATCAAACCTCAAATACAGGAACAAGCTTTCAGCTGTAAATATCCACCAGCATGCATCCAACACTGTCTCTGTGAGTGGCATAGACCCTCTCAACTCCCAGCATGCAAAATGCTAATGAAAAAAAACATCTACTGATCTTATTTCCAATGTCATGTGCATGTTCACTTAAACAGGACACAGAGAAGCAGTTATCCTTTTACAGGCTGTAATTTTGGCCAAATATTACTGATAACATTGAGGTCAAACCTGCATTCGGAACATCTTCGAGATGATTAAGGACAATTAATCCCCAAAGTACACTGCTTATGGTATTTTCTACCCTCAGCCATCCACGGCACTTTATAAACCACAGGCAGGAGTCTGTAGGATGCCAACAACCAGACACCTCTTTCTGCTTCTCATCACTGGCAATCGGACTGGATATGGATTTATGTCAGTGGCTCAGAGTTTCTTGAACCTCAGGCTAAATTTTCCATCACTTCTTTTCATTCCAATTTTCCTAATGACACTCTAAGTAATTTCTCTTCCCCTTTTTTATGTGAAGCACTCTTACAATAGTTTTAACTCCATTATCCTACCACTCATTAGCCATTTCGGATTCAAGGGGTGGAAGATACTTTCACAGATGGGTACGCCTTGGGACACCATGGAGTTGACACCTGTCTTCAAATTTCTTTCAGTTCAGCTGATTTCCTTTAACTCTGAGCAGGCATACATGAACTTTTAAAACCCTGTCCCACCCATTTCAGCTAATACACCATTAATTAGCCTACCCTTTGCAACTCGGGCCCTTTAAATGTTCTTAGCAGTTGTGGGAATAGCTCTTAAGTGCTTTTTAGTGACACAGTAAACAACACTTTGCCACCTTAGTGTGGAGCAGTCCTTCAGGCTCTAGACCCGTCAAGTGTAGCTTCACATGTTTAATTAGTTTAAGCCACAATTCCTTGGTGATGTGATCCTGCCTGGGTTGATGAGTAAGACTGCATTACGAAGGCGCCTTCTGCAAAATGTTTTGGGTTAAAAAGGAATGTAGTGTTGAGAATCACATGCAAAATTGCCCATCTTTTCTGAGGAATGTCTTATAAAAATCGAGTGTGAAATGAAACCTTTTCTTTCACTCTTCTCAAGAAAAAAAAAAAAAAGAAAAACCTTGTAGCACTTCTGAATGAGTCATCTGAGCCAAACACCTTGTGTGTAATGAACCCAGCAGGTTCACCAAGACCACATTGCACCCAGGGACTGCGGGTTCTTCCCGAGACTGCTTGGCACCCAGGCTGCCCGTCACCAGCGACAATTGCTGCTGCTGCCCGACACTCGGGCTGCATGCAAAAAGCCATCTAAATGGCATTGACCTTCTCCACGGCCACTTGGGAATTTGAGATATATGGATGGAGTAGCTAAACTGCAGGATGAATATAAACTGAGGGAGAGTTATTGTTTGAATCATGCCAGGCAGCCAAAGCCAGTTGGTTACATCATATTCTAACAGATGAGGCTTTAGGGCAGAGCAACAGCCAGATGCAAGCTTGGACTGGAAAGTGGGGGCTTTATCTTTTATCTAAACTAAAAGACATGAGGAAAATATCAGAAAGGAAAGGTTGGGCAGTTGAGAGAAACATTTGTATAGATGCTATAATGGGGATTTCAGATGAACCCTGAAGGTCCTGAACACGCCGAGGAGGGAGGAGGCAGGACTGTAGGTGACTGCATGTTCCCATATGTGTGTGGTAGTGCTGGCCATGGGGAGAAGCACAGCCTCCTGAATCCTAGAGCAGCAGATGCCTTTGTTCCCCCCCCACTGCCCTCCTCATGCTAGAGCTGAGAAGGGGTTACAGAGTACAACAGCCATCTTTCACCCAATGGGCATGTCCAAGTCCAGTAGTCTGACTAGAAAGCATTTGCCCCCCACACAATGGAGGTGCCAGGATTCCTCAGCAGGGAGTGAGGTGAAGCCTCTTGGCAGTCTGTGTCATGGATACTGCTGCATTTTCCTCTATTTTTTTCAGGCTAACTGCTGATGAAAGGATAACTGCAGCGGTAGCCGTTCTCGTGCTGCCCTCTCACGTGCTCTTCAAGAGGTTATTGCTCAGCCACCTGTCTCTACCTCATGGTACAAGGGTATCAGCTCACTTCAGCTGTTGGTATCATGTCATACCTGCCAGAATCTCTTGGTCTGTATGCCAGCACTTCCTCCATAGGATGGCAGAATCATAGAATGGTTTGGGCTGTGAGGAACCTAGTTCCAGCCCTTCTGCCATGAGCAGGGACACCTTCCACTAGACCTGGTTGCTCAAAACCTCATCCAACCTGGACTTGGACACTTCCAGGGAGGAGCAGCCACAGCTTCTCTGGGCAACCTGGGCAAGTGTCTGACCACCCTCACAGGAAAGAATTTCCTCCAAATATTTAATCTCAATCTCCCCTCTTCAAGTTTAAAGCCATTTCCCCTTGTTCTGTCACTCCTTGCCCTTGTCAAAAGTCCCTCCCCAGCCTCCCTGGAGCCCCTTCAGGAACTGGAAGTCTGCTAGAAGGTCTCCCCAAAGCCTTCTCTTCTCCAGACTGAACAGCCTCCAGGTTATAGAAGACCTCTCCCTCTGGAAGCATACACACAGGCACCACATTTCAGTAGTATGCAGAACTGAGCATGTTCTCCCTGGATCACAGTGTCATTAAGGAGAGGTCAGAGGGATCCTTTCCCCCACCAAGCCTCTTCCCTTCCTGAAGGCTGCTGGTGCCCAGAAGGCCCTGAGAGAAGAAATACCTGGTCATAATGCTGAATAATGTGTTAAAAGACTATCCCTAGTAGCTGGCTGAAATGCTTGGCCCAAAACAGCCTCCTCATCACCTGCTGATCAGCTTCTCTGGCTGATGAACCAAATCTTAAATAGCTCAGGGGCACAGTATACAACAAAAGCACAAAGCCCATCATCTCATGGCAACATGTCACAGGTCACAGCTTCATGGAAAGCTTTGAAACACAGCGTAGCTGCTTCAGTAAACTCTGCCGGACCAAGGTCTCCTCAATAAAATAGCACTGCTGTAACTGTATTGGCAGATGTGTCCAAACAAGACTCATCCTCTTTGCCAGCAAAACCACTGCTGTAGAGCTCAGCAAGCTAATGGATTGGCTTCAGTACTGCTGGTGAGGGTAATGTGCAATTATGCTTTCAGGAAATCTTGCTGGCATATACCACACCACCGCTAAAGACCACTTCCAAAATAACTGTCCTACAAAAGCCGTGGATCCACAGCCTCTTCTGCTGTAGACAACAGCTAGGTCCAGTGAGACCATATGGCTCAAGGAGGGGAGCTGGCACTAGGGAACTGGGAGAGTTTAATGCCTGGCCTATCTGTGTATTGGTTATCCCTCAGCGAGGCACACGTGGGAACCGCATTCCCCCATCCCAGTGCTCCTGGTGTGGGGGTGCAGAGAGCCACAGCTGCTTCTCTCCCAAAACTCAGGTTCTTGCTGGATATCACACACAGGAAAAGGTGGAGAGCCATAATCCTTGCCTTTCACTAGACTGTTTAGTTAAAAGTGCTCATATTTAAATCATTTTTGGCCATCTAAGCAAATATTTCTTGAGAAAGAGGCAGTTCACACTGCCTGAGAGCTACCATCTCACTACTTGTGCTCTTGAGAGAGAGAACCCTCTGTAGGGACCATAGTTGGGAGTATTTCTGTCTCATCCATCTCTTCTTCTATACACAGCTGCAGTAAATGCTGTATTTTTGGGTCAGATACAATTTCTTACTCACATTTTCTAGCTAGTCTTCAGGTGCTTTGTTTATTGATGAGCAGTTACTGTCCAGCTTCTCACTTCAGCTGTTGTTCATGGTGCATGTACCAAAATGTATTAGTCAAGCTATGGGCTAGTCTTTAAGAACAGGTTATTTTTAAAAAATAAAATAAAATAAAATAAAATAAAATAAAATAAAATAAAATAAAATAAAATAAAATAAAATAAAATAAAATAAAATAAAATAAAATAAAATAAAATAAAATAAAATAAAATAAAATAAAATAAATTGCTATTGCTCTGTTTGTTAAAACCAATTAAATTGGGGTTGATGTAATATCTCATCCACAACCTGGGGATGGTCCAGTGGAGGCCTTCTGAGATGTTTAGGTGGCTGGAGCATACAACACATGAAGATTCCCCAAAGAAGCCAGGGAGGGGTTAGTGCAGAGAAAAGAAGTTTTATGGGTGATCTAATTGCTGCCTTTAACCATCTGAAGAGGATTACAGTAAAGATCAAGTCAAGTTTTTCTCAGAGTTGCACAGAAAAAGAACAAGAGGCAATGACAAGGAAAAAGCCGATTAAATACAAGAGGAAAAAAAATAAATCACAAGGTTGGTGGTTAAAGTTCAGAAGAGGGGCTCAGAGAGGCTGTAAAATCTGTCCTTAAAGACTTTTAACATTTGGCTGGATAGGGCCATGGGATGCCTGATCTAGCTTTGCAGCTAGGACTAGAGACCTCCAGAGAGCTCTTCTGACCTAAATTCTTCTATAATTCTATATATTCTAGCACCATGGTATGTTCTATTTCTTGTTCAGATGTAACCATCAGAAAACAGCCATCTCTAAGGCATTCATCTGTCATTAGATCACATCTTCTACAGCACAGTGCCTGCAAGGTCTGCAGGGTTATAGGAGCTGTTCTTTAAAACTCCAGCAAGAAGCTGGGTTGAAAAGTTCAGAGAGACTCTCACAGGAACCCTAAAATCAGAGGCCAAACAGGAAGGATCTGTATTTTTTTCTGAACAAACCTCCTGCAGCTGTGAGCATCTGTGATGAGGCCCTTGCAGCTGGAAGAGCTGCACAGAAGTGAGAGACACAAGGAGGGAGCATCACAACCCACATTCAGACCCCAACAGCATAAAAGGGAGCTCGGCACCCTCACCTTTAGCCCTGTGTGGCCTGAACCCTCATGTCACAGGTGGGGCAGGGGGACAGTGCTGGCTCCATGCACCAGGGCCACCACTGGGCAGAATCAAGTGGTACTGGACACTAGGACATCAAGACTAGACACTGCTGATCGTGGGGGCCAGGACCGCCAGACACCTACTTTTCTTCTGTTTGCATATTTGTTTCATGTAAAAATTGACTTGACCCAAATCACAATTTTCCCTTATTTTACCCATAAATTCATACTTCCATTACCCACCCAGGTGTAGGTGGTATCTCTTAACAGCACCTTGGTGAATCCCCCTTTGATAACAAACCTTGAAGGCAGAGAAGCATCTCTGGCCACTTACAGTACTGTGAGTGCCAGTACTGTGAGCCATGTGCCCCATCCAGAGGACATTGGAGGACAGGAGCACCCCTGTCCCTTCACCCCTCAGCCCGTGGAGGCAACTTGTGTTAGGTGTGTGGATTCACCTAAATCTCACACTGCATCTGGATGGAAGGAGGAGAAGATCCTCTTCCACAGCCCTCACCCCCAGCTGCTCATGCCCTGATGCTGGAACCAGGACTCTGGATCTTATTGTTCAATCCAAGCTGCTGCAACACAGCAAATCTGACCTCTGAACTTTGAAGACATGAGCTGCTCAAAACCTTCTTTCACTCAGCGTGGTCTAGATCCTCTCCTCAGTGCTTAGATGGTACACAGTGATTTCTGGTGTGTTACCTGCTGATGAGGTTCTCTGAATACTGCTCTTAGCTGAATAACTGATGTCTTTGCATTTACTGATTCCCCCACCGGTTGCCCTGGACAGGAATTAAAGAGCTGCCAGGGATGACTAGAGGTCAACCTTCTAAAAGATATTTCCAAACTGAACGAGAGATTTGCTAAAACCTTCCTCATGTTGCAGGCTGGATGAGGCACCTTAAAACCAGGAGCTTTGGCGATAACTGAGCTTTGTTTCCAAACGTGGAGGAAAAGGGTTGTCAAAGGATAACCTGAAATTTTCTTCCTGAAGTTTCATTCCAGCAGTACAGAGAAGCACTCTCCTTCCTTGCGGTCAGATGTTTATGTAAGTAGAAGTAAATTATCTTGTGGAGTGCCCTTTGTAATTTTGGACCTTTTGCACCCTTTTGAAATGATGATAATTTTTGTTCTCATAATTTGAGACTGAGGTTGTTTGCAGTCCAACACTAATAGCAGAAATATGCCACTTATACCAATTAAGCATTCAACTTAATGCTTTTATATAGCTGATTTGTAGCAGAATTTGGTCAGACTCTGCTTCCATTTAAACTCATGTAACCCGGTTTAATGGATACGAAAGCAGAATTAGCTTTTTTTTCTTTAATAAGGCATTGCAGAAATTCTAGCTGTAGACTCATCACTCCAACCACACTCCTGGTTCCTGCTTGGCCCCTCTCTTATTTTCCCTGCCCCAGAACTTGCTGCTCTATGTTGTCTTGTAGGAGAAACGTACAACACACACAAGATAAAATATTACAGTGGGAGTTGCCAGCCCAGGGCAGAATTATGCTCTATTTTAAAGACTTAAGATGGCCAAGTTGAACACTCAAAACTATAAAGGTTTTTTTTAAGTCTAACCTAGAAACATCCCCTTATGCATTTGCATTGAGTTAATGTCTTTATATTAAGTCATCCTATATCTTTGCAAGGACCATGACAACTGTACTCAAAATGGGTACAGTTCACTTTGTGAACATCTAAGCAATATTTATTTTACCTTCAGGTCTATTTATCAAAAGCAAGTTCTGCTGCAGATATATGATAAGGAGAATTTCAGTCAGAACGTTTAAGGTGTAATCATCCTTCTGTAAAAAAACATAACCTGCTTCTTCTTAGGGTTACTGCTGGTCACCTTCTTTTCCTGGAGCTGTGCAATTCTTCCCATCACATAAGACATCCCTAAAGGAAAGTCTAAGGGAACCAGGCTGACGTTGTGCTCACCACCACCACCAAGTAGCCCTCAGAAAAAGGTCAGTTAGGAACAGGACATCTGTATTGTTCATGCAAAAGCAAGCCATTCCTAGCTAAACTCTTTCCCAGAGCACAGAAACACAGAATTGCTTAGATTGGAAAAGGCCTTTAAGATCATGGAGTCCAATCATTAACCTCACATTGACAAGTCCTCAACTAACCCATGTCCCTAAGCACTATGTCTACACAACTCTTCAATCCCTCCAGGGATGTGGACTCCACCACTGCCCTGGGCAACCCCTTCCAATGCCTGAGAACCCTTTCAGCAAAGAAATTCTTCCTCATATCCAATCTCAACTTCCCCTGGTGCAACTTGAGGCTGTTTCCTCTTGTCCTATCACCTGTTATTTGGTTGAACAGACCAACCCCCACCTCTCTACACCCTCCTTTCAGTAGTTGTAGAAAGCAAGAAGGTCTCCCCTCAGCCTCCTTTTCTCCAGGCTCAACAACCCCAGTTCCCTCACCCGTGAACTCAGCATATTTGTGCTCCAGACCCTTCACCAGCAACTCCAGAGCATGCACAGATTCAGCTGAGCATGTGTGCTGCATGACACATACCCAGGATATTCTTACAGCAAACTGACCTTGCTAAGAGTGCATAGAGGGGGAGGTTCTCCTCCTCCTCTACTCTCCCCTGGTGAGGCCACATCTGGAGTGTTGTGTCCAGTTCTGGACTCCTCAGTTCCAGAGGGACACAGTTCTTCTAGAGAGAGTCCAGCAAAGATGAGGAGGGGCCTGGAGCATCTGCCTTACAGGGAAAGGCTGAGAGAGCTGGGACTGTTCAGCCTGGAGAAGAGCAGCCTGGGAGGGGATCTGATCAATGTCTATAAATATCTGAAATGTCGGGGCCAAACGGATGGGGCCGGGCTCTTTTTGGTGGTGCTCAGTGACAGGACAAGGGACAATGGGCACAAACTGGAACACAAAAGTTACACACAAACTTAAGGAAAAACTTCTTTACTGTGACGGTGTTGGAGCCCTATGACAGGCTGCCCAGAGAGGGTGTGGAGTCTCCATCTCTGGAGATGTTCTTGAATGCTTTCCAGTGCAAGCTGGTGTAAAGAACCTGCTTTGGCAGGGGGGTTGGACTAGATGATCTCCTGAGATCCCTTCCAATCCCTAACATTCTGTGGTTTGGTGTGATTCTGTGAATAAACCAGCTCTATGGCCTTACTGTGCTGGAGAAATTTTATTTGCAGCAAAACCTGATGGAGCTTCCCTATTACAAGCAACAGCAAGCAGGTTCTTGGGAACAGCAAGTATAACGTGGCCTTGCTTGGGGCTGTAAGGACATGACATATAGGAACCTGAGCCACTGATTTGCAGTGCACGTCCACCTGCTTTAAGAGGAAGCTCCCTAAAGAAGAAAGGCAGCTTAGTGTGCTTTCACCTCTAGATGTGTATTGCCACTTTGCACAGTTTACAGCAGTTTTCTGCGAACAGTTGCAGTGGATCCCAGGAAGGGGTGAATTGTGGTGTAGCCAGACTTCTGGATTTACAGCCAAAAAAAACTTTGTGAAGAGACTTATCCTGGCAACAAATGCCTCTGTTTGCAGAACCTTGTTGCAAAGAGGCTCCTAAAATGCACATCTGCCAATGCTGTCAGCCCTGCCCAAAGCAACATGAGGACAGCTGTGCTAGGACAGGAGTGAGATCCACCGAGCCTGGCATCTCCCCTCTCTTCTGTTTCCACCAGCAGTTGCCTAGGAAGGAGTATGAGAACACTGCAAGTGTGGAGCGATAGTTTCCCAGAACAGTCTTTTAGCCTCAAGCAATTTGCAGTTCATAGACTCCCTGAGCCAAAGATGGTATCTCTGTGACAAGGAAATAATTTCAAGTATTTCCAAGCCCTTGAAAGGAACAGGAGTTCATCGAGAGGAGAAATCTGCTGGGAAAACCTGCCTCCAGGCTGGGGTTGGTTCGTTGGTGCATTTTATCCACCTTCAAAACTGGTTTCTGTGATGGTTTCACTTGGCTAGCACTTGACTGCAGCCGAACACAGCTGCTCGCTCACTCCCCATCCCACCAGGGAAAAGGGGAGGGGACTGGAGGGACAAGGGTGAGGAAACTCATACGCTGAGATAAGAACAATTTAATAATTGAAATAAAATAAAACTTAAAATAATAATTGTATTAGAATAATTATAATAATAGTAATATTAATAAAATATGCAAATGAGTGATACCCAGTGCCATTGCTCACCACTCGCCGACCAAGTCCAACATGTCCCCAGATAACAATCCTGGAGGAGCAACAATCCCAGACCGAAACCACAATCCCGGGAGAGCAAGAACCCAAACGAAAACCAGAGAGAGCAAGAGAGGAAGAACCCCTCATGAATCTCCTGCCCATGGGGGAAAGGAGATGGAATAGCCTATGGACAGAGCCAAATGCCAATTTAGCTGATTAATTTAAATATTCCCCATGCCCCTAGTTCTTGTGCCTGTAGACTGACAGAACACAAAGTCCTTCAATTCCAGCGACAAAAATGAAAATATTGGTCTGTTCTCAGCGTCTCTCTCATAACAAATCCCAAGCTGAAAGCAAAACACAGCACTATTGCAGCTACTAAAAAGAAACCCAGCTCTGTCCCAGCTAAAAACCAGGACAGGTTCCAGTTTGAAGGAACCAGCAGCCCCCGGGGAGCAGGAGGCAGGAGGCGGGACAGCCGCGGCGGGCGGCTGCCGCTGCAGCCGGTGCTAATGCCGGGAGCTGCCGCAAGAGGGGGCTCGAAGCCCGCGGGCCGGGGACCCGCCGTTTCCCCCCCCGCCACAGAACAGCGCGGAGCCGCCCCTGTCGCAGCCGCCGGTGATGCTGCGCACCCCTCTCCTGCCCCGCCCCGGAGGGTCTGAGTGGCCCAAAATCATTGAATCTCATAGAATCGTAGTGATTGGAAAAGACCTTCAAGATCACCGAGTCCAACTTTAAACCCAACGCTACCAATTCCACCCCTAAACCATGTCCCTAAGCACCTGTCTACCAGTCTTTTAAATCCCACCAGGGAAGGTGACTCCACCACCTCCCTGGGCAGCCTATTCCAATGCCTGACTACTCTTTTGGTCAAGAAGTTTTTCCTCATATCCAATCTAAACCTCCACTGGTGCAACTTGAGGCCATTTCCTCTCATTCTATCACTTGTTACTTGGGAGAAGAGACCAACCCCCACCTCTTTACACCCTCCTTTCAGGCAGTTGTAGAGAGCAAGAAGATCTCCCCTCCACCCAAGGGAGGAGTAGATGATCATCTACTCTAAAGAGCAAGTTGGGGGAGAGTTAGGAAGATGGGCTGGAGGGCAAGAGAGCATCTTCACAGGGCAGTTTAGGCAGCTGAGACCCAGCTCGCTCTGCCTCTGTCGCATGTCTCTTCATGAAGACACAGGTTCACCTGTTATGACTTCATGTAAAAGTCCTTCTTTGGAAAGCAAGTCAATTCAGTCTACACACTGGAGGGAAGGGATGCCACCCAGGGGGGACCTTAACAGGCTTGAGAGGTGGGCCTGTGCTAACCTCATGAAGTTCAACAAGGCCAAATGCAAGGTCCTGCACCTGGGTTAGGGCAACCCCAAGTACATATACAGGCTGGGAGGAGAATGGATGGAGAGCAGCCCTGAGGAGAAGGACTCGGGGGTGGTGGTGGATGAGAAGTTCAACACGAGCTACCAATAACCGTATCCTGGGCTGCATACAGAGCAGCGCGGCCAGCAGGTTGAGGGAGGGGATTCTGCCCCTCTACTCTGCTCTCATGAGACCCCACCTGCAGTGCTGCCTCCAGTTCTGGGGCCCCCAACATAAGAAGGACATGGACCTACTGGAGCGAGTCCAGAGGAGGCCACAGGGATGATCCAAGGGCTGGAGCAACTGCGCTGTGAAGACAGGCTGAGAGAGTTGGGGATGTTCAGCCTAGAAAAGACAAGGCTTTGGGGAGAACTTCTAGTGACCTTCCAGTATCTGAAGGGACCTGCAGGAAGCTGGGGAGGGACTTTTGACAAGGGCACATGTTGATAGAACAAGGGATGATGGCTTTAAACTGGAAGAGGGAAGATTTAGATGAGATACGAGGAAGAAATTCTTTCCTGTGAGGGTGGTGAGACACTGGCCCAGGTTGCCCAGAGAAGCTGTGGCTGCTCCTCCCTGGAAGTGTTGAAGGCCAGGCTGGATGAGGCTTTGAGCAACCTGGTCTAGTGGAAGGTGTCCCTGCTCATGGCATGGGAGTTGGAACTGGATGATCTTTAAGGTCCCTTCCAACCCAGCCATTCTATGTTTCTATGAAATGCAGCAGGGACACTAGCAGTGGGCTCCTATGAATTTGCTGGTGAATTCCTGCCACCAAATACAGAGAAATACACAAATAATCATGTGGTGTCTCTCCTTACTTGTTGTCTTATGGATTAATATTTAAAGGCCTGACAACACTGGGTCAGCTGACCAGGTGCATGTTCTGAGGGACCTGATCTTCAGCTGCTGTGGACTGTAGCAAGGGGACAACACAGTCAGCAGCCCAAAATGGTTATCAGGTACACTGGAGACACGGTGCCATGTCTGTGCTTGCCATTGCTTGCCTGGGCACCTTGACTCCTTTTTGAGAGCTCTTTTGTAGCACAATACCAAAAGAGCAGCCCTTGGTTTTGCAGGCAAAGGAGAAGAGAGCGAGAAAGGAAATCTCCAGAGAAATTACATTTTGGAAGTGTAACTATGACGAATACTTGCTGGTTATCCCTCCAGCCAGCCTGCGGCCATCCGGCTGGTTTGTGAAGTGTCATTTTAACCAGAAAAAGCTAGAACCTGAGATATCATTAATCTTTCACTTGAATGTCATCTAGATCTCCCTCACTCCTGGCTGATCTCTAAGCTAGTAGGAGATGAAAGTGGGACAGAGACATCATGATAGCCTAGACAAGCTCTGCCTCCTCTTGCCTGGCTTAAGAACGTCTGCTCTCACATCCTCCTCGACAGCTCTCCCTGCCATCACACAGGACATCCCTCTGAGATGCCTCCCTGTCACACAGAGCTGTGCAGACCCTGCCTTAGTGCCTATGACAGAGAACTGCTCCACTTCTCCTCCTTCTCTTTCAGCAGGGAAAGGAGCAGGCAGCTGCTGTAACACACTGGCACAGCACGTCTTTCACAGGTACCCCGACAGTGAAACCCAGGATGTCTTTGGGGATGAGGGTTTCAGCTCTACACATGCCACAGTGATAGGATCTCTACTGCAAGGAACTTGAGTGGGACCACAGCTGACTCCCCAAAACCACGTGAGAACAGGCACGTTCCCAGCTGCCCCAGGAGGCAGGAGCTAAACAACCTTAGCTGGTCCCCTCAACCTCTCACATCCCCAACAAAAACATCAGCTCCTGAGCCTGTTTCAAAACTAAAGGGTGTCCCAGGTACTTGCTGGAATAAGCAACACACCTGAATTTCTTCAAAAACATCCTCAACAGGAAAATTTGCTTTCTTCCCATCAGTTGATTTTTACATCTTCCAGCCAGCTCAGTGGGCTGAGGGCATGTGCCAACACCCAGGAACAGCGCTGGTGTTTCTGACACACCCGAAGGGCTCAGAGCCCTACTGATGGATGACATCCATCCTTATACCATGTCTGGGTTAGTAACCTCTGACTAATAGGACACTCATAGACTTTCACCTTGCAGTCTCTTTAAACACTTGCCAACATCATTACTCTCATGGTAATCTTCAAGCATTTGAAGAAGCCAAGTATGAGTCAGTGCACATAAAGAAATCAAGGTACAATTTTACAATAGACTGGAGAATATAGAATTTCTGTCAAGGGCTTCATCAAAGATTAGCCTCTCAGTTGAATTTTTGACTTGGGGTATCCCTGTCAATCACCTTCTGGCCAGGACAGGTCCTGCACCAGATTATTCCTGTCCTGTGGAAACAAACCCATGGGAAACCTCTTGAGAAGAAACTTCTTTACACTTGAGAAGAAACTTATTTTACAGTAAAGGTGACAGAGCACTGGAACAGGCTGCCCAGGGAGGTTGTGGAGTCTCCTTCTCTGGAGACATTCCAAACCCGCCTGGATGCCTTCCTGTGTGATCTCATCTGGGTGTTCCTGGGGGGATTGGACTGGATGATCTTTTGAGGTCCCTTCCAATCCCTCACATTCTGTGATTCTGTGAAATGAAAGCTAATAGTGCATGGTTGATTTTCAGACAGATGTCATGCCTCAAGAGCTACTCTTTGGATTCTCCACCTGTTCTAAGTAAAATAGGAAAACACCTATTAACGTGTCAGAAAGGAGGGAGGAGAACTTTTTCTAAGAGGCACTATCTATCTTTTCTGTAGTCCCTCCCCTTGCTCAGGGATCAGAGCTGCTGGGACTCCCTTTCCCTTGAGCCACTTTTTCATTAATTTCAAAGAGATCCCAGATGCACTTGGGAAACCCCAGATGTCACAGATGACAGCACCACAGCATGTCTGCTGGGAAGCAGGACTGCCTTCTTCCAGCTTGGCCAATGGCTGTAAGAAGGTCCTGTCTCAACCCAGGTGAGTAATCTCTTTTGACATGTGCTTAATAAGCAAAATGAGAGGTAAAGTCTCCTTTTAATATCTGGGACTGGAAATGTTCAGCGGTCCATCCATGGCAGGAGCTTTCCCAGGGTTCTGCTTCACGCCCACATCCTGCCATTGTGATACCAACATATCCCAGGGACTGTATCCACTTTGGCACATGTGTGTTGAATCCCTGCGTTGAATCCCTTGGATTAATCTTTTGTTTAACTACACACCTTATGCTGAATGCTTTGAATATAATCTGAGGGGAATCTGGTTTACACAGGTCTTTTTTTTCCCCGCTTCATCAATTCCACTGAGTGTCACCCCTGCCTCACATGGACTTTAGAAATAAATACAAAGCCTGATTCTAATAGTCATCGATGCATCTGATGGGATTGCCTTTAATGTATTTGCCAGCTTTAAAGTCTTTTCAAAAGACCATAAAATATAACATTTTCTCGCATATATTTTTTCAATAGCCATTCTAATTGGTTGTCCCAGTTGTGCAGATTGCGCTGGGGCAGGAGGTGTTCCGATTATTCCCTTTGTTTATGGTATTAGACTTAGACTATTGTTGATCTTATTGTTCTTATTTGCAACATGTTTGCCTCACTAGGACAGTAATTGTGTCAAGCAAGTTGGAGTCCAATCTGCAGAGCTGAATGTTCAGAACTGCAAAAGAAAGGCTCCAATTTTTCAAGCAGCGGGCATATTACTCTTCCACTTGGATTATTAAATTCTAATTATAGCCTGTTGATGCAGTTACAATGTTGTTTGTAAATCTAAATACAGTTCTCTAAAGCCTGCACTGATATGCATTTTATTTCTTAACCTGTTGATGCTTGGTAAAAAAATGCCAGTTTGCTTAATAGAGCAGGTGGAGGTTAGCTTGCTCCCGATCCAGCTCTTTTCCTCAACTGTATTCCTTCAGATATGTTTAGGAATGAGCACTTAATGGCATGGATAACATCAAGAATAACCATGACTGATGCATTTCACATAATGCCTTGGTACCTGTGGACTCACCAGAGCTGAGGTCAGGAAGAAACCTTCCCTTAGGTAAGACTGGCAAGGACTCACAGGCTTTTTGGGAGGAGGGAAAGGCAGTTGGGTTTGGTTTCTCTGTTCTTCAGGCTCTTTTGGGCATGGCACCTTAACAATCCCCTCTTACACTGGCAATTCCTTTAGTCCTTACTCTTTTTTTCCTGAAATGTTTTCTGCATTTTAGCCTCTTTTATAAGAGTTCTGGTTCACCACCTCATGTGGGAAGATGTTTTGTAGGGTGCATTGTGTGTGCAGTAGGGTTGGCTGAATCCACATACAGTGACTTCATATAAACTATCACCAACGCAGTCATCTGTGATGGCCATGATGAAACTCTGTGCCCTTCAAAGCCTTCTTCTTTCCTCTGTCTTTATGAATGTTAAATGCAAGGAAAGCAGAGATGCCTGAGCCAAGCTGGTGTGAACAGCAACATTTCCCAGGAACTGCTGTGTTTCGGATGGCTGAAAGTCTCTGCAGCTCTGTGCTGTTAGTGCACCTGCAGCATCCTCCTTCACCTGTAAGAATAGAGCATTCACAGTAAGAAATCACCATGGTACATGATTGCCTGAGTCCAAAAACCATGCTCCCATCACAATCTTATTTTTTCTTCCAAGCTTTTTAAGCTCCAACACACTTGTGTGCTCACAGCACTTGCAAATAGGTGGCATGCACTTTCCTATGGCATCAGCCAGGTTTGACATGCACTTGGTGAGGTGGCCCACATTGGCTTAACTCCTGGGCATGGAAACCACCAGGCACACACTCAGGATTGCCATGAAATCCTGGAGCCAGGCACAGCTCCAGGCAGTGAAGCATTGCAGTATGTCATGATAGTAGGAAGCACTGGAAAGGGTTGTGGATGCTTTGATGCAGGCGGGGGAGGGGGGATTAACCCAATTCCTCCTTTCATCCTTGTCACTCAGAATCTACCAGGGAAGGAAGGGAGGGAGCTTCCCCTCCTGGTAGGGAATAAAGTGAAGGTCTCTGAGTGATTTTCTGTCAAGGTTCCTGTCTGGGAGAGCTCTGATGGGCGCTTGGGATACAGAGGTCTGAGCAATGGGCATCCGCAGCAGGTACCACCCTTTTCCATTAATTCTTTCCCATGGACCAACAAGGAAAGTCACTGGGGTTCTTGGGATAAAGTCTGCCTCCTTCCCTCCAAATAGCATTTGAGCTTGCAGGCTTGCCTGGGCAAAGGTGGAGCAAGGAGCATAATAAGGATTGGAAGACACTAGGACATCCCAACAACAGAAATGGAGATGGAGAGGTAGGAGGGGGGGAGTTATTTGGAGGGCTGAACTCTTCCACACACACATATCCACGCTGAGATGTGCAAGGCACGGTGGTGCTCCCTTCTGGGAGGAAAACTGCTGTTTCTTTGCAAAGTCCAAAGGTGGATGGGCTGGGAGGACACAGCCACTGAGCGTGGGAAAGGCCTGCCCGTGGCTGTGCTTGCACACCCGTGTCTTCTTGGGTGGGGACGAGAGGGCTTCATCTCCTCCAAGCTGTCACTGAATTTGGCCAGTGTCCCCACAGGAGGTACGAAGGAAACTTTCCACTTCTCAGATGGTTGTGATTTTGACAGGAGCAAAACTACCGAGCCTGGGGTGTATGCCAGGGACACACCGAGACAGGCTGTTGGAGAGTGAGGGGGCTGCTTCTGCTGCAAGGACTGAGGCAGCAAGTTGGGGCAGAGCACAGCGGATACCCCAGGTGCCGGGGGTGTGGGTTGGCTGCTGCAAAAAGGCTCCGCTTTACCCAAGGGACCGGCTTCTGGATCCCAGGGCTCAGAGATCTTCACCCCTCCCGGAAAAGCCTCCTTCCCCCACCCCCGTGTGCATTTAATGGGGAGAAAAAGGCTTTTTCCTGCGTTCAGGCGTTCCCAGCCACTAGAGCCTTGTGGTTGCCGACCTGAGAGGTGCGGGAAGGACCCTCGCTCTGCCCCAAGGCTAAAATAACAACCTACCGCCCTGCCCGAGCGAGCAGAGCTCAAAGGATCCCGGAAAGCCAGAGGGGAAGGATGTAAGCCCAGGAGATGCTGTCCAGGCGCTTGTCCCCGCTCCCCGTCGCTGCGGCTCTGTGGGGAGAAGGTGCCGAGGAGCCCATGGGCAGCCCCGGGGGTGAGCGGAGCTCGGAGGGACGTCGAGGGGAGCAGAGAGGGCGAGAGCAGGTTGTAGCAGTGAGACTGTCACCCCTGTGGCGAGGGGGAGTGGAAACGTGCGAAGGGGAAGCGAGGAAGGCGACGGCTCCGCGGCCCTCGCCCGGTATCCGCGCGGAGCCGGGGCCGCTGCCGCTGCACACACCGAGGGGGACACCCCTGAGCCGGAGGGACCCGCAGCAGGGCTCCAGCCCCTCGGGGTGCTCGCTGCCCCGGTGGCGATGCGGCTCAGGGACCGAGCTGCCCCCTAGCAATAGCCGGGGTTCCGCATTTTGGGTCCCCCAGTTTGAGTTTTCGGGCTGGGAAAGGGCGCAAGGTTGGGTTTGCTGCCTCTCGGGGTTGCTGCTGGTTTTACCGAGGGATGTTTGAGGAGAGGCGAGGAGCAGCAGACAGCCCTGGGGACACCGGCACCGGGGGATGCTCCCCACGCACAGAGACAGTCCCCGCGGCTCGGCCCAGACGTGAGCCCGGCCGGACCCGCAAATCGGAGGGATTTTTTTCCGAGGGATATTTTCTCCCAATCTGGGGACAAAATAAGTAAAATAAATCGAAGCCAAACACCCCTCTTGGCCGTGCTTCCCCGGCCATCAGCCACTGGCCGGGAAACGGCGAGGAGGGGAAGGATGCGCCGGGCCAGGTCCTGCGTGGGGGCTGCTATGGGTGTCCGCTGGCAGGTCCTCTCCTTGTAACCGCTACCTGCCCCGTGGAAAGAGTCACGAAGCAGGGTTTGGTGAGAGGCTGCGGTCCAGCGCCTCTCGGGAGCGAAATTAATGCATTTAGTATGGTTTTCCAAACTCCCCCTAAAATAACAAACAAAGTCGTGGAAGGTCCGGTCTGAGATCCTGGAAACAAAAGATCATTTCCAGGCATCAGCCAGTTCTGGGACCAGCCGGCCCAGGGGCAGGGGAAGCGCCCTGGCTGCGTGGCTGCGGTCCCTCCCGGCAGAGGGGCATCCCAGCCGCGTCCCGTGGCCCTCGGGCCGCCACGATCGGGTTCCGACATTGGCACAAATAAAACATCACCTGTAACATCTGATGGCGAGTTTTGATTTACTATATTTCAGCTTTCCTTCCTTTACCTGAAAGATGCTCGGTTATTCCGTTCTCGCGCTCTCTGTGATACCCAAAGGCTCTCGACGACAGAGAAGGAAACAAATTTACGAACGAAATGAGGAAAAAAAAAAAATTCAGTTGTTTTTGCTTTTCAGAAACAAACCCTGACACCGGCTGTGCGAAAAAGGGAAAAGCAAATCTCGCAAAATCGTCTCTCAATGAGAATAAATTTCGACCGAGGGCTACGGGGAAATATTTAAAAGCAACCAGCGACCTGTCAAATATCTCAGTTTTATTAAAAAACAAAAATCCTTCCGTTAAATTGTTCAGTGCTTCTAAGCTGTTTAATATCAAAGTGTGTTTTTAGATGAGAGGCGATACTTTAAAAGAACAGACTACCGTCACTTAAAACGATTTTATTTGTGCTTCCACCTGCGAGGCGCATTATTGAGTCAATAAAATGTGGAGATTCGGAAATCTCTGGAAAATTGTGTTTACTTAAGATAAAATAATTCGTTTCGGGTGGCAAAGAACATGTTAAAGCAGTATTTCTAATTTTCTATGTTTGCTTTCTTTCCCGCGCTATTCTTTCTTTCTTTCTTTCTTTCTTTCTTTCTTTCTTTCTTTCTTTCTTTCTTTCTTTCTTTCTTTCTTTCTTTCTTTCTTTCTTTCTTTCTTTCTTTCTTTCTTTCTTTCTTTCTTTCTTTCTTTCTTTCTTTCTTTCTTTCTTTCTTTCTTTCTTTTTTCCCCTTCTTTTCCTGTCGTAAAAAGCGTGGTTTTTACTCTTACTCTATAACGGGATAAAGGAAAAATTACGAACTCGCTCTGACATTTATATTTTCTTTCCTAATTTCCCCTCAGCCGAATAAAACCCAAGCCCACACTTTTTCCAAGATGCTGTGACTCGCCTTCCTCACTCTCCTGGGCTGCTTCTGGCTGCTCTGCGAGCCGTGGAGGGATCCCAGGCTGCAGGCGAGCCCGGCCGGGGAGAGACGGAAGCCCATCCCCGTGTGTGCTGGGGGCTCGCAGCCGTAATCCCGCTCCACCGTGGGAGGTGACACACAGGAAAAAGGGAAAGAAATGGGTTTTGTTTCCCCATTGTGTCTGTGTCCTGAATAGAAATCTCTAGGGGAAAAGAAGGGGGGAGGTTTGACCTGGTGCCTCCCGGGTGCCCCCGGAACCGGCGAGCGGAGAACGCACCCGGGGACCGGGGCCGGGAAATCCCGGCGGTGGCTTCCTCCGCGCGCGCGCTGGTTCCGGCGGGACCCGCCGTTCTCCCGCCGTTCACCGGGGTACGGGAGGAACAAGTGTAGAGGGGGGGAGCGTAATCACGCGTGGCCGTGGGACGGGGCGTGCGCGGGGCGGGTCGCGCGTGGGAACGGGAAGAGGAGGATGGGCGGAGCACGCGTGGGCGGGGGGCGGCGGGCGGGGCAGCCCTCGGGGGAGGGTCCGGCGTTGCCGCCCCGCCCCGGCGCAGCGGCCGCTCCAGGTCCCTGGGATGGGTACCGGTGGGCGCCGTCGGGGCGGGCAGCCCCGGGTCGGGGCCTCTTCCCGGGCCGTGCAGGGCGGGCGGGGCTGCTCCGGAGGAGGAGCTGCCCAGTGCCCGTGCGGGGCCACGGCCCGTCCTGCGTGGGAGCGAGGGACGGTCCCGCAGGTACCGCCTTCCCCTGCGGAGGGGGGTGGGTGCGCGGGATTGCTGTCGGTGGGGCCGCGCTCAGCTCCCTCCCGCCGCCCGCAGCCTCCTGGCCCCGGCCGCTTGTGCCCGGAGCCGAGGCACGGACAGGCGGCTGTGCCGGCCGGGGCTCCGGAGCCAGTTGTCCCTGCGTCCACCCACCCGTCCTGCCAGGTAAATCGGGCCTCGCCGCTCTCCCTCCCCGGGGGTGCTGCCCCGGTGGCCCCCCCGGCGCTTCCCGACCTGGCTGTCCTGGGAAGCCGGGAGTGGGGCGGGAGACGAGGCGGCCCGTGCCGGTGGAGCGGCTCCCCGGGCCCGGGGCGAGGGGAAGTCCCGGCCGTACTCCCCTTCCCACCCCACGCTGGGATGGGGTGTCGCTCCCTGCCCCCAAAGCACAGTCATTAGGCTGGGCGCCGGCATCGCCCGCAATTCAGTAGCGGTTTTTTGTTTGCTTTCTCTCTTCTCTATATTTCCCGCCCCCAATAAATCTGTTTTTGTTTGTTTGGTTTGTTTTGTTGTTTGTTTTGTTGCTGTTGTTTTGTTTGTTTGTTTTTCCTGATGTTAATTTACCGCAGTTAAAAATAAAGTTCGAAACACCAAGCATCAATCAGCACTTTCCCAGTGAAGCACTTTCTTAAAATAACCCCGCAGCCTTTGGCTGGTGCCTGATGCAGCAGGATGCGGGGAGGGAAAGGGATGTTCCTGCCGTGCCGAGCAGGGAGCTCCGGAATGAGGCGGCAGCCTCGGGGGAGGGTAAATTTGTTGCATTTATGTGGCAGATACTTGAAAGTATGAAAGTGTTATCTTGAAAAAAAAAAGTAATTTGAAAGCACTACCTCTTCCCGTCTTCAGAAGACTATTAGTAATTTTTTTTCCTGTCCATGCTCCATTTAACACACCCAGCCGACACTGGGTTTTTTGGGATAGATGGCCGTTACTCTGACCCATGATCGAGTTGTGCCATCCCAGTTACACTGTGTGAATTATGGTTCCACAGGACCAGACTCAATAACTAAACCGAGCCTTGCCAATTCCATTTTCCCCTCTGTAGAAGAGGTGATGTTTTTGTGTAGTTAATTCTAAAATGCTTGGCTGCTTGCCCGTCAAACCGTCGAAGAAAAACGCAAACAAATTCTCTATTTAATAGTCCCTGGACAGTGCAACTAATCCATTCTAAACTGGTAATGGATATCGATGTCAACAGGTATGCAGCGAGAGCCAAATACTCTGCGCTCAATGGAAGACACTTTCCTTCTGAATGAGGATTATGTGCAAAATGTAACTTGGCAGAAAGATCCAAATTAAATTAATGCTTCAGTTAACTCAGATTAATTTTCCTGATTGCCCTTGTACACCAGACAACCAAATCCGTGTTTATATCTGCTCCTTTTGTTTTAAAGAGTCGAGAGAAATCTCTTCTCCCAGGATGCGTTGCAAGATGCGTACATTAAAGATTGTGATTCACTCAGGCGCTAATTAGAGTTATATAAATACCTGAGATGGATTTCCATATCCCTGTTATTACTACAAACATTATTTTGAGATACTAGATCTACTATATGGCTGTATTCCCTGTGTTTTTTTCACTAATATGCTGCAAACAACATTCCTACTAATCACCTTAATGGAAATTAGAGAGAAAAATGCTCTATTAGGCTATCTAATCTATCCTCACCCAGTAGTATCTTATATTTTTCAGTCCAGCTTTAAATTTAAAAACAATCCATGAGAATTAGTGTGCAGTCTTGAGAGGCTGATATACCACCAAATAGCTCAGAAAAGTGAGAAAATATTTTTCTAAAAGGTTGCTAGAAAATGTTTTCTGGTCAACTGCATTTTCTTTCTTTAGGTTATATTTTATCCCATAGCTTTAAGTCACACGTTCTTCTGACAACTTAAATATGTGTTCTCTCTTCATCATCTGTACACCTGTCACCATGACCCTACCATGTTTTTAATGTCTTTTTTTTTTTGGTCTTTTTTGTTTTTTTTTCTTTCCCCCCCTACAGAAGGTTAATAAAAGAGTACGAGTTCAGCTCGGGCGTCATTCCAGACAGGAACTTGACTACTTGATTATGTCCAAATTCTTGCTCTTTTTTCTCCCCATTTAGCACATTGATGGCAAGAAGCATAATCTTTCTTGTAGATTTTTTCACCGAAGTTAGAGAAGTTGGAATTTTCTTTGATTTGGCCCCAATCGCCATTCACTGCTGTTTTCTCCATGAGGGAAGGCTGGTACCCTATAGAGAATGAATGTATGGTCTGGCAGCATACGGGGGCTTTCTGTGCCAGGGCAGTGCACTTTATGTCATGGTCTCAGTGTCATTTTACCCTCTGACTGAGGTTTTGGTCCCTCTTGTCCTCTCCTTGGCAGATTTCCTGTTGCTGCCTCCAACTTCACCGTAACACCCCTACACTCATCCCTCCAGCACACCCCCCCAGTCTGTGACGCTGGTACAATAGGGACACGGAGGACTCTAACTGGGAGAAACCAGCCATTTTCTGGTTATTTTATTCCAGCTAGCACCACTGGCAGAAGCAGCCACAGCACGATGATGTGCAGGGGTGGGGTGGACAAACTGTTCTGCCACCAAAATGCTGTCACCATGCTGCAGCACATCCTTCTGTCGTCATGTAAAACTGCTTATGTCATACCTCGGTGTGATACAGCCTGGCCTATCGCTTTTGCTGTTGATCAGAAGACTACACAGATTTAGACACAAAACAAGCATGTCTCCTCCTGGCTTGTTTGTCCCCATAAACTGCACTCCAATCAGATGACGTGCGATTCCCTCCCCTAGACTAAACCAAATACAGTCTGGTAATTGCCTGAGAAACAATCAAACATACATGAGACAAAGCATTCATTTACACCACTTTATTTCTATAACAATGAGAGAAACTGGAATGGACCATTGTTAAAGATCACTATTTCCTGCGCTGTAATAAATGTCTCATCTTCCCTGATGCTTGTTTATTTTATAAATGTCTCTGCTTTGGCTTTCATATTTAGCTGCCAGCAGGACACCATTATCCCCTGACAGCATTCTGTTCTTTCTCCATTGTCATCACTGCCAAAGCGATGTTATATTGCTGTGCTTGGCCTAGATGGTAGGGCTTTTTTATCTTGTATTTCCCATTGCTTTTCCACCTAGATTCCCGACTAGGCACAGAGCAGAGGTGGCAATGCTTAAAAAGCAATGTTTTCATGAAGTATTAACAATTCTGGTTTTTACTTTAAAAAAAAAAAAAACACAAACCCTACCCAACACTGACGACTGCTCTTTATTATTATGATTTCAAGCACCATTGGGAAGGAATTAAGTTGAAGTGCATGAGCTGCAATGCAGTTCTGAGACCCCACGGTGCCCCAGGCAGCAGCAGCACACAGAGACTGAGGGAGGTGATGGAGAGGTGGGAGGCAGCACGGCTGCCCTGCTTGTGGGGACCACACCTGTGTGGCAGAGTCCCCATGGCCTGCAGTGGGTCTGGAAGACTAAAACATACAAAGACTGTGGGGCAGAAGTGTTGTTTCCATTTTTTTTGTCAAGTGCAGGGGTGTGTGTGCCAAGGGCAGGGGTAAGATCCAAACCCCGGTGCCTTCCAAGGGGATGCACAGTGCTGGCCTTGCCACATCCGTGCTGATCTTGCCGGATCCTTGCATCAGAACAGACCTAAGTGCCTGTGTAGGGTGGCAAGATGAGTGGTGCAGAGCCTGAGGCAAAGCTCCTTGAAGTCAATGTGAGCATCTCCGTTGATTTCAAGGATTTTGGATTAGACTCTTAAACATCCATCAACGAAAGATATTGTATCAGAGCCAACTGTTATTTTTTAGGGCCACATTGCTCTACTGCTGGTCTCTCCAAGCATCACCAGCAAAACAGCAAAACCAACAGCAGACGATCTGTCAGAGTCCTATTATGTACCACACTGCTTCTCCTTTCAGGTGCTGAAATCTAATAATCCACCTAACTCTTCTGCCCTTCAGAGGTGCACACTGCATTCCCTTTGACATGGCTACATTTCTCTCTTTTTTTTTTTTTTTTTTTTTAACAGAATTCCCACAGGGAGGTATCAAGGTTTTCCTACAGCTCCATTTAATTTAAAATATAATTGGATCATTATTTTATTTAGGAAGCAAACTTCAACAGTAAGTAATTTCTAGACATGTGTCAAGTGGCTCAGCATAAAAGTTAATCTTGGTCTATTGGTTTGTTAGGTGTGTTTACATCCAACCAGTTAGCTCTCCTTAAACAAAAGTGATTTAAAGCCCTTTCTGGAGAGCATGAAAATGATTCCCCCAGCACTTACATCCTCAAGGCCATAATCCAACAAAAGCAGGCTTATCTTTAAGCATATGAGTAGTCCTGTCAAAGTCAATGGGGCTCCAGATGTGTTTAAAGATAAACACACACTGAAGTGCTTTGCTGTATTGGAACCCTTTGAATGTTTTATTTGCATTTCATTCCAATAGTAGACTTTAAATTTATATATAGTGAAAGAGGATTCTTGCTGGTTATTATATTAAAATATTATTTTAAAAGATGGTGGAAAAGGAAATCCCAACATCTAACAAATATTTTTTAATTATTCACATTAGTTATTTCAGATGTTACTAGTCTGTATTGTTTGACTTGTTTTACTTGGGGCTTCAGGAGAGAAGTGCTGCAAACATGGAACTGAACAGCAAAGCCCTGCAAGGCTCCGCTCCAGCACTGTTTATCCCACTTTAGGGAAGTGCTTTCACCTGTCCATGCTCCATCTCACCTCTGCAGAAGTGAAGACCATAAACGTTTCCTTTACCTCACTGCAGTTGCCTGGTAAATGCTTGGACAGGGATTTGATAGTAGAAAATGCCAAAAGCTGCTTCGATGGGAAAAATAAAGCTGGAAGAGGTTATTGATTGCAAATCTGCTTGGGGAAAATACATTTCTCTGAGTTTTCTGCATGCCCTAGGGATCAAATTAATCAAACAGCAGCTTTATGCAAATATTTCTTAGCATTTCTGAGAATGAGCCCTGCTATCCAGGAAGACTGAGCTCTAGATGAAGGTGCAGCAGCAAAATCATCCCAGTGAGTTAAACTAAGCAAGCTGAGGTTTGCAACAGAGCGCAATGTGAGGGAGGTGTTTGAGACAATCATCTGTATGGCCCTTTCTATGAAATGTTTTGAGTTGGACTGTTTTGTTCAGACACTTCATTTGCACTATAAACTCCTTTGGCAGGGTTGGCGCTGCCTGCTGTGCCCAGCCCACCTGCCCTGCTGCAGGCAGGGTTCAAACTGAGCTGAAAAGCACCCACTGAAGCACAAGTGTTAGCACCCAGCCTTGCAGAGCAGCTAGGAAGGGTCTGGGAGGCAGTGGGGTGGAAGGCAGGCAAGGAGATACAGCACACACTGCTTTTCCAGATCCTCCAGAGACTTCTTCCTAGAGGAAGAGGCAATTTTTGGGCTCATCTGTATTTCAGCTACTTCAACAACTGCAGCGACCATGGCAGGTGGTCAGATACAGCAAACTCGGCACCACTGCAGTTTTTCCTGCAGCTCCCAAGGCCTCTGAAGTCAGGCTGAGCAGGGTGCTGTCCCTGCCATGCTGCTGGCAGGACTGGAGCTGCCTGGAAGTGGGCTCACATCCCTCTGCACAAGCAGCAGGCATGGAAATAAATGGCTGTGAGGCAAGCACATGTCCCTTTTGTTCCTGTCAGATTGCAAGCAACTGGATGGATCCCGTTAAAAAGGAAGTGGACTGGAGAGAGGTACATAAAGGTTAGGAACATAATTAAATGAAAAGAAATCCAGATGTGGCATTCATTTCCCTGAAAGGACCATTGCCTGTGCCTTCCCAAGCAGCACAACAACTGATGCTCTATCTGCTAAGGAAGCAGCTATTCATACCCACAATGTGGTGCCTGGCCATGCATGGCACTCAGGCTTCCAGCCAAACTCAATGAAAACCCACCAGGAAGACATCATCAGTAAATTTGGGCAAGTAGGTGATGCTTTTCCATGCCTGGCAAGACGGTGCAGGAGCAAACAGGACAGCACGGCTCTGCTCTGCCCATCTTGCCCTGCCTCCTGCTCTGCCCCACAGGCCAGTGCCCACAGGATGCTGCACTGGATCGTTCTGTGGGTGGCTGCATCGTGGAGCATCTCCTCAGCTCATCTCATGTCTTGAGGTGACACAAGCAGGTGGACTCATAAGATAATGGAGAAAATATGTTCCATGTAAGTGGACATTGACCTGTGGTGCTTAGTTCAAGGCTAAGCACTGGCCTGTGTTTGGCAGGAGGAGGACTGAGGGGGTTACTCCAGCCTGAAGTTTTATGACATCTTTAGATTTTTGCCCAGCTGACATTAAGCTCTTTTCAGTAGCTCATATTCCATTTCCCCTTTGCCAAGTCTGTTCTATCAGGAAGCTTACTGGCTGCTTTATTGCCTCGAATGTCCAGCTTTTCTGCTATTCTCTTCACATCTGTACAGTCATTTGTCCTTTACCTTCTGAATCAGAGCACCACTCGTAACATCTCTGTGAAGTACAGTCCATTATCCCTTTTCTCTGCAAAGCGGTTTTGGCTCTTCATATGTAATGCTCTATATAAAAATAAACCACATTGTGCTGTCTTAATAGCATAATTCTTAAACAGTTATGGCCTCATTCTCCTTCATTCAAAGTACATAATTCCCATTGACAGTAGTAGGAGCGCTGCCAACACAGTGGTGAATTAGTTCCCATGATAAAAGGAGACAGACACCAAAATGTCCAATTCTGCTCTTCATTGGAAGGAAATTAAGGTGTAACAGACAAAAAGAGAAAGCTAAGACAAAAAATTGCATGGAACATCTTCATACTAACCAGGCAGTAGGTTGCTAACTGAGCAGTCATTAGAATTGACCTTAATCTGGTAGGTGTCTAAATCAAGAGCAGTATTACTAACATCAGTAACACAATGTCTCCATGGAAGAGCTTTGAATCGCTCTTTGAATGAGGATGAACTGGAAAAGGTTGATATGTCTGGACTTCTCTTACCTGGTATGTGGGGATCTGAGTAAGTGTTTCAAGAACAAGCCCTTTGAAAACACACCAAACATTTGTCCTTCACAGCTAAACATCACGTGGATGTTGTATGTGCTGTATTCAAAGGTGGGGAGTGCGTAGCATCATTTCTACACCTTAGAACTCAACAATGGGGCCTTGGCAGTTTTTCAGCTTCCCTACTCAATAACGCTTCTGTTCCCTGAATATTTTTTTTCTCTTTTCTTGGTGGATGGTCTTAGAGTCAGAGCACTGCCCTGAGGATCTCATTCAGTTCTTCTTGCACCACTGGGAAAATATAACATTCTTTGTGCTTCTTTTTTTCCATCTATAAAAGAAAAAAAAGCCATTTTATTCCATCTATAAAAAGAAAATAAACTATATTTCTTCTCTTATCCAATTAATCTTGTTCAGGTTGTAAATGATATAAAGCATACTCAGTAAAGCATACTCAGTCCTTTTGCACAGCGTCTAATCCACCAGGAGCACGAACAGATATGGGGACTCTAGATATTATTAATACAACTTCATTTTTCTTGTGTTATTGGGTGGTAGAAACATCCTAACAAAAAAAAAAATAGCCAAACAATATCCTAGGAATATCCCAGTCTTTAGAAACACAATATTATTTGAGATTTGTATCTCTCTGTTATATAAATTAATAAGCAAACCAATAACAATGTATAAAGCCATTTATATCTATTAATAAGAAACCAATATGGTAAAAAGAGTACTATTGCCATATTTCTTCATGACAGTGCGATACTATGAGCCCAGCACTTCTCCTTTTATGCAAAAGTGAATGTTAGAATTCTGCTGGCACAGGTCCAGACTCCAGGGTGTCTTATTCTCTTACGTAGATTATTTCTTTCTAGGAACTTGAAACCATAACAAATCATCCTTCTTTTGTGCCCACAGGTAGAATGTGCCTTCTACCATAAAGGTGCTCAGAGAGTTTGGTTTCCAAATTTTGTAGAGCCCTTTGTCAAAGGAATCTGCTGAAGTCCATCAGTACAAAAGATACCTGCTTCTTCTTCTTGCTCTTCTCCTTGTCCTTGCCTGTGCCCTGTGGAAACACAAAGCACAGTCCCAAAGCATTTGCCAGTGCTCCAGACTTCAACAGATTTGGCTTTACAAAATGTCACTTGCTGAGCTGTCCTCCATGTTTTGGGTAATGCAGCAGCAGCAGATGTCTTGTTCTCTTAGCTTCACAGTGGTATGTCTTGTGGTAGGTATGTCTTGTGCCTTTCTACCTTCAATGCCCCAACTTTGCACAAAACTAGTGATGTAGTGTCCATTTGCTTGGTAGAAGCACGTTTTGGAGCCAATAATCCTTAAACCTTTACTCTTCCTACTCATGCTGAAGCTTGAGCTAAAATGTGCTTTCCCAGGAAAGGGATATCTAAGACAAAACAGTTTCTCTAAATGCTTTCCCACCTGTCCTACCATGTGGTTCTGCCAAATGGCTTGTCTCTTCCACTGATCACACCCCTACCTTTTTCTTGCCAGAGGCACAAGCTATGTAGTAATAAGTATTAATGTTAACTGCTATCTCAAATGTATATCTCTTGTTTTTCCTACCCAATGCTATTAGTCTTTCTGATATAGCACAGAATATCCTACTTCTGATACTTCAGAGAAGAACAACCTAAACCCCAAACTGATGCACTTCTGTTTCTACATCGCTCTTTGATGTGATCAGTGTCCAGCCCAGGGTGTAAGATTCAATCACGCTGATCACTGTTGTCAACCTTGTGTAATGAGGTAATCCTAACAATGTCCAACTCACTTTAAAATCAAGCCAAGGTATTTGGCTTGGTAACCTCCTGCAATGGCAACTCCCATAGGTGATGAGACATGTCTGGGCACTTACTTTTCATTCTAAATTTGTTGCTTTTTAATTTAACCTGATGTTTGTTCTCATATGATAAAATAAAAAGAAATTCCAATGCTACGTGCTTGAGAATTTTGACTTCCACAATCAGCTCCACTTTCACCTTTTCCTTCCTAGCAAAATAATTCTAGACTTTGCTATCTCTCATGTATTAATCCTAGCAGATCTGTAATTATTTTTATTCTCATTTCTTGAATATTTTTGGACTCTGCTATATGCCTCATGAGAGAAGAGGATAAAAAGAATGAACACAGAGTTAATGTGGATTTATGGTATAATCCTGTGTTATCCTGATGTTTTTTGGCATTCCACTCTATCTCTATTTAACAAATCCAAATAATCTTTTTACTTTTTTTAAGCTGCTGCTATAGATTGAGGTATATCAGACACAGACAACTCCTGATGCAGGTTCTTTTTCCTCAGAGATTCCTGGAAATCCAGGGCTTTTCAGATTATTTGAGCTATATGGCTAATCACCAGTGATTTGCATTACCTTGCATTTAACCATGTTCAGAGTTGTCTGCCATCGTGATGCTCAGCCTCCCAGTGTGTTTAAATCCATCAGGTGAAGTATTCACCATAAAGTGAAGTCACCAGAAAGTGACCCACCATCTCAGACAGGTTTTAACAAATCAAACAGCACCCATTTTTTGCCTAACTTTTCCATTATTTTCCCTGACAAATTGTTAGGAAGCATATTGAACCATTACTTCAGGTGTCCATCTGAAATACTACCATATTTCAGGTAACAAAATCCTGCCAGTATTCAAGCTACACATTCAGTCCAAAAACTTCCTGCAAATGTGGTCACATTTCTCTCTATGGTAGGAGTTAACCTGCAAGACACATGGGTTAAAAATTTCCTGTTTAGCCTCTTGTTTGTTTGGTGTAACCAAAGCACCCAGGTAGATAAACCTTTCTAAAACAGATTTTATTTTCTTCATGGTTTGTACTTGTGGCTTCTGTTGACATTTCCCATTTTCACATGGGAGAAGTACTTGATAACAAGGTAAAAACAGCAACTAAAAAAATCAAAATATAAAATTTCAGTAAGATTTTCCCCAAGTCTGCTGGCTACCATACTACACCAGCCTTGGGATGATGGCAGAAGTTATCTCACTCCAGAGTGAAGGGACAGCTTCTGATCTCTCACATCATTCTAGTTACTAGACACTCCCTAAGGAACAGACTCAGCTCAGCAAGACTGTCCTGTACAGCCTTCCCTTGACTCCTTAAGACTATGATTCTGAGTATTACAGACATGTTTTGTGTTCAATCTGATCTAAGCTTTCAAAATTAAAGAACTTAATTGTTTTAACAGAAAATCCAGCTTTCTTTTGTTTGTTTTTAATGCATAGGTCTTCAATGTTCAAACTCCAAGTATTGAAGACTACAGATCACCATCTACTACCCTGAACATGTCACCTTTGCAAACTTCTCCTCTTGTGCTGTTTAAACCTTCAAGCTTCCTTATGGTGACTATGGGAATGAAGAGCTTTAGCACTGAGAGTAAGGACTCATGGGCTAACAGCTTTTGAGGTGGTAAATACTCGAGTGTTCAGGCAAAGTCAGTAAAGCTACTACCCCTGGCAGGAGAGGGTGAAATGAAGGCAGAGGGAGTTTGGATGTTCAGGTGCTCATGGTTAGGGAGGGAGTCAGTGACACAGCTGAGGCTGAAACCAGAGGTTCTCCATCTGCTGCCAGAGAACAAACAGTATTTCCTCTTAATCCACAGCTTTCCTTCATGAAAAGAATCATGTCTCGCCATTGTTCAGATGGCTCGCATATGCTGTGGGCATGATACAGGCAATGAAGCTTTGTATTAATCTACTGTCCAGATTGATAACTCTAAGGGGCAGCTCATAATGACCACAATGTGATTAATCATGGTACACGTGTGATACCCAGGCTCATTACTACTGGTCTCCAAAGCAGCACTACTGAGTCCTGCCAATACACTCAGTTTAGTCTGGAAGAGACAATACTGCAATTACTGGCAAAGTATGCAGGAAAATTAAGCAGCAGCTAGTTCTGTGCCCTGCATCGGGCTAGTAAGCAGGCATATAGCAAAGCATGGGGGTGTAACAGCTACAAGGAATTAAATGTATTATCTTGATCTGATACTTTATTTTAAATATTTGTCTTGATATCCTCCTTTATTTTAAACAGTTGTCTTGCAGAATACTTGTTCAAAGAAGAATATCTAGGACACTGGCATGAGGAACACACCAGATACTTATTTGGAAACAGAGCTACATCCCTATTTCATGCCAGTGTATGATGGTGTTGCCCACTTGTAAGACAGAGAAATTGTCTTTGTCTTGCTGTTGTCCCTGTTGGAGTTCTTGTGAGTCTGTGATATTTAACTGCACATAGAACACACCATGTGATGTCTTTTATATTGTGATCTGGGGACTCATATGCCTTTGAACACCACATACGTACCTGGGCATCAGTCCTTGGGGAAGTGTAATTAGTGCTGTTTCTAGCCATGTAGACTACCACAAAGGTGACAGCCTTATCTTCCACTTCACACAGAAAGCTGAACTGAGTCACAGACTTCAACCCTTTTCTTCAAAGACAGTGTAAAGCTTCCAGATAAAGACATGGGCCTGTTCTTCAAGGATAGTGCTCACCTGTGTGAGCAGAGGACCATTTTCTAAGCTCACTTGCAAAAGGTGGAGCCAATTCACACTAGAACATCTTCAACTAAGGGCTTAGCATATGCCTCTTAAATGTCCCCTGAATACACAGTAGTATGTATATGCTGAAATTTCCAGAGTTCATCTTAAATTGTATGGCAGCTTCCTCCCTAGCCATGAATAATTGCAGGAGCAGCAGAGTTGTTAATTATGCTGCACACTTTGTTTCCAGAAGATGCCCACAGTTCCTGGTCATTAGCATGGCACTAAGACCTGTATGAAAGAAGAACCTTCTGATGAACCTCCAGTCTTCATGAAGATCATCTTCTCCGCTCGCAAAGTGTCGCTCACACTGGACAGAAGTGTCCTGTCCAAGAGAAATGTAGAATCTGTGCACATATTAATGAGGTTTTCTGTCTCTCCTTCATTCTCCTTGGCCTTTAACAGTGATCAAGGATGCTGGATGTGTGGTAGGACCTCTTCGTAGCAAGACATTTCCACATGTAATGTATCATTATGAGCAACTACTATATTCTCTGTTAATTGGAAATAACCAGGAGGATGTTCAGCCCCAAGGTACCAGTTCATATCCCTTGTGCTAAACAAGTATCCAAAAAATGTGCCTAGCAGCTGCTTGCCAAATGCTTCTGTAAATTCAAAAGCAAATAATCTGAATCAAAATAATTAGGCAAATTAATGGAAGAAAAAATCTACTTAGGGCTATTTAACACAGAAATAAGCCTTTTGATTCAGAAGATCTCTGAGCCATGACTTTTCAGCTCAGGGCTGGGAGGGTGCTGGGGAAGCCTTTACTCCTCCTCTTACATTTCCCTCCCCAGCTGGGCAGCGATGGGTGCCTGTTGCAGAGAACAGGGGTGGTTGTTAGATACTTAGATTAAGCTCCCTGTCTGAGGGTGCTGGTGTCTGAGAACAACCACCAAAGACAAGGTCTATTAGGATGACTCTGCAATGCACAGATAGCCAAGCAGGGCAAGAACCAGCTGTCCAAGTGAAGAAAAGCTTGTACTCATAAAGAATATTATTTGGACAGGAATCCGTGTTATATAGTAAATTAAATGAATTAAACACAGGTCTTACTGATGAATCTTTTAACTTCAAGCATATGCACTGAAGCTCAACAGCAATTTAGCACCATCCTCAGACTGACAACCAGCCTGGCATGCAAGCCTCAAAGAAAATCTAGGACAGAAGTATTTATTTGGCAAAGAAGAGTTTAGGAAGTAGTAGTAGTGATAATGGGTATCTTTCCTACTCTTCAAATAGAGATAAAATTAATATAAATAGTGGGAGTCAATTTTCAACCTTCTGCATGCCAAAGCAAACTCATAAAGCTTTATTTGAAGAGCAACAAGATAATCTACATATCAAAGCACAGCCAGAGGGTACCTGTGTAATGTGCTAAGTCATTTTTAAGCACTATTTGAAGGGAAAAGAGGAAACCCCTTATGTGCTTATCCAGTGGCACATGGATGTAGATATAAGCGTGCTGAAGCTATGGAGATCCCTGGAGTTATGACAGTAAGAAGGGGACACACTATGTCCTGAAAGAACCTAATATTCAGGAATGCTTTATTTTAAGTCTATTGGAGGAAAAAATGAGAATAGATGAAAGGAAGTTTAATGACTCCTAGACTAATGAAAGTGTTGACTTAGAAATGGTGAAAAATTGAATTTCCCCATGCTGTTCTGGACTTTGCTATTTGTTGCAGATGAGCAGACCTCAATTAAAATAACTGAGGTGTGTGTAGATAGACTTATCTGCTCACTACAAGTTTGTTGCAGGATTAGACTCATTATTTGAATTTCCAGATCTTCAACAGTACTGTGTTCATAACGTGTGAAAGCAAATTTGACTGATTTAATAGGGAAAAACCTTTTTATAGCACTGACTTCTATGGACAAAAAGGGATTTGCAATGCATTTGTTAAGATATTACACATGTAGTCCAAAATTCCCTTGGCCTTTACTGAGCTTTGGATCAGGTCTTTGTTGTGCAAAAAAGAGAAAAAAAGAAAAACGAAAAAAAAGAAAACCCAGATTATCACACAAATACAATATTTAATCTCCAGATATTCTGCTTCAAACAGTGTAATTGTGTAATTGAGTTTGATAGCTCCATGTTTATTATTATGCCAAGACATTAGCATAATGAAAAACATGGAGGGAAATGTCATACATACTCCCACACATCTATGTAAATATAATTGCTCTCTGTATTTCACAGTAGACCTTCTATAGGAATCATTATGCCTATTCCATCTAAAAAATAGCTGTTGTGTAAAAAATGTTTGAAAATAGAACTTTATTTTAATTACCATTGAATAAACAAGTCCAGCCAGGACTACCTTCCCTATGCACACATACACATGTATACGTTTATATATATCACATCACAAGGCTTGGCTGCTAAACACAAACCCATACTTCAGCTACATGAAGAATTTTCTCACTAATCATCATCCACTTGTTGCACCTCCCCTGAAAGGACCAAATCTCTCTTAAATGCGCTGTTTCCCAAGCATCCCTTCACACAACAGGCCTCTGCACAGCATCACGAACTCGTGGAAGAAATGAACTCATTCCATCCTCTCTACGTATCTGCATGAAGCCCTGCACAATGGGGCTGAGGTTTCTTTGGGGCCCCTTTGGGTATGACTGCCATACAAGTAGTGACTAAAAACAACAGACCACCAGAAATTGCTGAGATCCATTGACTGTAAGGCAAAAATAAAATCTGGTCCATAATAAGGGCGTTCTACACCTGGTTGTATGTATAAATATAGTTGAAATGATAGGGCTTGGTGAAAATCTTAGGGGCACTTCCTCAATCTCAATGTGACTTTTCAGACAATGATAATAAAAATAAATTATTCTATGATTTGTGGAAAAATGACCAAGATTTAAGATATCCACTAAAGGCAACTCATTAAAATGCATCCATGAACTTGTCTCCTCTTTTTCTTTTTCTTTTCTTTTTCTTTTCTTTTTCTTTTTCTTTTTCTTTTTCTTTTTCTTTTTCTTTTTCTTTTTCTTTTTCTTTTTCTTTTTCTTTTTCTTTTTCTTTTTCTTTTTCTTTTTCTTTTTCTTTTTCTTTTTTTTCTTTTTCTTTTTCTTTTTCTTTTTCTTTTTCTTTTTCTTTTTCTTTTTCTTTTTCTTTTTCTTTTTCTTTTTCTTTTTCTTTTTCTTTTTCTTTTTCTTTTTCTTTTTCTTTTTCTTTTTCTTTTTCTTTTTCTCTTTCTCTTTCTTTTTCTCTTTCTTTTTCTTTTTCTCTTTCTTTTTCTCTTTCTTTTCCTTTTTCTTTCTCTCTTTCTCTTTCTCTTTCTCTTTTTCTCTTTCTCTTTTTCTCTTTCTCTTTTTCTCTTTCTCTCTCTTTCTCTTTCTCTCTCTTTCTCTTTCTCTCTCTTTCTCTTTCTCTCTCTTTCTCTTTCTCTCTCTTTCTCTTTCTCTCTCTTTCTCTTTTCTTGTCTTCTCTTCTTTTTTCTCTCTTTTCATATTTTTTCTTCTTTTCCCTTTCCTTTCCTTTCCTTTCCTTTCCTTTCCTTTCCTTTCCTTTCCTTTCCTTTCCTTTCCTTTCCTTTCCTTTCCTTTCCTTTCCTTTCCTTTCCTTTCCTTTCCTTTCCTTTCCTTTCCTTTCCTTTCCTTTCCTTTCCTTTCCTTTCCTTTCCTTTCCTTTCCTTTCCTTTCCTTTCCTTTCCTTTCCTTTCCTTTCCTTTCCTTTTTCTTCTTTTTTCCCCAGTTCTTTTTTTGTCTCTCCTGAATTTCCTATTTCTGACCATTAGACCCCAGCACTGGACCCCTCACTCCATTCCACCACCTTGGACAAAGCCCAGGTCCCACGGGGTGAGGGCTGTTGCTCCTGCAGTGGGAGCAGGATGAGACCCGTGGGGCTGAGCAGCCCTGTGAAGGGCAGCACGTTCTGCATTCACCCGCTGATACCATCCACAGCAAAGCACAGCCCAGGCTTCAGGTGGGTAAAATTCCCAGGCAGCGGCCCAGGCCGGTGGAGGAGGAGGCTGCGAGGAGCACGGCTGACGGATCCTCGGGCGTCTGTGTGAAAAAATCTCAGGGAAAATTCTTTCTCTCTCTCTCAGGCCCCTAAACTCTTTGTGAATGGGGCCAGTGCAACATGTGGCCTTTCACCTCACCCAAGAACCACTGCCAGACAGCCACACTCGGAGAATTGTTTGTTAATAGTCCAATTAGATAATTGCCATCTTTCACTCCTTTTGCTCTACATTTCCCATAAAGGAATGAATAAGGAGAGCAGCATGAAGAGGGCTTCTGCCCTGCAAGGTGACAAGAAGGACTGGAGCATGCTCTTTGCACAAGGCCATTTGCTTGAATTGAATCATTGTAGCCTAATCAATGGTCTTATTGGATTACTGGCTGTTGCGGTTCTCAAAGATATTGTAGCAGAGACAATGAAATAGCTAGAGTAAAACTTTTTTCTCCTTTAGTGGATCACGCAGTTGAGATTTTTCACGGGCTATCTCTCTCTCTCTCTCTCCCTCCCTCCCTCCCTCCCTCCCTCCCTCTCTCTGTCTTTCTCCCCCTCTCCCTTTCTCCTCCCTCCTGGATCCACTGCACACAAAGCTGGCTTTCCCCCCCCCCCTTTTTTTTTTCAATGAGCAGGCTCTGCGAATAGGTTCAGTGTTTGCGAAGGTGCAGAATTAGCACACACACATGCACGCACACATCCACACACACACAGAGGGAGAAGCACAAAAAGCAAGTATCGGGACTGAAATAGGGAGAGGTAGGAGTTTAAGATGGCTGTCTGTGGGGAGATGTGTTAAGGAGGATTTCTGCTGGCCAAGAAAACCTGCTTCTTTGGAGAGATCTGCTTGGAGGAAGAACTTTTTGTGGGTGTGCGTGCTGGGGATCTGTTTGTTTGTTTAGAATTCAGGGGGCTTTTTTTTTTCTTTTTCACCCTCCTACAACTGCATTTTTCCAGCCCTTCCTAGCAGCTTTATTCAGATTTATTTGGCGTGCTTTGGAGAAAGCCACTGTATAATCGGGAGGTCAAAGGCGTACTGAAGAAAGTTAATAATGGCTGCTAATGGTGCTAACAATTCAGGGTGAATCTTGTCAAAAGTTTTTTTTTTTTCCCTCTCCCCCCCTTTTTTTTTTTTCCTTTTTTTTTTTTTTTTTTTTTTTTTTTCTGGAAGTCTCAGTCTTTTGATTGTGTGTTTCCTGAAAGCAAGACCAATCATTTCAGTTTATTCACTGGCTAAACTCTACTTGATTGGGGACAAGCACACAAACCATCCATTACGATCTGATATATTATCCAAACAATTTAGTGTATTCATGAGGTAACCTAAATGTGGAGGCTGCAAAATTACCCGTAATCAATTGAAACAGCGAGTGCGCGTCCCTCTGTGTGTCTAACAACTGCATGTCTCTGTAATAAGGCAGACATTAAATCATTTTAGAGTTGTACTGTTGAGTACCTGATCACTGGGCGCTCTGGGAAGCTGGACAGTCACATTAGGACGCTGGGACTGAGGAAGCCGCTGCTTTTCCAGTGGGATAAAACCCGATCTTCCTTACTCAAGGTGCTTTACAGATCCCCACCGATCTGACCCTAAGCCGTGCAATATCCAGCATAGACTTCGCCTTCTTCTTCTTCTTCTACTCTTCTGTATTTTTTTTGTTTGTTTTGTTTTTATTGCACTACATGTTTGGGAAACAAGACAAAATGGACGTTAGATGCAGTTCAGAGACTGAAGCTAACCGGGTCTCGAAGAACGGACATAAAGAGGGCAAGGAAAGCAAAGGGTCTGAAGGAAATATTTCTACTTCTTTTTTGAAGGATCAGCAAGGGACTTTTTCTGCCTCTGCAGCTACGGAAGATTGTAATAAAAGTAAATCTAGTTCGGCTGATCCGGACTATTGCAGGAGGATCCTAGTCAGAGGTAGGAGTTGGAGGTATTTCGCGAGGGGGGGTGGGGAGGTGAGCTCCTCTCACGCCCGGGAAATTCGTTTATTTTGTTGCTTTGCCTTTGGTCCATCCTTGGGTGAAAAAGACCTTCCTGCGGCTTCAGGGGAGAGATCCCAGGTCCCGGCGGGTCCCACCCGCCTCTATCGCGGCGGATCTCCGGCAGCGGCTCGGGGAAAGTTAACCCGCGGTGCTTCCTCCCGCTCCTTTGGCTCGCTTTTGGTTTTTTTTTTTCCCTCTGCTTTGCAGCTTTCCGGGGGTGCCCATGTCCACGGGGAGCCCGCTGAGATCAGCTCTCCCTCGGAGGGGCCGCGGCTCTGCCCTACCGGCCGGGCGCGCTCCTTCCGCGCCCGCGTATCCCGCCGGCTGCCGCGTACAATGGCGCGGGGCTGCGGTTCCCGCCCGGTTGTGGGAGCGGGCAGGAAGGGCCTCTCCGGAGGGCAGGGGCTGCCTCTGTCCCCCGCACCCAGCATCCCAGCAGAAAGGGATATTTTGAAATAACCATCAGCCTTAAAATCTACGGAAGAATGACGAAGGGCTTTTAAATTATATTTTTTACTAGTTATACGTTTTGTTTTCCTCAACCCTCGTCTCCTTCCCAGGCTAAACTGTTTAAATCACTCTATTATTAAGCTCTCAAAAAAACCCAATCAAACAAAAAAATCACCTGCAGAAATTCCAGTTTTCTTAAAAGGTGCGTTTTGGAGAAAGAGGGAGAAAACAGAATCGGAACTAAATGAGTGCGAAGCAGGCCTTGTAAACAACAATTAATCCTTGAGCGACCGATTGACCCAGAGAGGGGTCAGATTAAAATGATGTGGTTGTCTCCGATTTAAAACATACCGAGGAGGTAAAATTACGGAAAGCGAAGTTGGGAAGGCTTTAATGTAACATGAATCTGGCTCGAGCTTGACAGTCGTGTTAATAAGATTTGTCCCGCTTTCCTTCAGTCGGGGCTACCAGAAAACTGATGTTTCTCCTGGCCGTTTGGTGCCTTGTTTGGTTTTATTTTTTCCCCTCCTTCTTCTCCTCTTTGCCAAAACCCAAAGCAGCGGCGGTAGCGATGCTTTCCCGGGATGCTGGGTGGGCTGGAAGTGTCCCCAGATTCGGGGTGGGCAGTCAGCCAGCTCGGGGACAGCGGAGCCTCTGCCCTGAAAGCTCCTGTCTGCTTTTTTTAGTACGGGAAACTCATTCTAAAAATTATTAATAATAACAATAACAAGAAGGTTTGATATTTGGCGGGTGTGTGGCGTCTTCCAGCAAGCCCTAAGCCAGAGCTCAGGCGGAACAAAGAGTAGCCCTGCACTCCAGGCACAAAGCCCGGCCTGGAGGATCTCGCCCCAGCCTCCCAGAGGGACCGTGGGTGATGCCGCAGTGTCGTATTGTCAGGGCAACATATTCGAGTCCATTTTTAAACGATCTGAAGGGATTATTTTTAGAGCCCTGGGCTCTCATACTCTCCTCCTTCCTTCTCTTTTGGTTTGTTTTGGTTTTATTTTTCCTTCTCGGGTGCAGTGACCAGGTGCAGCACTGCAAAGGGCGCTGCACCCGAGAGGGGTGGGTGTCAAGAGGATGGGGCCAGACTCCTTTCAGTAGCGGCCAGCGATAGGACAAGGTGCAATAGGCACAAGCTGGAACACAGGAGATTCCTCTTAAACATGAGGAAAAACTTCTTTACTGTGAGGGTGCCAGAGCCCTGGGACAGACTGCCCAGAGAGGGTGTGAAGTCTCCTTCTCTGGAGATGTTCAAAACCCGCCTGGACGCTTTCCTATGCAACTTGCTCTGGGTGAACCTGCTTTGGCAGGGAGTATGGACTACATGATCTCCAGAGGTCCCCTCCAACCCCTACCATTTTGTGATTCTGTGCAACCTCAGGGACCCTGCCCCATCCTGACTCGGGGCTCAGTCTTGAAGGCGCTGGCTCTTTCCTTTGGAAAATTAAAAATAAAAATAATAAATTTTTAAAAAGAGAAGCGGGTTGCCTGGGTGTAGAGCTGACTGCGTCTTTCTTTGCCAGATGCCAAAGGTTCAATCAGAGAGATTATTCTGCCTAAGGGGCTTGATCTGGACCGTCCCAAGCGGACCCGCACCTCCTTCACGGCCGAGCAGCTCTACCGCCTGGAGATGGAGTTCCAGCGCTGCCAGTACGTCGTGGGGCGGGAGCGCACCGAGCTCGCCCGCCAGCTCAATCTCTCCGAGACTCAGGTAGCCGCAGAGAGACGGGGAGCCCTGGCTGCCCTGCCCTGCCCTGCCCTGCCCTGCCCTGCCCTGCCCTGCCCTGCCCCGCCCGGCCGCCTCCGCGGGACCCCCCCTCCTGGCCCGGGGACCCCAAGGGTGGGCCAGCCCCGCGCGCCTCTTGCGCGCCTCTTGCGCAGGCCCCGGGAGTTGCCGGGCAGGGGGCTGAAGCTGCCCCCGAGGTGCCCACGCGTGTCTGATGCGGGGTGGGGATGGAGCTGTGGGTGCGTGGCTGAGGTGTTCCGGCGAGGGACGGATAGCTGAGAGCGGCCAGGGAAGAGAGAGCCCGGGAAGGAGGGGACTGCTGGCGGAGGGGGTCGTGCGTGTCCCGGCACGCAGCCCCCACGGGCTCTCCTGCGCGGGTCCTCGCACGGAAGGGGTCCGCGAGAGCTTGGGCGCGAAGCCAAACCCTCCCCGGGCCGGGACCCTGCTCCCCGCCACCTCCGGCCCGCGGGGAGCAGTCTCAGGGGCCCCGCCGGGGTTCGGTGCTCCCAGCTCTGCGGTGCCCGCGGCTATGCAGTGCCCCCGGCTGTGCGGTGGCGGTGCCGGCTGCCCCCGGGTGCGGAGATGCGCTGCTGTGGCCGAGGAGAAGCGAGGGGAGGCCGAGCCGCTGCCAGCCAGCAGTAAGCAGACAATACCCGCAAACACCCAGGGAAAGGGGAGGTTGGCATCCTCCCTTGGGGTCTGCCGGGTTAGAGACGTTTTGTCCGAGCGCTGTGTCCTGGGTACAAGAGATCCGGGACCGGACCGGGCTTTGGGCCATATTTTGTGTTTCCCAAGGAGGAGAATCGCCCCTCCACCCCGCAGAGCAGAGTGGCCGGGGGCCGTCAGGCGGGTTAAAACTAAGCGAGAGTGCGGGGAAGCATCTAAACAGACCCAACTTCTAAAAGCCAGTTTCGTATTTCTGCAAAATATCATACAACAATAAATTCCCCTGACAAGCTAATTAGCTTTTTTATTTTCCCAGCCGGATAGGGATGACAAGTTCAATAGCTCGCAGGTTTCGGAAACCGCCATGGGTGCTTTTTGTTTTGTTTTGAGGTTTGAGTGTTGGGGTTTTTTGGGGGTGTGTGTGTTGTTTTTGTGTTTTGTTTTGTTTGTTTGTTTGGGTTTGGTTTTTTTGTTTTGTTTTTTTCCTGAGTGGCTTCCAGAATTCCTTTTTAAAGTTAAACATTATTTAAAATGGGTGAGGAGTGGGGTGACAGTGTGCAGGCCGGGGGACTGGGACAGAAGGGCAGAGCTGTGGTTACACCCAGGAGAGGTAACAGCGGCGGGGGCAGCTTGCGGGGTCCCAGCGCGGAGCAGGGCAGAGGTACGCGGTGCTGGGCCCGCGGCTGGGCTGGCTTAGGGTGAAGCGGTGGGGAAAGGGCTGGATACGGCTCTCAGAGAATCACTGGCGTGCAGTACAGAGTGTGAAGTGAGACGGGTCAGGTTATAGATGCAGCGCGTTAAGGAGAGCTGAGGGCTCCCAGATCCCGCCCTGCTCCCCCCGGGCGCACCCCGATGCGAGGAGCAGCCAGCTGAAGGGTGTGTGTGGGGGGGTCGTTTTGTGTGTTTTTCAAACGCTCTGCGTTAACAAGTGCCTGACCCGAGCCCTCCCGCCCTCCCCCTCAGCCTCCCCGCCTCCCCTGCTCCGCGGAGCCGTGCGGGGGTCCCGGAGCACCTGGCGGGGGTCCCCCCGCCCCGTCCCGCCCCGCTGACCCTGCCTCTCTCCCCGGCTGCAGGTCAAGGTCTGGTTCCAGAACCGACGCACCAAGCAGAAGAAGGACCAGGGCAAGGACTCGGAGCTGCGGTCGGTGGTGTCCGAGACTGCCGCTACCTGCAGCGTCCTGCGGCTGCTGGAGCAGGGCCGGCTGCTCTCCCCGCCGGGGCTGCCGGGCCTCCTCCCGCCCTGCGCCACCGGGGCCCTGGGCTCGGCGTTACGCGGCCCCCCCGGCCTGGCCGCGGGAAGCGGCAGCACGGTTGCGGCAGCGGCGGGACCCACCGGCGGTTCCCCGCACCCACCGGCCGCCAGCAGCGCGGCGGGACCCCCCCCTCCGCCGGCAGCGCTGCAGGGAGCGGCCGCGGCCGGGCACGGGCTGTTCGGGCTGCCGGTGCCTGCGCTGCTGGGATCGGTGGCCGGGCGGCTCTCCTCCACGCCCCTGGCCGTGGCCGGATCGCTGGCGGGAAACTTGCAGGAACTGTCGGCCCGTTACCTGAGCTCGTCCGCCTTCGAGCCCTACTCCCGGACCAACAATAAAGAGAGCGCTGAGAAAAAAGCACTGGACTGACTCCAAGTAACTTCCCCCTATTTATATTTATAGTCTCGATTTGTGGCGGTATTTATGGGACGGGCGGCCCCCGACGGCAACCCCCTCCTCTCCCTCCCTCCCTGCCTCCCTCCCTCGCCGGGGGCCGGGGCGGAGCGGGGGACCCGGTGCCCGCGGGGCGAGGCGAGGCGAGGCAAGGCAGCGGCCCCCGGACTCTCCCTGTCCCATCGGGCCGGGGTCCGCCTGTCCGATAGGGGAGGGGGGTTTGTCTGTCTGTGCGTTTGCTTTGGGACAGGGACGGAGAGGGAAAGCGGCCGGGGTGCGGTTTGGCCGGGCTCTTTCGGGGGACTTTAGCCCAGGCCAGGCGAGGGAGAAGGATTTCGGAGAGAGGAAGACAGAGCTGACAGGTGATGCCCGTTTTTTGTTGTTTTTATTTTCCTCCCCCACTTTGTTCCCCACCCCTGCCCTCCCCGACTCCTGTGACTCCTAAGCACAAAGGTTTGGGGGCTCCTTCTGTGGCCCCCGTTTCACTCTCTTCACTGCACTACAGCCCCCGGTACAGTCCGTGCCGTTTGTCCTTGACACCGGCCAGGAAAACCTCCAGTAACTTTTCTTTTCCACGATAAACGTGGGAAGGGCCGGAACGGTCTGCCTGGAAAATACGCGCACGAAGCGGGGAGACAGAAACCAGTGGCTGCAGAGATTTTCAATAAAACTGTCTCTCCCTTCGGGATAACACAACGCCCCTTTCCCCCCCCTCCCCGCCTTTTTTCTCTTTTTTTTTTTTGGCATTCCCACGGGCAAATCCTGCGGATCTTATCTGTAAAAGCAAATCCGAAAATAAATATCGGAAGTCGCAACTCGATTTGCATTCAGATCTGTTGCGATGGTAATTTTTCTTTTTTTTTTCTGTTTGATTTTTCCAAGTAATTTCGATTTTTAAAAGAAATCTTTAGACTTCCTTCCTCCTAAAATAACCCTCTCGTATATCGCTCACACTTCATTTAAAACGAACGTAAAATATAAAAAACGTATCTTTATTGTTATTTTTGTACTTTAAAATACATCTATGTAACAATCTTTTTTTTTTTTTTTTTCTTCCTTCGTAATACTTACTGCTATTTTTTCCACAAACTTATGTATTTCACATTCTAGTATTCCGGATCGAATATTTCCTGTTCAATTACGGTACTTGAATTTGCCAGAAAAGGGATGCTGTACTTAGAAAAAAAAAAAAAAAAAGAAATCTTTACTTTGGTTTTAAGTTTCTTTTCTTTCTTTAAACTTTAACACATGGCGTTTACAAACTGTATAAATACGTGCCACCAAACTGTAACCAAAAAAAAAAAATTACAAAAAGTGGAATGGTTGCTGTAGTGTATAGAATTAATTATAGACCAGAAGTGGACAGAAGGAGCTGGACAGAAAGAAAATAGTAATTTTATTGTAAATTATTTACGTCTGAAGTTTCTAGGCAACTAGTCGAAAAAAATAATGAATGAATCGAGCGCTGAGCCCTTGCTACTAACTTTTGTTCTGAATGTTTTGGATATTTGGATGTTTTGTATTTATGTGGTGAGAGTGAAATATATTATATCTATATGATGACGGAATTAGCTGTATTTTCGTCTATATATTCATAGCACACAAATTACCTTTATCAAATGCATGCACTGCCCCCTCAAAAAAAAAAATCCTATCCCCTATGTAACTCTGCTGATTTTAATTTTTTATTATTATTATTTTATTAAAAAAAAAAAAAAAGAAGCGGGGGGATGGGAAGTCCATTTCGTGGAGCTGGATCTCTTTCTCCTGGGGCAGTGTAAGGCATTCCCGGTTCCCTCCCCGCTCTGACTGTGCTCCCTGCTCCCACAGGCCCGATTCCCCCACCTGTGGTCGTGGCCGTGGCAGCTCTCCGTGGGGAAGCGGGCTGGGTGCCCGGTCTGCCCGGATGCCACCTCCGGGCTTCGCCGCCCCGAGCCGCTCGCTCCGCGTCTCCTTTCCAGCCCACGGCGGGTGCTGGGCCTGGCAGGCACCTCCATGTGTGCCTATCTACATCTGTCTAGATAAGCAGATAGAAATATACATATAAGCATATATAACTATACATATAAATATATATATAGTGTTGTGTATATATGCTTTTGTGCATAAATATGGATATTTGTCAGTATTTCTAAGCGGCTCTTGCTCCTATGCTGTTTGGCAGCCCAGCCCCGAGCATCCTTTGCTGTTAAAGCTAGTGTGGGGCAGAACCCATATTTTTCAGGACCCCTTTGCAATGCCCTTGCTCCCCCAGGGCCTCAGTGAGGTGTTGAACCACAGGTCCCAAGGCCAAGCCACCCACAGCACAGTGGCACTGCCCACCCAGTGGCTCCCCCTCGGCCACTGGTCCCCTGTGGGGCCTTCGCTGGCCTCTGCCGTGAGCCTGACCCAGCCAGGGCAGAGGCACTACTCAGGATTAAGAGGGAAGGATGTGGTGGTAATAGTGATTTTTAAAATTTTTATTTCTTTATTTATGTTAATGTGTAGAAATGATCTGGGGAAGGGCAACCCAGGTGAAGGAGGGGATTGCAGGTGACATTTGAAGAAGCGATATTGAAGCTGCTGGTCAAGACTGAAAAATTTCAAGGGGAAGGAAAGGGAGGGGAAGGAGTGTTAAAAAGAAAAGAGCCGAGTGTGGCAAAACAGCTCTGCCAGGGAGACCCCGGGGGAAAGGGGAGTTTTTTGGTTTCTGCTTTGCTTGCATGGATTGCACAGCATCGCTCACGGCTCTGGACAAAGAGAGGAGCCCTGGCCTGGGCTGCCTTTGCCAAGAAGACAGTCTCCACTGCTCAAACCTTCCTCGGACTCTCCTGCCCTGTGTGGGGCTGTCCTGTGTGATGAATTTGCCCTGTCCCACAGGGACCTCCCTGCTGTTGAGATGGGGCCACTTCATTGCCCAAACCTGCTGCTGCACCATGACCCACGGGGAACACCAGCACCAATGTGTCCTGCCAGAGCTGTCTCAGGTGCCTTCATGTAAAAAGAGGATTTCTCTGCCATTCTATTTTTTTAACCAGAGACAGTAGAGGGGTTCCTGGCCCCCCTGCAGTCTCAGGGCTGGAGCCATGGTCAGTGTGAGATCTTGGCTCCTCATCTAAGGCAATTTAAGCCAGCATCAACCTAAATTGCCCACACTAAAGCAGAAATCCCTATTTCACAGCATTTCAGACCTCCTCAGTATACATGTGAAGAGGTAGATATTTTTATTCTTATTGTTATTATTAATGATTTCTGAATATTTCCAAATAAGGGTGTGCCCTGAGGTGGGAAGGGCTCTTGTCTGAGCATTCAAGTAAAATAAATACTTCGAGACTTTATTATTTTTTTTTTCCTGTCTCCTTCAAATTCCACCTGTCGCACAGCTGTACCAGAGGCTGCTTCTGGGCTGGGGTCAGAGCAAAAGCCGAAGGCTCTCCACTCCCATGCAGGGTTATCACAGCCCTGTTTCCATCTCTGCTTGCAACCCAGGTCAAAACCTTGGACCCCAACAGGGAGGGAGGCAATTTGTTATTTCCTTTGAAAGTCCCATCATCTCAAATACCTGGAGTTCCTGGGTGCCTAAACCCCCTCCTTTTTACAGGAAAACAAAACAAAACATGTTCATCTGATTTCTGTAAAAGGAGGAGGGAATATCACCTGTAGCCGTGTCGTTGCATAGGACAAGTTAAAAATCATGCATGTGCACATCCATATTCATCCACATTCAGTGAGCCTGAATGAAAAATTGCTTATAAATAATAGTCCTGTTTATTTTTTTTTTTTTTCCTCAACTACACCAAAATTGTTCTGTGTGCTACCCAGATATACTGCTTGCTTGTTTTCATTGAAATGCTGAATTTTATTCTACTGGAGCAAGGAACACAAACCACCTTCCTGAAGCTATTTGCTGCCAAAAGGTTTTGTTGCGTTTCATTATTTGTGCCCATTACTGCGGCATCTGAGCTGAGTTTGAGGAATATTTGGCTTAGGCAGAGGGAGCATGTGTGAGTGTGAGGGGGGGAATATTTAGTAGGAAAGCAAATAAAATATACAACTATCTCTGGCATGATTTTTTGAAGGAAATTATGAAAGTCTTTCTGTGGCAGGCAGACTTCCTTAAACTTTTCTTTAGCAGTGGCTACACGTAGGACTTAGGGTGAGCAAGCAATGACAAAGACTGAGGGCAGCGTGGGTTATTTCAGTTTGTTCAGCTGAACCCAAGGAATATTTTCACAGGTACAGGGGCAGCGCGTCTGGTCCTGCAGCTCTCAGGAAGGCAAAACTCCCAGGATCAGCTCCAGAGCACGCAGGGTGAACACAAAACATCGTTAGCCAGGTCGGTGTAAGGAAAAGAGGAATTAGTCTATTTAGAGGATTTTTTCAAAAGCATTTGCCCACCCACTTAACATAGGCTCTGCTTTATTTGCTGCTCCTCCACATCCCTCATGCCAGGGATTAGTGCAGCCTCTGACCACTTTGTCTCCATTTGCAACCCGGTCATCAGCCCACGATACGTGACCTTGTGACATGTAAAAAACCACACAAGGTCCCTGATTAACTTCGGAGTATTTTATTTCTTTAGAGAAAAGAAAAACACTTCAAAAGAATAACTCTTGAACAGAATCAAGTCACAGTCACGGGCAAGTGTTTAACAAAATTACCAGGGAAGCTGAAGTGAAATCCATCGGTGTGATGCCGTCTATGTAGCAGCCGGAATACAAAGGGTGACCCCGGACCAGAGCCATGGTCCAGAGCACTGGCTGGCAGAAGCTGACGTTAAATGGTTCTGACTCAGATGTGAGAACTATCTGATAAGCAGTTTACTCCTCACCTTGCTGCATCTAATAATTGCTGAGAAACTTAAGTGCAGTGTTTATTATCTTTATGTAATTGTTACTGTTAACGCTATTCTTCCTATCTGTGTCAGCAACTAATTCTAATTCAAATGTTGTCTTCAACATTTCTAGTGGAGTGAGCTCAATCATATGCAGGAAAAAAACCTATTTCATTTTGCATATTAATTTTCTACTTTTATTAACATGAATAGTCCCGAGTTCTGACATCAGAAGCAGCAGAGCAGACGTTCCCAAGCTACCTTCTGCAACCACGTCCTTTTTAATTCTCTTTTACACGTTACCTCTTCTTCGTCTCCTTCCTACATGAACAATCAAAATCCTTTCAACTTCTTTTCATACACAGTTCTTGCAAACTGCACTTAATATAACTGTTTGCCAAGAGGTGCTGCCTTTTCTTTCTTATTCTCCCTGTGAAAAAAACAAAGTAATACATTCCCAGAGCCTCTTTCCCTTCAGCTATCTGCAGCCCATTCTTCTGCTTGATCCCCCTGCTGTGAGCAACGATGAAAACATCGCACCAGTAAGGATTCGCCCAGAATGCAAACCTGTACCTGACACGTGGTCTTATGGCCAAGGCAAGAAGGTTGGATCACAAGCCTCATCTCCTGAGTTTGCACGGCCTGGGTGAATGAAACTTGTTTTCTGTCGTTCAGCTGAAGCAGCCAGCCAAGGAACCAGGTGTAGCAGAGGACAAATAAAACAGCCCAATCCACACAAGGCTGGTCCACAAAGTTTGTCACAGAACAGGGGACATGTACCCAGTAGAAACCTCTTCTTACAACCCAGCAGCACATCACCAAGGTGCATGACAAACAGACTGTGAGACTGATGGCAAACCAAAGGCATACTGATTTTTCAATTATGTCTCAAAAAGAAAAGAAAATGAATGCCAATGCAAATTGGAATTGTTTCTAAGGTGGGTCTCCCTTACATGTTCAGTGATTCTCTTTCTATTAGCCTGGCTGCACAGGGATCAATCCAGAGATAATTTTACAAGGGAAACCTCATGGAGTTCTTGTCCTTTTTAATTCCCTTACACAATTTTGTTTGTCTTGCTTTAGCACACAGAAAAGATAAGGGGTTAGAAAGAAACTTGTGCTGGCAAGCACCAAGTTGGCAAGTCAGGAGCTGTGGCTTCAGGGATTCAGACTGAACATTGGGGAAGAAGCCAGCCAGAGCATGGAGAGATACGAGAAGGGTTACTGAGACCACACCTGGGAAAAACTTGAATATAATCACATGAAATGTCAAATGAAAAAGGTCCTCACCCTGGCTACAGAAATTCTGGCAGAGACAGAAGCAAGTGAAAGACAAAATCATGTGTCTGCAGAAGAGTAGAAGGATGCCCTCATGGCTTAGTCCCTACCTTGAAATTAAGAACAGAAGACCAGATCTTGTTCCTACCAGAATTTCTGTCTAATCCTAAGAGCATTGTTAGTCATTGGTCAGTGAGGTTCTTGCTGTTCTTCCTCTGAAATGGGAATACTGATACTCATCTAAACCTATGTAGAAGGAGCTATCAGTTTATATTCTCACTTCTATGAAGGTGAGGCAAAATTATGACCAAAATTTTAACAGGCACCATAGTCAACTCCAATTCACTGTTTGTAGTCATTCCCTCTCATTAGCCCTGCTCTTTCTTCCTTTCCCTCTTTTCCTGCCTGGTCTCTTTTAAATTAAACCTCTAAAGTGTGCCTACCACTAGATGGTCATAATCTCTTTGAGGCTTCTAAACAACTTCATAAACCAAATCCTACATGGAAATGAGAAGTAGGCAGGAGAATAAAGTGTCCGTTGCCATAAAGAGCCAAGGAGGGATCAATAGGCAATCCAAGGCATCCTGAGTGCATGTTCCAAGATAATCTCCACACTTCTCTGCATTGCGAACACCCTCAAGATCAGCTGATTACCGAGATCAACTAGTAACTAAGAAGCCATTTCATCAGGTGTTGAGGGGGACTTTAATTGTGCTCAGGCTCTAAATGGGAAACTTTATACCATGGCCACAGCTGTTAAAACAACAGAGACTTATGGAAACAGTCTTGGATTACTGGCCCCATGGAGTGAAACATTTTTATTGAAAGGGATTATGCTTATTATTTCTTAGTGCATTATGTCTCCTTAGATATTTTTACTGTCATTATTATTATTTATCAAGAGAACTGATATTTATTCCAACTTAAATGTGTTGACATGCATATTTAATACTTTATTCCATGGCATAGTTCTAAGGAGTTCGTAGGGAAAATAGTGTGAAATACATTACTTTGTTGTCTTTTATTAAGATCCTAAGAAACTTGGTGAGTTTGCTTCTCTTCCACTTGCCAATTCTCCTATTGCCTTTACTTGATGAAATCAAATCCCTTGTCACGTAGTTTAAATGGTGTTTTGTGAGAAGATGATCTCCATAGATGATGCTGATACTTACTGCCTTCAGTCTTAGTATAGGCCAGAATATAGGCCATGTGTGTTCAGAATAACTTTTCTTTTTCATTAGAAGAGCCAAATGAGGAAAAATCCAGAGGAACTGATTTAAACTTTTAAGCATGGAATTTATCAATCGCAAAGAGCAAGTGTCAGTCATATACACTGTATTTCCAGTTCATATATTAGTCTGTATTTCATTTCCAATTTGAGATCCTGAAGTTTCTATTCAGGACTGTGGTGCTTTGACTTAATGGCAAAGCTCCTCTGGGGAAATGTCTTGTACTGTATGCACAGACTTTCACAGAAGCAAGGTCTATGATGTATACATAAGAGAAGAAATGGCCATCTAATCAGGCAGTAGAAACTTTTCTATGGCATATCTTGAATTTCTGAGAAGCATGTATGTTCAATGCTGAGAACAAATACATGAAAGTTATTTGAGGAGACTGGATTAATGGGGAAAAGATGAAACTCAGTGAATATAGTATTTACTATGTACCTGCTGCAAAGAACAAGTAAAGAAGATGCCCAAATCCTGCTGCTCATGTCTCTAGAAATCTCTTCCTATGAGTGGGAGTTTTGAGGATGTATTTACATTCTGTGGCCTCTGGGAAATGGTGAGTACTGTTTCTGTGATGTGATGGTGTTACTGTCTCAACAGTTCTTCATGAGTCAAACCTCACATCCATCTGGATATAATTTGTACAGAATCACACAGAATTGCCTGGATTGGAAAAGACCTTTCAGATCATCGAGTCCAATCATTAACCCAACACTGACAAATCCCTGACTAAACCATGTCCCTAAGCACTATGTCTACATGACTCTTCAATTCCTCCAGGGAGAAGATCGTGTCTACACGACTCCACCACTGCCCTGGGCAACCCCTTCCAATGCCGGAGAATCCTTTCAGGAAATAAATTCTTCCTCACATCCAATCTCAACTGCCCTTGGCGCAACTTGAGGCCATTTCCTCTCATCCTGTCACTTGTTACTTGGGAGAGGAGACCAACCCCCACCTCTACACACCCTCCTTTCAGGTAGTTGTAGAGAGCAAGAAGGTCTCTCCTCAGCCTCCTTTTCTCCAGGCTCAACAACCCCAGTTCCCTCAGCTGGTCCTCACAAGACTTGTGTTCTAGACCTTTCACCAGCTTAATTGTCCTCTCTGGACACACTCCAGCACCTCCATGTACTTCTTGCAGTGAGGGGCCCAAAACTGAACACAGGACTTGAGATGCAGACTAATCAGTATGAAACTTAAGGTTTGAGCTTTATCTTCATCTTTTTATCTATAGCTGAGACAAATTTTCGAATGTTCTAGCTAAATTTCTCTATGTTATTGTTGAACAGTCACCCACATGGATCTAAGTGGAAAGACACAAGACAACCAGCTCAGCCAATGAGACCTTGAGGCATAACAATTTCAGACAAAGAGTGCCCTGAGCACCGGTGATGCTACAAAACCAAATTAATAGCAATAAGGTTACAAGGACACCTTTATGTTTAACTGCTAATATTCAGAGAGAAACCTGTTCCCAATGCAAGCCCTGTCACGCTGGGTGGGCTTCTGTGGGACTTTACATTGTCTTTCTCCACAGTGTGCCTGATGAAGGTGGAGTCTTTTCTTTAGCCATGGCCGAGAGTTGACAAGATGTTCAACAGGAGCACCACTGGCACACACCCTCCCATTTTCTCACAGGGAGGAACCACTGGCACAGGGTGTGATGGAGATGAGCTGGGAAGGGAAGGGAAGGGAAGGGAAGGGAAGGGAAGGGAAGGGAAGGGAAGGGAAGGGAAGGGAAGGGAAGGGAAGGGAAGGGAAGGGAAGGGAAGGGAAGGGAAGGGAAGGGAAGGGAAGGGAAGGGAAGGGAAGGGAAGGGAAGGGAAAGTCTCTGGAGCCTGGGAAGGCTGGGGCCGCTCAGCACCGCGGACAGCGGCGGCCCCACGTTCCCGCGGGCTGGGGGCTCAGGCGGGCGCCCAGTGTGGCCCCTCCGTGGGGCGGCACCGGCCCGTGGCCGAGGGGACCCCCGGGGTGCTCGGAGCAGGAAAAAGAATCTGAGGCTTCATCCCTGGGCTGTGGGAGCCGTCCCAACCTGCCATTGCTCTGCGCTTCCCACGTTTGCAGAGCGGGGTCCGACAGAAGCGTGCTTACATCGTGCAGGAATCGACATTGGCTGATAAAGGAACTCTGTAGAAATTGTTTGAACACGTCCCAAAGCATTTCTTTACTGGCAAAATAGCTCTTGATACAACCAGAGTCAGAGACCAGGGACAAGATACCGTGTCATGAATCTCTTTAATCAGGGAAGAGAATTTAGTGACGACAAAATTACTTCAACCGGAAGACTCTGTTGCTACAAGACTCTTCTGTTACCATGCTACACATCTTCATCAGGCAGGTTAGTCAGCTTAATTCAACCCTACTACTTGAACCATATTAGCATGTTTCCAGACAATCCAAATGTACATGAAACAGAATTTTGTCATATCACAGTCAACAGGAGCAAGCTCAACTCCTTGACATCACTTAAAAGAGACTGCTAAGACCTATAGGTGATCAAAATCCTTAATTAGAAGTATTGGCTGGTCTTTCCAGATCTACAGTTGGGTGACTGGGAAATTGTACTAGAAAGTATCACATTATAACAGATTCAGTGGGGCCAGAACATGTGGACATGACTGGTAGACAGAGAGCTTCAGTTCAAGCACTTGGTCCATTTGCTTCCCCTTTCTGTTCTGCTCCCACTCTTATTTAGTTTATACTGTAAGATTTGCAGGTAGAAACTCTCTCCTGCTATGCGTTTGCATAATTAGGGCAGTCAGTAAGCATTGCTTTAATAAGAATAACAATAATAAACAGCTTTTCAATCCTTGAGGATTTAGTAAATGCTGAAAACTCTACAGCCAGACATTCAAGCCCTTTAATGAAATGTAATGCTAGTTTATATTAAAACCAAGATAAATGATAATTTTCTACCTGTTCATTTGGTTTCACAGCCTAGAGAGCAGATACACCCCTTTCTAGATGGATGTGGCTACACCACCACTATAAAATACCCTTGCTGACTCCCATGGAAGTACATAACTACATATTCATCTGTTTGATAGCTTCCAATAAGTTTCATATCTGGCTCTATTTTTACATGTGTATGCTTCTGTTAAGAAGAATCCTTGAAACAGAATGCACTCCATAGCTTCTCCAAAGATGATTTTGCAATGTTCACTTGTACTGTCCAAAACAGGGAGAATCCAACAGCAGAGTAATCCGGGGCAGACATTTCAATAACAAGAAAGGAACAAATGCATAAAGTGACCTCTCTCCTGAAAGCTGTATTAGCACAGAGGGGTCTTTGAGGAAGTATTGCTGCCTAATTACGAGGCTTCCTAAAGTGGAAGATGGGAAATACTGTCTCTTCCAAACCAGGGTCCTGAGACGCCTCTTGTGCAGTAAACTGTTGGAAAAGTAGAGTCTTTTTTTTACCTTGGTTGCTCCAAACTTTATTGCTTAAGATTTAAAGGCAGAGAGTAAACAAAACCTTCAGCTAGAATTGTCTTGACATTTTCATTATGAACTATTAGATGTCCCATTGTAAATTCTTGATGTGTAAAGATCAAGAGGCCACAAGTACCAGAAGAAAGAGAAAACAAAATTCAATTTATGGAAAATAGAACTCTTACATATGATCTGCTTCCAGTCTATCAGCTTCAGATTAACAGGGCAAGGGCATTCTGTACTTGCGGGGTACGATTTGGCAGGTGGTGGTAAACAGCACAGTATGGGGATTACCCAACCGTGTATTGGTTAATATTGAGTCTATAAACTCCTGTCAGCCTCATCTGGGATACCAACCCAATGAGTTACTCACCTTTTAATACATCGTGCAACAATGCTAGTAAGCAAAATTTATAGTCTTGATTTATGTCAGAATTAATCTGCTGGTGAACTCCTAGAGTAGCTTTCTAGAAGTGGCGAGTTCTGCACCACAGAACGGTGTAGGACTTGAATTCAGGTCTTCCCACAGATGGAACTGTGTATTAAGTATGGACCAATTTTCCTCTGTATTCAGGATTATTTCAGGGCCAGAACTCAACAGGATTCAGTTGAGAGTGTTGTGCTTTAGTTCACATATGAAAAATAATTTTAAAAGACACAGAAGAAACTTTGCTTCTGGAGCGAAGAATTCTATAACAGACAAATTAAAGGTCAGCAGAAACATTGGATGGTGTCTAAACCAGAATGCTCACTAGACAATCACTAGTAAATATAACACTGTCTGGTCTATGTTGCTATGTAATAAATATTCCACTCCATGGATATCTGTGTACAGCACGCTTCGAGAGAGGGAAGGAGGGCATAGCACAGGCAGCATCCTTTTTTCATGGCTTATCCTGCAAACAAACATATTAAAAAAGCCAACAGTAGTATTTTTTTTAAAACTATGTAGAAAGAAGAGACAGCCTTAACTGGAAGGAAATAATTTACCAGCCTTATATGGCCATTTTTTACAGCCATTTTTCATAAGGAGAGTAGAATTCTATAGAGAGTTTTGGAAATGTTTCAGTGGAGAACTTCTAGCCTCTATCATAGAGATGCATTGGAGAAAGCTGAAGGGAAAATAAGATTACAAAGCCTTTGAGTACAAATTACCATTTAGCTAGTACTTAATACTGGAGCATGATCCCACAGCCCTGTGTACCACAAATTCTTGCTGACTGTGTTTGGCAGCGTAAGGCCTTTGGGGTCAGGGTGCTCAGTTTCCAATTTTGCCCTTTCGGTCTCAGAAGGAAGGAAGCATTTCAAACCTTGAGCTTCAAAAAGAATTCAAGAAATGCACAAGAGAGCCAACTTTTAAATGAACTGGAAAGATTTTATGAGGACATAAGATCAACAAGTGACCAGGACTCCAACTGTGAAAGAAAATGTGAGAAACAGGCACCCCTTCTACTGTGAAATTGGTCTAATTCTTGGGGCCTTTAGAGTGGCAGTATCAAACAACTGGCCAATATCCTGTACACTTTCTGCCATCCACATGGCATCAACTCCATTACCACATTCTGTGAAGCAGTCAAATTTGCCATAGGTTTGCTTAACCCCTCATTTGAAAGTGGAGATGGAAATTTTTTTCCCTTCACTGAGGGCTGAATGTGCCATTCCTAATGCACCTGGGAAGCCAATCTTAGCATGCACCTCAGTGCTCCACACAAACAGCTCTGCAGAAAATGCTCAGACAGCCAGGAGCCACATGAAGTGACGTTGCAGATGTACCTGATCTTAAAGAGGGTTTATAAGAAAGATGGCAACAGACTTTTTAACAGGACCTGTAGTGACAGGACAAGGGGTAATGGTTTTAAACTGGAAGAGGGAAGATTTAGACTAGATGTAAGTAAGAATTTTTTTATGATGAAGGTGGTGAAACACTGGCAGAGGTTTCCCAGAGAGGTGGTAGAAGCCCCATCCCTGGAAACATTTAAGGTCAGGTTGGACGGGGCTCTGAGCAACCTGATTCGGTTGAAGATGTCCCTGCTCACTGCAGTGGGGGTGAAGTAGATGACCTTTAAAGGTCCTTTCCAACCCAAAGCATTCTATGATTCTATGTGGTTTGGGCAGTGGGTGCATTGGTGGGCAGGTGATGAGTAAAACCTCAGACTACAGCTGTATCTTGAAAGAAGCACCTACATCTACTAAGGTCCCAGCAAGCTAATTATAAGTTGCTGATCCTCAGGGGTCCCAAAAGGGGTGAAGGCTGGCACACTGCTTTATATATTTAGATAACAGATGTATTTGCTGGGTTTCATTTACAACATCTGATAATGCCTTTTTGTAGTTTAGGAAGATTTCTAGGTATAATTAAAGAAACAAACTAGAATGTTAGTAAACCCAGACATGAACTATGCTTCACAGATCTATCGTGCCTTGTGATAGTTTCACTGGGATAGCCCTTAGCTAGCAGCCAACACAGTCATTCACCCACTGTCCCTCCACCCCTAGGAGATAGAGGAGAGGATTGGGGGGCAAGGGCAAGGAGACTCATAGGTTGAGATAAGAACAATTTCATAATAGAAATAAAAGAAAACTTAAAATAATACTAATATTAAAATAGTAGTGATAATGAGAACAGTAACAAAATATACAAATGAGTGATACCCAGTGCAACTGCTCACCACCCACCGACCAAGCCCAGATCTTTCCCAGATAACGATCCCGGAGGAGCGACAATCCCGAACCAAAACAGCAATCCCGGGAGAGCGAGAGCCCGAGCGAGAGCCAGAGAGAGTGAGAGAGGAAGAGCCCCTCATGAATATCCTGCCCATGGGGGACAGGAGATGGAATATCCCATTGGCAGAGCCAAATGCCAGTTTAGCTGATTAATTTAAATATTCTTCACCCCCTTAGATCTTGTGCCTGTAGACTGACAGAACACAAAGTCCTTCACTTCCAGCGACAAAAATGCAAATACTGGGATGTTCTCGGTGTCTCCCACAACAAGCCCCAGGCTGAAACCAAAACACAGAACTATTGCAGTTACTAAAAAGTAACCCAGCTCTGTCCCAGCTAAAAACCAGGACATGCCTTTTCATCTTGCCCTACTTCGCACCGTCCCCCGGAGAAAGAGCACTCACTGGGTCTGGTTGCTGGCTCTGCCAGCCCTCTCATTCTGTGCTTGTGTTGTTAAGACTTCAAACAAATCTGCTACTGCAGGATACCTTGATAGCAAAAACTGCTGTATATAGAATAACTCTTCCTTGTCCCTGAGAAGCAAATCTTTCTAGTCCAGCTGCCTTCACTGTTCTGTTGACAGCACTGAAGGGGAGCATTTTGAGGCGAGTGTATGTGTGCTTGTGCAAGTGACTGTGTCTCTCTCTGGTGGGCAAGCCAGGTAAAACTGCTTCCCAATAAATGTGCAAACACAGAGATACAGAACCGTGGGATTCCTTAAACCACTGATCGGATGCCCTTAACAACACTAATTCCTATCAGATCCCAGCTCACAAAGCAATATTGATCATCTTTCTAAAGGGAGGAATCTCCATGACTATATTGTTGAAGAAAGGAGGAACATTTTGTCGAGAAGCTGTATTCCAAGTAAAATAACCCTCCAAGGAGCATTCACTTTCCAATCAGTAATGCACAAGTATAGCTAACTCACAAAACAGCAGCTAGTTATATACGCAGGTTTCAATGAGGCTTTTAGGAGAAACAATGGTGCTGTTTTTAAGGGTGGTTGCCCTGTTGAAGTGCATTTCTCTGAATAGATACAATGCTGTAGTGCTGAATGGATTCAATGGTGCTGTCTCAAACATGGCCAGGAGTGTCTAGAAGTGGGTGGAGGTAGAAAGAGCTGGTGGGACCCTTCTTATGGTTGACTCAGGCTGCCGCCTCAAATCCTTTCTTTGCTCTGGCTGGGACCAAGGTTTCCTTCCCCTTTCCCCCTGTGACAAGCTTCCTTCTCTGCCTGAATACTCCCTGTCTGGAAATAATAGAATGACATTTTTAAAAATATGGGCTTAAAAAATTCCAGCATAACTTTATCTGAACGAGACGTCTGGGTAACAGAAGACTCTCCTAAGGGAAGTGAGTATTATCTTGGCACCTTGACTATTTGAAATGGGGAAGAAAAAATACATACACAGATAGAATATAATGTAGGAATCAATCCTGCCTTGGCCTCTGTAAGGAAAACAAGTGACCTTAATGATCTATTCTCTCTCTAGAGCACTCACACAGAAAGCCGTGCTTGTTCTAATTCAGCTGTGTGCCCAGCACATAACACAATGGACCTCACTCCTCGGGAAGCTCTAAGTGCCACTGCAATACAAATAAACAAGTTCTGCACAAGATGGTGAGGGCACCAGCAGCCTACAAAAAGCAGTTCTTGGGGCCACACGAAGACTTTGAGTGGGGGGTTGTGCAGCAGGAGCATTTACTTAAGGAAATTCACTTCTCTTATAGAAGAATACACTTCAGTTCAAAATGTATGCCTTCTTTTTGCCTTTATAAATTTCACATGCACACTCCTATATATGTCAAAATAGAAACACAATGACTGCAAGCTTATGGGTGACACCACTGAACAATGCCATAAAATACAAGACATGAGACAGAAACATATAAATAGCTGCAGGCCATGATCTGCTCTCACTGTTTATGTGCAGCTCTATTAATACTAATAGGAGTTAAGTGTGCAGAGTAAAGTGACAGCTATCACCCCTCAGCTCTGCCAGCAGTTCTTAAGTACTGCTGTGGTCCAGCCAGCACTTCTCCCTGCTACATCGAGCTACCTCAATCACAATGCAAATGCTACCACTGGCCCCCAGGAAACAGCACGCTCCATCTGCTCTGACCTTACACAGGGTGGTCTTGAGGTTCCTGCCTCCAGTCTTGCTATGACCTGCTGTAACATGAAAGCATTAATATTAATATTAATATGAACATGAACATTAATATTAGCATTAATATGTAGTATAATCTTGGTGTGCTCGTGCCTTTTTCAGGTTAGTGATTCTTTGGAACAACTTTGAAATTGAAAACGATGCTAAAAATTGGATTTGGGTGTCCTAGAAAATGGCTTTAAAATTTTTTGGCTAAGAAAGCTACAGACAATATATGGCATAGGACTACCACCACAGTAGTCCTATATCCCACTCATCTCATGGTGTTGGGATGTTTGCAGAGGGGATTGTGTTTTTTTTTCTTTATTGTGACATTGTCCATTACTCCTCTAGGTTCTGAGAAGGGAATTACAAACCCTACAGGAACAGCCTTGAGATAGTTTTCCCTTCAGGCAGCAAAGGAACTCACTAGTGATCCACTGAAAGTCCTGTGAAACAAACAGCACAGACTGTTGGAGGAACCACCTTCTTTCTCATTGTAGCTTTATCATGGAATCATAGAATTGTTTGGGTTGGAAGGGACCTTAAAGACCATTTAGTTCCCTGCCATGAGCAGGGACACCTTCCACTACACCAGGTTGCTCAAAGCCTCATCCTACCTGGCCTTGAACACTTCCAGGGAGGAGCAGCCACAGCTTCTCTGGACAACCTGGGCAAGTGTCTTAACATCCTCACAGGAAGGAATTTATTTCTAGTATCTCATCTAAACCTCCCCTCTTCCAGTTTAAAGCCATTTTCCCTTGATTTATCACTCCCTGCCCTTGTAAAAAGTCCCTCCCCAGCTTCCTGTAGCCCCTTCAGGTACTGGAAGGCTGCTATAAGATCTCCTTGGAGCCTTCTATTCTCCAGGATGAGCAGCCCCAACTCTCTCAGCCTGTCCTCATAGGAGAGGTGCTCCAGGCCTTGGATCATCCTTATGGCTCCCTCTGGACTTGTTCCAGTAGGTCCATGTCCCTCCCATGTTGAGGGCTCCAGAAATGGACCCAGTTCTGAAGATGGGGTCTCACGAGAGCAGAGTAGAGGGGAAGAATCCCCTCCCTCAACCTGCTGTCCATGCTGCTCTGGATGCAGCCCAGGACACGGTTATTGGCCTCTGGGCTGAGCGCACATTGCCAGCTCATGTTGAACCAGTCACCCCCAAGTCCTTCTCCTCAGGGATGCTCTCGATCCAGTCAGTGTCTTGCCCTTCCTCTTTGATGGATGGAAGTGATGTCTGGAGCTGCCCCGGGCACTCCACAGTGGGTACCTCTGTGCCAGCTGGGGCCTGAGGTGCACAGCAGAACGTCACTGTGCTGCAGGATTGGGTTAGGGTCTACCTGCTGCAGGTGCTGGGCTGTCTCTTCAAGTCTGGGAGGGACCTGCTGGATACTTCCAGTGGTGGCTGGCTAGGGTAGACACTTTCTTCAGCAGTATTATGTGACCTTCCCAAAGAATTCCCTGGTCTGTGCTTGGAATGGCTTTATAGGTGTGGGGAGTGCGAGGGACCCTGACTCAGTTAGAAAAAGCTGCTGGATAGTTCTCAGGGTGTGTCACTCTCTTAGCTAACTTTGAAAAGCCAGGATGCTCAATTATTCCTGGTGGCACAGAGATGTTCAGCTAACCTTTCCTCCTAGCTACTTCTCTGCTCTTAGTCCACATTTGCCAAGTGATTTTCCAATGTGTGTTGAAATACATTTTTAAATACAACTCACCTAAACTCCAGTCTGGCCTCCACTGTTGGCAGGAGCAAGTTTCTATCAACTTCAAGTGCATTGAATCAGGCTATCAGGAAGAAGTTACCACGTGAACTCCCTGAAACATTTATTTCTCCTAAGGTTTAAACACATACATGCATGTCCAGTCACAGGTAGAAGAAATGTCCTTTACTCTGTTTGCTCTGCCTTAGAACAGATCACGTTTGGATATTCCACACACTTAGGTATCCTAGTTCTGCTGCAACTAGCAATGTAAATACACAGCTGATGTATGGGATGGAGGTTGCCCTGCTGCTCCCTTGCTGGTGGCATCCCCTACGAGCTCCAGCTCAGCTCCACACCATCACAGTCCTCGCAATCTTACAGAGCCCAGATTTCCACGCAAAAGCAAACAGGCATTCCTGTGGGCTTGGGATGATACAGACAAGGACAGATCCCAGGCACCTCAAAGGAGGGAGATGTTAACACAAGGCAGTTGCTGCAAAATGAAAACTGCAGCCACGCCTGCAAAGTAGATTTGCTTCTAATCCACAATTTAAAGGGAGTGATTTCTCCCTCTGCCCCTACTGTGATGCCCACTGCGCAGGCTGGGTACTTAGGCTTGGCTCTAGAAGCAGAGCTTGAAGCTTACTGTGCCTTTTGAAAGAAAATATCAGAGGGCCTGTTATATCTCTTTATTAATAGGTTTTGACTAATCCTCTATTCATTGATGTCCATTATGAGATTATATGGCTAAAATTAAGTTAGTACATACAGTATGTCTACAATGAATTCGATAATTGTGTGTTTCTAAAGGAAAAAAATGGTTCAATAATTATGGCTGAGACCAGCAACTGGCATCACAGTCTTTGTTGACTGAGGAATATTGCTAAAGTGGGGCAGCTTTTCTTTGCCTGTACAAGTTAAACCCCCAAACTGAGGTGGTTCTGCTCTCTTGGAAGAAATGTTAAGAAGTGTTAGTAGTGTGCACAGGGCACAAACGTATTTTGAGGAGGAATCAAAAGCCCCAAGCTGGCAACAGTGAGAAGTCTGGTGGCAGGAGCTATTCTCAGAGGAGAAGAGATTTATTAGCAGTTGCATTCATGGTTTATTTCTATCAATAGCATTTGTGCTATGGGAAAATATGTCACATGGTCCAAATCCTTTTTTTTTAAATTAACTGTATAAGTGAGAAATTAAATAGCTATGTTTCTTCTTTTTGCACAACTCAAGTAATTTTGTGTATTTTTAAGAGGCCTTTTAAGTGTGTATATTTGCTGTAGAGTGTGGCTTTATCTCATAGCTTCACAGGGAAGTTTCTGCAGAACTTAGCTGTAAGATGAGGCAACTCCTTGACAAAATTAAACATAAAAGGGAGATGTAATTAATTACTCAGACCCAAAACCCAAGGTACAGAAGTCTCAGTAACCCAGGCGTGAAGCACTGCAGATGCTGCTGGGCTCTTGGTCCCTCACTCCTGTTTGAGGGTGTTGTACCTGTGAAGAGTCCCATGGAGTGCAGTCCAAAGGATCCCCATGTTCCTCACAGTCTTGCCATCCTTCAGCTTTAGGTCAGAAAATTATTTATAGCAGATAGTGTCATCAACAGGATGAGACTTGCAAAGAGTAAATAGCACTACAGAAATTAATTCCTCAGTATCTTAACTGTCATTCATGAGTAACACCAGGCATATTGAACATTACATCCTATCTGGGAGCCCTTGTAGCTTAGAGGTGGATTTGTGGCTACAACGCTGGACCTGGACATCAGGTAATTTAGGTATTAATTCAAGCTCTACAGCTGTCTGACAGTGTAACAACAGTTAAGATCCTCTATCTCCTTAGAGCTACTCTGTGAGCATCACCTAGTCATTAGCCCATTCCTTCTCACAGACAGGCTTTTCCATAGGTGGGTCCTTGTAGCAGCGCAATCTTGTCTAGTTATATATGAGGACAGGCTGAGACAGTTGGGGCTGTTCAGCCTGGAGAAGAGAAGGCTCCAGGGAGACCTTCTAACAGCCTTCAAGTACCTGAAGGGGCTACAGGAAGGCTGGGGAGGGACTTTTTAGAAGGGCAGGGAGTGACAGAACAAGGGGTGATGGCTTTAAACTGGAAGAGGGAAGATTTAGATGAGATATGAGGAAGAAATTCTTCACTGTGAGGGTGGTCGGACACTGGCCCAGCTTGCCCAGAGAAGCTGTGGATGCTCCTCCCTGGAAGTGTTCAAGGCCAGGTTGGATGAGGCTTTGAGCAACCTGGTCTAGTGGAAGGTGTCTCTGCTGATGGCAGGGGGGTTGGGACTGGATGATCTTTAAGGTACCTTCCCACCTATACCATACTATGATTCTATGTATATATATATATGTGTGTGTATATATATATAACCTCTTTGAAATGAGGATCACAAATCTGACAAGGATCTACAATGTTTGTGCCCAGAAGTTGCATGTACACTCACCAACAAAGACAACCTGTTCCTGGGAGATTTCCTGGATCTGAAAAACTTTGAAAGGATTACATCATTTCTGAACCAAAGTGTCAATGCCAATATTTATTGTTTTTTGAGGAGAGGAGGTTGGTTAGCTGCTTTTTATGAGAAAATATATCCATACGATGCTGAAATAGTTAAAGCACTGCTTTCTATGTTCTATCCAAGGCCTATGACCAGGCTTGGATGATACTGAAGTCTCTAGGCTTAAGACATGAAAAGAAGAAAATAGCATATCTAGTATATTCTTCCTACCTGACCACTACATATGTAGATAAAATCTGGCTACAAGTGCTCGTATGAAGAGCTTCCAGGAGTGGCAGAAGTTCAGCATAAAAAAAAGCAGCTAAGTACAAAGGGGAAGTTAATCTTTCCAAGAAAAGTCAATACATTATGCTTCAGCTGGCTGCATACTGTGCTGAGCAGGCAAATTGTCAGAGTTTTACAGGACACTAGTTTCTAAATAAAATAGCTTTTTGGTTTTAAAATCTCTCCCCCGTTTTTACCAGTTTTCTGAAGTTATACCCCATCCTCTCTCAGCCAGCTGGTCCCTCTCTCCCCACCTTTGCTTATTACAAAATGAATTGCCTCTTCAGAGGCTGGCTTACCAAAATGCAGGGTCACATCTGCAGTCCTTACCAAAGCAAAACTCATACTGACTTAATCAGACTTTTATAGAAATAAGAAGTGCAGAACCTGGCCTACCCTCACAGCCAGAGTGATGTGTCTGTTTAAAAGGGGAATCGTGGACGGAGCAGTTCAAAGAATAAAACAAGCCAACAGTGAGCTCTCGTCCCTGCACCCTCTGTCTTTATAGTGAGTGAAAACCTGCCCTCATCAAAGTCAGGGACATGATTGACTTTGACTTACAGAACCAGAAATTTCACACTTTAAATAGATTTGATATGATCTCTGCAGATGCCTGGAAGAGCTGCAAGACCATCACAAATGATTTTCCTCTTCGAATATGGTATATCGAGCTGACTCATGCCACTCACATTAGCTCCATAGCTTCATAAACCCGGTCTTTCCACCTGGTCTCGTCCCTGGCATGTGTATCAGACCTGAATGGGTCTGGATTTTATTTTCTTTTCCTCCTCCTTTTATCCTCACATTTAGCAATAGAAACTGATAACTCCTAGAGCAAAGGATGACCTTGCTGCAGTGCTTCCAGCCTTCAAGTTAATGGTTCTGATGAAGCATCATCTATATTTTTCTCAGCTACGTTCTCCAGCATAACATTTTGCTTTAACTTTAGATTTTGTGATGGCAATAGGTGGGCTGCATAGCACCACAAACTGGCTAAAGAGTTCCTAACAGAGAGAAAGTCTCCTTGGAATAGCAGCTGAAGACCTTCCCTCACAAACTCATACAGCTGGTGAGTCCCCTACAGGCTCTGGAAGAGCAAGCAAGGACCAAGAGGTGTGGACCAGAGAAGGTAGCTCATCAGGGCACATCTGGGATCTTGTTCTGCATCCACTGAATGGTATTTTCCCTTCACTAAATTCCTAGGTGAGGGCGATACCTGCCTCCTCCAAAGATGAATGCTCTTCTGAGGATGAATTTTACAATCCTTGAAAGAAAAAAAAAAAGTTATGTGAGATTTAAATAGGACTAACCCACTTAGTACTTTAAGACCTATATTTTAGGAATATAGGTAATGGGACATTCTATTTGGTAGCAAGACAGCTGCCTGGAGTCTGCGTTGAAACCCTTGTCAGTATCCTGGTGCTGGCAGAGCATTGAGACAGCCTGCCAAAGGAAGCCTATAAAATTACTGGAGCTTAAATTTTATAGCCATAAAATCTCAGCCAGTTATTTGTAGTTCCAGAATTGCTCTGCATATTCTTTATTCTTGTCCTACCACTCCAAAACCTGGAGAAATCCAAAGCATTGCAGGTAGCTGGTGCTCCCAGTTTTCTTCCTTACAATTGCATTGGCCCAAGGAGATGTTGTTGCACCCTGTGTAGCAGTAATAGTGAATGCTAAATCCCTTGCTACGTGCAGTCTCTGGAGTGACATTCAATGCACGACATTCACCTAACCATTCTGAATAGCAGACCAATTTGAAAAAAAAAGGGCAAATTCTTTTTCTCATATATCCATGAAAAGAAAAAGAGATAAAGTCCTCAAATATATTACGGGCTATCAACCAGCCCAGCTTTCATAATCGTACACAGAGACAGAGCAGAGAGGAATAAACACAAATACAGAGACAGAGCAGAGGGGAATAAACATAAATTATATCTGTCTCCGTTTGCAGAAAACTAACCTGGGGGAGTACCAGAAAAACAAGTCAGAAAAAAATCCATTATGAAAATATTTTACATTCTGTCAGCTTTTGCCTTAGACAAGAAGTAAAAAGGCAGTAGAGCATGATATTAAGATGCCACTACCTAATAATTTCTTGATAATTGCCCTTCAAGAGTAAATGACAATGAAATGAGTAAGGTAGAGCTTTCACCCACTCTATCCTGATTTAGGCAGTGCGCTTTGGTACACACTTCCTTTGAGTAAACAGTACCTATAGTTATACAGGATCTATTCTCCCATTGATGTACCAGGGATTTATGTAGGTGAGTCCCATTAATGCTAATGGAAGTTATGTGTGTAATTCCCCTTTTTCAGCAATGAGAGAATAGACCTTTATGTTTCTAAAGTAATTACAGCCTTAGCTCTGGCTAGGCTGTTCTCCCCACCCTCCCCTCTTTGATAACTTCTTTGCTTCCCTCCCCAGCATTGACTCTGGGAGAAAAAAAAGGGATAAATTCCTCCATTCAGAAAGGAAAATTGGAGAAATAGTTGAAAGGTGAAACAAATGTAACTAGATCCACTCATTGTGTGAAGGAAATGCAAATACAGGAAGCCAATCTACATCCGCTACCTTCGCTGTGCTTTTGGGGACAGATGTAGATTCATTTTCCTTAAATTGTGTATTCATTGGCTATTCAGTGTTTTCTGGGCATGTAGGTTATTTAGAGAGAACAAGGAGGGTTTTTTTTAGCACTTTATTCTTAATCCGTTTTAGAAAAACTACACATTTTGATACTGCTAGGCTTCTGCAGAAAAAGGTAAAGAGTAAAGTGAATGGAGACTTTGGAGAATGAATGAACTGATTCACAGAAATCATCTGAGTCTGAGCTGGGGGATAGCATACCCCATTTGAGAGCTTAAACATTCTGGAGTTTTGTAGCATCTCTTTTTACAGGGTTTCTTAGCCCTGGGTTCAATGCCAGCAGGTTTCAGAGGGCATGCTGTACATCCTGTTAAACACCCAAGTTTTAAATATGATGTTTAGGTTCTTTTCCTGATTTTGTAACAATTTATCTCTGGAAGTCATGTGTCAGGTCTTTGATTAAACCTCACCATTTCTAAAACACAGATATTAATATTTTCCTTTTAGTGAAGGATGATGATGGGATGTCTATCTCCATGGATGTAGATGAGGTGTGCAGAGAACCCGTTTAATCACTTAAGGCATTTCTGTCAATAAAACCATGGCAGTAATATTCTGCATCCTTCCAAAGAGATCAGGTGAGTTCTGCATTTCTGCCAAGCGTTTCAACCCCTGCCCTTGCTCTCCAGAGCTGACCCAAGGTCCCTCACAAGGGATGGGACGCAGTGGAGTCCCAGCATAGCCAGCTCAGGATGGACCCTCAAATTGCTGCGCTTGCTGCTGCTGGGGCTGCTGGTCATGGTGTGTCTTTCCTCCCTCCACCACAGCAGCTGGCATCACTCGCACCACACACCACAACAGCTCCTTCCCAGCCACCTGGTTTTGCTGGTGGCTGATGTACACAAAAAAGAGACTGAGGACCCTTTTTGCACCCTGGAAATGTGCTGCCCTCTGTAAATCTCTTCTGTCCCTGCCTTCAGCCAGCCCCGCTGCCATAGCTCCATTTAGAGAGAGAAGCACTCTTCGAGAGCTGATGTAAGAACGTGAGAGTGTGGTTGCAGTGTTCACCAACATCCCTGAAAAGCCACAAATGGAAATTCAAACATAAAACCCACGACTTTAGAAATTCACAGAGGCTAGGCAGCACGCAGCTCCAAGTGGGGTGGGTGCAAAAACAGGGGTGAGGAATCCCACTGCATGCTCTGCCTTCTTTCCCCCACCCACCCCCCTCTTTCATTGAAATTCTTCACTTATTCTGTTTTTTTTCAGTTGTCACAGAAATCAACGTGGACAGATGGTACCCAGCAGGATCAGGCCCTCATTTAGGAATCCTTCTATTTTACTAATCTCCTGCAAAAAGGAGTTGTATACTCTTGTGGTTCTTTGCCACCTGGCAGGGATAACAGAAAATACCCAACAGTTTCTTATGGGCTCACCCAGAGTTTAATACCCCTCCTGCCATGTCAAGAGAAGAAAGGAAGAGTGGGTGGAAACTTTTTTTAAGTATCAAATCAGTCAAAATGCTGATTTATTTTCTTAAAAGCCTGGTAGAGATTAACCTCTGTGACATTTACAACACACATACATTAACTGGATTGAAATACCACTAGAGCTGTAAATGTGAGGGGGAGTGGAGGGAAATGATTGGAATGGGAAGAAAAAAAAAAAAGGTTCGACATATTCACTATACACTCACCTCCCCATAGAGGCTGGAGTGGTTTTCAGAGGCTACTTCTCTCTCTGTTATTTTTTTTTAGTGCAGTAATACTAAGTGGAAAGCACAGATTCACACACATGAGCAGTAGCTTCATCTGAAAACTCTTTCTCTGAGCAGTTCAGAGAAAAACAAGAACCATTTGGTGCTCTAGAGCAGTTCCTTTTCACTCTGAAAATAAATACTATTTTTTCTTTTCCTAACGATCTGCTGTGCTTCTCAGGGAAAGCCTTTGCTTTGAGGTAAACTTTGTCTTCTGCTCTGATCCTGTGCATCTCCAGAGAAGCTTTCAGAGTTTGGGGGAGACACAGGAGGGGTTTGTTGGGGCCTTAGTGGTATGGCATGACTGTGATACTGGCTAGGCCCCAACAGGGGTTTGCAGCAGGATTTCTGGAGTTAGCTCGTTTTTTTGCTGCCTCACCTCGTGCGACTTCAGGCCTGTTTTATAATGAGCACTGTAGGTGGATGACCCTGGAACAAGCCCTGCTCACCTTATTCATGTGAATAATCAGTTCAGTTCAGCAGACAGAACACGATTCACCTCCAGACGACTCTGTGACTGAGGTCTAGGTCTGCAGAGCTGTGGGGTTTTTTTCTTTTTTGATGAAACTCCTCAAAAATGCCACCTTTTCCACCAGCAGATGCTCTGCCTTTGCTGAGCAGCTCCTCCAGCACATCACAGGGAGGGGGGCACGTGGAAAAGCCCTGCCACTTACCCAAACCCTGGCTCCCTGAGTCACTTTGAATTCCTTCTTCTTGCCTTTGCTTTTATTGCTAAGAAGTACATTGAAACAGAAAAAAACCTGCAAAACATCCAAAATCATTAAAATCCATCTGTACGCTTTAAAATGACAAATATATTGTGAGAAAAGGAATATTATCAGGCTTTTTACCCATGCATTGAACTGTTGACATTTCCATTCATTTAATTTTTCAGCTTCCGAGGGAATTTATTTTCCAGCTTGATCATCTGCGTTTCAATCCAGCTCTTAAGGTGCCTTTGTGGTCCTGCCTTATTTCTGAGATATACCTTACCTTAACATTTTTAAGCAACTGACCCAGAAAGTGCCAAGTCAGAGTTACTTTTATCATGATGAGAGCAGTGAATCAGTCACTCATATTAAAAATGCACCTAGAGATAACTGTACAAGATTACCTTCTGGTAGCTATCTTTTCTTTATTTGACATTGAAAAAATACTGTTTTTTTTAATATGAGTATGGAAAATGCTGACAATCTCATTTGCAAGCCTCCCATCACCAAAAGTGCTTTAGGAGATCAATAGGAGAATGCAACATTTTTTTCTCTTCTCTCCAAACGGATATCCCACATTTTCTTAGCACTTTGTATTTGGAGGGTTGGTTTGTTTGTTTTATGGTAATTGTGCAAGAGTTGTGCCTTTGTCTTACCTTCCATCTGTAATGATGGGTCCTTGTTCTTTGAGCAGCAAGTCTCTGCTGGTTAAGGAATCCATCATTTTATATGGCTCATTTTTTTTCCTCACATTGCAAACACTCATGAAAAAGTACATCTGAGTAGTTGTTGTTTGGTGAAAGAATTGCTACTGTAGTTTCCTTTCTGTCTACATTGATGTGCTACAGAAGCTTTTATTACTGGGTTTTTACATTCAACACCTTGAAATACCTCTGTGAAAAGAGTCTCCTAAGTGTTTTGCCCTTGCAGTGTCTAATGAAAAATATTCATTATGAGCAAACGCGGGAATGAAGATATGCCAAATGTATTCTATCTAAAAACTTGCATTCAGCAAGATTATAATAATACACACACACTTTATATCTTTCTACTTTATCAGGCTGTGGGAGGCAAACTCCTTTGACCTACGAAGTTGATCTGTGAACTGTGTCAAAAAATTCAAAACCTCACGGTTGAGGTTTGTGCATTCTATTAGCATAATTTACCACCCAAGCTGTAAATGTACACTTTGTACAATGGCCTGCTGAACAGTTAGCATTTTACAACTTCCTAAGGGGGAGTGTTTATATCTAACATTTCTTGTGCACATTTGATTATAAGTTTGCCATAATAGCTGCCTTTTTTCCTTTTTTTTTTTTTTTTTGTCCCTCTTTTTTTTCCCCCAGCTGCTCTGGAAGTGCCTTATAAAAATGTCTCCTCTACTTCAGATCCTGGATGTTTATTTGTGCCACATAATGGACTGGCAGAATATGCAGGAAAAGGGACTTTGGCCTGGACTTATCCACCTCCAACCAAGAAGGATGGGAGAAGGAGTGTCGGGCCCTGGGGTTGCATTTGGGTTTCTTCCCCAACCACCTCCATACCTCTGAAACACAGTTTGTGCATTAGAAAGAACAAAATAGAAGTAGAATCCAAACCTGAAGCTGAAATTATAAGCAGCTCTTGGCTTTTTTTCGTGTGTGTGTTGTGTATGTGCGGAAAGGGTGTTTGTAGAGCTTACTTCATGGTTGCTAAAGCTTTGTACGACCGATTCAGAATCAGTAAGATGATGTGTGCCGTCCCCCCCTCCACCGTAACCCCTCTGGCTACACCCTCCCTTCTTCTTTTTTTTTTTTTTTAATTCCTGAAATTAAAATGTGTTGGAATGCTCAGTGCTGCTTTTCACTCTCTTTTCAATGGGCCCTTTAGTTTTTCACACCAAGGTGTCCTTTGGGGTGCCAGGTCAGGCTACCAAAACAGCTTCTAGGAGGGGATTAGGACCAATTAACATCTTTGTACACAAAAGCCACTGGCAGCTGAACAGGCGGCCTGGTGGCCTGCTCGGGAGCTGCATTTTAAATAGGGGCCTTCTGTACTTGAGCTCAAGTGGGAAGAGGCGGAGAAAGTTTTTATTTATAATTGAAAATGCTGCTCCTGGATAAAGTCTAATGAAAGGCAGAGTGGTGTTCAAAAGTATCTAACAAATACCATTTGAATATTGGCCTTTATTGTATGATTTCCATCAAGGATAGCGTAACAATATAGTCATTTCTCCTACATATTGAGATGAAGTGATTTTTCTTGTGGAGGAAAACAGCTTCATCCACACATTGCATCAGCCCTTCTGGTTTTCATTTCTTGTTTTAAATTCAGCATTAAAAATAAATATACATTAAAGACGCCCAGTAGGATGGCTTTTCAGGAGTGATTTATCCATAGATCTCTTTTTGAAGGGAATTCTACCACCCATCTACCTGATTCACCAATGCTCAAGCCCAAGGAAAAAGAAAAAAAATTTAAAAAAAAGAAGAGAGAATTTAAGTATATGCCTCAGGATGGAGGAGGAGGGAGTCCTACAAGGGCATCACTGTGTTTCATATGAGTAAATCTGCATTTATACCCCTTGGGTTTGTGCAAAGAGGGAAAAAAACAAAGAGCTCCAAGTCTGAGGTGTTGAATTCGGCGGAGCCAGATCATCAGTAGAGGGAATGGCCTTAGCAGCTTGGCTCCAGAAATTTTGCACCTGACTTAATATCTTTACTTCTGCTCTGCTTTGTTTTCAGTGCGTATCACTTCTAAATCATCACTCTTGCAATCTGATCAGGCATTAAAGCAAAGGGAAAGGGAAAGAAATATATAGTGTGTGAATTACTATTGTAGGAAACCTAGCAATTTACAAAGGCTTCTAAGTGGGAGTTGTGTGAATTCGCAGCAATGTTATGTTACAAGGCTTGTAATGAAACTGATTTCTGTATTTTGAGGATGAGCCCTTTTCCAAACACAATATTTGTAATCACTGCATAAGCATTCCTCCTCCCCCTTTCATAATGGTAATAGCAGGGCAGTTTTGTATCTTTTTATCACTCGGGCTGCAAAGTCATTTCTAGAAGTTTTCTAACCCTGTGTTTGATAGGGAAAAAATTAATGATAGGAAATAGTAGCACAAATGTATTAAATCCACCAGGCAAGCTGGTACTGACATCCTGATATGATTTTTAAACAACAGAATTACAGGGTGGAAGGATGGTGCAGAAAAGTTTCTGAGAGGCTTGCAACCAACTGGCTGAAAGTAAATAAGAGGGAGATCAGGAGCTCGCCCAGGCTGCGTTGGCTTAGCTGCACCGGTGCACGTGAAGGAGGTGGTCTGCTAGAAGAACACTGGATGTCATTTGCTATAGTGTTTATACATGGGTTTTTTTTGGTAAGCAACTAAAATATGGATTTTTCTCTGGGTTGACATGAATAGAAAAACCCTAATCATGATCATTTTCAACCTCCTGGTTTATACAAATAAGGAGAGATTCCACTTAGCGCGACGTTCTGCAGCAAACATTAATACACTCGCTATGTGTGGCTTTGCCCCTTCCTACCCCCTCTTTAGTTTCTGATACTGTATTGTATTTCTTCCGACATGTTGATTCTACCTAACGTTAAATGGTAATTGGCAGTAGTATAGGTGGGGAGAGAAACATTGTTATATTTTGTTCATTTTTCACACTTCAGCAGTTATCCCTTTCTCTCCCTGGCTGTACGCTTATTAGTGTATGAAATGCAGGTGTGTGGGAAATGGCAAGCACACATTGACAGGTTATTTTGTTGGCCACTGCCTAATTAGTAGCATAGTGGATGCACCCTGCTAAGCTTTAGTGTGGTGCAGTAGAGCTGGTCTGTTCTAATTTCCTCACAGCTTTGATATTCAGCAAGAGATTGACGGTTAGCACAAAGAGCCAAAGCGCGACGGAGGCCTGCAGAAACAATGGCCCTTCTTGCTTGTAGACACCACAGATGTGAGAGAAAGCTGACTAAAAACAATTGGCCGACACTGTCTAATTGTCTCCAATGTCAGCATCATTAATGTTTTCCCATGTAAAAAGTAAAAGGCCAAGGTTGTATCCTCCCTTTATTTTGAGTCACATGATTATGTAACTTACTGAGATTCAGATTAAGTGTTAATTGTATTTGCGCAATAAAGAAACTGAAGCTACCTTGAATTTAATGAATATGTACTTAATTAATTTTGACAGCCTTTATCTTTATTACCTATTGAATAATCACAATCAGAATTAATAACATTTATAGGCAATTAAAATTACAGCCTATTTAATGATAATATATGTTTACATCTTTTGCTGAGATACAAATTATGAATACTTATTAGCAAAGAAGTTGTTTCCCTGCCAGGAGGGTTTCTTGTCTGTGTTAACAGCAACAAACAACAATAATCAGTTCAATGTGTAATAGTGCCTTTCACATCAGACAATCTCCCAAAGCGCTGCACAAGGGCACATGAGAAAAGGCTTCGCAGAATTTAAAGGTAATCACTAAATGGCAAAAATTGTAGTGTGCCTGGAACAAATGCTGCAAAATTACACACGATAAGACAAGTCCGACAATATTTGAGCAGTTTCAAAGCTTTATTTTCTTGCAGAAAAAATAATAAGGATAAAAGGCTCCACAGAGGTGCAATGTCAAACTCCTTGCTGACCCAGTAATACCAGACCAGAGCTTTAGCAGCTCCAAGCCAGAATAGCTCCACTGACACCAGCATGGCTAAAAGTCTTTTGGTCCCCAGATTTCATGTAGAAATCCTAGTTCCCTGATACTATGGAGGGAGAACAGACATGGCTCTGATTCTACCAGTGCCCACAAGAGTAGGCAGCTTGATGGGAAATACAGTAAATTGTACAAATAAAGATGCTTCAGAACGGTGAATCCTCTCTGCCATCATGCAAGAGCAGTAGGGTCATTGCAAATTAAAAGAAAAAGGACACAGGATGTTCAAAGAAGGAAGAAGGATCAGGCCTGGGGTTTGGCAGGTGTAACTTAAACCATCCAGTGCATCAGAAATAACCAACTGGTGCGTACGCCCACAGACGCTGCATACAACTGCACACACTCACTGCATTTGTCTGCACAAGTCATTTCACTCTTTGAATGTTCATTTTCTTAACAACTCTCCCGTTCAGAGGATGGCAAGTCTTTGTCCCATCACACAGCCACTGTCCTCACAGAATTGCACAACTTTCATTAAATAATGGGGTTTCGCATAACTTGGTTCAGGGAAGAATTGGGTCTGATATGTGTGTGACCTAGGAGGAGAAATAACCAACTATCTCATTGAACCTGAACACGTGGCAGTTTGGTAAGTCCCCATGAAGCCAGGATTCCAAACATGCAGGTCCAAACTCTTAAGCTCAGCATCAGCTTTGCTTTCTCTTCCCAACCCTTAGTCAACCCAGCACCCTTACCTTTGCAGGGCAATGCTTCTTTTTTCTCACTCCTGGCCCCAGATCATCAGGCACAGCCACTGTGCGCCTTCACATCAGCAAAGTGTCAGTGAGTGCCTGAAATCTCAGTGCAGGAGAGAGGCAGGGGAGCTGGCTGATAGCTGGGGCAACAGGGCCACCTTCCTTCCCTATATATTTAAGTGTCTCTCATGGCTCGTTATGGGAATTTCCTACACAATAGAAGGCCAGGTTGGATGAGGTTTTGAGCAACTGATCTACTGGAAGGTGTCCTTGCTCATGGCAGGGGGGTTGGAACTGGATGATCTTTAAGGTTCCTTCCAAGCCAAACCATTCTATGATTCTATGATAAAGAGGTCTCCTAAAACTGATCAAAAAGGAAGAGCAGTAGAGGTATTCAGTTCCTTCCCTCCTGATTCTAACAAGGAAAACTTTCTCTCCTCTTCTAACCACAGAGCAGTATAAACATAAAAAATTGTCTGTGATAAAAGCACAATGCCAGACCCTCCATTCTGTCTGTGTTTCTCCCAGTCACTGGGAGGTCAAGGTGTCTGATGACTCAGGGTGGCCACCATGGGTGACAGAGGTATGGAAAAGGAACTAACAGGCTTCCAGGTGAATTTGATGCTGCTGCTGCTTCTGCTTCTGCTGCTGTTGCTGTGTGGACTTGGACAGCCTCACAAGGCGACTGGCAACAGAAAGCAGGGGAGATGTTCCTTGTTTGCTGAGGAGGGGGGAACTGGCATTTTTTCTATTTCTACATAGTTAAGTGAAAGAAGAGAAGGAGCAGGCTGGACACCTGGGCCTTCCATTGGCCTTATTGCTTAGATGACTTCCCAGCTTGGTCTCAAGGTTCTAGCTAAGTCTCCAAGGTAACATTAAAGACAGGTTGTTGCAGAATGCTCCCAGAAGGTAGCATGTCTTGTGATACCATGCAGTTTGGTTCTTCTGGCATTATCCCAACAGGCTTTGAAGTCCCAAACATTCTCATAGATGCCCGTGTCTCAACCCCAGTGCACAACACATAGTCTTGGTCTATGCTAATAAATAAATAAACAAACAAACAAACAAACAAAAGCTAGTGAGCTGCAACACAGCCCTTGTGTTATTTCAGGTATTTTGAACATTAAAAAGAAACTCTAAAAATACAATTATTTCTCTGTAAGGCCACAGTATGCCCAGGAAATAGAGAGCAATCTCCAGTGTATTGTAAATATGGCCCATCAAGAGGAACTAGCCCTGAGCAGCAAGGACACAAGCCAAGCTGAACTTGTTGACCTTAGGGACAGTGAATACTCCTTGGATTTCTCTTGTTTATCAACACAGATATAGTCTTTGAAACACCTTCTGAATGGGCAACCACTAGAAACCATCAACAAGTGACTATCCTGGCTTAGAAAAGCAGGTCACTGTATCCCAAATGATCTCATCCCTGTCTACTTTGTGGAAAGAATGGAAAAATTCAGAAAAAGGTAAAAAAGAAAATAAGTGAGTAGTGTAAGACAGAGAAGCTGAGGAAAAAGGCAAAGAGGGAGATCTAGAAATAGGGCAGAGTCACACTGCTCTCATATGGTTATGTTCCTCAACTGATGAACATCAGGCTCCTCTGCTGTGAACTGACCTGTCCCAGCTGAGGCCATGAAGCAATTACTGGCTCTAAACTACACCTGTGGTCACCCTGCTGCGAGCTGGAACTCTATTTAAAGCAGCCCCACAGAGCAGGAGTGCTTTTAAGCAGTTCATCTCAGTTTGGTTTGAGTGTGTCTCTGGTTTGTATCCTGGTGGGTAGGCTGCTTTCTGCCTAACCTTGTATCATTGGGGTGTGTGTACCTTGATCTAAGTTTTGATATTAACTATTGAGCTGGCTGGTTGAACTTTAGTCTTTTATACTAATCCTTGTAGAAGTAAACTGCAGGGTGCCTGGAGGATAAATGCTGGAAAGGATTGCTTCAATAATGAAGTACCCTTTGGTCCTGGGTTTAGAGAATTGGAGGGACTCTCTCATCTGGGCAGAGGTCCTAAAAGAGGTGCTTTTCTGGAAACCAAGCATAAAAGGAAAAGATGGAGCCTGTAGTTCATGCCATAGTGATCCTAATAAAACACAGGCATTTAAGCTTGAATGAACATTTAAGTCAAGCTTTGAGGACCTCCTGCTCAAAGCTTAGTAGCTGTGGCAGTCACCATGCCTGTGTAGAGTTAATGGCACAAGTTGCACTTGAGTTATGTTTGACTGCTAAGAAAGCAACTAATTGTGGAGTGTGAAGGGGGAGGGGAGTGGGTCAAGTGAGCAAAGGACTAGAAGTTTGGGAAATGGAGAACCTTTGATTCAGTGATACTAACAGAGCTTTGCTTGCTCATCCTATCAAAATGAGCATGAAAAAGGGGAAATTATTACTCTTTACAAGTGTGTAGGGGAAAAAAGCCCTGAGGGAGAAAAGCTATAAGGTAGAGTTGATGCTATGTATAGGTAGTTAGATATTGTCTACCCTCTAGTTTAGCATCTGAGTAGCCTTGCAGTCAGAGTAAGTGTGATTAGTGCCTACCTGGTCCTAAAAAGGAGCTTGATAAGTGTGAGAGGTCTGTGTGAGATGATGCACAGAGCTGAACAGCTGGTCCTGGATGTTCTTGGTTGGCTCAGGTTCCCTGAGCAGGAAAAGATCATGCCAGAGGTGGCTGTGTACAGGGAGCTTTGCTGCATGAGGAAAAGGAGTTGTCCTCCCGTCCTGACTTCAGAAACTGGATTGTAAAGGTAAACTGAGGCTTGGAGAGATAAAAACTAACTGCACTCATTCAGATCTCTGAAGAAACAAGTACTGATATTCACAAGGCTGAAGTAAAGTACCATGTATGAGAGTCTCTTACCAAGCATTTAAAAGTAAATCTTGTGACTGACTTCAAGATAAGACTCATGCCAACTCCCCTTTTGCTCAGGGAGACAGCAAGCAACAAGCTACTGCTGGGCATTGACAGAAAAAATAATTAATACATTGCTCTGTAATGGTGACTGTGTATGACTTCATTATGTTAACTTATAAATTAATGTCCATATATTATGTTAACTTATAAATTAATGTCTATATATTATGCTATTCATTAAGCTGTGAGTGCATAAACAGTAGCTTAACAACCCTGAATGCCTGCTGCATTCTCTTTTATTCAAATGCAAGATCCAACTCTTTAATCCCATAATTAATCAACTTTGTTACACTTAAGACATTGACTTTTCCATCAGGAATAAGCAAATGAATCGCTCCTACCTTATGCAGCTGTGTTCTCTTACATCAGCTTCTCTCACCTTAGAAAAGTGTACTTGGTTGTTATCTAAGATAATTAAGTGCTCAAAGCCGGGTTGCTTCAATCTAGGGTTGAACATTAACCTTTTCTGCACTGCAAAGCAGGTGCAAGGAGGCTGTGCTACTGGCATACCTACTCAGAAAGTGTAAAACAGGAGCAGAGGCTGCCTGTAGCAGAAACCAGCCCAGGGATGTGTCAGACTGGTGGAATGACAGCCAAACGTGAGACCTTGGGGACTGTTTTACAGCTGATTATTTTCAGGGATTTTATTTCCAATTATAAAAGTGCTGGAGTTCAGTTCACAAAATCACACAGAATTACAGAATGTTAGGAACTGGAAGGGACCTTGAAAGATCATCTAGTCCAATCCTCCTGCTGGAGCAGGAACACCTACATGAGATCACACAGGAAGGCGTCCAGGCGGGTTTTGAACATCTCTAGAGAAGGAAACTCCACACGCTCCCTGGGCAGCCTGTCCCAGTGCTCTGGCACCCTCACTGTAAAGAAGTTCTTTCTCAAGTTTAAGTGGAACCTCCTGTGTTCCAGCTTACACCCATTTCCCCTTGTTCTACCATTGGACACCACTGTGAAAAGCCTGGCTCCATCCTCCTGACACTCACCTTTCATATATTTATAAACATTAATGAGCCAAGTAGTTAATTTTGAGTTATTGGTTATATGACTGCTTTTCTCAACATGTCCAACAGTGTAGGGTGTTACAGGTTGAGCATGCCTGCAAACAAGAATACAATATCCAGAGGAGCTGAGACAGTGCCCTTGCATCAGTAAATAAACGATGATACAAGACTCACTAAACAGAATTTTCTTGTACAGGCCGGTGATGAGAGATGAAACTTGCTATATGCCAGAAATACTTGCCCACATAGGGGGCTGTGCCTTGCTGTCTGGCCATGGGACCTCCCCATCGTCTCTGGTGCTTCTCACCACATCTCTCTGCATATGAAATGTGGATTAAGCAGGAGCTGCATCACAAAGGCACTGGGCCAAGCACAGCAGTGAGAGAAGCTCTATTGAGGAGAGCTGCACAGCATTACTAGCCCACACACTACAGTTGTTCTTGCTGCAGATGAGACTCCAAATATGAAAGCAAAAGATGCAGACTTAAAAAATATCTGCTTCTCAGATACCACCTATCTTTGAAGCCATTCTTCCTTTAATCATGGTTTGCATTAACAAATATGAGGTGTCAGCTTGGTTGTCCCTACTTCATTTCTTGGCAAAGGGTAAACTTCAGGGCTTTGCAACTTCCAGGGCATTCTCTCTTCCTTGATGTGGCAGAGTAAGTAATGTGCTACCAAATGAGTTGTCTGAAGTTGTTCTGCCCTTATAACCTGCCCTTGCATTCCTCAAAGACTTTTAGTGGAAGTCAGAGGTTTTGTCTGAAGTATACATCTCTGGGAAAGAACTCAATTTTGGTGCAAGGCATTTTGAAAAGTCTTTAAGCAGCAGCATCTTCACTGTCTGCACTGGGAGGCTTAACTCCAGATGTTGCTACAGGATACAGGATCCCTTTGCCCCGGTAGGAGCTTCTGCGCTTAAATCTCAATATTCTCCTTAAAAAACAGTTGGGACATTTGCAATGTACAGATCACATTGCCTTTCCTGCCAAAAGTACAGACTTTAGGCTAGATTTCAAAAGCCAACCCTTTGCAAGTACTCTCCTTACCTTTTTTCTGTGCCTATTTTATCTTTTCTTAGTGTTCTGAGTTTTCACCTGAATGTATTTTGTTTATCTTCATAAAAGGCAGTTTAAATAAATGGTCCTATTTCATCCATTGCTATGGTACCCATCAGGGAAATCAATAAATGAAGCAAATCTTAGTAGAAATAAGGAGGCCAAGGAAAAAAATGCAGGTGAGTTTTGTAGTATCATTCACTCGGATAATGGTAGTCTGCAGCAATGTAGGCAAGAACAACAGTATTGACTTGTAATCCATTATGAACCAAGGTGTTAGCTTTGTTGCATGGTCTTGTTTTCATTTTTTAAGATTTCCTGGTGGCTTTTAGTACTTTACATCTTCATTAAGGATTTTAAAAGCAAAGATCTTTGCTTATATTTAAAATACTTTCCCAGTGCTGTGATGAAGCACAGTCACTTGCTAATGGATTTCTGAATGCCATTTTCATTATAATATTTTTATAAGACCCCTCTCTTCCTCTATTATTACATTTGCTTTTGAAAATGGTTGAGACTGCTCATCGTGTACTTTAGGTCCTTTAAATATTGTTCCTGTTTACCATTATGGGAGAGAGTTGGTATTTTATCTATATAAGAATAAAGCCATAATCCAGTTTGTCTTTGGCAGCTAAGTGTGTTTATGCAGCACCTACATTTATTCCCAGTCTGGTTAATAGGCTGTCCTCCTTCAGCATGAATCAGTCATGCAGTTAACTTTGAACTATACATCTAATATTGGCTGAAGCATTAGTCAATGCAGTCTTTATATTTGTAAGTGTCCATAATGTCATAAAAGTGAACTCGGCTGCATAGGATAAGTGGTGTTATTTAGGGGCGATGAAGTAGTGACAGTTTGACCATCTCAAGCATGACTGTGTAGTCTCCTTGTGAGTGAAGGAGAAGGGAAGATGAAGTGCTGTGGTGTCCCTGCCCATGGACAGACACCTTCTAAGAAGAAGCTCCTGTCTGGAGCAGCTGCTGATGGCTAGGGAGGCAGGCAGTTGTCTTAGCTAAGGCAGTTTTGGGGTTGTTCCCTGTTTCCAGGTGGGAAGGTCTCACACTCACACCTCCCTTGCTATAGACACTGCCCTTTATTTAATGAATTTTTCAGCCTGGAGAAGAGAAGGCTTAAGGGAGATCTTATAGCGGTCTTCCAGTACCTGAAAGCTGGGGAAGGACTTTTGACAAGGGCAGGGAGTGATAGAACAAGGGGTGATGGCTTTAAACTGGAAGAGGGTAGGTTTAGGTTGGATATGAGGAAGAAATTCTTTCCTGCAAGGATGGTGAGACACTGGAAGAGGTTGCCCAGAGAAGCTGTAGATGCTCCTCCCTGGAAGAGTTCAAAGCCAGGTTGGATGAGGCTTTGAGCAACCTGGTCTAGTGGAAGGTGTCCCTGCTGATGGCAGGGGGGTTGGAACTGGATGAGCTTTAAGGTCCCTTCCAAGCCTAACCATTCTGTGATTCTATGAATTGGCCCATAGTCCTGACTTCTGTCCAGCAAGACTTCAGACTCTACCAACCCAAAGGCCTTTCCTGAGGCTGCTTTGCCCCAGACTCTCTAGGCAGCCCTGCAGCTCATGGGATGGGGGCTGAGAACCCAAAACTCCTTGGTCTCTGCAATGGCCAGGAGGTGGGAAGAATACCTCCACCACTAGTGGTGACTTGGCAAGGAAACGTTTGACTTCTTGGTGGCTCCTTAAAGGTGTCCACTACCCAGCTCTTCACTTGAAAATACAGTGTTAGATTCTCCCCTGATCTATATCAAAACAAAGTGGGAAGGCAATAGTTCTGATTATAACACTAATATTTCAACAGCAGGCTTTCTGTCACCATCCTCTATTGCAGTCATCTTTCTTGATTTAATTTCATGGAAGGTAGAGCTGACTCTTGTCCCTTGGATATAGTTCTCCAAGTTGATGTCAATAGAGATGCACTTGTACCTCAAGCAAGAATAATCTAAAATGCACATGGTTCCTGGCTGCCCAGGATTATGAGCAACCCTATGAAGAGTGATTGTTGTAAATATCAGGAATGTTAAGACACAGAATGCTATTACAGAGATTTTGTGATGTGTTTTTACCAGTGTTTTTCACTTGTTCCTGCCCCAGGATGTCAACAAGCTCATTTAGTGGCTCAGGATGTGCTCCAATGGGTAGAAGTCAAGGAAAGAAAAGCAATTCTTGGGCTTGATGAGTGTTAATGCATCTTTTAACTGATCTGTCAGAAACATTTCAGACCTATTAATCCTGAAAAATCATCCTTCAGTTCATCTGTATGAATTGTGCCGGTAGCTCTCTTCCCTTGCAGCAATGATAACAATGCTTTATAGAATCCCTGCACAGTTAAAAGCAGATGCTACCCTCATGAGGGTTACGAATCCCACATGTTGAATGTGCCAAAGCAAGGACAAAAGGCCCAGAGCCTTGAGCCCAAGGGCTGCTGATAGGCAAAAGGAGACAGAAAAACAGCAACAGAGGCTGAGTAATGACAGCACTGGTAGCTCTTCCTTTCTACCAGTCTCTCTCTTTGCATTATTTGTTGAAACTGATTTTTTTTCTTTAAGGGGGATGGGGGTGGAGAGGTTTAACTGGTATACTGTCTCTGGGAGTCTTTATGGCAGCTAGGATGAAAAGTATAGGGATCAGCTAGAGCTGGTTAGGTGCCATTGCAATGCAAACAAACTGGATACAACCTTGAGCAATCCCAGGTGGGGAATCTACCTCCCAGCTTGATATACAAAGGTTTAAATTATAAACCTTAAACTAAAGTTAACTTTTGAGTGAACTTCCCAACCTGTACTATAGTAGCAAGAAATGTGAGATTCTTTCCCCAACCTGTATCACATCAGCATGAAATACAACCGTGAGACTTTGCCTTCTCCAGTTCAAAGCCAGGTGCAGAATACCAAAATAGTATCTTCTTGGACATACCTTGAATCCTGGCCAAATCCAGGATGTGCCCATGTGAAGTGAAACTTACCCACCAGATGTTACTGTGCCTTCCTGTCAACATGGTTATATGGTACAAAAGCAGGACCCTCTCACAGCAAAGATGGAGACCTCATCTACGAGTCTGCATAGGACTTCCCAATTGCCAGGGAAAGGCTCTTCAAATCCTTCACTCTGACAGGGCTTCTCAGCTGATGTATAGGATCTGGATGATAACAAGTATTTGGGCAATTGGTGATGTTTCTTAATTACTCTGCTTTCTCTTGTGTAGTAACAATTAGGTGCATTATCCTGTTTAACTCTATACTTTGCTGCTTCTTCTTTCTTCCCTGTTCTAAACTAGACTAAAATGAATTTGTTTCTAGTATTAAGTTGGTGTCTGTGTCCTTTTTTCCAGTCCCGTTAACTGGCAAAACACAGCTCCAAAGACTGCGTGGTGGGCATTGTGAGCAGGGTGAACCTGGAACTTGAAGGGATATGGAAAACACTTGACCAATGCATTGTTTTCAATCTCCTGAGCAGGTGAAAGAAACTGAGAGGGCAGAAAGGCAGGGGGAGACAAAGTACACACTAGAATGCAGGTTCCTCCAATTTAATATTGCCTGCCTAGTTGAACGCTCATTCATCACTGTCACCTGATCTAGTCTTTTGTTTGTTTGACATCTCCCCCCTCTTAGCCCTTCTCCATACACTTTTGTCTACCTTGTAGTACTTGATCATTTGTAGGCACCTTGAACTTGAGTAGTCCACCTGAGGCAGCTGGCTTTTTCCTAGACATCAGATAACTGGAAAGCATTGAGTATTTTGAAGACATTTTCCTTCTGTGTTCTTGATGGGGAGGATGATTTTCTGATGTTTGACAAAAGCCAGTTGGTTCTTAATCTGGAACTCAAGGCTTGGACATGTTTCAAAAGTGTTACCCAGTACTAAATGTCCAAACAAGAGACAAAGACAATAGAGCATTAGAAGCAGCAGAGCTAGAAAATTAGTATTTACTGAAAATGTGGCTGACTTTTAGTAACTCAGGATGTGTGGGAATGTGTTCTGATGCAAGAGCATAAGTGAGGAGATTGGCATTCAAAATGTTCATCTTTAGGTTGCCAGCTCAGACTGGGTCAAGATTTAACTGCTGATGTAAATAGCTTCCAGAAAGAGACAGAAAGGTATTAGCCTCTGTCAGCATGGGTAAATCGTATAAGTGACTTGTGGGTGGAACAGTGTATAGTAGTTTTTGAGTGCAGTCCATTGTTCTTCAGCAGAAAGAAAGAATAGAGACTAAATCACCATTGGTGCATGCCAAGGACTTTATCAGATCCGGATGGACTCGAGACTCATTACTAACTCTGATGATTATGCTAGAGCCAGAACTGGAGGAGATCTCATAGACCTGCAGTGCCAACTCACCCCTGACAGGCAGCGATTCTCACCTCCGCAAGCCGCCTTCGTTTCCAGACTCCTCCTGCCAACAGATTTGGTCAGAGGATCTGCCCTTACTTCCAGAAAATATAGCAGGTTCTTTTATAAAAGTCAAATGCCATTAATGACAGGGCAGAACAGGCTGTTCAGATGAGCTAGGCAAGCTGGACTCTGTCCCACACAATACACAATTGCCCGTGTTTTTTACTAACCATAACAGAATGCCTTTTTTACCAGTTTAATAAGCACATGCTAGTTAAACAGACATAATTCTTGAGGCACTGTAGGAAGTAAAAATGTAAAAGTATTTTTTTGCCAAGCATTTGTTCCAAAGAAATCTGCTATTCAATAGAGACTGCCTGTTCTTGGCTCTTCTGCTGCCTCCAGACAAGCTCAGAGGCATGTGTGTGTTTGGTAGAGGGGAGAGCAGTTTCTGCAAAAGCTGACGTGGCTGTAGGTCAGTTCATTTGGTGTGGGGACCCAGAGCCAGGGTGAAATTGTTGGTGTGACATTTTTATTACAAAATCATGCTACACCTATTTCAACAGTTAGTCTGTAAACATCTTGGAGCTGGTGGTACTGCATAAACCATAGGGATGATTCTCCTGTCTCAGTGGTCTCACAAGAGCAGGGCTATAGGCATGGGCAACCTGATTTCAGCATCAGCAGAGAACAAAACGACTCTGAATCTTCCCCTCACTGGAGGTGATGGAGCTGCTCAGACTTGTAGCTGTAATCCTGTTGTGAGACAGAAACATGTGTTACAGCAGCCTGGGCTAATAGTGGGTTTAATGCTCCCTTCCTGGCATTCCCTTTTCCTTCTCTTCCTTCCACACCTGCCACTGTAAATTCCTGCTCCAGGGAAGAATTGTTAAGATTAGAACCTTTGTTTAGAGCACTCAGACCCAAATCTTTTCTTTACAAAGCTGAGAGCCTCACCATCCTCAAAAGGGTCGTTATTTTGTGTTTGTCTTATAATACCACCTAGAGGCCTTAGCTGACTTTGGGTAGATAAACACTCAGTTTTTTCTGAAAATCACAGTCTTTAAGGCTTTTCTCTAACTGGATGCTCCAGAAATGAAAATCCTAGGAAGAAAAGTCACACAGGAGTTGTGATGTTTTCTTCCCAGCAGACATCAGAGCACTTTCACCAGTATTACTGAGCATTGCAAACTTCTCACAGCAGGGACTGCTTTTTCTGCAGCAGCAACTTTGCAAATGTTCTAGTCCAAATGTGAATCACTTCAAAACCAAGAGGGAACATGGCTGTTGAACCACTCTGGCTACCATTCCTATATGGTTCAGAGCCAAAGACTTTGGGAAGGCAACCTACATGACAATTAAGTTTGAGAGTATCTCATGTAAGTACCAGGAAATCTAAATCACAGAATGGTTTGGGTTTGAAGGGACCTTAAAGCTCATCCAGTTCCAACCCCCCTGCCAGCAGCAGGGACACCTTCCACTAGACCAGGTTGCTCAAAGCGTCATCCAACCTGGCCTTCAACACTTCCAGGGAGAGGGCATTCACAGCTTCTCTGGGCAACTTGTGCCAGTGTCTCACCACCCTCACAGGAAATAATTTTCTCCTAATATCTCATCTAAACCTCCCCTCTTTCAGCTGAAAGCCATTTCCCCTTGTTCTATCATTAACTGCCCCAGCTTTCTTGTAGGCCCTTCAGGTACTGGGAGGCCACTATAAGATCTCCTCCGAGCCTTCTCTTCTCCAGGCTGAAGAGCCCAAACTCTTTCAGCCTCTCCTCGTAGGAGAGGTGCTCCAGCCCTCACGTCATCCTAGTGACCTCCTCTGGACTCATTTTAACTGCTCTAGGTCTCTCTTGTGTTGGGGGCTCCAGAACTTCACACAGTGCTGAAGCAGTGGATGAAGATGTACAGAAGAGTAGGGAGCACTCTTCTAGAGAGTATTCTTGCAGGTAGCTGGCAGCAGAAAGTGGGACCATTTCCTACCATACCCTGGGGGAGTCATCTGCTGAGCTGATGCTGTGGTTTCCATCTTCAAACATAGCTCTTTCACATCAGGGCATCATGGTGCTGAGCTCAGGCTCAGGTGGCTCTTGTAGAAATGAGGTCCCTTCTGGTATTTCTACTTAATGTGTTGGGAAACAGGACAGGTTTTCTGTAAGGAGCAAGGAATGGTGGTCTCTTATTCTACCTGTGATTTCTCAAGCTGACATGCTTTGTTTTGAAAAGTGTGAGAATAACAGTAACACTTGCTTTACTCAAAGGTCTTGTTTTTAATCCACACACGCAACTGCTTACCACCAAGAGGAAATAATTTTTTGCTTGTGCCAAAAATCCAAGCCTAAAATTAAACCTTAACTCCCCATACTCCAGAAAAATCTACTTTCAGTGTAGAAAATGGAATTAAATTGTTAACAAACAATGTAAAGGCTCTTAGATAATACAAACAGTAATCCTAACTTAAAAAAAAATAAATAGTCTTTAACAGAATGTTGTCTTAACAGGCTCTGGTGTTTAGTTGTACATCTTCCAGCTCCTGCAACAAGATAGGCAGGGCTCCTATTAATAATGGCAGTGGAAGGAATACGGTGGATCCCACAGGGAAAACTATTAAGTGATCACATCCCAAAGACTGTATCCTCAAGGATACTGGTGAGGTAAGACAAGGCATGCTTGCTGTGGGAGCAAACTTGCAAGTGCTTCACAGCTGGGTAATGCTTGATGTTATATTTCTGGATGTTATTTCCTAAGTTTTAGCATATTAAAACCTGTGGCAGGGGCGTGGGGAAGGACATGAGGCAGGTAGGAATAGTCTTGAGCTTCCTCCCAACATGAGTGATCACTGAGGATGGATTTTTCAGAGCTACTGTCTGGAGGGCTTGGTAGCCTTGGGAAGGGGCTCTCTACAGTGTGGACACCCCATTGGACGTGATGGAGATGCTTTGCCAGTGGATTCCATCATTAGCTGTGAGTCCAGGGAGGAATCTGATGCTTGGAAATAAGGGGATCCACTCCAGCAGGGCAATTGGTCCTGGTATCATGGACACCACTGACACTCTTTGACCACAGGTCACCTGTTCTCCCAGCTGTTCTCCCCTCCTCTTTCCATATTCTCCTCTGTGACTGTCACTCTCACCCACTCCATCTCATCCTCCTCACCACAACCTCAGTGTACACCATCTCCTTTTGCCATGTCCTCCTTCCTGCTTCTGAGGCAAAATGGCTCTCACTGCCTATCTCCAGGTTGCTCCAGCTCAAGTGGTACAGAGGCCATCATCTCCAGGATGCCCCTGTCCCATCTCACCCAGACTTCTACTTTGTCAAAACCAAACTGCGTGGCCAAGAGGTCTCCTGGCCACCACAGGGATCTGTGGCTGGGATTTTAGAGCTGCCACAAGGTGGTGAGGTGCTAAAGCTTCCCAACCAAGTGGCAAGAAATTCTTTTGTTGGTTTTTTTGTGGTTTGTTTTTTGCTGCTTTTTTGCGCTTAAGGTACTTAACTCAGTGTCAGTGTCACTGCTGAAACAATGCCAAATTCTGGCTTTAACCAGATGCTTGCCACTGAATTCTTTAGTTCAAATCATTATATTTTTGTCAATGGTATAAACAAAAGCAAACTAGTTCTTATAGTGACATGTACCTGGCACTAGACCTGCTTTACAGTTAGTCTGAAACCTTTTAAAGTACGTACAGAAGTGTTTTGATTCCCGTGCATTTGTATATAAATACATAGTGCTGTATCTTTGTAGGGAGCATCTAAAAATTTGTCTTTTTAAAATTATTATTATTCTATGGCCCTCCAAGTGACAGTGCCTGAGGACAGCCTTCTTTAAGGACATATTCATGTATACCACTCACCAAACTTTTTTCAGTGTCCTTGACATTATGTAAGAGATCATTCACTGAATAGTTTAATGGCTGGTTTTTGTCAATTTTCAGCAGCACGTAGCATCAGCACAGCCCATCGGTGTCAACACCTTGGGATTGAGGCCTTAAATGAAAACAACCATGAAAAGAAAATTTGTCTCCTCATTTTCTTCTTGAAGTGTAATGTTTTTAAAGCCAAAGCTAGCCTATTCTGTGTCTACAGAATCCTCTACAGAACTCTAGCTCAGGAATGCAAAAGCTGGATTATTATTTTATTTTTTTAAGTGTATCAGGTGGATTTCTGCACATCTTTAAGAGCTTAGACTGCAGAACAGTCGGATCTCCTGCACTGGCACCTGTGCTCTAATGTTGTGTCGAGTGCTGCTGTAGGCAGCCTGGGATGATTCAGAGTTCAGTGCTTGGCCCCTTGCCTACAGCGATGCAGGAGCGGTGGACAAGGCAATCTCGAGGAGCCGTGGTGTGAGCGGTGCCGTGGGCAGTTCAGGCAGCACCGCGGCCACTGCCGGTAACCGCCAGCCGTTCCGGTGGGCTGCGTGATGCCAAGTGCACAGGGACACGCGCAAGGAACGTTGGTTGAATGTCTGAACCCCAGAGTCGCCCACTCACTTTTCCTAGAGCTGAAATACGGGCTCAGAAATACTGCTTGGGTCACGCTTTGCAGATACATTTTCTCTTAAGTGTTTGCATCTTATCAAGAGATGCTTTGTATAACCAATGCAATTTACATATCCATCTTCCTCCAAAGCCAGGAGAAAATAATAGAATAAGGGATTGGGTGTTTGCTTTGGCTTTGAGAGCAAAGTGTAAGTGGCTACCATAGCAATGTGAAACGGATTTTAATATTTCCTGTTGTTTAGCAGACAATCAACAATGGCAAACGTTGCTGTTTCATGTACAAGGCAGTGTGGGGAACTGATGAAAGTAGGAGACATCTTAGATGATGGCAGTGGAAAGCTCTGCTGTAAACATTGAGCTAGGTGCTCAAAGTAGGTTGAACCTTACTTAGGTAACAGCTTTTCAGTCCCTGCAGAGCAGGGATGTGCCTCAGAGGTCACAACTACGAGTCTGAAGAAGACAGTGAAGTCAAAAAGTATCCAGCACAAATCAGATCGCAAGCATCTCACTGGGAGTTCCTTGGCTGAATGCATTTTGGGGGGGTTAATACAAGGTGGCTGTGCTGAAGGCTGCCGTGGCACTGCTCCGTGATTCAGTGGAGGAGCTTGCAGAATTTCTTGGCTCCTTTCTACCTTTTATCCTTGGGAATAGTGTTCCAAATTAAACTTTTGGTGTATTAATGTTCGTCATTGTCTAAATTGCTTCTTGTCTTTCAGTTATCACTGCCTCTTCTTGTAGGTGGTATTCATAGGAAATTCTTCCAGGGAGAGAAAAACTATGATTAACCCTTTGTTTGCCTTTCCACTTGATTTTAATAAGACATGAAAGGCAAAATTCTGAGACAGCTGTTGTTTCTTTCAGACATTTCCATAGAGACACTAGATAGCATTTCAATCACTCAACTAACAAACCAACTCACCTTGTGAGTACACTCTGATTTACCAGGTTGTTGCATGGCACTAGTTTTGTACAATGTAGTGAATATTTTTTTTTTCTCAAAGACTTCAAATTTTTTTCCATGAAGGCAGTATTTTATATAAATTTATTGTATTTTATTATGTATGACTAAACCTACACTTGATATTTGGAACATGAAAGAAGTGAGTTTAAAAGAATGTAATTAATGTCCAAAAAAATCCTCTGATCAGAGCCAGAGATGTGGTTAAGGCATGACTTGCCATCTACTTCAGCTAGCAAGCTTTAATGTAGAATCAGTATACAAAGAAAAAGCACTGGTAGGGTGAGAATATGTTATATACCACTTCTTGCAATATAAGTCATATATATTCTCATCCAAGGAATAGAGCAAACTTCACTTTGGTAAAATGGGGTGGACCAAGAATAATTTTAAAGTCAAGGTAGTTACTAAAAAACAATCTCAGTGTGGCAAGCAGGATTTTTACCCACAATGTTCACTCTGAAGAGTTCTTATATGGCCTGTTTCATTAGGGAAGACACAGTGGAATGGTCTGTTGGCTAAAACACTCTGTGAGGTCCTGTTTGGGTGATCACTGATGGGTGCACTGCCCTGTGAGGTCCTTCTCTGTTTTCACTGCCTGTGATTCTCGGTTTCAGACTCTTGTGGGAACGTGCAACAAGGTCTTGCTGTATATTTTAAAAGGCCACATAAAACTGAGAAGCTACAGGGCGAACCCCAGCTCCAGTGAGTTCACTGGGGTGGCTGAGGGCTGGCAGGAATGAGTCCTTCTGCATGGGCTTCAGAGTAGGGAGTCCTCTTAAATGTTGACAAATGCCTTGGGACAAATTCAGTCCCAGTAAAACTCCATTGTGAACAATTTTTTTCTCTCTCCTGAACAGCCCTTTATGAACTTCTTGGAATTTCTAGTGTAAGGTTCGTTACACAATGTCTTTATCTCTGTTTATAGTATTGCCAGTAACAGAGCTTGAGTGAGCTGTAGGAGCTGCCCTGTGGTAGAGCAGATCAGCAAAATAAGAGTGTTGCAAAGGATATATTTCTTTGGTACCTGATGAACAATAGTTGGGCCAGGGGAAAAAGTTTGTTGGGTATTTTTATGGAAGTAAATTTGCTTACTCCTTGGTCCCTTTACTTCTGCCTTGTTGAAGGACTTCCAGAAATGCTGGTTAACCTGGTGAAAATTAGGTACCTGGTTAATGCTGGTGAAAATTCTTATGGCAACTTTGAGCTTTATCTCTGTCCCTAAATTCCTATAAAGAGCCCAGTTTTATACTGTCACAAATTGATAGAGCTCCACAGGATGCAATAATGCTATGGTGATTTCCATCAGCAAAATACCTGGTGTAATTATCTTGGTGCAGCAAGTGTGGTCAAGTGGTGTAATGTAATCCAACACCATCTAAAGAATGCATGTGACAGCTTTGTTTTGCAAGAAGGGAGTAGAAGGACTTGTCGGGAGGAGAGCCCAAACACCCTTTAATTCAAGGAACTAGCATCTGACCCTAATTATGTAGTGAAAATGGAGGTAGTGCAAGTACCAGAAAATGGACAAGTCTGCAACAGGAACAAAAGCATCAACTGCTGTTGAGCTGTATGCAAAGTTCAACGGAGGGAGAGAGAGACAGATAGGCAAAGTGGCTCCAGTTGCACATAAATACTTGACGGAAAGCATGTTGAGGAAGCAGGGCAACGGGTTATTTCTCATAAGATGCAAAATTGCTTTATATAAGTGAAATGAATTGCCCTTCCTGTAGAAATTAATTATGAAGGCAACTTTACAGAGCAGTGTAATAAAGACGTAGGCAAAATAACAGTGGCATTGAATTTAAAAGCTATGCATAATGAATGGTCTATTAACATGCCTATGATCAGTACCAAGAGACCTTGACTGTTGTGTAATAACATACTTAAGTTTAACTAACTGATTTATTTTTTAGTTTGACATGATGTCAGTTGCTTATCAAAGAACAAGGTCTAAAATAGCACTGTGAGCTCCAGGAATTACTTACCAAGGAATAACTTTTTGTATTTGGTGACATTTCATTAGATTTCAGTGTGTTGTTCCCCTAAGATTTCTCCCATGATAAACCTCTGTTCACACCAATATCTGATTATGTCTGTGTTTCATAATGAAATTAGGAGCACAGAGATACCTGATCCTACATGGCTAAGTTTTATTTTTACACACAATCTGATAGATCATCCCTTCTTCCTAAGGGGGAAAAAAAAGAAAAGGCTTCTTTGCTATTGTCATTTGTCATCATGTAACACATCTTAATTGTTTAAAGATACCAGATTAGAGACTAGTGGGAGTAAATGCTGGTAAAGTATTTGCAGATGAGCAATACACAGACCAGATACCTGTCAATAGGCAATTTATGAAATTTCCAGAGTGCTGGTAAGACTGTGTGGACTAACTTTGTTCGTAGTGGGGAATATCAGATTCTTTTTCAAGCAGATATGTTCACATGCAGTCCTACCAGCTCACCTCTCCTCTTTGCAGAATACCATAGAAGATAGAGCATTCAACCAGAGGTATCAGTGGAGGAAAATTGTCTTTCACAGACTGGATGAGGCTGGAAGGAACATCTAGGAGTCATCTTGTCTGATTTCCCTGCTCAACCAGGGACACCTAAAGCCGGTTGCCCATGACCATGTCCAGGTAGCTTTTGAGTATCTCCAAGGATGGAGGCTCCACAACCTCTCTAGGCAACCTGTGCCAGTACTTGGTCACCCTCACAGTGAAAAAGGGTTTCTTGATGTTCAGAGCGAACCTTCTGTGTTCCAGTTTGTGCCTGTTGCCTCTTGTCCTGTTCCTGGACACCTCTGGAATGAGCATGGCTCCATTCTTTTTGCACTGTCCCATCAAGTATTTATACACATTGATGAGACGTCACCCTGAGCCTTCTCTTCTCCAGGCTAAACAGTCCCAGCTCTCCCACCCTTCCTTCATGTGTGAGATGCTCCAGTCCCTTAATCACCTCAGAGGCCCTTTGCTGAACTCTTTTCTATGTAAAAAAACCCTAAACCAAAACAGAACATTAACACTTAAGAAACAATAATTGATTGTTAAATTATGCAAAATTTTCTATCTCAAACAAAGGGATTTAATTTGGGAAATGTAAAAGGAACTGCCAGCTCTTGGGCTGCAGAGCTGTTAATAGCAGAGCTACCGTAAAGTTTGTGTTTTTAATGACAGGTCACTGGTGTAGCATATAAAGCAAAAAACCAAAAAGTGTTACAACTTATTTAAAGAAGTGATGTGGTGCCTCAGGCAGCAGCCTATTCCCTCCCTCAAACTGGACTAAACTCTTAGATACTCTGAGTGAACACAGTAATGTCATTTCTGAGAAGAAACAGGACACACAAAAATGTTTCTTGCAAGGACATTCCCGTACAAACCCTCTTCTTCTCTGCTCTGGCAGCCCATTTTGTCCAAAGAGCTACAGATAAACCAGAGAAGAAGTCCAGAGGAGCAACAAACCACTGCAACAACTGGTGAAGCACAGCCTCCTCAGTGTGATAGTAGTGAAAAGAGGTCCCCCACCTCAGGAAAGAGGTCGGGAGACCGATGCAGTTTCTACCTTTCCAAGAGTGTGATGTTTGTACCTGCCAGGCTGGAAGCAAAGGAGATCTCATATTTTGCTGGTAGGAACATAGTGAGTCACTCCTGAGTTATTTGTTGTCTTTAAATATGTGTCCTTGCATGTGCTGGCAGGTGTTCACATCTCAGTGGGTGAAACCCAACACCTGCATGAGCTTGTAGACTGAGGAAACACCTATTTCAACCAAATTATACGAGGTGAGCATCCACAAAGTAGGATGTACTGCTATGAAGGGTGAGTAGATATAATTTGCCTAGTTATATTTTATAGTCGCAAATTTAATATGCAGGGTTGTTAATTATGATATAATTAGAGCATTTTAAAATGCCATGCTAAATAATCTTATTCTGATTTATCCTCCAATCAGTTTGTGACTTTTTTTGTGCAGTTAAATGTGTTTGACATCCTAGATGGGGATAACTAGCAAAGATCATGCCATGATGTCTCTAATCAAATAGTTAATTTTTTTCAAATGAATCCATATTATCTGAGTTTTTTATTTTTAATCATACTTATACTCCAGTTTGAATATGTGTTGATTAGTTAGTTTTCATCTTAGGGAAACAAGAAGTGCTCATATTTACCCAGATACATTATGCTCGTCATTATTCAGCACTGATTGGTTTGATGGAAAAATATACATTGCCTCAGCAGATAAGTCATTTAGTCTGATTCATTGTGTTAATTATATCCTCAAATAGCTATTGCCATTCCATTTTTTAATGGAGTTTATTAACAGTTGTTTATCTGTGCAGTGATTATGTAGTTCATTCTTCCTTGTCCCCTTCCTCAAAATATGTCTGGTAAGTGGTAAACATCTGGCTGTAGCCATGCCCTGAGGGTAATGTCTGCCTGTAGTCACTGTTGTTTCCACAAGATAGCTCTCCTCAACAGGATGATGAATCCTCAAGATCATGATGGGTGCTACTTCTTCAGAAGAGAACACCCTTCTCTCCAGCCAGAGGAGGTCCATTGCTCCCTTCTTTGCCATTTGTGGTTGGAGAAGTTGTTTGGTTTAGTTTTGGGGGTTTGGGGTGGGGGTTTTTTGGGTTTTTTTTACATATGAGAGGTAAGATTGTCTTTGTGTCCATTAAAAGGTCCAAATAACTTTTAGCCCCAGTGAGGAATAGGAATATGCACATTTTAGCATGGATAACAGATAGATCAAGTTTGAGTGTAGTATCTATTTTATAAGGTACCACACTCTCTACTTCTGTGTGTATAATTATGTGCAGTGTTTGGTTAAATAGCTAATTTACGAGAAAAAAAATTGTATTTTATAAGGATGAATATAAAAGGCTCACAACCTATTGTCTCTAGGTGATTCCAGTTCAAAATAATTCATTCACAATATAATTGTTTCAAATTCCTAGCTTTTCACTCTAAATTCTATACATTTAGGAGCTATATTGAGTGAGCTGGGCTTGTTTAGCTTGGAGAAGAGGCTTCAGGTGGACCTCATTGTGGCCTTCCAGTACTTGAAGGGAGCTTATAAACAGGAGGAAGAGTGACTTTTTACATGGGCAGATAGTGATAGGACAAGGGGAAATGGTTTTAAACTAAAAGAGGGGAGATCTAGGCTAGCTATTAGGAGGAAATTTTTCATCCAGAGGGTGCTCAGACACTGGCACAAGTTGCCCAGAGAAGTTGTGGTTCCCCCATCCCTGGAGGCATTCAAGGCCAGGCTGGATGGGGCCCTGGGCAGCCTGATCAAGTGGTTGGCAAGACAACCCTGTCCACAGCAGGGTGCTGGAACTAGGTGATTTTTAAGGTCTCTTCCATCCCAAACCATTCTATGATTCCATGTGAATAATCACTAGCATTTGATTCAGTTGGTCATTCTGTGATATTTTCAACTTGCAGAGTCCATCTGTGTGAATACTCATCAAAGTCCCACCCAACAGGAGAACAGGCATAAAGAATCTTCTTAACCATGGAAAAAAAATTGCAAGAATGATATACAAGCTAATTATTAGTAAGATTCTGCACAGACAACAGAATTACACAAATGTGTTGGGAACTGTTAATTTTCATCAGCTTCAAGCATTAGTGAAAACAACAGGAGGTAGCCAACATCTTACTAAGATCTATCCCAAAGGAAGACAGAGCAAGTCAAACCTCTCAGTATTTTTTTTGTCTTCCATTTTCTATATAATTATCCTATTTTATACGGTTGTTGGCTACTGTGAAATTGAGAATACCAGCCAGATTCTCACCCATTGTAGCTCCGAGTTCTCTGTTACTTGCTTTTCGCTTACTTTTTGATGTGGCCCAAAATCCACAGTTTCCCTCATGCTGTCTGCTATGAATATCTTTTCTTAGTCACCTCAACATCTACTCCTGTAGATATTACAGAGGAATGTCTCCAGAACAGAGAATACAGTGAAAACAATGTTTCCTTTAATTTTTGGTTATTTTAGTAGCTCCTTAAAACTATGAACGTTATCCTTGTTCCACACTGTGCGCTGGTTATTTGACTGCAGATATCTCTGGATGCAGACAGATGTGATTTTTATAAAGATCTCTTATGAGACTGAAGCCACTCTAATACCAAATATTGATCTTAGGCAAATTCTGAATGCTTTATGTGCTTTTTCTTCCCCTTTAGCTTTTGTTTATCTTTATTATGTTTTGTTTGTGAGAATAATGGAAACTTCTGGTCATAAAAAGTGCAGGAATGCTATAAAAGTTTTACCAAGCAATATAAGCTTTAACAAGTCAACACATATTCGTATTATTTGTCTGCACACAGCTTAGACAGAGGGAAGCCCTGGTGAAAAGACATACATGTGTATATTAAATATATATTAAGTAGGAACAAGTCAGGAAAAAGCTGCAGTCGGCAAATGAAAATTTGGAAATATTCCAATGAAATATTATCAAAAACCAATAGTAGCAGGAAGAAATGATGAGCAATGAAAGTCACAAACTATCTTGTGATTAGGAGATTTAATGTATGGCCACAAAAGAAATTGCCCCTCTGGGAATGGCATCATCGTGTCAAAAGTACGTAGCTGTTTGGCATTGCTCTTCCTATTCTGCCTGGGTGCAAACGTAAGACCTGCTCTGTTCTTAAATCAGCAGGCTTGGGGACAAGCTTGTGACCAGTCTGCAGCAGTTTGAGGCTATCTTGCTTATCACTTGCTCTTTCATTTTGCATGTTGGCAGCAACTCTCCTTCTGGAAATCCTATGGAAGAAGTGAGTGGTTGCACCGTGGGGGCAGCTGCCGGCAGGTGAGAGGCAGTGAATGGAGCCAGGCAGGGATATGGAAGGATCACAGCCACGTCTTGTTTTGAAGGTAACACCTGGAGCTGCTGCTCTCCACTGCTGTTTCTCTGGGATGCTGTCTTGGATGATGTGCTGAGGTTGTGACCTTATCGATGCCTCTCTCCATTCACTCCAGGAGCTGTGGAGCTGTGGCCATACCCCATTTCCATGCTTGAGCCCACACAGGCCTGTCCACGGCTCAGGGAGAAGCAGATGCAAAGAATAAATCTGTCCTGCTGCAAGGAGAATAACGACAAAGGCGTTTGAACAAATGTGCCAGTGTTATTTCCAATAAAGCTTATAAACATAATCATCTGTGAACAACAGGGGGTGGGAGCAGAGATATGGCAAGAGTGAATCATCCCTCAAAACACAGGCTATGCAAACCCTTCCAAGTATCTGGGTTATGTCCCTACATTGAGAGATTCAGCTGGGAAGAGGTCTTGCTGTTCAGCTCTAGTTTTCTCTCCCATCTTTCTTAGAGCTTAGTCAGAGTCCATCACCAGCTCCTGGGTGTATGTGGACCTGCTGGGAGATATAAAATGGCCTGCAAAGATTGCAGGGGAGGCCTCTTGTGAAGTTACCCTGGTTGAGATGATGGGAACTGGAGGCAGAGAGGAGTGGGAGCAGTACATTTGCTCTCTGTCCTGTCACCTACACCAAATCTCAGAAGGGCAGACTCTCACAGGTCACCTAAACCTGTCAAACTTTTGGAGATTTCATCTTCCCTCTTCTTTGTAGCCTATGCCAGTGCTTTCATTAACAAAAACATTTTTAATACTAAACTTCTCTCTTCTCTTACAGTTTTATCCCTGCAGCAATTCTCCAACCCCAATGGTTACTGAGGGCAGCTTATTAATTACTTTGTGATAGTCTTTAACTGACCTTCATTATTCTTGCCCTGAGTTTTTTCTACAGGAAACAGCCCTCCCAAACACACCCTTTTTCTTCTTGCAGGCCCAGGTTACGTTTAGAACGGATCGCTCTCATCACAGGCTCTCTGCAAACTCTCCCTGAGAGGTCTGTGTTTCTGTTTGATGCGTGGTGGTAGGAGCAGGCATGCTGTTCTGCCTGATGTCTCACCAGAGCCAAGCACGACAGGAATAAACCATAGTGTGTCTTATGTACTTATTTATATTCCAGGTTTTGCCCTTTTTCACAGACATATATCACCTTCACTTACTGAAACTTCCAGAAATGATGCACTTGCTGTACTGATGCATTTGATTATCACTTTTTATGTTTAGCACAACAGAGCATTGTGTAGCATGATACCCAGCTGAGATCACTGCTCCTCTTGGGCAAGAGCTGAATTCCAACCCCACTTTCTACAGTGCTGCTAGCCTTCCCTATCGTGTCTGTCTTCAATTTTCCTACCAAGTAACATCTGTGATTCTCAAAACTTTGCATAGTCTGTGAGAAAGATATCCCAGGCAAGAACAGGTACAGCTGGGTGGAACCTAAAAATATGGTGAATCCGTTCTAATTTTCCTCTCCAAAAGGACACAGATTATCCATGACATGTCACATCCAGGAGAAAGTGACTCAATCCTTGATTTTCTTCCCAGCCCTGGTACTGTCTGTGTACTGGACAAGTTTTTAGACACCTTCAGTCTTAGCTTTCCCATTTAACACAAAGAAGAAAGAACATTCTTGAAAAGCTATCCCTAGAAACTGATTATATATGTTCAAAGTATAACATTGCTTTTCTTTGATAGAGGAAGCAATTTATATGCAGTCTCTGTGTAAACATTGTAAAATCCTGTGTTGGATGCTTGTGTTGCCTGCCCAAGCCTTTTATAATCCTAATGGTTTATGGCATCGGTTATCAAACCAGAATGTAGACATCATATTACATAGAAATAGGCATCAAGGACAAACTCTTACTTAAAAAAATCAACCCTGAAACAATCAACTGAATTCATGATCCATGGAAACATTTCTGGGGATGTTAAACCCTTAGAGCATAGGGGGATACATTAACAAATTTAGTAATGTAGTTAATTTATTTAACTTAGAAAAAGAAAAGCACACTTGATTAACAATTGATTAATACCTTTGAGGAACAATGTTGTAGTTGCACCCATCCTATGATTGCAACCAAAAGGGTTGCAACCAACAAGGTTATCCTTGTTTCAAATGCTGACTTTTAAAGGTATTGTAACTTGATGTAGGCCTAAGTCAATAATAACAATAAGAACAACGATGAAGCTGCAATATAAAAAATATGGAAGAGAATTCTTTTGACAAAGCCATAGTACATTAATTTGAATAAATAAATAAAATAACAGAAGAATTGGTTTACTGTCTCTGCAGATATCAAAGAGATTCTGTGCCCTTTTCTGGCTGCGAACAACAGACAGAACATTGTTGCAAGACGAAGATGTCCGGTGTCTTGGCATGGTGCAGGGATAAGCAACCCTACAATGACTCCTTTGCAAACCCTGCTATTATGCTGCATGAAAGAAATTGGTTGGGAAATGGAAGGGGGTGATACCAGCAGTGGGAAGGGGGACTTGGAATAAAACCTGTGGCTGAAGGGAAGCCAACAGGCAGCCCAAGAAAGGACACTAAAAAGTAAAACACTGGCAAAACTGCTCTGAAATTGAGGTCAGCCCAGAACTCCAAGGACCTAAATAGGACCTCTGTGCTCCTTCAAAGGGAGACATTTATTGCTGTGTGACTTTATTTGTAGTGTTTATGTTCAGCTTCTGGTTGCAGGCACAGATTCTGGTTGCCTCTTTTCCACTAGGCTGAAAAGCCCTCAAGTAGTGAGGATTTTCTCCTGTAAAATTAACATAATCAAATAATTTGTTTCCTTTTTGCTCAATTAAAAAGATCAAGGGCTTGAGGTATCTCATTGCAGAGCGCTCTCCTCAAACCTTACGTAATTCTTTTTCCTCTTGTGCTTTCCCTGTAAATGTCTCTGTGCCACCTCTTCAAGAACTGGATACAGTAACTTTATTCTGGTCTTGTCAATGTCACAGAAGAAATTTTTTTACCTGCTGCCAGCATAGATCCCATTCTTTTGCTGCTGTTCCTTACTGACAGCACGTATGTAATTACTTGCACGCTTTGCCTCCCACTTCCTCTACAGATCCTTCATTTTCCAAGATAATTTCCCATTCTTTGCCTATGACTCTACCTCTAGGAGCATGGATCTGGAACTCTGCATTTGGTACAGTTAAATATGTTTTGTGCTGACTAGTTCAATATAAGCTGACTAGCTTGTGAACTTCCCTGTGTGGCCTCCTTTGCCTTACATGAGCATACCACGCTTATGAGACACCAGCACAGCTCACGTGGATCTCCTGGCTTCTTTCTAGGATGCTACACGTTTTAGGAACTACCTCTAGGACAGATAATGCTGTAAAGCATCATTATGGAGTCTCTTCCCATTTTAAAGGCTTACTAGGTCAAGTTGAGAAGACCAGAGGATGCAGCCTGAGAGAAAGGAGTCAGGAGGACTGAGCAACTCTTTGTAGTGAGGTGTTTTCCTTCACAGATATTTCTAACCAATGTTGCCACATTTGTGGAAATGCTGTGTTTTCTAATCTGCCTGCCATGATGAGCGATGGGTGTTTGCAAAAGAAGGAGGGAGGGAGGTGTATGAATTGCACCTTTGCCCATGCAAATCTGAAGACACCTGTCACTCAGCTGCCTGCTACTGAAGCTCAGCAAAATACAGAGGCAGAAACAAATTCTGCTGGGTAGGGTAACAATTTTAATACAAAGATCGTCACTGGATCCCCTCCTTTTTCACACAGGGATCATCAAAGAACAGCAGAGAGAATAACTGTAGTCTTCTGAGGTGAACACAGCAGGGTACCTGTCAGAGAATCATTAAGGTTGTATCATAAAGTTCAGCTGTCAACCCAATACTAGCATGCCCACTAAACCATATCCCTAAGCACCACATCTATACATCTTTTAAATACCTATAGGGATGGGGACTCCACCACTGCCCTGGGCAGCCTGTTCCAATGCCCAAGAACCCTTTCAGTGAAGAAATTTTTCCTACTATCCAATCTAAAGTTCCTTTGGTGCAACTTGAGGCCATTTCCTCTTGTCTTGTTACTTGGGAGAAAAGACCCACCTCTCTCCACCCTCCTTTCAGGTATCAGAGAATAAGGTCTCCCCTAAGCCTATTTTTCAGAGACTAAACAACCCCAGTTCCCTCAGCTGCTCATCATCAGACTTGTTCTCCAGACCCTTCACCAGCTTCATTGCTCTTCTCTGGACATACTCCGGCACCTCAATGTCTTTCTTGTAGTGAGGGGCCCAAAACTGAACACAGAACTCAAAATGCAGCCTCACTCGTGCCGAGTAAAGGGAGATGATAGCTTCCCCACTCCCGTCAAAGCCCCCTCTGCCCTAGTGTGGTTCCAAAGCTGCGGTTCAGTGCTGGATACTGGATGCTTCACTTGCAAACAGCGATGCAACCCTCCAATTCTTTTTTAAAAAAAAAAAAAAAATAAAAACCCCAACTTTTCACTTTCTTCACACCAATGACTCAAAACAGCGGTTTTATGTCCTCCCATCACTGCTCTGGTCGGGGCACTGATCCGAAGTGGAAAGCTGCCCTACACAAACCGGGTAAAAGTGCTGCTGAAAAGCACGGAGGGAGCGGTGCGGGAGGGTCCCCTCCCTGCATCACGGGGGACCCGCGGGGGACCCCCGACCAGGCTCCGGGAGGCGGCTGCTCAGGGCCTCTCCGTGCCTGCGGGCGGCTGCCGCACTGACCACGCCAGCGGGGTTACGGGGATGCCTGTCTCCCCTGACCTGGGCCTGTTGGCGGGTTTGTTCCCTCTTACCCCTTCACTCACACCCAGGCCGCCCTCCGAGGCCCTGCCTGGCCTGGGGGGCGGCCTGAGGGCACGGCAGCCCTGAGCCCGTTCGGGTGCAGGCTGTGCCCGCCTCTCGGCCGAAGCCGGCCCGCGGGCTGAGGTGCCGCCGTGCCCGCACCCTCGCACATGCTCACTGGGGCGCCGCGGGAGTCTGGGCATGTGCAGAGCGGGCCGGGCCGTTCGCCGCGCCCGCCGCGCCCCGGGGCTCTGGCCGCCGCCCGCCCGCTGCCAGGTGAAGCCGCACTCGGTGAGGCGGAGCGGAGCGGGGCAGCCGCTGTCCGGCGGCCGGGCAGGATGAACAGCTCCGACGAGGAGAAGCAGCTGGAGCTCCTCGCCAGCCTGAAAGACCAAGGTAAGGGCGGGCGGCGCCGTCGCCGCCTCCGGCGCTGGAGAGAGCGGCTCCGCCGCCGCCGCGGGCCGGGGCTCGGCCGGCAGGAATGCGGCCACCGCGGGGCGGTGTGAGGCGGGGGCTCGGCGCCCGGCGGCGCGGGGGGACGGGGCGCGTCAGGGCGGGCGCGGCCTCTGCCCGGAGAGGGGCGGGCGGCCGCGGCCTGGGCGTCCCGCAGCCCGCCGGTCATGTCCCCTCTCGTTCCCGGGCCCCTTTCTGTGCCCACGCAGAGAAAAAAAAAAAACAACAAACAAAATACCCTATAAATGGTTAAAAAAAAATAAATGGGGTGAGCAAAGCGTTTTGGTGGTTGCCCTGTCAGTGCTGGTCCCCAGTGCCGCGCCTCGCCACAGGTGCGCAGGGCTGAAGCTGGTGAGCGCCGGCGTCGCGGTGGCCGATGGTGGGTTGGGGTGAGGGCAGGTGGCTGAGGGGCTGCGGCACATGGGCTGTCACTGCTGTCAACCCAGAACCTTCCTGCCCGGCTTCAGTCCAGCCCATCTGCTGGTGTGTGGCTAACGGCTGGATGTCTGTCCGGCTCCCAGGGGTGAAAGTCCGTCTGCTTTTGCTGTCTCTGTAGAGCTGAGCTTCACGTGGAATGCCCGGCTGTGCCTAACCTGGCATGGTGTCCAGTCTCCCTCTCGGCGTTGCTGGATCCAATACTAACCCAGCCCATCAAAAACCCCCTGTCCCGCTCTCTGTCAATGTGCAAACTTCCTGCTGATAGCACAGGCTCGCCCTGATATCCTGTAAGTTTCTGTAGAGCCTTTGTAGTTCCAGTGTAAATTAAAGCAAGTGCTTGCCTCGAGCTGCTTTGGTTCTCTGAGTGAGTCTCTATCGGTGCTTTTATAGAAAAGTCCAGTCCAATTTTGTAGATTATCAGCTTTGTGAGTGTGTAGTTTGGCTAGGAAACAAAAACATTGTAATATTTCTTCTTCTGTAAGAAGGGGCGTGGAAAAGAGCTTGTATGCTCAAAAGGCAGTCTGCTTTCCCAGCCCTCCTCATCAGTCTATCCCCAAACCATGTTGGTAGAGCAGAGTTTCTACCTTGTCTACTTAAGCAGGTAGACAACATTTGAAGGACCAGCATTACCAGCTGTTTGAATTGTGGACATCTGCTTGTGAGCATGCATCAAGTGATCGACATGCCTCCTGCCTTACAGCTTCACGTGCAGTAGGTGCAGAGTACCAGTGCTGTAATTCACAGCTGTGAATTCCCACAGCTGTGTTCCCCTGGTCTCCTGGGAGCCTGGGAGGAGCTGTTTGGAAAGGACCTGTTGGACAAAGTTCTGTAAAAGAGTGAAATTACAAGAGTCTGATCACTGCCCCTTTTTCTGTCGTTCATTCTGACCACAAATGTGCTCAGTCACCTTTGCTATATAGCAGAAGCTTTTCTTAACCCAATTTTAGCTGGATATCCAGCTGAAATATTTATGACCTGCTCTGGCACTTCTTTTTTGGTTGTTCCTGTACACTCTGCATTGTAAATTCACGATTACTGGCTGCACTGGGTAGATTCTGCCTTACAAGGAATTCAATGGGTGTAAAATTCATGAAAATCTTATAGCTGTGCATTTTGATAATAAAATACCAAAAAATAAGGCGAAAAAGCTGTTCTTTGCTGACTGACTGCATCCCTCCAGTACTGTTGGCTTCAGAGGAGTTGTCTCTGCAAAAGGACAGTTGCTAAAATGACACTAATCCATTGCAAAAAAGGCAGGTTTGGGTTATTCTTTAGAGAAATCCTAACCTGTTGAAATTGGTTAGATTGGGGCTTCAGTTCCGGTGTCTGAAAGTCTTCTGCACCAGTTGGCTGAATATCCTTTAAAGTCTGATGAAGGTGTATGGGACTGCAGGAATTAGTTCAAGGGAAAGATACTGTAACTTGAGGACTGGCTGTCTCAGATGCACTTAAGCTGTTGAAATAGAAACTGTATTCAGCAGACTCTGTCCTGTCAGGCACTGTTCTTGATGGATGTTTATCCCCAAATGTAAGAGTTTTAGTATATTATTGTGAGGCTAGCAAATGTTTTCATCATTGTATGGCTGACAAGAAAGTTGTTTTTTATGGGTGAAGATACCCAGGGGAAAACTTTGGAAAATACTCTTCTATATGCTATTTTGCATCTAAACCAGTGCAAAATGATGGTAACACACCATAGTTAAATTATGTTCACTGACAAGACAAAGTAAAGAGTCCAAGTGATTAAGAGGTAATAAGATGCATAAAATTATCCTAACAGCAATGATCTAAATATTGTTACTGTGGGTAGGTAAAATTGCTTCCTCTTTATATTCTTTAAATTTTAATATATAGTTTGCCCTCCATTCTTACTGACAATAGAACAAGACTCTCTAACAACTTTCCTCAAGCAATTTGAGGATGCTCTTGTTAAACAGAGGCAGGATGAAAAGAGGAGAAAAAAAATCTCTTATTTTTCTTCTTTATTGCTTCCAGGTGTAAACAGTATTACTTTGGTAGTAAATGCAGTTGATGGAAGGATCTGTTGTCTCTGAATATTTGGGGTAATGAGTCTCCATACTTTTCAAGAGTCCTGTCTTTACGGCATTCAAAGTAGCATATGATCTGTAGTCAGATTTCTGAAAAGCTCCTGTTCATTTGAGGGGTTTCAGAGAACGTTCATTCAGGAGCCTTTGTTTGGTTTCTCTTTCAGGATGTGTTTTTCTAGTCTTGAGAAACTTGCCTGACACCAGGTAGCTAAACTGGCTGAGGAGTGATGCAAAAGGTAGAGGGGAAGGCAAACAGCAGCACACCTGGCTGACTGCTGTCACATTTTAACTCCTGCTTATACTTTTCCTAAACAGGGTCAGTAGATTGAACCTGAGGCAGGTGTTTTGTAGCATCCCACTCAATTCTCAGTGGCAGCTGTGACACTGACTGGTGTCTGGGCAATTTCACTTGCCTCTTTGGCAGGGCTCTGTATGGCAGCAAGGACATTGAAGCTGTCTGTGTGTAAGATATGCTTATCTTTCACCTCTGCTGAATTTTCCAAGTCCTGTGTGTTAGACTCAGATACCTGATACGGATCACTCTTCAGCTTGCTTCATTGCCAAGTTTAAGGTGAGCATCATGATGAAATACAGCCTCTATATTCATGATATTTAGGACTTCAAAACATTGTTTGAGTTTTAATCCTGTATATAGCTTTCCGAGATGTCGTGGGTAGATGAAGCAGATCCCCTATAAATATCAGTATGACCTAACTGCACTCTGTAAGTGCTGTTTCCAGCGATGCACATTTCTTTTCAGCTGTCTCTTATAATTCCTATGGGTAAGATTTAAAATTGAAACAAAACAGAATAAGATGGGCAAAACCTTGCGTTATAAATGGTTAATTGTAGAACTCGAGGAGCAGTAGCAAACCTGACCAACAGCTGCATCGTAACAGTGGTTGGTTACCTGCCTGGCAGATTGCCATGTTTTGTCTTTGGTTTCATTGGCACTGTTGCCCTTAAAGATAAAGTCATCTTCTGCCTTGATCACTTCTTTGTTCAGTTGAAAACAGGAGTGAGCAACCAAAACATCTGGAATTATAAACAAGGTAAAATTGCACTTCAGCTGCCACTGTCATAGTCACATTTCTGGTCACTTTGTATTTAAAAGCTACTGTTAACTATACATACACTAAGCATATTGATACTGCCTGGATTTTCTTCACTAGTTTTAAAGGTCTTATCATGGTCTCTGTTTGTTGGCTGGATTTGATGAAGTGTGATGATTTCCAGTCTCTAGTCCCAAGCACTGTGGCTGTGTATGACTTTTTTTCCCCCCCCAAGATCTATTTGATCTCTTAAAAAAAATAATAAAAATGCTAGAAACTTTGAATAAAGGAATACCATATATCTTCTAAGGAACAGACTGCCAATCTGACAGCAATATTTCAGAGTAGTACTTTTAAAGTATATGGTATTGACAAGCTCTTACTGTGGTTTGACACATTTATCCTTCTTTGTGCCAGAGGGCTAATTTTTAAGGCCAGAGGAATTTCTTTGTTTAGGCTGCGATATCTTGTTAGCTGCTGTGTTCCCCTCTGTGGTCATCTGCTCCATGATTATTTTTTTTCCCATGTATTTGTGTATGTTGGTGTTCATACACAGCAGTCATCATTCCTCAGCAGAACCCATCCTGCTTGAATGCTTTCTTCGTTCATTAGAGTTTAAAAGTGTTTCAGTGGTCTGTTTTTCAGAAACTTGTGAAGGCAAGTCTTTTGATGTGAGCTTAATGGTTAGGTTTTATCAGGCTGTGGTGTGTTTAATTTCCCTGTCCAGTTTCCAGCAGCATGCAAATTTGAGGTCTGAAAAAAAAAAAAAAAAAAAAAATTTGTACACACTTTTACAGATTTGAGTAAAATCAAAGCATGTGGGAACACAGATGCAAGATCTGCCTTAACAGTATTTGCACTTAATGCTCACCTTTGTATACTTACACACCTGATTTTTGTTTGTTTGTTTATTTTTTTAAAGAGCTGTTTGGTAATTGAATCTTGTAGGTGTGAGCTTGTGCAGCTGCTGTGTGACCAAAAGCCTGGTTTGGCCATGCAAGCTTTAGGCTTCATAATAGATTTATATCTTCTGACTGACTCCAGTTTTGGAGTCATTGTGTAAAGTAACAGGTGTAATGCCACCACATACATTCACCTTTACACAAGCCCCTCAGTGCTTGTTCCTCAGCTCTGTCTCTCTTTGGTGGAGGCCAAGGAGGTGTGAAAAGTGCTGCCCAAGCATCAGTGTGAAGGAGTTTGCACACAGCTAGTGCTGTCGATGCCACGCTGCATCTCATTGGAACAGAGATCATCTGGGTTTAGTGGAAGGGATCTTTGAGCCTAAAATGGGGAACAAGGAAAAAGTTGAGCCCTTTTGACTTTTGTTTGTACTCTTGACAGCAGTTCACAGGTCTTGTGCCTGTTGTGCTTGTAGGGAGACCATTGCTATTTGAGAGATGGTTTGTAGAACAGACTTGGCTTCATTCTTCCTATTCCAGGTATGTTGGGATGAGGAGGATGGCAGCAGCAGGCTTGTTAAAGCTTCTGGTGCAGTGTTGCTGTCAGGGGTAATTCTCTCTCCAGCGATATATCCGAAGCTGCTAAAAGCCAGGTGTTATTTTAGTTTTACCAATAAAAGCTGACTTCATTAGGATAGGTTGTTTCATCTGGAGCAGAGGACTTAGTGCACTGTAGAGCTTGTACTTCAAGCTCTTTCTCTTGCCTGTACCAGCAAAGACATCTCTGGTCTATAGTCTATGTAGTGGAAGGACACTTGCTTTCTTTGACAGCTCTACTTACTTTTGATTAAATAAGTAGGTTTGAAATGCTGAAGTGGTGTTACCCATTGATTTGACATGGAAGGGTTCTCAATCTACTTAAAGGCCACCCTGGTTTACAATATAGATGCCAAAGTATATACGTGTAGCATTTTTAAGGTTGTTTTTTTAATTTGTATTTTTTAATATACAGCTTTAGAAAAGGGGCTGATGAATTTTTTCACAAAGAGTAGAAAGAGTCTCACCACCTCACTCTGTATAAATTAAGGTGTCTTTTCTGTTGTTCATGATGAATTATAGTCATTACCTACTTTTACCCTTATGCCCTTGTTTTGCTAAAAAGTGCTTTTTAGCCATAGTAAGTATCTAATACATAAAACATCTAATTTAGATAATGCATATCTTCTGTTAGCAAATCCAGGTTCAGGAGATAGAGGTTCATAACTAAAAATCAAAAGAGTAAGATATAATTAAAGGAACTTCTGTATACAAAGTTACCTACTTCCTTCCATGCAGATAATGTGCATTTCCACATGTTGACACATTGACAGGACAGTCTCTTCTGGCCAACTGAGCCGAGGAGTGAGTAGTTGGTGAAGGAGCATGCTGTGTTCACTCATGTTGGCTGTTTTGTGGTTTGACTGTTTTATAGTAAGAGCAGAGTTTTCTGGGAATATGTTTTGATGGGTTAAGAGCTATAGCCCAAAAGATTCTGTTGGTTTTTTTTTCTTCTTCTTTTTCAAGTTTTTTTCTTTCCTTAGTCTTGAAGTGGAGTTGTAGTGTTGCCCTCAGACAGCATGAAGAGAACCCGAAGCAAAGAAATGTTGTTTGTATCCTGATAAATGGTTTATATAATACTGCTGTGTGTCAGGACTGATTATATTAAGGATAAATTTAAGGTAGGATCAGACAGTGACAGTATCCCAAAAGGTCCCTGATACATATTTATTATAGTTCTTCAGGATTCACTGGAGGCTGATGAGTACAACGTAGGCATTTTACTATTGATATATGCTACAATATTGATTCTTTGAGAAAATTATGTATAGTTCTGGAATTTTAGTAACACCTGTAGTAAAGCATCTTCAGTTATTTGTTTTATTCACCACTAATTTATTGTAAAGAGATATCTTTATTCTAGGGTAATTTACATATAGCATAATCTGAGTGAGTCATGGTGAGATGTGAGAAGTCTTGAGATGCTCTGGTGCCATTGTCATGTATGTTGTGAGAGAGCCTTCATAGGTTAAGGAGAAAAAAGTAGTCCTGTCTCTCAGAGAAGGTTTAAGGAAGTCCTTGTACAACAACATTTATGGCTTGTCAATCTATAAAAGGGTGACAGTGATACCTCCTATTCTCCTTAAGAAGTTTTACAGCTAAACAAACTATGTGGGATTTGGAACATGTAAAGTGTTGCCTAGGGCTGGTGATATTGATTGTTCTAGGGTAGCTTTAGGGCAAGGAGATCATTGTCACCTATATGCCATTTAGTGCTTCAGTGAAGGTTTTGTAGCATCTTGACTTTTTTTGAGATGGCCTCAAAACTTTGTTGCACATAAACCACTTGAAAAACCTCATATAAAGGTTTTCCTTTCATATAAAGACTATCCAGTAACCCCCCTAATGTTAAAAAAAAAGAAAAAAAATATACCAGCTTTCCAGTAACACTTCATAACTTCCAAGTCATCTTCTGTCTTTGCAAAGAATCTGATATACAGCAAAAATGTGTGTAGTCACGTTTTAATTATTGTTTCTGTTTCCAAGCCTGATAAAACAAGGAGATTCTTTGTTAGATTTAGTGTTTAATAAATCCATACCTGAAAATCTGAATGATGGGATCTATATCATCTAGAGGTTGCCATCCATGAAGAACAATCTTATTTTAAGATATCAGATCCTACTATGCATTAGCTGTATTCAAGGAAGAACTAATAGTTATGTTTCCATTCCATGACAAACATCCTGTGGATTACTGTCTGCAGTAAAAGAGAGAAGGGCTGCCCTGAACAGCAGTTTAATTCCCAGTCTCGCACAGGAGAGCCCTTACTGGGGATTGCTGGAGCATTGTGTAGGTTCATATCCTTGTTTTTTGGTAACTTGTTCTTGTATCTGTGCCTTGAGGGCTGATGATTCAGAGTTCTTGGTTCGTAGAACATGTGAGGACAGCTGTCAAGGGTGAGGCCAATCTATATTTCATAAGGGCAGTTAGTGACAGAACAAGGGGAAATGGCTTTAAGCTGAAAGAGGATAGGTTTAGATGAGATATTAGGAAGAAATTCTTCACTGTGAGGGTGGTCAGACACTGGAACAGGTTGCCCAAGGAAGTTGTGGATGCCCCCTCCCTTGAAGTGTTCAAGGCCAGGCTGGATGAGGCTTTGAGTAACCTGGTCTAGTGGAAGGTGTCCCTGCTTATGGCAGAAGGGTTGGAACTGGATGATCTTTAAGGTCCCTTCCAACCCAAACCATACTATGATTCTATGATTTGTATTTTTCAGTCATTTATAAAGTATTGAATAGCAAGTATGAGGTTGCCTTAAAGGCAAGCAAGCACTAGCAGTTTTCAGGTATGAAGAAGCTTGAATTGTATCTATTGATAAAATTTTCATTCCTTTTCTTACATCTGGATGCTAGGAATCTCTTTCCTTGTTCTCCTAAAGGGATCACAGAAATTGCTTAGAAGTGGAACAGTGATCAAGAGGCATAGCTTTTACGTTGCTGTGTAGGAAATGTGTTGTTTCACTTTAGGTGCCCCTTGTGAGAGCAACTGCATCAGCATGGTTTCATCCCTATTCAACTACCTGTGGTTTTTTTTCTTCTTCTTGAGTATGGGAGGTGGGTAGGGGTCTCAGGGGTAGGTAAGCAAAGGTGAGGACAAAGTAAAGGGATGAATGTGAGACCTTGGTTTTACTGGTGTGGAGATGGTAGGTATGTTTTTAAGAAACCTGATTTTGTTTGTTCCACTCTTTAAATGCACCTTTTCCCTTGTGTGAGTGGGAGTGAGGACTTTTTCCACCTGTTTAAATGGTCAGGTTTTCTGTGAGTTTGCATGTGGACTGTGACTTTGCTTTCAGTGGTTTTATTTGACATTTTTTATTTTGAGAGCCTTGGACATTTTTTAACACCTGCTGATCACAGCAGAGCTGAGAGTCTGGCTAAGAGATTTCTACTGTTCCTTAGTTTCCCTTTCTAGTTAACACAGTCAGCAGGGTCTTGCCATTTCCCCATTGCTGGTCAGGGCACTCAAGGAGCAGTGTCCTGTGTCTTGAGTTACTAGCCCAGGAGCTAACACTGTATCCCAGACCTCATGTACCTCAGCCTTGCATCTCTAAAATGAAGTGAACTTGGAGAAAAGAGGAATAAGAATAATTTGATTTCTTTTACATCTGAGGTATTTCTGTGCTACTGCTGAGCATAATGGGCATGCTGAAGGCAAGCAGAAGGGTGATGTCATGGAGCAAGTTGGATTAGTTTTATTTCAACAGATTTTGAAACGCTGGGGAGGGGGGAAGAGGGACATCACAACATGTAAAGTGTAACTTTATTTGTAAGAGCATCTTGTTTGACAAAGTTTAACTGTCTAAAGCTAGAAAGGGCTAGTAAGTTTTCAGGTGGCTAATCTACTAGACTCTACGTGTTCCTGTCTTGAGATGTAAGGTAAGACATGTTAAGTTTGAGATAAAACTCCAACATCTCTGCTGTTGTCAGCTGAAAACTGTATATCCATACCCTTTATCCTGCTTTAGTTAAGTTGGTTGAAATAACCTTGTATGCTCGTGTAGCTTCTGTTCGGTGCAATAAAACATTTTAGGAGATACTGAGTGGCTGCAGTAAGATGTAGGGTAATGACAACAGGCCTTTCATTTTATCCTTGCAGTGTGCATCTTAAAGACTGAAAAATGTTCCTTTCTAAGCAAGATCTGTGTCTCTCAGGTTTGGAGGTGTATTCTGCTTCTGACTAATGACAGTAAAATTTCTGTGGTCTTGAAGGCCAAACAGCCCATATGGGACATGCTGAAAGAACAATAGAATTGGGAAGTTGGGGCAACAATGACACATCCCTAAGGTAGTAAAATAAAAAGTTTAAGAAGGGTGCATAAAAATACACAGTAAACTGGAAGCTTAATTGGTAGCTGATCAACTGTTTCTGCATATTATTTACTGGTTTGAAACAGCAGACCTCCAGCATCCTGGAGGTTGATCCCTTCCCTGCTGATCCCTGCAGCTGAATTCTGGTGTGATCTTGGGTAAATCATACAATTTTTTCATGTCTCCACTGTGGAGTTTAAGGAAAAAAATGTCATAGGACTCTTGTTGGAAGCAAATGTTAATAAATAAATAAATCAATAAAGGTGGTTGGCTGTTCTGGAGGTACATATGTGTAACAGTATTGCATTAACCATGCTTTCCAGCATTGATCTGTAACCTGAGCCAGTGTGGGTTCACAACGATGACTGCAAGCCAGTACATTCACCTTGTAATTTTTGAACTCAATCAATAAGGTTGTTTAACTCTCCATTGATCAAAAATTGATTGTTTTGGGAGCCACCATCTTTTTCAGACACTTTCCAATTACTTCAATTCTAAAAGGATATCCAGTTCATCCATAGGCTATTAATGAAGTTTGTGACCCATGTTATTTAAGGAGTCTGTGTAGATAGCCAGAAGAGCTTTAAAGTGAATGAAATGGAGAGCTGATTTGGGTAAAGGAGATGCTGCAATATTAACTTTTTCCTTTTTTTTTTTCCCTCTTGTATAGCCATTGGTGAATATGAAGAGCTTAGAGCAGAGAATAAGAAAACGAAAGAAGAGGTTTGTATCTATTGATTATTTCTTTCATACTAAAATGCTAAATGTCAGAATACCTTATTGGCTATGGGAGGTTGTTGTCTGCTTTTGTGAGCTCAGCTGATTACTTACAACAGTGCCACTTGTAAGTACTACTTGTATACCTGTATGTATTAAGGAGCAATAAGTGCAACTCCAAGCAGCTGTTCTAGCTGTCACACTCCAGAAGAGTTGTTACCAATATATGTTTTTTTAAATGATTGCTGCTATAGCCAGTTTGCTATGGTTACAATGTGAGGCCAAATTATGTGTTTAGATGTTCTTAGTGTGATAGTTTAACTTTTTCTGGCAGCCAAACAAGACACAGCCACTTGCAGCCTACCCCACCCCCTGCCCCCTTTCACCCCCCAGGGAATTGGGGAGAGAATTTGAGGGGTAAAGGTGAGGGGACTTGTAGGTTGAGATAAGAACAATTTAATAATTAGAGTAAAATGAAATTAAAATAATAAGAATAATAATGATAACAAATATATATATACACATATATATACACACACACAGATATATATATATCTGAGTGATGCAGAGTACAGTTGCTCACCACCTGCTTGTAACGATCCTGAAGGAGTGAAAAGGAGCCGGAAACCAAAATCACAATCCCAGAAAAACGAGCCCAAGCGATTCAGGAGAGAATCCTCCCCCTTTCTGGTCAATCCTCTTTAATATACTGAACATGATGTGATATGATGTGGAATATCTCATTGGCACATCCAACTCTCAGTTCTGGGTTTTACCAGCTACTACACTTTTCTTCTCCCCCTTCCAATCCTCTCTTCTCAGAAACTGCCCAAGCACAGTGTCCTTGTAGTGATCAACACCGTTCTCATAACAATCCTCACTGAAACCAAAACACAGTGCTTGCTAGCCACTAAGAAGAAAATTAACCCTATCCTAGCAAAAACCAGGACACTTAGGAAAACTTGTTTCTTTTGGATCTAAACTTTCTTTTACTACAGCTTGATTTGCACAGTGTTCCCCTCACCCAGCCCTTCTGAAAATTCAGAATGTAGGAAAAACCACCAACTTTTAAAAGGAGAGCAAGATATCTTATCTCAGCTTGCAGAAAGGTACTGCAGCATATTGTATTGCCTGTCCTTCTGTGAAATCTGTGTGCCTGTCCAACTTGAAAAGAGGTGCTGAATGTAGTGGGCTGAATTTCATACATTACTGCAGGCTTCATTTTTTAATGTTCAGAGATACTAGAATAAGAAATAACAACCACTTTCTGGATTGTTCATTCTAATTATGATACGTTGTCTTCCTAGTAGTAAAATTAAGCACATGCAGTAAGGTAGCTCTTCCCTCCCAGGGCTCTTGTTCATTCAACACACCTGCTTTCTACAAGGAAGCCATCAGGAACAGAGAACTCTGAGAGATTTGATGGCAGTGTTGTGTTGCATAAATCCATCTCAATGTGCAAAAGGTTTTTAGCAGATATCTACCAAAAGAAACTGTGAGCAGTGGAAGCATCTTAGCAGTTCTAGATAGTGAGGAAGGCAGAGGAGTCAGTGCTACACTGTATTGTAAACAGAAGATTATCCTTTCTCTGGTATTATTGAGTTGAAGATGCAAGAAACATGTTAGTTTTCAAATCCCTATTAGCTGCCAAGGTATGTAGGTTTAATTTAGCTTTTTGTGAAGTCATTTCTGAAGGGTCGTGTTTAGTCCAGTTGTTATAAACATTGCAATTCAAGGCTGTATTGGGAAGACCTTGTCCTTAACTACTTTATTAAAGAAAACTTGAAGCTTATCTTCATGTTACACTTCAGCAATGAGTATGTGTATTTCCACTGACCTCAGCATACTTTACTACCTTCTTGTCTCTTTTACTGTGCTTGTTGCTGCGCTCCCATTCTGCTGTCCTACACCAGAGCCTCAGATATCCCAGGAAATCTGTCCTCTATTTTTGCTGTTCAGAAGACTGGCAGTTCATCTCTTAGTACTCAGAAGAAAAGGAGAATGAAACTGAATGAGATGAAGAGTCCATCTAGCCCAGTATCCTGTCTCTGACAGCAACAGAGAGAGAGAAGTGGAAGAGCATGTATAACACCTCCACAGAGTTCTCTTCTAGTCTCCAAACCACTTCCAGCCCAAGAACTTCCTCAACTGCATGTGGTTTCAGTGTGTTCTGCCCTCCACAGCTGTCTTCCTTGAATTTGTCCCCTCCTCCCCAGGCCCATGCTGACTGTTGGCTTCCATCAACTGTGAGAAGTTCCACACCAGGACTGTCTACCACATGAAAAATGGGCTCCCTAGCTTTACCCTGAACCCAAGTCCTGCTAGCTTTGGTGTTTCTTCATCAAAGCTTTGTTTAAGTTGGGGAGGGAGTGGGGGGATTGTGGGGGAGGGGGTGGGCAGGGAATGTGGAGGCTTTTCTTGAGCTGCATTTTCATTTAGAAATATTTTTCTTCAAAGGCAATTCCAATGAAAAATTTTGTTGACAAAATTGAGGTGAGATGAGATGTTCTGAGGTTGTTTCTTGCATTCTGCTCTTCTTTCTTCCTTACTCCTCTCCCTTGCAAGACTTCTTTCCTGCTTATCTCTAGCCACTCCTGTGTGTTTCTTCTAGGATTGGTATGGTGTTTTTCAGAACACTTGCATAACTTGCATAACAACTGAAATCCCTGAGTGCATGAGGATTACATCCCCAGTTGGGCAAACTAGTTAAGCACGTGCTCAGGGTTGGGAGATTTTCAGTTGTTATGCAAGTGTTCTCCATCCAAGAACTTCCATCCTGCAAATTTGTGTGCTTGTGTAAGCAGTCCTGCTTCACTGTTTTAAGTACTTGGATGCAGGTGGTTAAGTGTGAGGCCTGAAGTGCATGTCTTCTTAAAAAGAAAAAGAAAAAAAGAAAAAGAAGAAAAGAAAGTACAGATACAGAGTCTGAGGTTATGTTTGCTTACACTGCCAATATCGGAAGAAACTGTTCCTCCTGTTATTGCAGGACTGGATAATCCTGAAAGCTCGTTAGCATCTCTCTAGTTTTGTATCTTAGTTTATGCTTTGCGGGCTCAAACCTGATACTGGAGGAAGTATAGCTCGTGCTATCTCTACCTGTGGGTCTGGGAAGTTGTGGGTGACTTTTGTTCCAGCTTCTGGCACTGTCTGTCAGTGTGAGTGTAAGCAAATGGCTTCCTCTCTGTCAATTGTAGTCATGTAATTGCATCTGTAAGAGGAAGGCAAGAGAATTATTTTTTATAAAAAGATTTGCAGATTATTTGTGGGAAGTACCACACAGGAGCTAGATAGCAGTCTGTATGTGTGTGCTTTTGATGCACTCAGTGGAATTTTTGTTTTTAAGTCACCAGTACACTTGTATGTCTCTGCAAGATGAGCTGTGTGATGGAGAAATGATCCTAGTTTATGTCAAAAACATGGAACAGGCAGCTAACTTGAAATAAGATATAATTTTAATTTTTGAAAATTTATGCACTTTGTTCCATGTTTTTTCTTAAGATTAGAAAGTAAATTGACTTTTACATAGTTTATTTTGTTGAGAGCACTGCTACTTGAAAGGATGCTGATAAGCATGAAAATTCAGGAGCAAAATATAAGCTCTGTAATCCGCAGCGTCTCTTCCTCTTTGCCTTGCTGAACTGCCAGTTTGGAGACCTCTGGTTGGGTCTCTGGCAAAATTGGTACAGGCATATTTTTTATTAGTATTCTTAAATACTTTTGGAAACTGGAGCAAAAATAACATTGTCAGATTGCTTCTCTTAGGTCATCCTTTTAATTGTGGTAGCTGACTAAACATACATACCAGTTCCCCCAAAAAAAATAGATAACTAACATTCAGTTGCACACAAACGTAGATAACTTAATATGCAGTTCTGACGTATTCAGAGTCAGACCATGAATAAATATTTGACTACTTGCTAATCAGACAGAAATGACTCTGAACACTGGTTTTGACAGTGTTTTGTCATGCTGCCAGTTGAGGGAAAAAAAAAAAGCAAGAGAGCTTTCCAAAACAGTAGGTATAATACTGTATCTCTGATACATCATTCATGGTGTTTGCTCTGTTAAAGCACATGTATAGAGTGGATTATATGTTTTGTCACCAAATGGGAATGGAGAAGGGAGTCTGCCTTGATGACATGCTCATTCTTTTTGTAAGTAGACTATAGCAAATGTCATAGGATACTTTTGAGTACAGTACCCAACTCATTAAACAAGCATTAAATCTGCATAAATTTCACAATCTGTGTAAATGGGAAAGAATGTATCTTGTGTTGCTTAGTAATGGCTTAACTGACTATATGGCTACTACGTGAACTTCTTGCATCTTAATATCTGCACTGAACAATCTCCTCCTTGTTTTTGCCCTTTGAAGGCCCTTTACTGAAGTCAGTAGGAGCTTATGTGCAAAATAGTTGGCAAAAAAAGAAGCCTGTTAGAAGAGAATAGACAAAAAAACCCCAGAACTCCTTGGAATTAGTGGCAAAGAGTCATTAGGCTGGGGGGAGCAGGCGTGCGGGGACTCACGTGTCCATAGGCTTCCAGGTGGTTGTGTGCATCAGCTTCCCAACAGCACGTTGAGGTGTCAGGTTCCTGTGATGGCATGGTACTGCCCTAGCTCCAAGTACAGGCCAAGCTCATGTACTGCTGTTTACCTCGCTATAGATGCAGTATTTGGTTTGAACACTGATCTTTGACCTGTACACAATTTAATTGTAAGTAGTCAGCTGGAATTGAAAGTATTGCCTCGTATCTCGTGTGCTTGAAAGGCAAAAATCTGAAATTGAGTGGGATTGGCAAAGCTCCTGAACTTGCTCCTGCAAAGATGAAGAGTTGTAAGGAGTTATTCACAAAATGAATTTGGGAAACTGAACTACTAATTTGTTTCTAAAAATACAGATGCAATATCTTTTTATTGCCAAGAAATTATCCTTGAGTACTGTAGCTAGTTTAGCAATGGAATGGGAATATTGTCTGTTGCCTTTGTTTTTTTATTGCAATGATAGTGCTATAAATATTAGATTTAAAAGATAGTAAATAAAATTGTATAAACGCTTATTTTCCTCTGCAGAGAAGCTGAAACTCTTCACAAAATAAAGTTAAAACCAGAAAATTTACCAACAATCCAGGAGTTACCAACTTTTTTTCTTTTTTAATTGAAGAGTGCTCTTGAGTATGGAGCTATCTGTTAATCCAGACAAGAAGAGACTTAGTAAATACTTGAAAGCTGTTTCTACTCAATAGTTGCATGTGTTTGAATGTGAAAAGTGAACAGTAGATTTTATAGTAATGTTATGCTATTTGCCTTCTAACATTTAGCATTAGTGATATTCTTGTCAATTAACAATTATACTGTATGTGCCTGACATTGCTTCTTTGAAAAATGAGGTTGTGAATTTTGAAGGCTTTTGTGCAGCTTTTTGAGAACAGCTAACGTTTCTAAATTTTGATATTTTTAAACTTTCCTGTTTTAAAGGTAAGGGAAATTTATTTTAAGAGATGACAATGTTTTTTATTACAAAACTTAATAGGAATATTTTGCATAACTTTCCAGTTTGAAACAGTACAAGTAGTTAAAGACAATCTCAAGTTTTTTCTAATTCTTGGCTAAATTGGAGATAAACTGTTTATTTTTTTGGTAGGTAGGTTTTTTTGCTTGCACAGGTCTGATTGCAAGACAAAAGGCAAAGTGCTTTCCATTGATCATTTCAGCAAGGGCAACAATCTCCCGCTTTCCTTTTTTTCCTGCTCTTTCATTCTGAAGCACAGTAGCAGCAAAAGGAAAATATTCAGAAAGCTGCAACTGGGTGCAGGAATTGCTCTACAGAAACCAAATCCTACAGACCCTGATTGTGCAGGGAAACATGTGTAGCTATCAGGAGAATAGTCAGCTTGCCGTGGTCCAAATGGAGCTCTCTCTGCAAATAACACTCAAGGTGAAGTGGAATAGGTCATTTAACTTCCCCCTTTGCAGCGCAGGGAAGGCTGTTATGCCTTCCAGCACGGTGCTGGAGGATTTCAAAAGGAGTTTTTCCTATCAGTGGGATAGGGAGGGTACCACATCCTCTATATCAAGGTTTCCATCAGTATGAAAGTGTCTTGTTGACTTCCACAGGCAACAGATCAGATCCTTAAAACACTAATCTCCCTGGTTTTTAAACTGAGCGTTGAAAGCGTTTGCTCACTTAATTGCAGTGGGCTGAAAGCTTGCAGCGTGCGGAAGGATCCGTGGGTGAAGTATGCCAGTGTGGTTACAGTGTCTCTCTTGTCAAATATAAAGAGGCAGCAGCACACACTGATCCCCCTTTTGCAGTGGAGCTGTGCACTGCAGGAACAATCAGAAATACTTTATTTCCGTGTCTTTTACTGCCTTCTTTTCTTAGACTGCGCTTCTGCCCGTAAGGTAAGGCAAATTTTTGCTGAGGAAACTGAGAGGGAGGGCAGCAAGGTTCATGCACAGATTTCCCTTCCCGACCTCCCCTGGGCAAGGTTCTCTAATCAGCTTCTTTGTCAACAGGGCCAGATGAAACGGTGAGTCCTTGTTAGGTGCCTCTTGCTCAGCATGTCTTGCTACGTCTGCAGCTCTTCCTTGTTTCACAGACCTTTACAGCAGCTGGTGACTGACCTGTCCCCCCTGCTCAGCCGCTGTCCCTTGCCTTATCACCCCAGTGCCACCAGAAATGAGATCGCTTGTTGAGTGCAGCTCCTTTTGCTCCCACAGATAGCCATCAGCAGTGGCTTCCAAAGCCAGCTGAAGGCTGCCCCTGAGGCAACGCCAATGGCATCCTCTCCTTGCCCAAGAGCAGATCTTTCTTTGGGCCTCATCCAAGGTTGTCTGGAGCTGACAGAAGGGCTCCTTTGAATTTGGCTGCCTTTGAGCCAGGCTCTCCCCTTTCTTGTTACTTAACAGCAGTTTCCTTTCCCAGCTAACTCAAAGTGAGTCCTCATGTGGAAAAACTGAAAATCAAGCAAAATCATTTTAGTTTTTTTTTTCCCAGTTCTGTTCCAGTGACTGGTATCTTGCAATTGCTGTTGGGCTGTGAAGAGCTTAGTCACACAGATCTCTTCCAGAAGTGAACTCATGGTCTTACATTGATTTATTACTGTGAACATACACAGCCGCCTGTGAGGAAGGATGTCTGGTATGCCGTGTGTGTAAGACACGTTGTGTGCCAGTCATACTTCCCCCTGGGTCATGTGTTCTTCACAGTGTGGTTAATCACTGACTGCCTCTTGTGAAGTTTACTCATTTCTTTGGGTTCTTTAATTTGATTATAGGAGGAGTTTTCTTAGATAATTCTATTTAATGTCTTTCTCTTTGAAGTAACCTTTCCATCATAAGATCAGTGATTGCAGCCCTGTTTAGTATTAACATTAAACCCAAAATTAGTAAAACTGGGGTGATGGGAAATTCTCAAATTATGTAAATGAGTGTCCCCCCCTCTTCAAGGCTGAAGCTTTGCTCATGATGTTATGAAATTGAACAGCGTGTCCCTATTTGTTGGCTTTGAGGTTTTCCTTGCACATGGCAGGTGTAGAAATGTAGGCCTGTCTTCCAAGTCTATTTGTGTTAAAGACACTAGATTTAAAGCATATTCTCAACATGCAAAGTATTGCTTTTACTGTTGTGTGGAACATGGATAGCTGTTTATATCAGTTTTGGATAAAGTGGCTCTTCTAAAATATTATCAGTGTAGCTCTGAATTGGAACCTAAAAGCAAGTACAACTTACCAGTTTGGTTAGGAAATACTGTGGGTAATGAATTTTTTTATGCATAGTTTCCATCGATCTTACATGACTGAGAGCAAAAAGAAATGATGCTTTGATAGGCTTCTGCACGTTACTCTGCCGGCAGTTGATCTTTGTTGATTTTGCATGTTCTGACTGACTGCTGATTGAATAACTGGGATCAGTGTTTCACTTCAATTTTCTCTTCTCCTATAGTGTGACAAAATCAAGCAAGAACGAGATGAGGCTGTCAAAAAACTGGAAGAGTTTCAGAAAAGTAAGTTGATCATGTTAGTGGGAATTTTTTGGTATGGAGAGCTATGAACATCACTCTGCATACTCTACAGCAGGGTTAAGAATGCTGAGATTCAGGTCCACTTGCTGTTTCTTCTTCAAAGCCTTGTTTTAAGGAGTTAATGCAGTGGGACTTTGACCATTGTCAGACTGACTGCTGTCCCACTGTTTATATGCTCTGATGCAGGTAGCCATTCTTAAGATGCAAAGTGGTGAAAATACAGTGGTACAAATTAAACTCTATCTCATTTGGATTCTGCTAGTGACTTTTAGAATGATATATGCTTGGATTGAGTGGGATTTGACCCTATTGCTGAGATTGCTCATAATAATGATAATAACAATAATGGCTTTTTTTTTATGAAGGAGTAAAATTACTTCAATCATAGACACACCAATAAAGGTTTTTAGGATGAACTGCTGCCTCTTGATAATTTTTAGAGCAAGTTCTGTCTTGTCTGGGCTGTGAGAATGTCGATATTCAGTTTTACACTTTTATGGTAGTGGTTCTATTGAAACTGTATGGTGTCTGAAAGCAACAAAGCACATCTAATGGGAGTGGAAATATCCTGGTGGAATAGCTCCTTAGAAGAGACAATTACGATAGGATTGTGTTCTGTTATGTCTGGTTTATGCCAGCATGGTGAACTGCACAACGAAGCACCAGAAATGCAGCCAAAGGTGATGGAGGAGAAGGAAATCACATGGTCTATAGTTCTGTGTGACTATGTTAATAGAGGAATTTGTTCACTTTTATAATTGTTCATACCATACAATTATGGAAAATAATCCAAAATCAACAGGAATTATCAACTGCCTTAAATGATCTTAGATAACTGTTCTGTGAGGCAAGAATGTTCTCCAAGAAGTCTAATTCCTTTAGAAAAAATTGCAGCCTGTTTTGTTTTTGTTATGATACAAGGAATACCCGAGTGTGGCAGAAAATGTCAAGTAGTTAAGACTTAAAATTTGAAGTAATATTTGATGTTGTAAAATTTTATAGGTTTCTTTAATCTTCCTTTCACACTTTTAAAGGACATCCCTTGTAAACATAGTGATAAAATGCCAGGGATATTAGGATTTTAAGGCAATAATAGAGCCCATTATTTAAACGACAATATAAAAGGCAATTATATTGATGAAGAGCTACATCGGCTTTGTGTCTGTGAATAAACTTGGCCTGTACTCAGCTTCTATTTGTTCTCCTGGCATAAACACATATTGTGTGTGATTCCAGTTTAATGGGGCCCCGTTTGTATGCCAAGCAGCTGCATTTTAGGCCCTATTGCGTGATTTCATAGCTCTCTGAAAATTGGTTCTATTGAGCACAAGAGATAGAAGGTGGTAGTGGGGGGGAAAGCTTCAACACACAATCATTTCTTTTCAATTGGAGCCAGCAAGGTTGATGACAACATGACCATTGTGTTATAATGATAAGACCACTAAGGATCTGTACCTCTCATCAAGGCTTTCACACAACAGCAGATACAATTTAATTCACTGCTCTGTCAGCAGTGCTGATACCATTATGCCGTCTGTCTCCACAGTTATAATCACTGTCCTCCGAGAAATGCAGTTGAAATGATCTTGAGCAGTCAAAGAAACTCTCAATTAAGCCTGCCACTTCCAATGTGTCAGATTGTGTCTTATGCACTTGGTACAATTTTCACTTCCAATCCTGTTTATTTACAATGTCTACCAGTAATTACGCTTAACATGTCATTTAGTGAGGGTGCCCCTGCCAAGGAGATTGTTGGGTGCTGCAGTACCATTGAGTGGGAGTTTCTCGCAGTCAATGCCATCAGCGGCTTTTAGTCCCTGATGGGATGCAGTAGTAATGTTGATAATGCAAGTATCGTGCTCATCAAGTCATAATTAGATGCCACTCAAATGTGCCACTTGTAATAACAGTGTTGATTCATGTTTTCTCGGTGACTGCAACTACTAATTAGTTAAGTGGTTTTTGGTTGGCCTGCATTTGCTGTGGATTATTATTACCCCTGAAAAAAACTGTCAAGGTTAGAGATGTTTCAGGCCACTTAGTGCTGCTTTATGAATTTTAATATTGACATAATAAGAACTTTGGACAGACTTAGGAAATAATATATTTTTGTATTTAATTTGGAAAGATTTTTTTTCCCTGAGTTAATCATAATTGCAGGTTAATTAAGTTTAAATGAACCAAGAGTAATCCCTAGTTCTGCCATGTGAGCCCAATCCTTGTTTCCTAACTTTAGCTTTGCTTGGAGCCATTAGCTTCCTGTCTGCAAAATGGGAGCAGCGCTGTATCTCCACTGCTCTCTCATCCTGCCCAAAGCATTTCATTGTTCCAAATTCCCAGAGCTGGGTAGAATACAAACAGAAGAGATATGGACATGAACCACCTGAAGCTTTTCCTCTCTCAAACTAAATATAGCAGCTGGCACGGCACACTTGGAGCAGGTAATTTCTCCAAAGTCAGAAAAAATGGAAATAAAAAGACAACCAAAGATAGAGGTGTGGTTGCTCTGCTCTTTAAAGGCCTCATGTGAATACAGTTTTTGGACCAAGATTTCCCAGTACTTCACCCTGCTGGGTTTTTTTGGCTGATATTTTGTAGGACTTTTCTTGCATACAGCTACTGATTTGACAGCAAACTCCAATGTATTGCTGGTTTCCTATGTTATTAACAGCAATGTTTAGTTAATATTGACTAATTATCAGTAAAGCTGTATAAATAACACTTGTTAATGGCCTGCTTTTTCCTATCCTGAAGTCCTGTGTTGTAGTCATTAAAATGATCTCTGGATATTGAAGAGGACTTAAGTATCTCCCTTCAGTATTTAGGCAAAAGTCTTGGAAGAGGCCAGGTGGGACTTTACCCAGTGGTATGAAATCACTAGTTTTTAAAGCTTATGTTCATGAAAATGAAAGGAGAGGCTAGAAGTCCTCCATATTTACATTATATTCTTTCAGCCTTGTTCCTGCTCCAGAACATTGTTTAGAATCATAGAATCAGAATGTTTTGGGTTGGAAGGGACCTTAAAGATCATCCAGTTCCAACCCCCCTGCCATCAGCAGGGACACCTTCCACTAGACCAGGTTACTCAAAGCCTCATCCAACCTGGCCTTGGACACTTCCAGGGAGGAGCATCCACAGCTTCTCTGGGCAACCTGGGCCAGTATCTGACCTCCCTCACAGTGAAGAATTTCTTCCTAATATCTATTCTAAACCTACCCTCTTTAAAGCCATTTCCCCTTGTTCTGTCATTAACTGCCCCTATAAAAAGTCCTTCCCCAGCTTTCTTGTAGGCCCCTTCGGGTATTGGAAGGCTGCTATAAGATTTTCTCCAAGCCTTCTCTTCTCCAGGCTGAACAGCCCCAACTCTCTCAGCCTGTCCTCACAGCAGAGCTGCTCCAGCCCTCGGATCATTCTTGTGGCCTCCTCTGGACTCGTTCTAATTGGTCCAGATCTCTCTTGTGTTGGGGGCTCCAGAACTGGACACAGCACTCCAGGTGGTTCCTAATGAGAGTGGAGTAGAGGGGGAGAATCACCTCCCTCGACCTGCTGGCCACGCTTCTCTTGATGCAGCCCAGGTTACAGTTATTGGCCTTCTGGGCTGCAAGCCCACATTGCTGGCTCATGTTCAGCTTCTCATCTACCACCGCTCCCAAGTTCTTCTCTTCAGAGCTGGCCAGTCACTCTAGGAATATTGTGTATCTTTGGTGTAGTGATGTGTATCCTGTAAGTGCAAAGGATAGATGTGTCTCCTGCTCTTCCAGCTGTGACATCCAATACAGCAGCACAGTCACATATTTCAGGTGCAGTCAGGCAGCTTGCTCTTGGCCCATGGAACATTGTATGTGTCCATGTGCGTGTGCTGGTGTCTAAATCTGTGTAGGACTGTGGGGGCAAGATGTGATACCACAGTGCTTATTTTAGGGCCTGCTCAAGCACAGAGAGACTTCAAATAAGAAACAGTTTGGACATTACAGCCATATAATAATACAGAACTTGTGGTGTTCAGCTGAGGTTGTAAAAATCAGGCAGTGCAAGTGGTGTTGAGTTTCCATCAGGTTGTATCCCAGCTGCTGCAGCTAGAGTCAAAGCTGGTGGGGCAGAACCAGAAGAAGGAGCTGTGCTGTCCTAATGATTTTACTTCAGTGGAGTATGTGCTGTAGGACGCACTATAAATATGGGGGCTTCGTCACTTAACTGCTTTCTCCACTTCCTACTAAACTTGTCCCAGGCCTGTGCTGTACGTCCATCCTGGAGCTCTTCTTGTACAGTGTGTTTAGCAAGTGCAATGATACTTAAAATATTGTATAAACCTGCAGACCAGAAGGTTAAAATAATCTTTGTAAAACACTTGAGTTAATATTGCTGCTTAAAAATGTTGAGGTTCCAATCTTCTGAAGGTGGTGTCCATACCAAATTTTCAAGAGGATTATGATGGCTATCTGAAGGGACAATCCTAGTGGTCTGACTCTGATTCCACAAGTGTTAATGAAATAAAGATGGTGAATGATGGTGGTCAAGGAGGCTCTTGCTGTCCTTCTACTTCCATAAGTTTATGCTCAGTTCTCCAGTTCCCCCTCTAATGCTGCACATGTGGCTTGAGAGAGTTGCTTAAAGCAGTGATCCAGATATTCGATGTTCAAAACCATTCCTGTCCATGGAGCTTACCCAAGTACATACTTCCCTCTATTTGAAATGCTTACATAGCAAGTTAACAGAAAAAGATGTCATATTTCTGACCATGGGATGCATGTGTCAAATGAAGGAAAATACTGACTAATTTTTAAACTCTTCCCTTAGTTTCTCACATGGTTATTGAGGAAGTAAACTGTATTCAGAACCATCTTGAAATTGAGAAGACGTGCCGTGAAAGTGCTGAGGCTTTGGCTTCTAAGGTGAGAAGAATTACGGTGATTCTGTTTCATCTGGCTTCTTTTTTTTCTTTTTTTCTTTTTTTTTCTTGACTTGAGATTGTGTACATGTCCCATATATGTTTTCATATAATCTTGTGGATCTGTGAAATTGTTTTGAAGTGGCAAAAACTATAAGCCATGTATGAGATGCAAATACAATTCCTTCATTTAAAGAAAAAAATTAGTTTCTATTTTAGAATAGTAAGTCACAGACCAGCATCTTGATATCTAGTTTTTATATGCATTTAGGTTAAATGGAAAACAAGTTTTAGAACTGTCCTGTGTGAGATATAAAACAATAATGAGCATTTCAGTGTCTAAATCAAATGGAAAAAGTCAACCACTGCATTACATTTCAGGTGATTGTTTATGAAAGCAAAGCGAGGGCAGGGGAAAGGTGACCTCCACTGCTCTGTTGATTGCGTCTAGTCTGATGAATTTAGCAAGTGTGTAATTTTCTATATTCCATCTCATCAGAAGTGCATTATTATTAAAGAATGTTTTTATCTCTCTATTATATATTTTTGGTTGTGTAAAATGCATCTGAGCCACTTCATCAGAAAATGGATTACAGCAATTTTGAACCAAATTTCATTAGCAATGCTGACTGCCTTTTTTTTCTTTCTTTTTTTTTTTCTCCCTCCCCATCCCCTGCCCAAAGTACATCCTTAGATATGGTAAAAATCACACCAGCAAGAAATCACTTTAATTTAGATGCATTAGCAATGTACTTTCTGGAGGTATTTACTTAATTGTTTGCATAATGACACTATATTAGAATTCATAAGATAGACAATCAGCATATAAGTAAGAAAATGAACGTATTTATGCAGCATTTCTTCTCTGCACTTTTCCTGTAATGCACATACAGGGGCAGTTCAAAGACTGGCTTTACCCCAGGGAACTGCTTTGCCAAAGCTGATCTGTTTGTTGCTGTGAGCTGACTAAATAAGGTTCCTCACACCACTCTTCCCACTTGTGCAGTTTCATTCTTTGGGAATGAGATGAAGAAGTTCTTGAGTAAATCTCCCATAGTTGGGGAGCTGAGGAAAGGGAGGGTCAAAGATGGTTGCTTAGGTAGAACTTCAGGGTCAGCCTAACTGTTCAGTATACTTTTATTTCAAGGTAAATATTGAACTTCTGAAGTGCATGTTGACTTCAGTATGTTGTATGTCATTAGTAAAAAATGGAGTCTCATTTTTAGACCTGAATGCAGGGAATGTTTGGCTGGTGGGTGGGCATTCACCTCATTGTATGCTGCAACACCCCTGGGACTCTGCTGAGCTTGCTATGAGCTGCTGGCCTGGGGTGTCTAGATGCAGAGCACTGAAAGAAATGGTGAGAGGGAAACATCTACAGCAACCTCTGATGTTCATTTTTTCCTGGCACCTTGGTCAAGATGAAGATGCCTTACAGAACCTCTTCTGTATCATCCACCATCCACACATGTATTTAAGCATCCATCCCAGAGAGGTTTCTGACTTGTGGTTTGACCCATAAGGAATTGGTTTATGATACAGCTTTTGCCTTACATATATTTACTCTACAGTAATCATTGCTGAGAATTGAAAAGAATTCAAAAGAATTTTAAGGTAATTCTGCTGTGACTGAGAGTATAGTGGTTGTGGTATTTGTAGTTTATAAGCAAAATAAGGGCATAGGAGTAGGTAAGAGCTTTTATTTGATCAGTTGATATAACTGGCAAAACCAGATGAGCTTTCAGGAATGCAAGGCCTTCTTCAGGTCATTCAGTTAGAGCTCCTGTTGATGCTGGTATGTGCTTAAGGGTAAGGAGCTGAAGTAGCTGTCACAAAGAATGTGTAGCATTAAGTAAGCTTGATAGTTGATTTTATTTGATTTGAACCTACACAGTGTATTTATTAGTCAGAAGTACCTGAGAGGAAAGAAGGGCATGGATGAAGCATCATGTTGAATTCAAGCCTCCTCAGAGGAGAAAGAGGACAAGCTTTCCATCTTCAGACCATTTTAATGTTGAATGGAGCATTTAATCTAATGTTACTTTGTCTTCTTTGTTTGATAGATCTTTTAATGATAAGGGAGAAAAAAATACAGTTAACTTTTTTTCTTTTTTGCACAGCAGCTTAATGACAGACTAACTAGCTTCTTACTGTTTCTGCTTCTCAACTTCCAGCTGAACAAAGAAAATAAGACCTTGAAAAGAATTAGTATGCTTTATATGGCAAAGCTGGGCCCAGAAATTATCACTGAAGAGATTAACATTGATGAGGACGATTCCTCCACAGATACAGAAGCTAACTCTGGATCATGCAATTCTGTGCATTGTCAGCAGCAAATAAAAGGTGAGTGTTGTTGCTGATTCTACATCACCATAAAAGGCAGAAATTGTCTAAAGAATGTCAGTATTGGTTTGGACCAGAGTTCACTCTGGCTCTGAGTTGTGCTTCTAAGAGTGATCGTCAAAGGATTTCCAGGAAAGGCTGTAAGAACATGATAGATTTGTAGTGATACTGTGCAAGGTATATGGTGGATATACAGCCTGCAAAGAAAGTTACAATGCAGTAGGAAGATGAAACCTGTACAGCTAAGAGTGTTCAGTGTTACTGAGTCAGTAAAATAAATATTTCCTCAGATCCTTAACAAAGTAAAAGTTATGCAGAAGGCCAAGGTCACCTCTTGCTTCCAACTGCAGTGTCACTATTTCAAAGCTTGTAAGACAGGACTCTCCATTTCTCTTTCCGTTATGTTCCTCTGTACACACAAACTTCATTTGTATTCCAGAGCTATGACTGTTGTACTGGATAAATCAGCAAAGTTTGGGAATATGGAAATACCTTGATAAGAGAAATCTGAGCTTTATTGAGAATTTTCTGATTCTTTTTTGAAGGGCAATTTGTATTTCTGTAATCCAAAATCTGCCTTCCTTTCTCATCTAACTCTGTGATTAAGTCATTGTGATTCTGTATGTTGTTGTATCATAGTACCTGAAAAAGGGAAGTGCCCACATTCTGCATTTGATCACAGAGAGAAGTATTAAGTGGTTCACTTTTAAAAAAACTAAACAAAACCAAAAACCACCCAACTTTCACCTTTTTCTGATAGTAAGTTACAATAGCAACTGATGTCTAAGTAAAGTTCAGCTTTCCTGAACTTTCAGCTTGACCTTGTTTTCTGTTAGAATGCAGCAGCCTGAATGAAGTGGTGCAAAAAAATCCCACCCAAGAAATAAGATGTCATAGTACCCTTCTATAATAAGCAGTTTTCCATCCTTTAGAAGTAGGAAAAGAGGCAGAGACCGGTGTGATCCACACTGTGCAACCCATCTGAATCAGCAATAAGACTCTGGATTTCCTCCTGTCTTTTACTGGAGCCAGAAGTCAAGGGTACATTTGAAGAGAGCAAAGGCTCTGGCTGCAGGTCAGAGAATGTTAGGAGGGTAACAGGGTCAAATGAGAGAAATATTTCAAGAAGAGCTCTGATGTATATGCTTTCTGTCTTGAAGAATTAATTAAAGAATGCAGCGTGGCATGTTGTAAAGGATTTGGAACTCCTGGCTTCTGCTCCTCTCTTTGGCCTTACTATTAAATGTTAATAAGCTGAGTTTTACAAGTGCTGAGTATCTTTAAAAGCCTTGGCATCCTATTTGCTATAGGAGAAGACATTCTGTCCGTGTGCCTAGAGAGAAGTATGTGTGTGCATGGTGGCAGAGTGATCTGACGACACGTACCAAAAGGCAGTGGTAGTGCTGTGTCCCTAGCCCAAGCCAAGCTTCATGGTGTTTGTCTCCAGGGAAAAATCTGAAGTTACATTTTGGATTACTTGCTAAGTGAAAGACCATACGCAATGAAAGAGTGTTTTCAAAACTCTTAATGCTTTGTGGGGTTGCCTAAGGTGAAATCTGCTCCTCTATGCATGTTATGATTCCAAGCAGTTGTGTTTTGAGTTGGGAACCTTGGAAATCTTTTAGCTTTCTCACTATTCAACAAAATACTGGAAGTTTCTTGGAATGATTCCTTCCCTCCCACCACTTTTCTGTAAGGATATGCAAATATGGTATTACAGTCTGAGGCTCTTTGATTGAAACCCTCTTGTCTATTAAAGTGATAAAATTTTGTCCCTCAGATACCTTCCTCTATTTTTGCTGTCTCATACATTAGAGAAAGGTGATAGTAAAGCTGCAGTTTCTAATGGAAGTTTAGAGTGGTCTCAGAGCAGTGCCTGAAATTCGTTTATAGGTTTTGGGTTTTCTTTGGATATAAGAACTGAAAACTCAACTGTGTTGGTCAAACAGTTTAGTGCATACTCTGTGTCTGAAAATAAACATTTCTTGTACACATTTATAAAGATTTAGTTACATGGATATGCTTTCTTCTCTGTATGAGGTTGATATATGTATTGTAAGACTTGACAATCCAGTTACTATAAATTTCAATGAAACTTTTTTTTCCAATTAATTTCACTGGAAAGCACAAATCCATTAAACAGACAATTTGATTCAAGAATCTTCTGGGGAAACAAGTATTTTTATTTACATTAGAATCTGTGTACATTTTAATTTGGAGGAAAGTAAGTCTGAGGCTCCTGAACTGAGAGGGTGGGGCTGGGGTAGAATCAACATTTTTAAGATGTCAAACCAACCAGAATGACATCCAGCATGTCGTCATCATCTGCAACTGACTAGCAACAATTTCCTGAAGTCGTGGCTGGTATTCAATGAACAGCAGTGCTATGAAATACTGGAAGCAGGTGGGGAATGAGAGCACTTACTGAAAGCTAATATATATCAATAAATTTATATTTTTTGTTGTGTTTTTATGTTAACCTAAACATTGATATATTATGTATGCAAACTGATCTCCTGTTAAGAAGTGATTATAACCAAATGTGTTATTCCATTGTGAATTTAATTTATTTCATATTTTGATAATTAAGGAACAAAAATTCTGAGGGGAAAATTACAAGCATTAGCTCTTCCATCAGTACAGGTTATATTCTGACTCTGTTCACATAATGTTACAAAGACTTAAATTGGCAGCTGTTCAGGACAATTTTTTTAAATGAAAACCTCCCAAGTATTAACTGCCTGTTGTTTTGTTTATTTCCCTTGTGACAAGAACTCATGATCCAAAAAGAATTGAAGTGCATTAATTTGTTTTTAAAGGACGCCTATTAAAAATTGCTTTCTGCTACCTCCATACCAGCGTCTCTGTGATGTGCCAGTCCCCTGAGTAGCACTGAGGATACTCTGTGGTGGCAGGATTGGCTCTGTTATAGCAGGAAATGAATCATTCAGAATGCAAATAAAGACGGCAGTACTGAACAAGGCAGCCTACCTCAATAGAGTAAATCTGAAACTGTGTCCCAGTTATAGATCTGTTACTTGACACTTATGCAAGTTCCTAAATTATTGAGGATGTACTTTGAATACTGCTGATGCTTTGTATGCAGTTAAGGTGCTTCGTACTTGATTGTACTTGCATTGCTGTGACATTTCCTTTGTTGTTTTCTTCCAAGAATAAAATATATTTTTCATTTCCTTCCTCTAAACTGTAGAGCTGCGAGATCAAATCGTATCTGTTCGTGAGGAAAAGAAGACCTTAGCCATTGAACTGGAAAACCTGAGGTGCAAACTTGTAGAAGTAATTGAAGAAGTATGTATTGTACCATGGAAGGCGCGACCACGCTAGTGTGTAGTCAGTACTTTTTGTATCTAATTTTGCTAAAAACGCTCAGTTGTGAAGTTAATTGACTACTATCCAATCACAAGCCCTGCCACCCTGCCCATATGATGGCCCACTTAGGACATACACCTAGAAGGGGCCTTGTACATCAGAGTCCAGTCTGCTGCAGTTGCTGGCACATCACTTTTCATGATCTGTTCCAATACCTGTATGATAACTCTCATCTCCACTTCCTGACAGCCCCTCACCCATCACAGCCTGTGGTTTTTGGTTTTTGTTGGTTTTTTTTTTTAATTTCCTTAAAACTATGAATGTGCAAAAAATGCTTCTGGAGAATGTCCAGTTTAATCACTGGTGCTACTTCATTGAGCATATCCTTGAGTTTAGCCATTGGCAGTGCCCTGTCATGGTAATTAGACCAACAAATTGGCTTTTTGAGCCAGCAGTTTCATTCCTGCTTGAAAACTGGATAAGCCATGTACTGATGCAAAACAGGACTTAGTGGCTCTTCCTGTCTGTGCAACACTTGCATTCAGACAGACACAGCTGACAGCTCTTGGACAATAAACAGAGCCCAGGAAAAAAAGCAAAACAGCAGCCTGACTATATTAAAACACAAACAGTCAAGGGTAAGTGAGTAACTTTTCAACCAGGTGCTATGGCGCCTCATCCTGAAAGGTTCCAAAGATGCTGTATTTGCAGCTGTGACTGGTACGTGCCATGAGAATGGGCCATGGGAGCCCCGTGTGAAGGATTCGATGATAACCCTTTAGTGCCATCTGTTATGGGGTCTGTAAGTTGGGGTAAAAGTGCTTTCCATCCCACTGGAAAGCCTAAGATCAAATCAAACCTAGGAATCAGAATTACTGAAAGCAAAATATTTGCTTATGTCTTGCTGTATGCCTTATACCACTAACTAAAATACTCTTATTTTTGATTTTTACATTTTTCTAGGTGAATAAACTGAAAGAAGAAAAGTCTGTTTTGACAACAGAAGTTAATAAGCAGCAAAAACTGTTGGAGAAATGTAACAGAGGTGTGTGGTCTCAGCAGGTTCTCTATCAGTTTGCCACAGTCTTTGCAGAAGCTTCAGAGCTTTTCTGTTGTAGTACAAAGAGTAGGTTACAGAACAGTGACTGTGGTCCAGATCTGACACTCGGCCTTATTGCTGCAGGCACTGCATAAACACATGGACTATTCTAGACTGTCTCTACTCCAGGGAAATGTGACAGTGTAAATAGCAGGTTGAATGTGAGAACAGGAAAAGTTTTTGCTCTGTGGCACAAGTTGCAAGCTAGGACAGGAACGCAGTCCTTCACACTGGAGTTTGAGCCTTGATCTCCTCTTTTCCTAAATTGTTATATTGCTTTCCTTTTAATTAGGACAGTGAATAATTTGGAATATTTAAAGACTTGGGAGTAACTTGTATGTTCTGGTGCATGTGTTACTGGAGTCTTGAGTCTGGGCAGGAGGAGTATTACTCTGTTCAGCAGATCAGTAATTGTGGATCTATATATAGTGAGGTTTAGAGCAAATAGGACAAACATTGCAAATGGGGACTGTATATGGAAATGTAAAACATAAGTTATACCTTGTTCAAGGATTCACAGTGCTGAGGAGTAGCAGCTTATCTAGATAAATCAAGCAGTACTTTAATCTTAGTTTGAGCCATTCCACTTTTACATCTGATCTTGCTTTGTTCTTATAAACAGTATCTGTGCTGGCAGTAGAGGAATATGAAGAGCTTCATGTAAACTTTGAACTGGAAAAGAACCTGCGGAAGAAAGCAGAGTCATTTGCACAAGAGGTGAGTAGTCAAGAAAAAGGGATCTTGTAAAATGAAGACATTGCAACTGAGCAAAAACCTACCAGCTTAGATGACTTGATTTCAGTTCCCAGTTCTCATACAAAAGGTGTCTTTGAGTGTCCACATACTACTCAGCTACCATCTCTACTTCATCTGTAAAGTGGGTTTTCTATTTTAACATTTATAAAGCAGGTCAGAATTATCCATTCAGTCTTACCTCTTTCCCCTTTTAAAGCAAGGCTTTAAATTTATAATGGGCTTAGTCAGCCACATCATTCAATGTGATACATGTCATGTTGGATCTGGGAAGGATTAGCTGCCTTTTAGTGATATAATTTGGAGCACTGTGTTTTCCCTGAAAAATATGTGAACTTACAAAAAAAGCGTCACAAAATACAGTATTAGTGGAGGTTTTGTGCAAGTTTGGCTGCCATTTAGCATATGCCTTTTGACTAACCTGGCACAGGGAGTGTTCAACCTGAAAAAAATTGTTTCCATGTTCTAGAAAAGATAGAAACTCCCAAAGAGGAAAATGAGTTACTGGGTTGCATAATGGAATGGCTGGTGGTTGTTCTGGTGGCTTGTGGCTGGCAATGTTTGCCTTAGAAAATGCTGACAAACTCTTTCATTCTGCTGATAGACTGAAGCCCTATAAAATCATGAGTTTGTTTTGGTTTTTTTTTTTTTTTTTTTTTTTTTTGCTCATGTGCTTTTTCTGTTTGCACTCTGGATTTGAGAGCTCTACTTGGGTTATATTTTCAAGCTTTTCTATCCCAAGCCATGCATCAGAATTTTCTTTAATAAAAATTCAGCTTCCTAAGTAATCATTTTTCAGGGAGCTCAGGTTTAAAGAAAGCCTTTATGTGTCAAAATTATTTCAGTACTGATGTCTCATGTATTATAAATAATGGAAACATCTGATATGAAGTGGATTTTATATTTTGAAACCATGGCTGCCAGCAAGCAGGTATTTAGCCTTCAGGAAGTCAGTTTTCTCTGAGTAGAGAACTCTTTTGCTTTTTGTCTTTGCTACTGCTGTTTCTTTCTCAAAAAAAAAAATAAAAAAATTGAAAACTCCTGTACATCTAACTGCATTCAGTCAGTGATTGTAAGCAAGGGCATCTATGCATTTTGAACCTGTCTAGAAAACAGTGAAGAGGCTTACTGTGTTCTGTTAATCTTGTGGGGTTTTACTGGGTATTTGAGTGTTTTGGATATGAACAGAATCATATAGCAATGTTTTAAATGAAATTAATTTTGGGATGTTTGAGAAAAACTGTCAACAAGTTAGAAAAATCTGAAAGCTAAGGGTGAGGAAGTTGACCCCGATGTTGCTTGCACTTGCTCTCTCGTGCTTGAGAGCTCTCTCTCTTTATGCCATGTACTAACGTTGGAGAACTTCAGGGCACCTGGGCCAAGGGTACTCATTCTCTTTCTCTTCATTCCACCTTTTCCCCCTCTTTCCTGTTCTTTCCTTTGCAAGATCAACCTGTTAACCCTTTGGGAATCCCACTGAAGGAGCTAACTCAGCAGAAAAGTAATAACTTAGAATCATAGAATGGTTTGGGTTGGAAGGGACCTTAAAGCTCACCCAGTTCCAACCCCCCTAGCATCAGCAGGGACACCTTCTACTAGACCAGGTTGCTCAAAGCCTCATCCAGCCTGGCCTTAAACACTTCCAGGGAGGAGCAGCCACAGCTTCCTTGGGCAACCTATTCCAGTGTTTGACCATAGATTCTAGGTACAGATCAATTTATCTTTCTGTTAATAGGAAAATTTGCATTTGGGTAACAGGATTGGGTGCACACTCTAAAGGAGAAAGGTATTTGCAAATTCAAGTGTATTAAGCTTTGGCAGATTCTCTTCATTTGTACAGATGTATAGTATAACCTAGCTGTAGATAAACTACTGCTTATCAGTTCCACTACTGAAGCTTGAGTCATTTGATGAGTCAACTTGTAACTGAAGTAAATTTAAACTTCTGTTACTTGTATATATACACATACCTGCAGTCTCCTGCCTGTTGTCAGTATCTCTGCCACGTTTTGAAAATGTAACTGCACTTCAGGCAAAGTGAAAGCAGCTGACATGTTTTCTCCCCAGGGGAATAAGAAATAATAGACATGAAAATTATTTACTAATTATTAAAATGTCCTGTTAACTCCTAGATTTGAGATATAGAGATAGACTTTTCAGATACTGTTAGAGTCAAGAGATGTGAGAGAGAAATCACTCAAGAGGAGGGATAACTATTTTTCTACTGCAATATTTAAAAACTTTCTGAGATTGTGCAGGCAATATTGTTTTGTTAGCCGTGTTTGTTGATTGCAATATCTGCAGAAATGTTATGTTCAGAAAACAAATTTCTAAGAGTGTTAAGCATGTTCATTTAGCTGCATTATTACACTGTCTTGAATATCTCCATCTCCTGCTGTTGCTTCGCTTTATCTTCTGAAGTACAGAACAATTATGTGCTTCTGTTCATTAACTGACAACAGAAGATTGTACGTTAAGGTCTTCTATCTCTCAGAAGTGAGTAATTTATAAATGCATAGTTAAGCTGGTTTTCAGATCATAAAAGAGAATTATATGATACTGCAGGCCCTACACATTTATTCAGACACCTATACATTTTGAAAGATGATATTTAAAGTACTTTTTGTATTTGAATAAGAAACTGACAGGCAAGCTATTAAGTACAATGCAAAAGAAATGCTGATTATTTGCAAACAAGCCCATCTTGGTTTTTGTCATTATTTAGTTGTTGTCTCTTCCAAAAAGATGGGCCCCTGTTGTTGCAGATTGACAGCGTAGCTCTTCAGTTGAGGCTTTTCATCCATGAGGTTCTCCAGTCCAAAATGGAGTCATTACAACAGTGAGCTTCAGGCCTGTATTAGTCTTCCTTTTGTGTACCTTCCTTTTGTATTATGCTATTCAGAAAGATTTTTGGAAAGTTTTTTAAAATACAGGAGCATGTGACAACAAAGGCATTGCTCAAATGTGTTGGAGGAACTAGTAGCATTTCAAATGACTTTCAAATTCTGTTATCATTGGCTTAGTTTCACACTGATGGTGTCCCTTTAGTGACCTGAGATGTTAGAGAGACAGGCTCTGGCCCACAACTGCATCCATAACAGCAAATATTTATGCCTGAATGAGGTTGTACAAGCATCCTCTCACATGGATCATGCTGCAAGGTCACAGCTGTGTTTTGAGAGCTGAGGTTTGTAGGATGTGCTTATAGGAGCTGTTTGGATTACACTAAGGATGTGCAGGGATTTTCTGCTTTCTTCCATCAGCTGCATGTTTCATCTATCTCTATATATTTATTGGAAAAAAACCCAAACAACCCAAATCTTGGATTGTGCTGGATTTTTGCTAGAATTTTGCAGGGGCCACAGTGGTTGGTTGTGATAAGAGAGCAGATTTAGATTAGATATTAGGAAGAAATTCTTTCCTGTGAGGGTGATGAGACACTGGCCCAGGTTGCCCAGAGAAGCTGTGGCTGCTCCTTCCTAGAAGTGTTCAAGGCCAGGTTGGATGAGGCTTTGAGCAACCTGGTGTAGTGGAAGGTTTCCCTGCTCATGGCAGGGGGGTGATCTTTAGGGTCCCTCCCAACCCAAACCATTCTGTGATTCTGTGATAGGCTGTGCAGTGTTGAGAGAAGAAAAAGGTTTGACCAAAGGCAACACTGCATGTACAGTGCTTTGTGCTTGGCTTGTCTGGAGCACTTTGAGAAAGTGAATAGGCTCTGGGTAATGCAGGCATCACCACAGCACCTCAGTGACTTCAGCATATTTCATATTACTGTTTGTGGCATCTCAAACAGCCTAAATGTCTCTTTTAGTTCACTGAAATGCAGACTTACTGCCTGTGGAGGGGCTTGTTTGGTGGTGGGCATCTTGTATTTCTAAAGGGCTGAGATATCTGAAGCTTGTCTTGATGGGGGAGGAGTTGGCCCATGTATTCAGATGAACCACTTTCCCCATGGCGTGGCTTCATCTTTGAGCTTTACCCTCCTGGGGTTGCGTTGTGGCTGCAATGGGAGGAGACCAGATGGGTGGCTGGCGAGAGCTGCTGTTCGAAGTGATGCCCTTTGCTTCCTGCCCTTCTGACCAGAGAGGAGGATTTGCCACAGAATGTGAGCAATTGGGAGTGCAGGTGTGAGAGATAATGGGTGGGTGAGCATGTGTGCAGAAGTGAACACAGATGGGGGAGAGGGAAGACAAGGAGCAAAGGAGGGAGCAAACACGTATAGGAGTGAGCGAACACTTGAAAATCAGAGCTTTTGATTGAAAATAAAAAAATCCAATACAGCTTTAATTATAGTCAGGCTGCTGGCACCACCATAATATATATTTAATTAATCAAAAATGATCCAACTTCAAACATTAGAATTCATGCTCTTTAGAGCTTCTAAAGAAACTGAGTAAATATTGTCAGCCATGGTATGGAGAGGGGGAAGGAAAAAGAAAGAGGATTTGAAATGAGTCACAATCCATTGTGAAAGGTACAGGAATCTGCATAAAAGAACTAAATAAATAGAGTGTGTAAGGGGCGGGGGCATGGAAAAATCTGTACCTACCTGAATAAAACAGGGTTGTTAACACAGGAATCTTGGCAAGCTTAACCAGAATTCTAGTATAATGTTTTAAGAGTCACTTTAAGATCTCTCAGCTCTTTGTGGAGCAGTTTATAAGAAAACAAAGGAAGGCAAAGAGTATCTTGAAGGCCATCGCAATAATATAGAGGCTAGCCCTGAAAAGCACTCTTCCACGAAGATGAGCAAAATACAATACATACAGCCAAAGCAAGCCAAAAGGGGAGGAACACAGTGAGAGAAGTAAATTGAAAGTCTTAGCAATGTAGAAATCCCAGGAGTTTAACAAAATAATCTGGCATAAATGGTTTATTTAGCATACATCCTGCCTTGCAACAATATTTTGTAAAGTGAACAGTTTATTACTGTTGTGTGTGCTGGCATGGAGACAACCCCTGCACCTAAAGTTACTCTAGAAACCTCCTAGAGAAGAGGCAGTGTGCTCTCAAAGTCAGCATTGAGCTGTTGTATATCTGTATCTTAGATAAACAGAAATGAAGCATCAAGCTGCTGAACAGGTTTGTTGGGGTTCCTCTCACTTTTGAGGCTAGCATAGGCTTTTTCTCAAAATACACAACACTTGGTTTCCCAAGTGTTTATGGTTATCTTTAAAATAGTTTGCATTTTGAGAGGTTGAAAGGCTGCGTTCAAGGGAACTGTGATCCAGATGGATTAAAAAAAATAACGTGAATCTGTAATGTGCATTGTTCATCTTTTTCCTTTACTGTCCCTCCAATTCTGAATACTTATGGATGTGTTAAAACAGCATACTGTACCTCTGTCTCTTTTTCTAAGTAACCATTACACAACAGGCTTGCATTTAACTTGTTTACCTCAAAGTGCCTCCATCCTGTACCTGGGCCAGTGCACAGTTGACATTACTTAGTCTGGGCCGGAATCTTCCCTTATTGAAAGATAAAAGGTGACTGTCATTGTATAAGACTTAGGAAAAATTGTCATCTTAACAGATGTCTACGCTGCTCAAGAGGTTGGGTGCAATGGATGTGGTTTACTCGATGACATGAGCTCCCAAAGAACTCTTCCTCAGATGCATTTGTGACCTTTTGGGTTAATTTGTGAGGACTTTTGCATTAACATGCTACATCTGTGAGTGGATACTGCAAAACCAGCACTCATGGAGTAACTCTGTGGTTACAAGTACCACACTCTGGTACCACCATTACTAAGGATAGTTCAACAGCAAGTGGTATCTGAAGATAATTTGCAGTCTAGCTGACTGAACTGGAAATAATAATTAAAGAGACATGATAAGTGATTAGTACTTGAATGCTCCTGAGCTTGAATGTTACCACTTTTGAAGCATGGTGTAACACTAATATGTTTCATCAGGCTTTTTCCCAAGAACAGGCTTCTGAAAAGGTAACAGATATAGGCTCTAGGAGCTCTAGGAAACTATCTCTTTGGTCTCTATCTCCATTTTTTTTTTTCCCACTCCCTTCTCATTTTTTATTCAGGCAATTAATCTATTGGGGAAAAAAAAGTGAAGAGGTGTCCTCCCTTTTCATGTGGTATATGATTTATTTCTGAATATATTAGATGGTGTCTAAATGCTGTACGACTGTGAGCGTTAGAAAATGTATCACTGTACTTCTACCATGGCACAAAGAAAACCATTGACTGCAGGAAGTGAAGAAACAAGTAACAATAGAGATTATTTTTTATCCCCTTTATTTTGGGCCTTGGTCAGTTTTGCCTCATAAGTAAAGAATGATCGTTATAGTTTGACAAACCCTTCTGTACAGAACAGGCTGGTAAAATAAATAATACTGTGTTTTTAGGGAAGTCACAGTGCTGATGAGGATGCAGTTTTCTCACACTCAGAATACATGATCTAAGCACCTCTGTGGTGAGAAGCAAATGATGGAGAGGGAATATGGTTAACTCATCTACTCCAGTTCCCCCAGAGTAAATTAGAGCTCTTTTGAGCCACAATACTTACTAATGCTACATCTTGTAGCTTTTTAGAAATAGTCCCTTCAGAAGTTGTCTGGCAATTAGCCAAATAACTAAAACAACTCTATTGTATCTTTATTAGTCTAAAATTGATGCAGAACTTAACAAAAACTATTAACCATAAAATATTCTGAATCATCTAGAGACAGAGGAGTGGCTGTTGGCTGTCCATTACTATGCATATGTCCTTTTTCATGATCATGTTGCTCTGTTTTCTGTGGCAGCTTGAAAATCCAGCTAGGTTTAGTCTTTGGCTCTTCTGAAGAAGGAAGTCTATGAAGGACACAGCACTTTGCCAGAAATGCATTGCTCTGGTTTTCTGTAATTCATGTTGTGGGTTTTTTGGTGGGTTTTTTTTGTGTTTTTTTTGTTTGTTTGTTCGTTTTTTTTAAACCTTGCTTGACATGCAGCATTGAGCCTGAGTGTACAGAGAGCATTTCTAGGTCAATGTCCAAAGTATGTGTGTATTTCTTGATATGTTTTTATAAGATAGATCTGTTTCTCCGCTCTTCTATCAAAAAAAACCACTAGCCATTGTTTCTTGCTGTAATATTTATATGCAGTGAAGCTCACAAGCCTAGGTGTCCTTGATACTACAGTACAGTTAAGCAGTTACAAAGTTAGAGTATATAAATTTATTTTTTTTCTGATGAGCCATTGAACTGAAATCCACACCTGGATTTATATTTCAAGCTAAGTTCCTCCTGAATTTAGAGCCACCTAGTGCCCTGTCAAGCCATAATCAGACAAGATCACTCCATCCACCCCGTCACAAAATCCTTCAAACAGCCTGTTCTTTCAGGGAGATACAAGTACCGTGACACTACTTCTGTTGGGACTTTTTTCAGGTCTGAACACAAGACTATAAGGCTTCAGGGTACACATAATGCAAAACACATCAGCTCCTGTCAGCTATGACAAATGTAAATGGGTGGGTTACTGCTCCATAAGGATGACTCGCTGATTTCTCACTAGGATGTGGAGGGGATGGACTCTTGCTGCCAAGGATTGAAATCGGGGCCAACTGCTCAGTTGACTGATCTTCCCTTTTCTGTTTGATACTTCTGAAGTTTGACTCTGACTTGCTACATAGCTTTTGTTACTCTGTTCATAGTAGGTAGCATTTACCACCAATCTTTATTTTACTTTATGCAACCAATGATTACCTTATTTTAATGGTGCTGCTATATTGAGACATTCTGCTCCTTTCAAACTGTAGCTAAGACAAAAAAGTTATTCCACATAGTGCCCAAATGAAGTATAGATGTAAATATAGTAACATATGGATATTAAAGCATTTCCTTTGGCCTCATTTTGCTCCTGGAAGAAGAGTTAGTTGGAAAGTATCCAGTTATACCCTAAATGCTACTTGAACCAGGATCGAAGTTCCCAGGGACTTGACACTGACAGAGTTGCTTTCTAACTTTTTTAATGAGGAAGAATTCCTTTTTCAGCTCTGGTGTAAACAAAAAACAGCTGCAGCCAACGCTCTGTGGGGTAATGGTTGGAGCAGGGGTCTGAGAATGAGGTGTGGCCCCATTAGGGAAGGGGGAAGGGAAAAACTTCTATTATTTTCAGGATTTCACCCCCTTCTCTTTCCCCCTCCCCAATTCTTTTGCAAACTCTGCTACTGGTAAGTAGGAAAGTCCCAGATTTCCTGCACTTTGGAGCTTCCGTTTGCGAACTCATGAGGGAATTATAGGTAGCTGGTTTGCCCAGCACTTGGAGATTTTGTAAATGAAAATGATAGATGTAAGCAAACTATTGTCCTTTGTGATCTGCCTTCAGCTGCAGTTGTGGTTTCAGTAGGTTCCTCTAGCATTGACTTATGTTTCTAGCATTGATTGGGATGCTCTGCAGATAATTGTCTAGCAGGTGGCAAAGTCGGAATTAATCTATCAATTGGTTAAATTCCACCTAGACCAAATAATCCTGTTAGTAGCTGTTTTGCCCTTTCAGCAGTCACTTTAATTAATATTCAGGGTTGTGCAGGCAGTCAGGTTTTTGCTCTGCTGACGCAGTGAGCGATTGTTTTAATTTTAAATTAGAATTAATTTCTAAAGGGTTTTTTTTTTTTTGTTCCATGTCAAACACACAGAGCATCCTCTCAAAAACTTGCAGCTAGTTCATCACCAGCTCTCTTTCTGCTTTATCTGCCATGACCATTTTGTCTAGTTTTGCCTCTTTGGAATCTGCTGGTACTTCAAAGACATGTGTGTAAGTAACTTCTAAAATGGATGAGACTCCCCATGAGAAATTGGTTCTCATGTATCTGATTACAGCATTAAGTTATAAGCAATGAAGTTTTTTGTGGTGGAGAAGGCACTTTCACATGTATTGTAAGCAGGAACTTATTTGCAATGTCATGAAAGCAATTTATAAAGGTAATTGAAAATGTAGGACTTAATGTGAAAACTTCTGAATGGAAAGGTTTTCACCCTGTTTTTCAAGAGGATTTTTTTTTTTCATTTTGTTGCAGAGGAGCATGAAACAAAGTGAATATGAATTTTCTACATTTGGTGAAGTATCTGCTCAAGTTGAAGAAATCAAGTTCTCTACTTGATTTCTTCTTGTTTTGGCAGCTTTCTGCTCCCTCAGGCTGGAACAACTCTGTTCTGTTGGTTTTAGTGGCAGAAACTCAGGGAAAAAACATCTGGAATTATCACCTCAAACTATGTTTCAGATTCCAAAAAAATAAAACCCAAGTTTTCACTTTGCTTTGAAAGTTCACAATAGGTTAACTCTGATGTTTGCTAAAGGTGGCTTTGAGAGAGATGTTGATTCTGTCAGAGTTGAATAATTTTTGACTGACTTAACAGGAAAGCAGGAGGCTTCGAGACAGTATTGAGTTCTTTAGCAGTCATTTGAAGGCCTTTCTAAAGTATGACATTTCAAAGATGCTGTTTCTTTTAAGAAGATAATATGTTAATCAAATAGATGAGTTGTGATACAAAGGCAAACCTTTACTGGTTGGGGTGAGTAGCTTTGATTTTGAACTTCTCTTGACTTTGAATGTTTGGGTTTTTTTGCCACAGCCCTACTAGTATAGGGTAATGCAAGTATGATTGGTCTGACTGGCAGCATTTTGGGACAGGGAGCTGATGTCCAGTGCACATTTGCACTTTGCCACAGAGGCCTGTGTATTGTCATAAATTTGTTTTTGTTTGTTTTATGACAAAGTGTAGTACTAGAGCCTGTATTCATTGTTTCCTCTTCATTGAATACTTCCAGTCCTTTATTGCCTACCCCCATGGCACAACTTTGCCCAATGAAGTGTTCATTGGAGGTTTTATTAGTATTAAGGCTGCATCAATTGACTCTTCTTGGCACGCAGGGTCAAGCAGACTGTGTTGTGAGTTAAAAGTTCAGCATGGTCAGCAGGCTTCCCGGGCTGGAGGTACAGCTAGAGAGGGAGCTGCTTCCAAAGAAGATTCAGTTGAAGTGTTCACAGAAAGTGCTGGGTGGAATGCTTGCCACAAATCTGCATCAGCTGCTGTTTCTTTCAAATACAATTATATTAAAAAGATAAATAAATCTTGCAACATTGCAGTAGCACCAGAGGAGAAGAAGAAACCATGTGTGGTGTTTGTAATTTTGTTTTGTGAAGAAGTAGTATGGAAACCTGAAAAAATCTCATGGACCTTTTACATTTTTAATACTTTATTCTTAAATTATCTTCTTGCTTTTGCTGTGCTATACAACAGTGTTTTTACAGTCTGAGGGAGTGTCTGTATTCTCAGGCTGTTCTCTGTTCTGCCAGAAGTGCCATGCTTTGCTGACCTGCACACACTCATCTGAAACCTCAGCGTGACCCAGTCGCTGTTTCTGCTGTAAGAGTAGGCACAGCTGAGTTTGTCAAGAGTGGAAACCTAGTTGCCTGGGGGGCAACCCTCTACCTGAAACAGATGTCAAGATGCAGAATAAATTCACCAGGAATTTTTTTTTTGTCAGGAAGCAATCTTCTTTTTACTGAGTTCCTTAACAGTCTGGAAGGAGCAGATCTCTCTTATGGAAACTGCATGTGCTCACAGCCTCTGCACCTCTTAGGTGAAGCCTGCAGAAGTGTGTGTATATATTTTTATCAATGTCATGTCTCTAGACCATTTGATTATTTCCACTCCCCTCAATGTATTCATTCCCTACATCAGAAGTAGAACTGAGAAGAAGGAAAAAACACAAACATCAAAAGTGAAAGGCTGAAATTGCCCTGAAATGCCTTTTCCTGGGGCAAGTGTATACACTGATTACACAAGCACAGACTGAAATTCATTTCCCAAAGACACTTCATCATTCACATATCCAGGTAACCTTCAGATAACTGGGCTTTATGCCAAGGCTTGCAGATGTGTTTGAGGAGATAGCTTGTGAATTCATAGATGTTTTTTTACCTCTACTCAGAGTTCTTTTACTCTCTCAAGAGCTCCAAGAATAGGGATCAGATTGTTTCTATTTCCAGGAAACAAAATTCAGAAATGTGTTTAAATTCTGAATGCTGCCAACGTGTGGGTAATTGAGGTGTAGCAGTGGGTGGTTCTCTCAGCAAACACCTGGTTCCTTTCAGTGTGAACTTAGTTCTTGCAAATTTTGTTTTCAAACTTCCTTTCCCCTTCCTTCTCACCTTCTTCCCCTCTACATCTATCATATTAACACAATACTATTTTTTTCCATTTTCTTTCCAGTTGCCCAGGACAGTATTAGACTGTGTTTAACTATTGTTTTTGTTGGGGGTGGGTTTTGTTTTATCAGATGTTTATTGAGCAAAACAAGATGAAAAGGCAAAGTCAGTTGCTTCTGCAAAATTCTGCTCCTGATCAACAGCTTTTGAAGGCTTTGGATGACAATGCTAAGCTAACCCATACATTAGAAGAAGAGAGGCTTCAACACCAACAAAAGGTAAAACAGGTTTACTTTTCATCTTATGTGGAAGTCTTTGAAAGCCTCCTGAATTTAAGGCATGTCATCTATTTGTTATATTCAGAATTATTTGAGATCTTGTCCCCCAGAAGAGTTTGCAATCTAAAAACTAAACTTTAGAGAAGATTGTGATTCCCTTCTTCTGGTTGATTAGTAAGACATGAGTACAAAACCTGAAAGATTTTCATCCTGAAGGCTCTGATATGGTTAAGTTTATTTTATTCCTGATGCCAGTAAAGTGCAGGCTTAATTACAAGCATTATGTGAAATTCCATTAAGTGAAGAAGAGGTGACAGGAGAATATTTTGGCCATTGAGTAATATAAAAGGTATTTTGAGGGGATAAGCTAAGAAGTCCAGAAGATGAGAGGTAGGTAGTTCACATTAGTAGTATCGCTTGCTAAAGAAATGCATGGGGAGGAACCAGACATCCTGGAGCAGGGAAACGTTAAGTGAATGCTGCAAAGTGGTGTGATAGGATCTGAAGTGCTAGAATCTAAACAAATATATTCTTTGAAACTGGACTAGATCAGTCTCTAACTGTGAGAAATCACCACTGCTTCATTTGAAAGCCTGAAAACCAGTTTTTCCTTACTTGTGAGGTCTGTTCTTAAAAGTCTGGTAGAGTAGTGCTAGGAAGAGGTACACAGTTCCTGTGCTTTCATCAACGCAGCAATACTAAGACTATATGTAATCTCACATACTTTTGAATGAGTGCTTTAGAAGAATAGTTCATAGAAAACCTCTGCATCTTTGGTCCTTGAAGTCTAGAGCAAAATATATATATATTGGGAGTTGGGAAGTGATTGCCTCTCTGCACCTGAATGTTGCCTCTAAACCCAGTGTTCCGTAATTCACCCACTGGCATCTGCATGAGTTGAGGGAAGGGAGTTTAAATAACCAACCTGTCAGTGGAAGCAATCAGTAATAGAACAAAAATGTCAGTGTTCTGCTTCAAATAAGGAAATGTTTGAAATTAAATTAAAATCTGAAATTAAATATGTGATAAAAACTCTGTAAGAAGAAAAAGGGAACATTCTTATAGCTTAAGTACTTTAGAGCTAAAGACATATTCTAAAAAAGAGATAAAACAAGTTAGGATCATAACAGAAAATTGTGACATCTCAGAAAATCTGCCCAGCTCTCATTCAAAAATTGTCCTCTTTCTGGGAGCTGTAGTTCACTCCTATGCTATAACATCATATTTTCAGGATTAACTGTACCTAATGGGTTCTTTGTCAAAAGGAAGGACAGAAAATACCTTTTATTGTAGTGAATGCTATTGTTTGCCAACTGCAGATCAAAGAATTGGAAGAGCAGCTAGAGAATCAAGCACTGCATAAGGAGATTAGTCGTCTTAAACAGCAACTAGAACTTTTGGAAGAAGATAAAAAGGAACTAGAGCTTAAATGTCAGAACTCAGAAGAAAAAGCTAGAGACCTAAAGCATTCAGGTAAAATAATGTAATAACTTTTGTTTTAGAGATACAGTTGGGGGGGTGTGTGGTGCATGTCTGATAGAATTACGCACGTTACATTTGAGATCCAAGAAGCAACAGCTGTTGCATAGCTGAGATCCAGACCTGTCCTTCACATGGCAAAGTTCAGCAACTGCCTTCAACCACAGAACAGTCATGTCCAGAATGTGTGTGACTTCTGTAAGGTATAAAAATACTGTTGTTAGACTGGCTTGAGTTTTACAACTGAATATACACATCTGAAGGTGTTTCTGTGTGAAAGACACAGTCCCTCGTATTCAGTTAAAATGTATCTTCCTACCTAATTTTAACAATAAATAATATAGGATAACTCTCCTCTTTTTTTTTCCTTTCCAAGGATACACAAAGATTTATCATACTGAGTTTTCATTGTATGAATTATACAAAAAAAATCCCATAATCATCAAGCTACCCAACTGTTTAATAGTCTTGCAATAGAAGATACCAGTGAAAATAAAAACATGATTTAGCCCTTCATATTGACATATGAGAAAACAGTTTCTGCTGATATAAGAGGGTCTGGGGGTTGTTTTTTATTTGTTTGTTTGTTTGTTTTGTTAAGAAGGATAAAAAAAAAAGAAACAAAAGCAAAAAAAAAACCCACCAAAAAACCAACCCAGATTTTAAAAAGGTAAGTACTTCTTTCAGAGCCCTACAAAGGGAGTTAGCCAAACAAATCCAGTGGTCTTTTCAGTCTCATATCCATGAGAATTATGCCTCTAAATCTCTGTGCTTACAGTCAAATATTTTTGTTTCATGTCAAGTGACTGAAAGGAAGGAAACAGTCTTGCTAGCTGCTGTGTGTGTCTTGCTCTTAAGAGTTGAACTAATGCCTGAAGAATACAGACAGGAAGGCTTCACAGAGTACTTAGGATGGAGCAGTGCAGGTGTTCATACAGTTACTGCTGTCAGGATGGTGCCTGGCTTGACTGCAGCATCCTGTCTGTTCAATGGGGACATTTCTGACCTAATACTCTTTGTTTAAAATTGCTTTTAGAATGGGCCCCTGGTGTGTGTGGCCTCGCTATAGGGAATATGGGACTTTGGCTGGTGAAGTATTTGCGTGTGCCTTTGCTTTCAGTCCTTGTTCAGCTCAAGGCCTAAGTAGGTGCTGGTTTTAAGTGTGATAACTGGTCAGGAAAGCATTTGAGCCCACGTTAAAGGAGGCCAAAGTCCCTGTCTTTAGTTAAGACTCCACTTGTAGCCATGCTTTTCTAAAACATATCCTGAAGAGCAGGATTATCCTCAAGCTTGTTAGCAGTCTTGCTTGGAAGAACTGCTTTGTGTTAATTTTGTGTTACCTGGCCTTAAAAACATACCTAGGCAGTATATGACTTCTTCTCAGCTGCCTTGGAAAGATCTAACCTTCACAGCAGGTTCTTTCTTTTCAGGCTTGTTTGTCCTTCAAAAGGAATTTATCAGTGTAAAGATTGTACCTGGAATTTAAAGTGACTCAGTTTTGTTTTTTTTTTTCTTTTTAAATTTAAAAGTCAATGTTAAAGATTGTAATTTGAATTTGAATCTGTCATTATGAGAACAAAGAACCGTATCCACTTTGGAAATCATATTCTGTACTTCTGCCGTGATTCCTACTGTATTCAGAAACAGTTGCTAAGAATTTTTGTAACTAAAAGAAATTTAAGACTTTTTTTTTTTCCCTCTGGTTCTGCCTTTCCTCATTTAATTGCATTTGGTAACATTTCAAGTGCAGAAAAGTGATTTCCACATTTTAGATCTGACACAAAAACAGGAGAGAAAGAATCCATTCCTCCAACTGACTAGTTTTGGCTATTTTTGTGGGGAAAAACCACACCAAAGCCCATCAGCAAGACACAGAGATATGACTGGAAACTGAAAGTGTTCATTTTTCTCATCTCTTGTTAGTTCATTCTCAAATACAACCTCAAATAGACCATAGCAGGAATGTGATCAACTTTTCCCTGCTCTGTCATTTTATATGGAGAATCCTGTAGGAGGGAGATTAGTTTCAAAAGTAACTCAGGTTGGAGGTAACTGCTTTAATGGGAATCCTGTGCATCTAGGATGTCATTCCTGGTAGAAAATGCTGCCAAAACTAGGACTTTGTAGCAATTGCCTAGTTTAGTCTTCTTGTTTGGTTTTTTTAGTTAATTAGTAGCTTTTTTTTTTCTTAAAGCATCAGAGTCAGCTTTTAGAGCAGATGTGAGAAACCAAGAACTCACTCTAATTTGCTTTAATGCTCTTGTGCAGTTGATGAACTTCAGAAACGAATACAGCAGTCTGAAAATCCTGCACCACCTCCTCCACCGCCACCCCCTCCTCCTCTTCCTCCTCCCCCTCCTCCGAACCCTATACGGTAAGTGCTTAAATCAAGGGTCACAGCATTCATGCTTTACTGAAGCAGAATACATTACATGAGCTTGCATCCAAGCAGGAAAAGTGTCTTTGAAGAAAAAAGGCTTTCTCCATCTGTCTTGGGCTCTTTACCAGCAGGACATGCTCTCTGCCCCACCTGCCAGCAGACTAACACCCTGACCAGCTCTGAACAGTGTCTGCCTTGCCAAGCCTAACAAATTGTCTACTCTGTGACTTTGGAGGAGGAGGGATACCTGTCTCCTCTACATTTAGGAGATTATTTTTTTCTCTTCACCTGATAGCTGTAATTATAGACTTGTGAAGTGCTTGTCTGAATCTACTGCTAAAAAACCTCCCTTTGAACTAAAGGATATGTTGGATTACTATGTGTCCCTTCTTGTTGGATACTTATGATGAAAATGCAGACTCCATTCAGTGCCCACAATTGCTTTCAAAACAACCAGAAAATCACCACCCCATCATCAAGCAGTTTTGGGCAAAATTATAAAAATTAAGCCTGATTTTTGAAAAGGACCATAAAAGAGGCTGGTCAGTATGTGATGTATCAGGTACTAGACCCATATTAATTAACTAAGCTCTAAAGTGTCCATAGTTAATTTTAGGAACTCAGCTAATCTTCATATTGGCTGTTTTGTTTTAAAAACAAATGGACTTCGATGACACTTTCTAACCTTCTGTAACAGAAATTACATACCTGAGTATGTAATGTTAAATATATGAATAGAGATAATTACTGGGGAGAATTCATCCCTTTGTACATCTTGCTTTGTTTTTAGATGTCTAAATGAAACATTTTCTGAACAAATGTGTTTGATCTTTTGCTCCTTGTACATCTCTTAACTCATTTGGCTTGCTTGCTTCTTTCTCACTAAGCGTAGCATGAATTAACTGTGGGCGTGTTGTGGGGCTTTTTTGTGTTGTTTAAGTTTGTGCCCTTTATTATTTGGAATAGATAACACTATTAATTTTAAGCCCTGTAGTAGCTAAATCAGAGTATTGTGTTCAGGCACTGTGAAGTTTATGTGCGTAGAGGTGGTTTCAGAGCCTCAGCACTGGATGCTGCTTTTTTCTGGGACAGAGTTTTGACCCTTTATGTCAGGGAGGTCACTCCACTGCGTAAGGAGCAATGTTCAGCAGGGAGTGATAGGCCCCACTCACATACCAGATCTGCGTAGGAGCTTATACTTGGGCTTTAAGATGAATCATTTATTTGCCTGGACTTTTACGTTTTGACTATAGTGAAGGGATAATTATTTGACACTGTTAGAAGATTACAGACTTGGAGTTGGTGAGGAGATAGTGATCACCATATTTAAGTGTCCTCTGGAGAACAATGCTTCACTATCTACAGTTCTTCCTTCCTTTTATTATGCTGGAGCAGCTTCAATTTGTCATATGTCACAATGAGACACTGTCTTTTAATATTCAAATATTGGAGTGTTTTGATTTGTACCTAATGTCTGTTAAAAAGAAATACATTTCTTTGGTGCATTTTGATGGGAAGCATTGTGGGGGGTAATTCAGTAGCTAGATCTGCATTCAAGAACTGTTAAATTAGTCTTTTGTGAGTAGCTGTATAATCAGGTATAAGCGATCACGTGTGTCATGATCGAGTTCATTTTAACAGTGTGTAACACAGGACAGAATGACAATCTGCAGTTTCATTTTCCCCAAAGGTCTCTCATGTCAATGATTCGCAAGAGATCTCACTCTAACACCAACGTGAGCAAGAAGGAGAAACCTCCTCAGCAGGAGTCAGGTATGGCTCATCCTTTCTCAAGTCATGTGAATTATTCACTAGTTACTGCAGATAAAGCTAGTGAAGATGAACACAGACAGTCATGAAAATGCTTATAGTTGTCAATAACATTAACAACAGCTATCCATGTCCCAGCATATTAATCTACCTTGCAGTCCAGAGATGTGCTTACAGCTCAGTCATACGTGCTCTGAGATAGGAAGAGGTATCTTTGGCATTGTAGCTTTGGTATTGCAAGCTTCCTTGAGATCCCGAGTAAATTTTCATAGCCCTCATAGCTGTCTGTCCCCTCACAACTGAGCTGGTGATCAGCATCTACTTTATTTCTTCACAATGAACAGTCTTTGAGGTTGCAGATCAAAACCTTAAGGGAAGACCTAGCACTTGCTGTAACTAAAAAAAAGTTCCTACTTTCCTACTGGTGGCTCTCATGCTTATCAGATAAGTCACTGAGCTGATTTCGTTCAGTGATGAGTAAGAAAAATTTCTCTTTTTTTTTTTTTTCCCCTTGGGGAGGAGGTGTTCAGGTTTATTATAGGCTCACAGAAGGACCTGACAGGATAAGCACTTAGCTGGGTATGGTGATGTGATGTGTGAGATGGGGAGAACAGAATGGTTCAGTTTAGGCTCCATGATGTTACACTGACTGCATGCAGCTTGTTGAGTTGCACCCTGACAGTTTGGTACTACCTGTAGTAGTTACACTATGGCAGCGCTGAGAAGCTCAACCTGTGTCTTTACACTGGACACACTATATCATGTAGCTGCAGCTGCAGCATGTCCAAGGGTTTGCACTTTTACAGGTTATCTGGAAGAAGCAGAACAACAAACCCAACAAGCATTCAGCAGAGAGCAGGCTGTATACAGGATAATATAAGGAAAATTCCAACTTCTCAATGGTGTCTTGTTTGTGATTTCTTCTGTTGAGACCCTCTCCGTAGAGCTAGTTTGTTAAATGCTTCAGTTTTCTTCCCTCAATTCATATCTTATGAAATTACCACTCAGAGTTGACTGTAATGCTAATCCTTTAATAATACTGAAAACCTAAAACAAAACAGAATCTTGCACTAAAGTGGCTCTGCATGCAGAGTAACAGCTGAAATTGCATTTTATTGTTGTTAATGGAAGCTGGAAACTTAGTAGGTTGAGAGCAGGAGTTAAGTACAGATTTACAAATGATTGTGAGTGCCTGAAGAGTCGGAGCTAGTTAGACAAGCATTGTCAGGTAAATAACCAAGGTTTTTCTCCCTGTTTCTCTCTCCCTTCTGAAACAGCAGGAGTTTGTAGTGAATTGTAGAACTCATTTGCGGCCACTTAAACAAAGAAGGGGGCTGCAGAAGGGAACCTGGCTGAAATTACAGGTATAGGATATAACTGTTAAAGAAAAAAATCACTGGTAGCAGTCTGTAATGGTATGTAAGCATGGCTGGCTTGTTGGATGAGACCAACAGGCAGAAAGTGGGGGAAAGGGAGTATTATCCCTCCCATTTTTCAGCTGAGGCACTGAGGAATGGGTTGAGTTGGGCAGATCCCTAGAGGAATCTTTGGGAACTGGTTACTAGTCTGGGAGAAATTAGGTTGTTGATCTGGGTAAAATAATTAGAGAAGTGACCTTGTCCTGAGATCTCTGGTGAAGAGTCAACCTTACCTTTCAGTTCAGTGATGTTGCCTTCATTTTTCAAGTTTCCTTACCTTGAAGTCTCCTAGGTGTTTTGATTACACCTTTGAGGCTGTCACAAACAGTGATTGTAGGAAATACTATGAAATTCACTATAAGTTCTCTACACCCCATTCTTTCATTATTTATTAGCAAACTTTAACAGTTCTGACCTTTCTTCAATCACATATAAACTGCTTCTTCTCTTAATAGTTGAGCTATTCTCAAAATAAAAATAAAAAAGAGGGAAAGTTCTTTCTTGATCTAGTTATTATATCCAACTTGAGGCTTGTTTTGACCCTTGTTAAGGACTTAGAATGAGTGGTTTCTATCCCATACCACCAATTAAGCTTTTATTTTTGAAACAGCCTGTTTTTGAAATTAAAGCCTGACATTAAATCGGCTTACAATACAGAAACTGCATTTTTATGAATCATCAGTAGTACCCTGACAAGTGAGAGAGCGAAGGTCTATTTAAAATTCCTGTTATATAAGGTACAAGGTTGCAGCTTTGAATAGCATCAACCCCATTTCTCCATGTATTTGCTTTCAGTACTCATTTTTTCCCTTTTGCTATGGCACATTAAGTGTCTTTTGTTAGGTTATCTAGAACACTGATAAGTTAACAGGTACTGTGTAGGTTCATCACAAAACTTTGCCTTTCATCTGACTGTTTTGCACTCCTGATACTGAATCTCTTGAAAAAGCAACTATTTCCTTTAATATTTAAGTTTTGCCCTTTAACTCCATGCAGTGTTCTTTAAATGGGAGTTTTAGGTCAGTCTGAGATGTCACTGTACTGTTCCACCGAGTTTCTCAAACCTGTGTCGGATACGAGGCACGTTTGGCAGTCTTGTGATGGGCTGCATATTGGCCTCACCATGGGGCATTGTCACCTTGCTGTGGAAATTGTTGCTGAGACACAGTGAAGAAATACGGTGGAAGTGGGGCCATATTCTTCAGTCCTTGGTGCTTCAGCCTATAGCACTGAGCTTTTGCAATTCCCAAACAGTTATAGGAGCTTTGCACTTCTCAGGATCTGGGCCCTACTTCTGTCCAGACTTCTCCAGGCACTGCAGTTCAGCATTTGTGAAGTCCATGGCTGGATCCTCAATGTGTATAGATTGACATTTTATCCTTGAAGAGCTTGTGACAGTTTATCTGATAGCAAAGATCTGAGTGCCACAGGATAAAAAGGATCTAAAGCTCCTGGACAGTGTCCAGAGGAAGCCACAAGATTGGTGCAGGGTTTAGAGGGGAAGCCATATGAGGAGAGGCTGAAGTTGCTTGGTATGTTCAGCCTAGAGAAGAGGAGACTGAGAGGAGATCTCATCATGGTCTAGAACTTCCTCCCAAGGGGAAGAGGAGGGGCAAGTGCTGATCTCTTCTCTCTGGCCACCAGTGATAGGACCAGGGGAAAAGGCAGGAAGGTGTGCCAGGGCAAGTTTAGGCTGGACATTAGGAAAAGATTTTTCAGGCAGAGGGTGGTGGAGCACTGGAGCAGGGTCCCCAGGGAGGTGCTCATGGCACCAAGCCTGACAATATTCAAGAAGCATTTGGACAACCTGTGCCCTCAGACACATGGTCTGAATCTTGGGATTGTCCTGTGCAGGGACAGGAGTTGGACTGATTGATCCTTGTGGGTCCCTTCCAGCTCACAACATTCTGTGATTCTAAAGGTCGCTAACAGCGCTGTATCCAGAAACTAGAACTCCTGATAACTAGAGATGAGGTTGCTGGTTTCTGCTACAAATACAAGTGTGTGCTGTGTAAGATCAAGTGCCTCTTTGTGGTGAGGAAAATGAAGAGTAAGACAGTGGTCTTGTAAGGAAGACCCTGTGAACAGCCCACTTCTGGGGAGAAAAATAAGCCTATGTATTTATGCTGATCATTTACATTTTTAATAAAACTGAGAAAAAGGATGGATCTGGATAGTACATGAGCAGTGTGCATCACACATACACGCAGGAGAACCTACTGCACATGGAGTAGACTAAGTCCATTGTGTATCTAACTGCTGCTTCATCATTAAAACTAATTTATCATGATGGTAACTGGCTGTATATGGCAAGCAAGCTGTTTAGGAGGCTGTTTAACACATTTTTTCTTTGTACTATTTCTCTGTAGTTCATGTCTAGGATGTCATATGCTCTTTGTTTTTTGGAACAGGTGAAGAAGTTACAGATCTGAAGAGACAAGCTGTTGAAGAAATGATGGACAGAATTAAAAAGGGAGTTCATCTGAGACCAGTCAACCAGTCAAGCAGGCCTAAAACAAAGGTTTGGAATAAATAGCAGAGCAATAATATTAGTACAAGAACAGCAATTTACACTGAAAATAAATCACACTTTGTGTAAAACCTTCAAAAGAATACCTTTGCCTCACCTCATTTGCTTTGCTTGTTTTGAATAAAATGAATTAGAGCTGCATATATCTGAAGAACAGAAAAAGAGGTGGAGCCAACAGTAAGTAAATAGAAGGCTAGTTTCTTTGACACAGAAAGGAACTGAAAGCAAACATCTTGTAAGCTAACAGGTACTGGGAAACAAAAAACACAGAGAGATTAACTGAATTGGGTAAAGGGGGTGATCAAGAAATAGACTCTATTTAGCAGTATTTCTTCCTTTTACGCAACACTTCGCACTAATACCTGAATGTGGCTACTATAAAATATTGCTTTCCATCTTCACAAAAGTATAATCTTTATGTATAGGCTGTGATTTACAATGTTAAGAGCTAAGACTCTTCCCTTTGTGTAAGAAAATAGATTGAATATTAGCTGTGTGCCCATGAGAGGGAGAGCCCAGGAACACCATACACTGCATGCCTGTGCAATAGACCCTCGCGTGATGTCTGTCTGCAAGTACAGAGTCTGTCATGGGCCATTTCACATGGTTTTTTAACATGCCTGTATTGTGTATGCTTACAGCCAGAAACACCAAAGCCCTCTGAAAGTGCAATGAAAGAATTAAAAGGGATTCTGGTAAGAAAAGTTGTAGTTTATATTTTGTTTTTTTCTTCTCATTGAGCTGACTTGGCCTTCTGTGCAAAACAACTGAGTATTTGGAAGTTCTGCATTAGTGTTTTGGTTTGAAGCTGTAGAGCAGTTTTGGGGTGAATCCCCTGATTTCACTTTTTACCTTGGTCCAACTGAAAGATGTTCCTGCCACTAGAGGGGATGTTAAGGTCTGCACCTGCCATAAAGCCTTTGGAAACTTTCCAAGGACTCACAGTGGGGTTGCTTAGGGAGAGATAGGCATCTGAATAAATCCAGTCCAAAGTAAAGCCCCTCAACTGCAGGTGCTGGGTTCTCATCATCAACTGTTCTGAGCTCCTGTCTTCTCCTGAGCCACCAAATTTCTTATTAGTGTAGACATGGGCTAAACAGAGCAAGCGGTGTCTGGTCTGTCTACATATATTTGTAGAAAAATTGATTCTGAATAGCTGTCCCCATACCCATTTGTCACTAAATAAAAACATTAGACTTGTGTTTAGTCCTGCTGCTGGCCTGTCCTTTACTTGTATATTGCATTGCTTATTTAAGTGGTTGTTTCTTTTGCACAAGTGCTAAAATTGTATCAAACAGTCAGAAGGAGCTGTAGTTGTTACTCCCTGACTTCTGTGACCCTGAAGCTTTTAAAGTTGAAGCGCAACTTTGGCACATCAGGTGAAATTTCATCTCTGTAAGGTGAAAACCGGTGAAATTCAGCCCATATCGAAGCAAAATGCTTCACATCCACTTCACAGAAGGCAAGACTATCATTCTAATCACCCATGGTAGCACCTAAACAGCCATTACAAAAATAACTTCAGTATTGTGTTGGGTGATGCAAGGCAGTACAGCAAAGAGCGTGGCCATGGCCTGTGTCGTGATTTAACATCACAGCACCGATGACTTGTTAAACGTACTGTCCTCCAGTCACATGAAAACAAGAGAAGGGAAGAAATGATCTAGAGAGCTCCCAGACCTTAATGCTGAGCTCTGATTAGAGGGGGACATAACTAAACATGGAGGTAAATAGAGAAGGAATAAAAGGCAACACGGAGGTTATGTTTTAAATGGACCTCTGCAAGAATCTGAATAGTTTGATATGGTGCTGTTGGACCAGTGAGGGTTGGACTCAATGATCCTGCTGAAGGTCCCTTCGTTTTCTAATAGTTGCTTTGTTTCTTTGACACTGTATCACTGACATCAGGGGAGGCTTGATTATGTACTTCAGAGGGGGCAGAAAGACCCCTACAGCCGCTGTACGTCTGGATCTAGCTTGTTGCTTTTGAGCCCTTCAGGATATTTGTAGTATAAGACAAACTACATAAAATCTAATTCCAGTCTATTCTTGAGACCAATCATTATGCACAGTCAGACAACAAACATGGGGGTGGGATGTGATGGAGTAAACATTTGTTATTACTATGCTAATTATGCATTTCATGTAGACCTCCATGTAATTGTTACAAACAAAACACATTTATGTTTTGTAAATTGCAGAGCTTGAGTGACTCCGTTACTCAGGTTGCTTTTGTACGTGTATGTTTGTACAGATCTGGAGCATACTACTGATTAATAGTGTACCTGCTCAGTTAAATTCCAAATAGTTGCCAAATACAATATTGTAACTTTTGAGTGTGAGGTGAAGAATTAAGAGTTACTTTGCTGGGATCCTGAAAGTAGCAGAGCTTTTGCAACTTGCAGTGCCATTTCCTTTTGTCATTTGCTATTTCTGCTCAGAAGTTGCGTGCCTGTCAACAAAAGATGTTAAGAATATGTTATTTTTGCTCTGGAAAAATGCTGTATGAGTCTGACATGTTTTAGAAGGCTGAATAAACAGGATTCCTGGGGTTTCCTAAAGATATCAAGACTCAGAGGGAGAATGAAATAGCACATGGGTCTCAAATTTTCAGTTGCATTATAAACATTTTGGAGAAATTTCACAGTGAAGCGAGTGCTGATCTAGTAACTGACTATTGTCAGTTGGGAAATGCATGCAGGATGCACTATGTGCATGTTAAAATTCCTGTGGGAAATTTTGGGAGGTTTCAGGCTTTGATTAAAGCCTTTTTTTTTTTTTTTTTTTTCTCCCCCCCCTTCCCCTGCAAGAAAAATGCCGCTGGACTTGCAGCTTTGCTGATACAAAATACTAACCTTGGCATAAGGCAGCAATAGCAACGTATTTCTATTTTGTATGTATAAAAACCTGTTTCAGCTGGAGATCTAAATCTGTGCCTAAGAGAAACCATGAAGTATGTGGACATAGGGTCAGGTTTATGGCAAATGAGCTAGATATAGGATGTAATAACATACTACAGTTGCAGCTAGTATGTACTGACTTCTACATATACATGTCCACACCAGGATGCAGCAACACAGGACCATGCTAAAATATAAAGCATGCTGGAGCAGTGAAATACACATCTTTGGCTTTTTGCTAATAGAGGTTAATTACGGGCATGTTATCGCTCTAGCAGGTTTTTAAGATCCTTTAAATGTTGAGATGGAAAAAGTTGGCAGTTCCCTGCAAACATCAGAGTTTGTTCATTAGTGATCCAGAGCATCTTTCTTAAGCCTGGTATCCACCAACTGAGGTGCAGGTAAGAATGGTTAATCCCTACACTGCAAAATCCAAGGAAAGGAAGGAGCAGTGAGCCAAGCCCCAGATGCTCTCTGTTCTACTAAAGGGAGAGCTTCCCACACTGGTCTAGAACTGCAGTTGCTTTTCTGTGGTTTAAAAGGTTCTGATGTTGTGCATATGGGATGTTTGGCAAGGCATAGCATGTCCTCAGAGAGCTGTTCATGCCTGTTTCTTGCTGTAGGAAACATTGAACAAATCCACTAGTTCCCGAAGCTTGAAGTCCCTTGAGACGGACAGCAGTGAGACAGAGCTGGAACGAGTCCTGCGACGCCGGAAAGTGACCACGGACCAGGACAGTGGCAGTAAGTGGCTGGACTCCTTCATGGTCCTCTTCCTCTCACTGCATTAAGTGACTCTTGAAGTCTTACTTTCTCTTCCAGACCATTGCCATTTCAGCCATTACGGAGAACTCTGCTTCCTTCTACAGTGACTCGCTTCCCTGCCGCACCTGCCACTTTTCATCCCCATTTTCTCCAAGAGGTGTCTGTCTCAGGATTTTCTTCACACACAACCATATCTGTACAGGTTCCTCTGTCCTGCCTGGAGCTCAGATGTTGTTACTAGGGTTAATAGTCTGAGCCTACTGTGAAAATACTTTGGAAAGTAATGGTAACCAGAGAAATGAGGGTTTAGGACTAATGTTTTGAATTAACTTTTTCTGCAGAGCACAGATCTGCAGTTTTTAAGCTATGCTTTACTATCATCATCTGTAAGAAACTATTGATGTTCTGCCTGGTTAGAAACACAGTCTGTGCAAGTGTAAGTCCATGCCATAGTCTGTGCAGATGTGACTGGTTTTAACTGTGTGGTTTTAGCTTGGACTTCGTAGATGGGCAGTTCACTGGCTACTCATTAGTGTGAGAACAGGCTGTTTTGTTGTTTGGCTGGCTCTCACTCCAGCTGCACTTCAGGCTGCGAGAGCACTGAGAAGTTGTGAGTTGGTTTTGCTTCATGGGCTGCAGGACTTACCATCCCAGAAGGCAAAGGGATTGAGTGCATGACTGTGTCAGTATAGCAGGCCCTGCTTGTGGTATAAGAAGGGGTTAATCTTGGCAGGGAGAACAGAAGCTGCAAATAGAGTATTTTGGTACTCTCCATGTACTGGATGCTGTTCTTTAAAGTGCTGTTTTGATTTCTGCAGTTGGCTTCTGCAGTGCTTGTGTGCTCTTTCGAGACCAGTCCATCTGGATAACAGAGCATTAAACTTTCTTTGGGTTTTAGGTCCCACTGGAATCTTGGCCACATCAGAATCAAAATCTCTGCCTGTGCTAGGTTCAGGAGCCAGTGCTGCACAAACAGTGTTGAACAAGAAAGACCTGGAGACAGAATTCACTTTCAAAGTACCCGGCTCAGGTCCTGGGTCTGACCAACTGCGGGGTGCCACGGGCTCCAGGCCTACACTGCAGTAAGTAGAATATGGATTTCTAGATATATTTTAGTACTGAATCTGTTTAGCTGGTGCATTTTGAAAGTGATTTAACATCAGTTTTGGTTAACAGGACAAATGTGCAGTCTGCAGCTGTTTACCACTGACTCCTCAAATAATTGGCAGTCTCACGTGCAGGTAGAAATTGAATCCTCTTTAATAAAGCTCTTTTCCTCTAGAATCTCTGAACATTCTTCAAAAAAAAAGTTCATCTTCTCTAACAAAAAGAAACCCCAAAACCCAGAGTTTTCAAGGAACAGCAAGGTTGAGGATTTTTCCATATCTAAAGAGGGAAGATAATTATATACTCAACTCTTGATTTTTGAAAAACATAGTTCTAGCAATTTTTTTTCAAAAACAGAATCATATAAGTCACATGAGTCTGTATGCAGATGTGCAGGGCAGTTTCCACTGGACCAAAACAGGTGCTAACTATTGCTCTTAAATGTTTGTCGGTAAAAATTCTGAATTACCTTGAAATCTCAATATTAAGATTCTTTAAAAAAACCCCACCCCAAACCCTCAGTTAGTGCTGCATTTGCACAGAGGGGCAGAGGAATCTTTTGTTTCAACAGACTGAAGAGCAAAGGTGCCACTTCAGCATCAAAGAGTTAAACCTGTTTCAGAGTTATTTATTTCAGGTAGGTCCCATGGAGGATTGGTTTGTTTTATAACAATACCAAGCTCCCTTTGAAATTGGGTTGCGTGCTTGCATTAGTCCCCTTGCCAGGTTTGTCAGTTTGTCACTTCAAGAAAGAAAATAAATGAGACAAATCAGATTGGAAGAATATTGTAATCGTGGCTAATTAAACCTCTAATTTCCTGTTCTATCAGTTTAAAAAATACCACCACTACCAATTCTAGCAAGTGTCCATAGCTTAGTTCGAAGGAGTAAGTCACAACAAATGAGCTGGAAATTCAGTTCACATCTGTTTTTATGAACTGGTATTTACTTCACTCTCCTGCAGGTACTTTCTTAATTTACTTTTTAATGGATAAAGAGCCCAATTTCCTTTTGTGCCCTACAGTTTTATTTAATTCACACCAAGTTTTAAAAGCAGATTGCTTTTTCCAACTGTATGTATTTTCCTCTTTTGTTTCATTTAAGTATCCTTAGAGGAAAGGTGATCTTCATTATCATTTAATCAGAAAGATGAAGATTTGTTCAACAGTTAATTTGCCATGAATAATGCCATTGCATTTTCTTGAACTGCTACCCTGACTGAAAGGTGAAGTTGTTCCTGAAAAATACTGTGTTTGTAGTTTGTGGATTTCTACAATTTTGAACAAATAACCTTAATCAGAAAATACAGCAACTCCTGCCACCTTTTGTCTACCTTTTATTCCACCAAACTAAGTGGAAATTGCATTTACAAGAAAAGAAATGAAATAATTGCAGGCCCCAAGGTCTCATAGAATGCGTGGTGAATTGACAGTGAAAAGGATCTTGTGTTGACAGTCACAGTTGTTATGTTTTATAAAAGCATATGTGAAGCTCAATTTATTTCTCAGCTTGCCTATTCAATGACATCCTAAAAGACACATTTCACTTTAATTTATCTGTTTAAAGCATTAAAACAAATGTGGTGGGCCAGATCCCTTAGTGCTGCAGGGTTTCTTTGCACCGAGTTACTGGTGTAAACCTGCTTAATTGGAAAGGCTCGTCGCTGAGGATGGTTTTCCAGCAAGAGAGAAGGTGCTGGGGCTCTTGTACTCTTCTGCCACTGGGCTGGCAGGGAGGAGCAGAAATAACCCAGATGCTTCATACCATGCTGAAGTGCAGTTACTGTTGGTTTTTTCCTAGGTACTGTTTGCAGCAAAGGTTAGTAGTAGCAGCCTTCAGATTCCAAGGTGTGTAAGCACTGTTTTGAAACAGGGCCCATTTGAAGCAGCCATCAGAAGGAAGTTCATTTGTCTGACATCTGGGCTCTATAACTAGGTGTTTTTTCTGGGCTTCCCTGGGTACATCTATACTGGCAGGCTAGTGTGGATCAGCAGAACCCATCTGAAGCAAATCTCCCCATTGTCCTCATTTGCTGTGCTTTGATTTGGATCCTGGAGTGGTCTTAGGGCATAAACTGGATCCCTGGACTCACTGGATGGGTGAAACTAAACCAGAAGATGTGATTCAATCTTTAATGCTTGGCTCAAGGGCCACAAGAGAGCTAGTCCAGTGAATAACCCTCCAAAAAATGTATGTTATGAGGACATTGCTCTGCAGCACAGGCTGTTCCCTCTGCATGTCTGCTCCTGTTGCACCACACTATTTCCCAAAGTGGTCCATGTTAACTAAAGAAACAGTGTGCTGCTTTGACCAGATACCCTAAGTGACAAAAGCACACAAAAGATTTATTGTGGCTCTTCTCCTTATTGGTACCTGAGGTAAAAGGATGCAGCTGTCTCATCATTTGCAATTCCTTGAAATCTGACAAAGGTGTGACCTGCTTCAACTGTTGGAGCAGCCAAGCAAACCTCTAATAGCACGGTAGAGGATTGCATGTTTCATAACCAGGTGCCTCTTGCAGCGCAGTGTTTATTCTTTTTTCTTCACCTAGATTTTAATGTACGGCTTCCTATAGAAAACCTTAGGGGTAGTTGTGCATGAGATGCTTCTCTTTGCTGCACCATCCATTTACCAAGGTTTGCAATCTGAAGGAGGAGGTAAATAAATACCAGCAACCCTATTCATTATTCTTTATTCACGTTGAGTAACAGCTGAGCACACCCGTTCTCATGGAGAAAGAAGGTCACGGCTTTGAAAAAGACCCAGAGTTGAAAATCTTTCTGTGAACAATATGTAGACAGAAGTCAACTCATGGCCTAAAATCCTGGCTCTTCCCCTCCCCCAAGTCCATGACAATCTAACCTCAATACTAACAGAGTCAGGAATTCCAGTCTTTGGTTGAAGTCGGACTCATGGTGTGGTTACTCCTGTGGCTGAGTGTGACAAAGCGCTGGCCTCCAGCTCAGTCAGCCGTGCCACTGTGAGTTGCCAAAGGAGGGATTATGGAAAAGGGCTGTAACGTCAGTAAATACAGGTTGATTCTGAAATTTCCCTGAAATCAAACTAGGTTATGATGGCTCAGAGAAATTAGTTAAGAAGAAAAACTAGGTGAGGTGTGATTTCAGTGCAGGACATTGTTTGTAGAAGGGTCTGAAGCCATTAAGCAGATGATTTGGAATGGGTGAAGCTGAGGCGGTGCTGGGGGGGGAAGACATCAATAATGTGTGTCTTACAGGGAAATTGAGGCCTTACCTCGGTATGCAGGTAACTTCCCTTCCTCTGCAAATCTCTTCCCAAATGTTTAACCCAGCATGAGTGTAATTCTCTGACAATTGCTTGCAAGAGAATAGGTGACAATTTAGTTCCCTTGGGAGCAAAGAGAGTTCCCGTGACTCCCTGTGGTGTGCAGACACAGAAGGGAAAGGTGTGTCTGGCTCTGCCCCTGGGTTTTGTTTTTTGGTTTTGGGGTTTTGTTTTTTTTCAGTACTTTGTCAACATTTTTTTTCTGGGCAGCAGAGTTCTCTCCTAACAGTGAACCACAGAGAGGGTTAGTCTTAATCTGATGATTTTATACAATTAAAGGATTTGTCCTCCTTCTCCTGGCTGTAATCTTAGTACCCCTGAATCATCTACCAGCTCTGTGGGAAGCAGCTCAGCCTCAGCTAGACAGAACTGCAAAGGTTTTCCAGTGCAGATTGAACGTGGGCAATTTAGTTGGAATAACAAATGAAGAAAAAAACCTGGATGTTCTGGAAGTTTGAGGTCTCCTCAGTTTTAACTGTTTTAAAAGCTACTGTCATGCATTTTTCTTAGGGTGTACCTTTTGTACGCACTCTCAGTGCAGGTAGAAGCTCTCCAAGACTCTTCATTTAAGTGAATTTGCCAATCTTTTTAAGCATTTTCAGAAAAGCACCTAAAAATGGGAACAATTTCCATGCTAAAGATTGTCTGCAGTTCGGTTCTGCTGGCTGCTATGTTGACCACCTTTCTACTCGGCTAGGTGTAGCAGAGACATTCCTGAAATAGAGAGGGTTTCTTGCACTCCCTTTGCAGATGTCTGGTACTGTCAGAGGAGGGAACCAACAGGCTGATTCACTGGTGTCACTGTTTGTATTCTCTGTCATCTCCTTTTGACAAATACTATCATGTGATGGAATTTTTTGTTCCTTGAAGACTTTCAAGACTTGGAATTGGTGTATTTGTTACTATGGGTCCTGTCTGTTGTATTCTTCTGCCTTGTTAACAGTTACAAAATATTTAATAAACACATCTGTGACTTTTATTCTCAAGAAAAGTTTTTGACAGAGGATTAGACTGACTCGACTCTTGTGGTCTGGCATATAACAGACAGACCATGGTGGCACCCTGCCGAGCTGAGCCCCGCTCCCCTGTGCAGGCTGACACCATGGGCTGGTTTGTCTGGTGTAGAGTTGCTGTTACTTGACAAACCCTCCTGGTACGGGAGTTTGGACAGGACATAGTGATTGGAGTGGGGGCTTTATTGCACAGGTGATGTTTGCCCTCAGTTATGGGAATCTGGTAGGCAAATGGGAATGCTGGGGTCGGGGTGGGCGGTAGTGAGGCGAGTAGCAAGCTGTCATTGACAAGCAGGTCTGGCTTTTAAGCGTTGGAAAGAAGCAACTGGTGGTGAACAACTGTCAAATTAGCTTAATGCTTCGAATCTCACGTTTTAGAGGGTAAGGAATAGCACTGATGGAGTTCAATTTTGCTTTGAAGAGAGACGACAGCTATTTCAGCATCCTAGGTGAGGGAGCTGACTGAAAAACAAAATATACTAATTTGGTGCCATGGTAGTTTTGGCTTTTGTAGCAGAAATGACTTCATGCATACCAGCTCAGATTCCTGGCAGAGTATCTTCATGAAGTCTCCCGTGATTACACTAGGTACTTGCAAAACTAGTCTGTGCTGGAAGAGATTTTTGGCAATGTTTTCTAAATATGCTGTAAAAAACATGGATTTTCCTACACTGTTTTCCTTGAATGGTTTCCTTTAGCTTTCTGCTTTTACATATTGTTAGGAAATTGGATGGAACTTCATCCACTAAAATTTTCCATTATATTTACATAAAATTCACGTTTCTAATGGAAACATATTACAATAACTTCATGAATAGAGTACCGAGCAAGTTAAATAATACCAAGGTTATAATATGAACCAGAGAAAACAAAGAAAATCCAAGTCTCAGTTGACAATCCAATCCTCAGTTTGTCCTTTTGTGCTCCTGTTGTAAATTATTTACAAGGGGCACAGCAGTACTAGTTCACAGATGTCAGGCATAACCTGTATTTTCACATCTTCTGTAACTATATAAATGGAATATATTGCTTCTGACACTCTTGTATCACCAGCACTCCTTCTCAGTACTGCATATCCCATACAATTAATCTAAAATGCATTTAACATCTAAATCTGGATATTAAAGTACAGATCTTATGTGTTTAGTCAGAACAAATATATGCAGGCTTATGAACAATTAGGTATGAATGAGTACAGTTAGAACTAGGTTCTCAATTTCTGGCTTAAATATGTAGCTGGACAAATAACAAGAATACTATTAACAATCTTAATGAAGGAAGAGCTTTGCATAGAGCTAAATGCAAATACCTTGGCTGGACAAATTTGTTATTGTTCACAACTGTGGCTAACTCTATCTGCACTAATTGCTTTCCTCAGCTTTCTTTGTAGCAGCAGCAAAACCTGTTTTTTTGAAAAGGAGCACCAAAATTATGTTCATTCTTGTGCTGAAACTTTATTATGCCTGCATTCTGCTCTTGACAAAGTGTTGAAAATGAGCTCTGAATACCTGATAAATCAGGTTAATAATTTTTAACAACACCTCGGCTGTAACAGCAGCACTGTCAGGCTGGTGCTGCAACAGTGTGAAGGATTTGAAGAAGGGAATGCTAGTACAACAAAGTCTGAACAGTAAATCTTATTTTTATGCTTGAAACACTGATTTAATCACTGTTTTTCTCCATTAAACTACTTTATATCGACATCTTTCATTTTTCTGTCCTTTGAAGGTGGTAAATATGATTGCCATTTTATCCATTTTTGTTATAAATGAAACAGACTTCAGAGCGTTTGGCTGTGCATCAGTTGTTGGAATGCTGCCATACACTAATGCAGACTCCCCACTGTGAGCCCAGTGAAGAATTATACTTTGATTCACCAGATTGTATTAAATAGTCCAGCTGTTGGGATTTGAAAGATAGTTACCTCCAAAGTGAAATAAAAATGAATTTGGCATTTATGGCTTTGACCATTTTTATAGTGTTGGGCAATCAGCTTTTCAGAGGTAGCACTTTTTAAAATAACCCTTTTCTGGTTACACTGCTTTAAAAAGTTTAATTTGCTGTAACATTCAAAATACCTCACCTTGTATTTTCTGAAATGACTGGCAACTTTTGCATCAAATAAGCATTATTTTCCTTATGAAATCACTAGCTTCTGATGATAATCAAATGAGTCTGAAACTGTATCTATTAGTGCCAATTTCTACATTAATTAACTTATACAGAAGTTCTCATGTTGGAGACAATTCTTGTAATTAAAGCTTGAACATGGAATTCCATTCGCTATATCCAGTGCTTCAGTTGCAAGCTGAGTAAATTCTTTCTGAAATGGAAAGCGCAGCAACTGTTGTTTCTGGGATTCTTTGTTTGTTTTTAACCTGTACATTTACTCTCTCCCCGTCAGGTGGGAGCCAGTGCATTCTCCACCCTGTGCTCTAATTGTGGAGTGGGGTGACCTCTTTTCTCTTTGTCATGTTCTCTAGGACAAAGACTGTCACAATAAAGGGCGGTTCAGAGCAGATGGATCTCCAGTAGCTGAATTTCTTTCTCCAGCCTCCAGTTGATCTCACTTTTTCCTTTCAAGGGATGTTATCTTAGTAGTATGGGAAGCCAGTTCTTACGAGTAAGCATGAAAAATTAAAAAAAAAAAAAAAAAAGGAAAAAAAAGATAAGGAAAAGGGAAGAAAAAAGGGCTCTGGAGTAGCAGAGGCAGTTGCATTCAGCAGCTCTGCAGTCAGGCTTCCTGGGAGAGCGGAGGCACACACCCACTGGCGCCTGTAGGACCTTCCTGCAGGGAGGAGTTGTGCCCCTGGCCGCTTTGGTGGTCGTAGCTGTGTCGGTGTGGACATCTGTACGCCGTTGGTACCACTTGAGTAAGGCCCTGCCTGAAGATGAGCCGAGCCCTCACGCGTGCCTGCCCTCCCTGGGCGTGTTGCCCGGTGCTGTACCTGGGGCAGAGGGGCCGGTGGCTCTGGGAAGCGCGGCGGGGGCGGGAGGTGTGAGCCCTGTGTGCCCACTGCCCGTCACCTGGCACACCCCGACCTGCCGCTGCTCCCGCGGGTCGTGCTTCCCAGCGCTTGCCTCGTTCTCTGCTGGCGCGTCCTGGCCGCTCTGAGGATTTGCCTGCACGTTTCCAACACTGGTACAAAGCTTTTGCATGTAGACAAGAGCTTTCAGTGTTTATAGCACAATGCCAACCTCGACAAATAACCCTGGTGTCTCTGACCTTTCCTCCCTCTCTCCCCGCTCAGAGGGCTTTTTATCTGCGCGAATCCCCGCACCGCAGGCAATCAAGCCGTAACCCCGTTTCAGCGGCACAGGCTGTAAGTCTGCTGCCCTCTGTGTTTCAGCACATCCAGCAGGTGAATTTTCCTCAGTCCTTGGCGCTTGCTCCCGGTGAGACCAGGAGCAGCTTGTTGGTGCCGAGCCACGGCGGAAAATCGGGTCGCAGTGGCTGGGCTGCCGTGTCGTGCGGTGAAAGCCCCGAGCGAGCTGCTCCGGGCTGCAGGCAGTGGGGAGAAGCCATGTTCTCCTTTCAGGCTGCAGGACTCAGCCTGCAGACAGAAGAACCAGGAACATTTCCTCTTGGTGCATCTGGGGGAACCTAAACCCAGCTCTGAGATGAGCAGAGAGAAAATAAATTCTTAAGACTTTTAAACTGATTCTTTCATAGTCTAAGGATTTTTTTGTTTGTTTTTAAGTGCTTTCTAAGTTTTTTTTTCCCTTTAAATACCTTCCATGGGTAGCTTAAAGAATGATTCGGGAGGGGTGATGCAATTGTTGCATTTTGTGCGCTTCTATATCTGTGTGTAACAGCTGCTAAAACCTATAAATCTATTTCCTAGTTTAGTAGATGTGTCCTGGTCATACACACACATCAGTTTTAGGATGGAGGGTATTGCTAATAATTAAAAAATCAGGTTTTAGACACATTGCTTCAAAAATGTTTTAATATCTACTTAAACTCGGATATTGTAGGTCTCCTTACTGCTGTCTCCACACACTTCTTTGAGGAAATTAAAAGCACAAGCATAACACTTGTATGGTACTAATGATAGAAATGCTTTTCTGTTTATTTATATTGTCTCTGAAATATGTGACCTGTTATCTGTATTCATATATTTTTTCTTTTTCCTTTAGATCCACTAGTCATACAGAATTTACAAGAAAATCTTCTAGCAGTGAAAAAGAGACAGAATCCGTTGTAGTTTTAGATCCTGTTTCCGTCAGTGGGGATCAGCTGTCTGAAAACATGCTGAATCAGAACAAAATGGAAGAACAAAAAGGCAAGCCGCTGCATAAAGAAACTAATGCTGAGAAAATAAAAGAAACAGACAGTTCTAACTGTTAATTGTTATTCTGCAAGGCTGTAACTTTTGGGAATCATTATCTGGACGTGTAAATTGCTTAGGTGTGTTACTAGGGGCTATGGTCTGTACTCCAAACCACTTTCAATAATACAGATTGAAATGGTCTTTTGTATGCGGTTTTGTTACATGCATTAAAATGTTAAATAACTGGATCACTCAAAATCTCTTTTAATTTTGCAGGTATGGTTAATATTTTCTTAGAGATTGTCAGTTACCTTTTCTTTAAAACTGTATTTGAATATGCTTTTTTAATTATTCTTTTTTTGAGAAGAGACCATGTTAAAGGTCCATTCTGAAGCTTGCCAGTAGCCCCTTGCATCCCCTGGGAACTGGACAGGTTTGGGTTAGACCCTGTGAAGGTCATTACACACACATCAGCTTTAGGATGGAGGGTATTGCTAATAATGAAATAATCAGGTTTTGGACACATTGCTTCCAAAATGTGTTGATATCTACCTAAGCTGAGCTCTTGCAGGTCTCCTCACTGCTGTCTCCACACTCCACATGCTTTTTTGAGGAAATTAAAAGCACAAGCGAACACTTGCGTTTCACATTCCCCAGTGGCCAGCCAGCCCAGAGGCTGGAGGCAGAGGCAGCGCAGCGTGTCATTGTGGTACCAAGGCTCTTGGTAACAACGGCCGGAGTCCAAAGTCTGTGGGTTGAGACTGGTGCTCCTATTTGGATGAAAAGCTTTGGAAAGGAGGATTTGTCTCCTGGTTTTTGTTTCAATGTTAACATAGCAAAGTTGAGAACTGCAGCATCTGCAGTCAGTCTGGATTTGCTGCTGCAAAAAAATAACTCCCGTGAGCGTGGAGTACATTTGGAATTCAGTCATTTGAGGATGGCAAGTTCTTGGGATGAACACGTTGAGAACTCTCAGCACTAACAAATAAGCCTTTGCTTTGAACCTGGTACCCACTGGTGGCATTAATGTCTTTATTAGGTAACACTTTAGATGTCTGTATTGATGACACAAATCCCAGTTTCCCTCAGCCCCTCTTTCCTGTGAGGACAGTGAGATAGGTACGTAATTGATTTGCTCCACTGCCAATTCACATTCCATTGTAGTCTCTTTTTAAATTCAACACAGGATCTCATTCTTTTCTAATGAGCGAACAAATGTAATCAGGGATTTACCTAAAGATCGGTGAAACTGAAACTGGGTGGTCAAGGACTTGAATGCACTTGGATTATTTTTTATGTAATGAGTTGAAACAGTGATCGTATTGAAGGATGAATGTCCCGAGTCTGTTGGTTTGGCTCTGCATGCAACTGTCTGGTGCTTTTCTTGAAAATAAAATGATAGTAACGAGTGTGGTAGTTTCACATCTTTTTTGGTGGTTTTTTTGCATGTTTGCTAAGAAAATCTTGGACTTGATCTAATTACTGAAGTACACATAATTCCTAATCTTAGGGAAATTTGTCTCTCATTGATATCTTCATTTCTGGGGGGTGGTTGGTTCTGGTGGTTAATTTTTCACTGAAGTATCTGTTACACTGAATTTAAAATGCAACATAACATTTTATATATGTATTTTTCCTCAAATTATCGCTGCTGTATCGTATGTTCAACTTTTCAAATGATACAAAACCCAGAAGTTTTTGAAGAAGTATTTCTTTTACTCAGACTGTTTGTTACCTAGGACATCAATTATTTATTTCTCTTTTCACTGTTGCTTATTAAAAAGACTCCTGACAAGTTTCCCAGACCTTGTGAGATCGACTTGTTATTCCCGGCCTCCGACTGAAGCAAGCTTCCTAGTGATGCCAATTACAGCTTTGTGCCCTACATTTGGGGTTTGCACTGATGCACTTGCATTGCTAGCTAAAACTGGAGCAAAATTTCCCTCGTAGGCTAGATCTAAGAGCAGCATTGAGGGGGTGTGGGGGGATGGAGCAGCATAACAGTCAAGGCCTTTGTTTTTTGTAATTTTTTTTTTTTTACTGTTTGTCAATAGCTTGCTCTTTGTATGGAGAAAGAGATTTCCACTTTCCCAAACAAACATTTAGCTTTGGACTTAACACAGAGGTATTTGTTTTGTCGATTTGTAAATACAGCACAGGATTTTGTGGTATTTTTGAACTATAGCTACTGCTCAGTTAGCTTGGTTTCAGCTGAAAGCAATGGTCTCCTGGGAAAAGAGAAACTACTATCTGAAGGCTCTGAAAAATGTTTAGCTAAAGTGCTTGGAAATAAATGGATTAAGGAATAGTTAATATATGAGTTTCTTAATAGAATTTTTATTATTATTATTTATTTTTTTTTAGAAATTTATCCAAAAGTTACTGTCAACACCCTAGGTCAGTGTGGTGTTCACAGGCTGTGAACACGCAGGGCTGGCTGAGAGAGCTGTAGAGGCAGCGAATCCTGCTTTGGGGGAGGAAGTACATCAGAAAGTTGGTTTTCTGGCTGTGATTCTTCTGCAAAAGGAATAAATTCAAGATTTGCTTTACCTGAAATAGAAGAGAAAAAAAGAAACTCGTGTTTGTTGTAATCTGGTTTCTTGTAATGTTCTCTGGTGCACTCAGATTTTTTTACATTTTTTTTTAAATGCCACAGGATGCTTCCAAGAGTCTCTAAACACCTTTAAAAGTCTGGTCCGTAGAGACAAAGGAGCGACAGCGCTGCGTGTCCATTACAGGATTGGGACAGGGGCCACAGCAGCTTGAGCTGGGATATTTCTTGCGTTCCCTCCTTCACTACCCATCTCACCTTGCCGCCCTTTTTCCAACACCCCTCTTCCTCTGCACTGCTCTCTTGGTAAAGTTCCCACCAGCTGCCTGTGCCTCTTTTCCACCCCACAGAGATGTTTAATACATTTCTTTAAGCCTGTGTTCAGATGTTGCTCCTGTAACTCACCCTTCACCTCACTTCTCACTGCCGTTGTTCCCAGCTCTGTGACGCTCCTTCCCCAACCTCACCACCCAGTTCCCTGGTTTGCCAGAGGCGGGATGCCCACCCCACCGCCGAGGCTCTCAGCTCTACGTTACGTTGTAGGGAAGGAGTGGCCAGGGTGCTGGTTGTCGGGGTGCTCCCGGGCTCAGCCGTTGCTGGGGGGGACTCCTGAGGGGTTGGTGTCACCTCCCACCTCCGAGCCCCTCACCGAGTCCTCTCCTCCGCAGCTCTCCGGGGCACCCGTAGCTCGCAGCCCAGCCAAATGAAGGGTTTGGTATGCGGCTCAGACACGCTGTCTCACTACTGCCCTGCTGTTGATTTAGTTACTGGGTTTTATTTCTGCCAAATGATGAACGGCTTCGGGAATTGTTGCTATTTCATTTTATGAGATACAGGATTAAATATTTGTCAAACTCGAGCTGCTTGTTTAGACTCTACCATGTGAATAGGGGATGTGTTAATATTGCTGAGGCAGTTCAAGTTGAGAGCTCTTTATAATCATCATCTGTCTTGGTTTTGAAAAATGCATTCCGTGAAACTACTGTCTTGGCAAAAAAGAATTTCCGCCTTTGTTTCTATTTTTTTACAATTATTATATAAGAGCAAGGGGCAAGACTTCAAAAACTCAGAATAATTTCAATTTTTTTTTTAAATAAAAACTTTATTCTATAGTGCACATGCCAAGTGCTGCTACCTAGATATAGAAGATTGAAAATTATTAGAAACACGAAGGTAAAGTGACTTAATTCTCCTTCGTGTTTCTTTTTCTTAGGCATAATAAATTCTTGCAAACCCTTTCCTTCCTTTCTTCTTCTCCTTGTCTCTCTGCCTCCCCTTCAGACTGTACGCCTTTATTCTGTCTTGATTGATACCTGAGCAAGTGAGAAGTGGCTCTAATGAACTGTTCAGCATTTAACAGTGTAGCGTGTAGTGTAAAAAGGAGAGGCAGATCCTGAAACGCGGGCAGATGGATACAAGTGGCTGAGGCTGAATGCGCAGCGTCAACTTTGGGTTTTCTTCGGTTTTATTTAGTCCTTACCCGTGCAATTGGAGCTTTCCAAACACATTTTGCTGGAAAGGCAACGCACAAAAGAGGGTTGTGAAATGAAGTTTTGTTAGCAATATCTGTTTAGGGGCTCGAGGGAGGTGGGGTATTTGGCCGAAAATTCCATCTTGGCAGCTTTTTGGCGTGTTAGATGCATGGGTTTTGTTTTGTTCCTTTTGCACTGTGGGCTTCAAGACTCCAACCAATTAATTCTGGAAAAAAGCTTAATGTAGGCTACTCCTCAAGAAGGGGTCTATTTTAACATTCAGTAAACAGATAATCCATTAGGACAACAATATACATTGTGGCAAGTGCTATCCTAGGTTTTTTTTTGTCAGCGCTTATTTATAATCTTTTGATTTCGCTTCCCTCCTGTGGTGCAGTTTCAATCATTCTCCCTCCAATCTTTGTTCTCGTATTCATTGCAAGCTGAAAACAAAGTAAGAAAGAAGCTCATACGTAGCGTTCTATTCTTGGCCAGTTCTTCCTCTATAGCGAGAAGGCGGTTGTATTTGGTCACCCTTTCTCCACGGGAAAGACCTCCCAACTTGATAAACCTGGCACCCAGTCCAACAGCCTTCAACGAGAAAGTGCCTGTTTTAAAACCACACGGTTTGGGAAGTGAAATCATTCTTAATTATTAAACATGGTATCCTGCTTCTAATTTAACATTCTTTACAGATAAAAACCCTCCTCGAAATAGAAATAAAATCTCATCGTGAAAGATTTCTCGGGTGCAAACAATAATTTTCACTGGCGTATGAAACGAAATGTTATTTGCAAATGTAGCTTTAACACAAAAAGACTAAATATATTAGTGTTAAGAATTTTAGCCTAAAATATTATTACTGCTCAGAAATGTTTTAAGTAACTCACATTTTTTTATAACCTAACGCAACCAAAAAGATCATACACAGTTTTGAATGTACTCCCTGCTTTGGCAAATTTCCTGTGTGTTCTCTTTTAAACTCAAAGATTAACTCTCTGGGGGGAAAAAAAGCAACTCTCTAGAAAAAGCCTGTTTTGCAAAATGTTTCTTTCTCAAGCAGAAACAGGCTTTCTCCTTAAAAACTAGTTCCTTTTAAAAGCAGTGTTTTGGCAATTCTGCAATTGAACAGCTTTCAATACTTACCAGATCCACAAAGGTATCATCAGGAGATTCTCCATCTGGACTTCCTAATATGGTAATATGTCTTTGACCTATATATAAGGGCAGTGTAAAACCTTCATTAGTGTATATTTTATATATTCAACACAGAAACTGTTTGGACTTTTCATCCTTTTTTTACCTTTGGGCTATCTTCGCTTAACTACAAAGAAGACTAAAACCAATGAACTCCATCTCATACAGATGTAAACTGTATTAATTTGCTACTTTACCATGACATTTAATTTTCAGCATGGATAAGGGGATATCTAACATCCTACCCCAATCTCTGCCTCTCGCTGATCCGCCTGGCAATGTGTTCTACAGGCGAGGAGGCTGCTCGATTTATTTTAAATGTGCTCCTTTCTATAGTAATGATTTTTCTTCACTATAAAAAAGAGTTTATAATCATGATGGAAATCTTTAAGTTGCTATTTACTCACTTTGATACAGTGATTCTGAGGTTTTTGAAGGAATAAGGAAGGAATTTAGATCCATTAAATTTGTCCATCTATTCCTTGGGTATAAAAAGGAATAAAGAAAAATTGATACAAAGAGAAATCTGATGTATGAAACTGCCTGAGTTCTTGGTACTGTTACCACAAAGGCTCAGTAATATGTAGTCAGTAATCCATGTAAACTGCAATTTTAAATGGTTTGGACTCGTTTGGATTTCTTAATTATTAATATTGGAATTAGTCAAAATTCAGATGACTCAACTCCATTATTTTTTATTTTGTGTAATTCTGCTATCTTACTGTATGACACTGAGCTGCAGTGTCAGGGGGCACCCACATTCAGAGCATCCACAGTGTATTAACTGACTTTAGTTGAAGCTCTTACTGCTGTTTTAAGCTCCTGCACAGAGATTGGAGAAGCAAAACATGAATTTTAGTTTCTTCTGACAAATGCTTTCTAAATTAGAAGTGGCAATAATTAAATAAAAAGATGTAGTTTTTACAGGTGTAGCAACACTATTTATTGACTTGTAGGGTGTGTAAGTCAGCCTTTCCCCCCCTCTACTCACCATCCAGAAGCCCAGTAAGTTCTATGAGGTCTGACACCTTGGTTTGGTTAATATATTTTAGGACAACACCGCTGCATTTTGGTATGTTTATGTTTTGGTCAATTTTAAGTTTGGAAATATATGTGGCAGCTTCTTCAGTAATCAGGTAACACTTGGATCCAAGAGCACAAGATATATTATCCCACTGTTGTCGGTCCTGCATAAACAATCAAGTAAATAACTGGAGTTTAAAAAACTAAACTGAATGAAAATCCTAATTGAGGAGGTAAAAATAAATGAATTATTAAATTAAAAAAAATTATTTAATCCCAAAGATACCCTTCATATAAACACATTATATTTAATACTGTATTTTAAATCTGTCTACCTAAGAAAAACATACCAGCAGATTTTTGCTAGGATTTTAAGATTTTGCTAGAAAACGTAAATACAGATCTGGAATTTATCAGAGCTAGTTGCACACACGTATAGTTTAAAATCTTTCAAATTAAATTAACTGTAGGAGTTTGCTATTTTGATTTCCTTCATGAGATTTATTTCATTTTAATGGAATATGAAATAATTTTCTGTTGTTCTATTCAAAGGACTCATTCGTGTGTTAATATTTTAAGTGTCAGAATACTTGTTTAAATATGAAATAATGAAGGAGGAGGCAGTCATAGACTCAGTGACATGTGACAAGACAAGACGATCAGAGCTGTAAGACTGACAAATAGGGAACAGCAGAATACAACGTGCTCTTTCCAGCAAAGCTCCACTTTTTTAGGGTCTTTGTTTCTTGATTTCAGTGCATTCTCCACATGGTACTGAGATTTAAGAATAAGTAAAGGACAAGGATTTATAAATAATTGGAAAGAAGAAATTTACAAATTAATTTGCTTTCTTTGTGTCCACAGAATGCAAAGTTCTCACATTAAAAACGTTACTTTTCTAGTTAATAATTCTGCCAGTAATAATTTTTGGTCTGTGGATCAGACTTTTGCACCTATACAGTTGCAATCTGTGTAAGGGTTCATTCCTAGGAGGATTTCATGCCCACATGTAAGTGAAAATGAAGTTTTTGACATCTGAACAAACGTTTAAACTTAAGCACTAAAGTGCTCTGCTGTCTGGCAATGAATTGTTGAATTTGTACCAGAGCTAATCCTCAAGGACCTAATTACCTGTGGCAAAGATGTGGCATGGGTAAACTTTGTAGATTGGCGAGGGGGGAGAAGGAGGAGGAGGAGGAGGAGGAGGAGAGGCATGTCCCTTAACAGGGTTCTATTCCAAACGGTACTTCACTCTCTGCTGAAATCCTCCTGCAGATTTTCATATTGCAAATATGTTTCTTTGTCAGGATTCTCACGGAAGTTTGCAGCCCTGGCAGGAGTGGGGAATAATCTGGTGTTTTGGAATCAGGGTAATTCAGAGAGTCAGACTGAAACAGTGCAGGGAGGCAAGGCGAACTAGAGTGAGGCAACAGTAAACAGAGGTATTAGGAAAATGAACTTTTACAGTGCCACATAAGAACAAAATCAGATGGATTTTGCAGTTCATCTTTTAGAATTATTTACTCAGGCACTGAGCAGATTCACAAAGACAATATCACTTTGCTTCTCCCTTCAATCCCAGTCTTCATGTTTTGTTGGTGAAAACAAACCCCATATATTTATTTTAAAGAAGATAAAGTGTGCAATTCGACAGCAAGAGCAAATTTTTATTCAGTTGTGCAACTCCAGAATCTAGGTGTAAAATTGTAGATTCAGCTACAATTAAGTTTTTCTCTTTTTTTGTAATACATGGAAACACAATTTTATGTATAAATGCTAATATTTAAGGTTATGCAATGTTCCATCCATCTGTAACTTGATAACATGCTTAATAGTATTCTACTTTATTGTTGTAATCTATTGGCCACACTAAATTAACTCCTCTAACTTTGATCTCAGTGGTAAATACATGGTATTCAGTACGACTTTAAAAAGTCTGCTGAGTGATATTGCCAGTGACAGAATCGTTCTGGCTTTGGGTATAAATGTCAATCATAAAGAAGAGCAGCAATAATTTTTTTTCAGTGATTCTAAGGAATATATAGCTATGTCCAAATTTTAGCTTCTCCCATATAATATATTAAATATAATATAATTTATATATCACTTGAATTTTATAATTTGATTTTATAATTTGAATTATTTGTTTACATAAGAAGGAAAATGTAATAAAAATTATAGTGGTTTAGCAAGTGGAATAATAAAAAAAAGCGTTTTCTTGTAATTCTTTAAAATATTTATATTGACCATAATCTGTTCATGCCAGGTTTATTTTCTGTCAGGAATTGTGCTGAAAGTATAGAAAACTTTAGAGCTATTGTCAATTACAGATATGCAAATGAATTGTTAAATACATTTTTATAGTGATATTTTTGTGCCTAAGGACTCTGATAACAGAAGCATCACATTTTATATGTTTTGTAAAAATGTGAAAAGTTCAGTGATAGGCCACTTAGCAGTAATAGAGATGTTTCAAGGACCACACTGCGGTATCTTACCTCTTTTCTTAAGGGATCTATTAATGCAATAATAAATGGAAATTCATTAATCAGTCTGACATACATGTCAACCATTTCATCAGGACTTTTGAATGTTCCAGTCAGTATTTCATATTTTCCTTCGACCTAGAAAGTAAAGCAAAAAGGTGAAGAGATAAGGAAGGTAATACTTTAAAAACCAGAGTACTAACGTAAGCCTACAGATCTGTGACAGCAGTGTCTCTATGAAGGCAGTGGACTGTGTGTTCTTCCAGAAGCAGACATTCACTTGTCTACTGTGTCTAACTGGTCAGCACATTGTTAGAGAAAACTCTGCCTAAAGGAACAGGGGGTTCTAGTGGGCTTATGCCAAACTCTCTGAAAAATGCCCCTCCCAAAACAAGGCAGATCTATTTCAGCATTTTCTACTTCCAGTTTTACGCTACTTCATCATAAAGGTAGCAATATTTGATATTTTTATTAAATCTTGTATGAAAAATCTCAATTTCACTTCAAAAAAAGTTTTTTGTTTTCATTTTCCTAGGGAAAGTATTGCTATGGGAAAGGAGTGCACCCTCAGCACTCCAAAACAAGATCCTGCCTTTCCTTGCCTCTTTCTCCTTTCAAAAAAAAAAAAAAAAGACTAATTTAAAACTAGTCTCATCATTATGAGAAGCACAAACTGCAGCACAAGAACATTATTAAGGGCATGCTATTAAACTGTGCCAGAATACCTGCTGCTTTAGTGACTTGAACTGTTCAATAACAGAAAGTTACAGAATTACTGATAATTCATTGGTTAAGATTTTTCTCATTCCAGTATAGGATATAGATAGCACAAATTGTCAGGAAAGCCACTGCTTTCACAAAAGACATTAATAATGGGGGGTTTGGCACTATAGTACACCCCAAACCACAACATCTCATGAGATTAAACAGAATACGAAGTTTCTTCTTCTGCTTAGAGAGAAACCTGATCGGTCATCGAACAAGAGGCAAGAATTTTAACACTTCAGCTGGAGACAAATAAACTTTGTCAAATAAAAATCTTGAAAAATAAGAATAAAAAAATGAATGTTGGTACACAACGAGATGAATGTTAGTGGGCAGACACACATACCATAGTAAAAATACACAGAAAGGTCAAGGTAGTTTGAAGAAAACAACAGATGTAGTATGACAGAATAGGGAAAGAACTGTAGTAGCGTGAGGGAATTACAGAAGTATACTTGTGTAAATAATTTCTTGTTCTTCATCCTTGAAAGCAAGATGGATAGAAGAGAATTATTTCATTTATACCTTGTGGGGTAAAAAAACCCAACCAACCAACCAAAAAAAAACCCAACCCCAAACCACCAAGATTTGTGGCTTAATACTTAAATTCAAAATTGTCTGAGATGTAATGTGAAATGAAGCTGGTTTGTTAAATACAGTGTGTATTAGGTGTCTGCCAATTAAACCAGTTTTCTAGATTTTGACACAAACTGATCTGAAAAATCTTATTAAATAAACAGAGAAAAGGAATAAACCTGGCTGATGCAGACAGACTTCTACCATTTGAAGGATTAAAGTTAAATAATGAAAGTAACAAGAGATTTCTGTAGGCAGGACACAAGCTGCAGTGGGGGTCTCTTGCACCACCAGTGTGCTGGTGCAGCTGCAGAGGAGGAATACAGGCAGCCTCACTGCTCCCACTGCACCACGCTACCAGGAGGACATCTGCACACCTGGTCCCCTTGCACTCACCATCCAACAACATAGCTACTACACCTGTAGGACTGATCCAACCACAATTTATAAATGCAGAGACAATTCTTTTGGTTTGCTTGATTGCTACCATAAAAAAAAAAAAAATGCATTTAGATGCTTCTAGTGAGTTTGCAATGTAATAATAAATAACGTTAAATTACATTACTTTTACTACATAAAAGTTACTACATTTACTATCATGTAGTAAATAGCTACATTATTTTTAAAAACCAACAAAACAGATCTTTAAAATAACTTACGTAATCCATTAATTCATGAGCAGCACAATTTATTGCTAAATACATGTCTTTTCCTAGCTCCAGACCTAAATTGTTGCAAGCTGTTTGCATTAGAAGTAGTGGTTGTTCTAGATTATCGCATCCTGTTATTAGGCAACCTATGTGTGATATTCTTTTTAGGGCTCGTGGCTGAAAGTAAAACAAAAATAATCACTTTATTTGCACACATGTATACACATTTTATATATATAAAAATAAATAATATACATAAATATATATATATATTTATTTTCACTTTCAGTCTGCATACAGTCATCAAAATATAAACCTGTTCTCAGAAATTGCATTAGCACTTTTAAGGACAATTCTTTATGAATGAGGGGTAACCAGGTATTAATGAGTAGAGAGCTAATAGTCCTTGGAAATATGTCTAGTCACGCAGTTCTCACTCTTACATGCCCAGTAATGGTTTACAAAAAGATTTTAAAGGCACTCTTGACAATCACTGAGCTGTCATGGATGCTACATAAAAGTTTCCGGTGCTGCAGACCATCCCTTTGCCACAAAAACATATTCTCCACTTTTAAACAGATTTTACTAATTTATTTTCAACTACAACTTTAGTATTGCCTCTGTGGAATATTCAAGAGACACTAGAATATTCCAAGACTTGGAGAAGGAACAAATTTCACAGAGGAGAAATATCTGTAGCACAGTGCATGGAGTTGCCTGCCTCAGGAACAGCCATAAGCAGAGTTGCATTGAGCAAATATTTCACGTGTCCATCTCTTGTCAGGTTTTTTGTAGGTTTTTCAAACACTGTGTTTTAACTTTTGGATTATAAAGAATGACACTAAATTGCCCAGAAAGGACATAATGCTGGGTTAGACTGGAGAAGTCAATTGGAAGGCGTCAGTTTTGACAAGAGTTAGAGAACTAACTAGAGCGGACAGAACAGAGACCCAGCTACACAGGATATATGAGTGTTCCTTCACATAAAAAAGTGAGGAAGAAAATGCAGGTCGAATTGTTATGAGATTATTTTGTAGCAATGTGCAAGAAGAGACAATCTATTTGACTTGTTGCTTCTGGGAGTACTAAACTGCAGCAACAGACAGCAAGAAATGCTGCAATCTTCCTGCATTTAATGTGAGGTATGAGGTTAAGTCTGCATTTCCATGTGATTTCCAAGCCACTCCTATGTCGTGCCTTGTTATGTGCTATTAAAAGCATTGTTTATCTTTATAAAAACATTTTTTTCTGTCTAAACTTAAGTTCTTCTTCACTGCCTGCTTTGTAATTTTTCTTTTTTTCCACCCCCCCCAAAAAAGTTCAAGCTAATATGGTGCTTTTATTGAAAATTCAGTCTCTCTCTCCTCTAGTTTTCTCCTATTGAAATAAATTGAATTTTTTCAGAGACTCTAATGCATTGTTTCCTTGTGCATATCCTAAGGAATTATTTTAACTTGCAACTGCAGTACATGCTGTGGTAAGAATATGAAAATTACCCATCAGAAAAACATTAGCCAGCTGCTTAATGATGATGAATTTTGTGTTGTTTAAGCAACAAAAAAATAGGATAACTTCCATTCATCCTCTCTTTTGTATACTGCATAACAGCAACAATTCTCATCTGATAATATTTTAATTGTCTCAGAACGGCATTTCCATCCCACTATTTGTAAAACTCATCTATAATCCATAGGTTTTGAAGTTATAAAAAAAGACCATTTGAGACATATAAAATAATGTCCTGTGCACTACTGTGAGTGCTGCCCCACAGCTTCTGTTTCGTATCTGCCATTATCTACAACCTCAAACAGGAACTGGGAACTTAATGCAGCAGGAGTTATGCTCCCAGAGTTAGGAAAAAGCACAATTCTTGCAGGTAATAGTTTTATGGCCTACATGATCAAAAGGGCATGTTCTCTGCTGGTGCTACAGGCCTGCAAAATGCTCGTTTGGATAATTTACCAGGATTTCTCTATGAGAAAAATGACCATATTCCAGAAGAATTTCCCCTTTCTGTTATTGTTCCACGGGAAGGGAAGGTACAGTAAAAAGAATCCAAATTATTATGTAAAATATGAACATTTGGAATACTTGAAAGTCTTGCCTTGACCTTTCCAAAATGATAATGCACATTAATGTTTTATTTCTTAAGAACGTTTTGGTTCCCTGCTGTTGTTAATACCATGCTGAAAGCTTAACCTGAAAATCGCTTTTCTTACCGGAGCTTTCTTCCCTGTATTATGTGCTTTGCCTTTCTTACTGTCTGCTAGTTGAGGACTGGGCTGTTGGGAGTGAAAGAAAAAAGAAATCAATCCCATGGAAAAATCCAAAAATGACACAGACCTAAGATTTTTTTTTTTTTTTTTTTTAAAAAAAGAAGTTGACTGAATTTTGGTCTAAAGAGATTGCAAATATTTCAGTTAGGAAATAACTTCTTGAATACTACCAGCAACCATTCAGTTTTATTTTGTAGTAGTAACTCATTTCAAATGTTTATTTCTAGGTGGCCATCACCCCAACCATCATTTGTTTTTCAAAAGATTCTCACCTAACCTATCAAAAATAGAGGAATCTCAGAAATGAGAACCCAAACTCTGTGCTTGGAGAAACCCAACAACCTCGCTTTGCAAAAAATGTATGCACATAGTGAGGCTGACACACCACTACAGAAATACCTTGAGCAATACATGTTGTGTTGTGTGTGACACTTAGCAAGAGCAGAATCATATATTGGATTTTCACTGTGATACCATTCACTCCCAGCCTACTTCTTCAGGTAAGCAGAAAGCTTTTCTATGCTTAGGACAACCTTTTATTCTATCTTTGTTAATTTAATATCACCAAATGGCCAATGTTTTATTCATCTATCAAACACAGCCTATTCTGTGCCACAAGACTAAGCCTGACAACAGGCTAAATGATCCATGTTTAAGCTTAGAAAGACAATTGTAGGAGAAAGACCATATGAAGTACATCACATTATTATTACATATTTTTATTGTACCTCTTTGCCTGAAGGCTCCAACAGTCTCATCATTTCTTTCTGAATATCCAAAATTTTTTCTATGCCCTGAAATTAAACAACAGTAAAGATAAATTATTTAATTTTAGAAACTTAAACCAGAAGACAGAGAACACTGATAAATGCAGATCCTTATATAAAGTCTTTTTAGAAAAAACTAAGATAGACTTTCTTAACACAGTCCCCCACCCACAAAATGCAGTCAAGATCCAATGATAAGGACTTAGTATCAGTGGAATAACAGGATATTTAATTATGCTGCTGAATGGGATGGCAAGGAAAGGGGTCTCTTCTTCCCCAAAAGGAACCCTTCCCACACCTAACAAGTAAGCAGTGTCTGTGTAATATCTGAGAAGCGGGAAGATGATAATCATGGTTCACAATTGTGACTCTACCAATGACTTCCTGACTGGAAACTCTGGCAAAATTGAATGTATTTTCCTTTAGAACATTTCCAGGAAGCAGGGAAAAAAATTGCTGCCTTTGTTTTAAACACTGGGGAATGAAGGAACGCTCCAATGAAATCAATCCATTGCTTTTAACACAAGACTCTTTCCTTTTCAGCTGAGTTAGTAAAAGTTTAATGCTAACTCTGTAAATCACATTTCAGATTTTCTTAATCTGTGCCAGTAAAGGAATACTGGAGGGGGCAGAAGTCAGTCACAGCTGACAACACACCAACACAGGACAAATGGCTACGTTTTTCGCACTCCAGCAAACAGCTTGCTACTCTCCCATGAGCACTAGGAAGCACTATGTCTTTGAAAGGTACAGAATTAGCAACCTTATTAAGAGCTCTTGGTGACAATTCTAAAAAGTTAAAGGAAAGGGAAAAAGAAAGAGAATCGAGCTCAGCTATTTGTTCGGGTCACTAGCGTACAAAGTAGAAATCACAGCCCTAACGTGGGCATCTTGTGCAGATACATTCTTTAATGCAACACATGGCTAAACAAAAAGAGAAGGTTGATCCAGTCTGTCTCATCCATCCTTCTTGCCCCTTGAATAGATTTTGTTCTGCTTTGTATTCCCTTCTATCCCTACAATTTAATTTTCAAAGCCATTTATTGACAAAGATTTTATGTTTTCCTGTGAATTTGTTACAAGTTTTGTTCTTTTGTACGCTCTACCAATCAACTGATACTATTTATAACCTACTAATACAAAATCACATTCTAAACAAAATTAAAATCTCTTAGTGTTGTGTAACACATTCTTCTACATCATCTTCAATGGACTGATTTTTTCCTCTGTACTAACACATACATGTTTTAACTCAAAATCTTCACACTCTTCTTTTAAATCTTAATCTATTCACTTTTTTTTCACATTCCTTGTGTTAGAATTCTGCACTAACATTTGTTAAAACTTTGACCTTGCAAGCAAACAAAAAATGAAAAATACAGTTTGTAAGGACTATAATGAAAATATCTATATACTTATTTACATATATAGTTTATATGAAGTTTGTAGAATACATTTATAAAAATTAAAATGAAACAGTACCTGTTTGAGTGATAACTGAACTGGTGGTATAAGCATAACTTCTTTCACTAATTTCAGTTTTGCAGGTGAAGTTTTTTCACAGTTCAACAGAGTAACCATTGGGAATGGCAGAGTCATTTCTTTAGGTGAATCCTGTAATTGAGAGTACCACGTGAAAATAAAAATGTGAAAAATCAGAATAATTTCTTATATATTTTAATTATGGCACAGAGTTCAAAGACTGCTACAGGCAATGGTCTTAAGGGTGTATTCTGTGAAGTATATTTAATACCACTGCCACAAGGGACTGCTGGCTTCAGGATTCTAGCCTAATTGTGATAACTGTGATAAAATAAACAAAATGATGAAAGTCACGTGTACCTGATCATGTTTCAGCAGTGCAATGTGTAAGTACAACGGGCTGTGGCTAATGGTGGCACCAGCCTTAGCTATAGCAAGTGATGCTCCCCCAATGGCTAAGCTGCCACAAAGCACTGATTCAACAGGTTCCGCAGGTGGGATCGTCCTCTCTGCAACTGCCACCTTCTTTCCTACAAGACACAGAGAAAGCAGTAGCTAAATATTTTCTTGGTTTAAAACATGTGCTTATGTATCACAGTTATGTGAGTAAATTTGATGCTGTCATTTCAGTCTGTAGTTAATCTATTACGAAAGAATGTTAGTTTTAAGAAACTTAATCGTGTCAGTTGTTTTAGATTAAATGACCTTACAAGTAAGCAAAGTATCTGTGCTCTGGTGTCAAATATATTTCAAATCCATTTCTTTTGGAGATCTTTCAGCCACTGAATTCTGTATTTTTATGTATCTATGTTTATATCCAGTAATATTATATGATTTTTCAAGTTCCTTTCATAAGCGTGACTTCAGTATTCTTTATCATCCTCTTTACATGCTCAGCTTTTGCATAGACAATTTGGAAGATTACATTATAACCTGATTGGGAATACACGTACTTGATTTCTTCTAATGATGACTGTGAAAAAAAAAAAGTCTATTATAGTTGCATTTTCCAATGAGAAAACAGGAATATTTAAAATATTCCACATGTTTAGTCTTGTTAAATTTTCAAAAGAACTTATTTCTCTTTCAGATACAGTAGAGTAACTTTTGTTAATGCTTGAAACCCAGCAGTTTCCACTGCCATAGGTATTGCCTACAGTGCTTTCCTGATCATGTGCAGGAAGCACCAAGGTGAAAGCAAAATAAAGTCTGACTCTCAAGAATGATTTGCATTGGGTACTTCTTTGTAAATCTACTCTTGCTCCTAATAGAAGTGCCATACAACTTTTCATTTCAATAAAATATAAATACTACAGGATACAACTGATAATTTACGATAAAATGTTCTTAATAGGACCCTAACTGGATATGCAGATTAGGTTATACATCGTTTGCATACTGTACACAGATTCTGTACCTCTTACATTGAGGATGAAGAGCTACACACACAGACACTAGTGAGCAAGTACTGAGCAACTCTGACAACCTGCAGTGTTTTGCAGAGATCCTTTCCACTACACCACTTTGTACCTGCATAAATTACAACATAGATGCTACCTCTGAAAGCACCCACTACTCAAAGTCACCATCTGTTAGTGGTCTCCTGTAACAACAAGTAGCTTTATAATCATTGTCTCCTAATAGTTAGGTATGGATTCTAACAATAACATTTACAGTCAATGTTGCAATAAAGACAAGACAATTAGTGAAAACAAGTAATATATGTATCAGCAGAAGCTTGACTAGAAGTATAACACACAACATGATGGTATCTGGATCGACCTGACAACTGCAGTTGTTACATTTCAGGTGAAAGGTGAATTTACTGTGCACACATCTAGCATATTAATTGATAGGTTTTACTGATAGTATATGTCAGTTCAAACTAAACTGATAATAAATAATAATTTACCAAAATTTTCTGCCCTTCCAGTAAACAATAACAAACCTTTTTTTTTTTTTTTGAGGGTAATGCATATACAGAGGTAACATATGTGTGGAATAATTACTGGAGGTAACTTAAAAATCAGAAAACGGCCTTGTTCACACACTAGGGAAAGGTATAATGTTGAAGAAGATCCCAGGGGAAAAATGCAACTGGTATGCAAAGAATCCTCAAGGTTGTCTCCTGGAGAGCCTGGTCTGCATATCAATATAGGGGGTAGAAGGGATCGAAATCCTTTCACTAACTCCTGTAACCACTAAGATCTATGAATCACAGAATGTCAGGGATTGGAAGGGACCTTGAAAGATCATCTAGTCCAATCCCCCTGCTGGAGCAGCAACAACTAAATGAGATCACACAGGAAGGCATGCAGGTGGGTCTTGAATGTCTCCAGATAAGGAGACTCCACAACCTCCCTGGGCAGCCTGTTCCAGTGCTATGACAGCTGATATACTACCTGTTTGCAACCCTGGACCAACTCTCTGGCACCCTTTAGACAAATACCTCCCTTGTGTGAACCTTGAATTATAAAAACACAAAAACACCCCCTCTGGCTCACTGACCACCCCCTTCCCCCTTACTGAGCAAAAGCTCTAAGTTTTGGTAACTTCTACTTTAGAAAGGAAATGGAAGTGTTTTTACCAATCACGGTAAAAGCTTGAGTAGAATCACTCAAGCTCCACCCTGAAGGCAAAAAATAATATAAAAATAGCCCAAAGAAAGGGGGAATTTAGGGAAGATACCATCACGGAGAAGTCAGGGAAGACACCATTGCAGACCTCTGACCTCTGGGGCCAGCTGACGGGCTGAGCCTCTCTTCCCCCCACAGGGACACCTCTGGGCAAGATTTACACTTTCCCGAGGACTTTCTCGGAAATCTCTACAGAATTGTTTTACTAACTTAGCACTTTCAGTGATTTGTAACCTTAATGCTTGTATTTACCTCTGCAGACAGGAGATTATCACTGGCAATCCACACGAATCTGTATTATTCCCGTTGCTTCATTAAAGTGCTTTATTTGCTTACTGACTTGCTGCACAATTTCTCACTGGGTGCCCCTAACAGGCTGTGAGAGTCCAGAGATGGTGACTGGAGGGCAGGTGCAGGGCACTATCGAGTGAACCTGGCATTGGTGTGCCCAGACTGGTAGTGCCACACTGAACCATGTCTGTCTGTAACCAGCCACTCCAACCCCTGCCATGGGATGCCTCTAAATGCTGCAGGTTCAGCCATGTGAGCCCATAAATCATGGGTACAGGAGTGCAGCACGCTATCGAGTGAACCTGCTGTTGTCGGACTCGTAGGGCTCAACTGGGCATCACCCAGGACCTAAGCCCAGCCACCCCCAGCTCCTCCAGTTATCTGGGGATAAGCTGGAACACAGAAGGGTTTATTTCTTGCCAAATTGCTTTATCATCCCTTTCACGAAACACATGGTACTTTTCTTCTTTGGGTTGTTTTTTTTGGCCATGTATACTCACCCTTTAATTCTACTCTCACATAATTTTTTTCCTTTAATAGCATTGTTTCCTTACTTCTTTTTACTCTGCACTGCCCATCATTCCCATCTCATCCCCCTCCTTCTTTCTTTTTTACTTTTCACCTTATTTCTTCCATTTCTCAGGGTTAGCAAGAAACTTCCTTTACTCCCTCTTTCCATTCAACTTCTCTTAGTTCTATTTCAATTTTCATGTTCACTTCTGTGATTCCCTTTACTTTCCTTATAATTTTCATTTTTATTCTTCATTTGCATCCTCCTCCATTCTTATTCCTCACTCTGAAGAGTAATAACCTCCTGTCTAAGCCAACTGTAAAACAAAGGCAGAAACTCTGTTCAACCAATGCATGTGAATTATGAGGAAACTGTATTTTCACCTCTCTCATTTCTGCACTAGAAACTGCTGTGATCAGAAAGATTTAGGGGAAAGTAACCAAACCCTCTGAACGTGAGACACTGTGTTATATGTTATATAAAATATATAAAGTATTTTAGCACATCTATCAGTATGTGTATTGCAGAAAATATTAAAATCAAATGAACTAAAACCTGGTTTAGCTGCTTTTTTTTTCCCAGACAGTGATGTTGCTGAAGGAGCACATGAAGTAAGGACATGAGTGGCCTCTGGCTCTTCTTCTTGCTTTTGAATTTCTTTTTTTTCTTCTACCTTTTTTGTAAAGTATTCACTGAGGGAAGAGACATAAAGATCACTTACTCAAAATATTGTTAGACATGTAACAAGTAGATACAGGATACAGGCTAAAGAACATGGTAAGAGATGGATTAAGGGTATCTATTTGAGCTTCTGCCATAGACTCATTGTGTGAAGCTGGAGAAGTCAATAAACTACATTATTCCTTGGCAGTTGTCTGCAGAGTTGGTTAGACAAAAAAAAAAAGACAAGCAAGTATTATAAACCAAAACACATGCTTTTTGAATCACACCGGTTTGAAAGTCAGCTCTGTGCAGACAATCTCAGCCCGAAGGATGTATTTGCTTTGCGTGAGTACTGACAGATCCTGTCACAACTTCATGACATACAACAGCTTGGCCTAGGTTGCTAACCCAATAGACCAGTTGTACTCTGCTTATCTCAGTGGCTGCAAGCTCAGAAGGGGCTGAATTTGAATCACACACACAAAGTGGGAACTGCATACATGGGTCATAGTCACCCAATTAAAGCTAACTATGTATGTAAGATATAAACTAGTGTAAACAATGTATTACAATCTTATTTAGACTCACTTCAGTTGGAAGAATCTCTTTTCACTTGAGTCCTTATTCCCTTCATCAAGGTTTCCCCAAAGCTAATCCATGTGGAAGGCAACTACGTCTGTTTGCTACAGTTTAAGCGTGTCAGCCCAACCACCACCCCTACAGCAGAGTCATTCCCCTCAGCCATGTAGCTGAAGGAAACACTTCCAACTACAGCAGAGGATGACAGGCCACATCACTGCTTCCAGGGTGAAGAAACCCACCATAGAATCATAGTATGGTTTGGGTTGGAAGGGACATTAAAGATCACCCAGTTCCAGTCCCCCTGCCAGCAGCAGGGACACCTTCCACTAGACCAGGTTGCTCAGAGCCTCATCCAGCCTGGCCTTGAACACTTCCAGGGGGGAGCAGCCACAACTTCCTTAGGCAACCTGTTCCAGTGTCTGACCACCCTCACAGTGAATAATTTCTTCCTAATATCTAATCTAAACCTACCCTCTTTCAGCTCAAAGCCATTTCCCCTTGTCCTATTGTTACAGGCCTTGCTAAAAAGTTTGTCCCCATCATTCTTATAGGCCCCCCTTCAGGTACTGGGAAGCCACTATGAGATCTCCCCAGAGCCTTCTGTTTCCAGGCTGAACAGCCCCAACTCTCTCAGCCTTTCCTCATAGGAGAGGTGCTCCAGTTCTTATGTTGCCAGGTATCTCCTCTAAAGTTACTGTAAAAATACATTCAGATACATCTATAATAATTTTACCTTCCATCTTTTTTTTCTTATAAAAACCAATCATATTTATTTGAATGGAAAAAATATGGCCATTCTTTTATACTTTGGGGTGCTCCCCAGAAGAAATATTTATACGAAGAAATAAACATAGATGTTTACTAAAGAAACTATGTTTCCAAAGAAACTAATTGCCACAAGTAAGAAGCCTTTTGGAGTAGTTTGCTCAGAAAGACCACCACCAGAACCTGGTAACTGTATGTATATAGATGTTTTCTGTGGATTAGCTCAATGCAGAAGACACTTTCATACCATTTTTGTTCTGCAGTGCAATGAACAGAAGAAGTGCAGTTGCAGTCTGAAAAAATATCCCCACTGAACTAAACTGACATTGAATTAGTTTCTTAAACGGAGCTTTTGACTCAGGAACGTGTTCAGGCATTTTTTTTTAATGTATCTGAGACAGACAGCACATCCTAAAAACATACAAAAAATAATACTAGAAAACACTGAATATTCTACATTTTTCATTTGCAATATAAACTAACAGTAAATATTTCAAATGCAATACTTTGCATAATATGCAAGACCTACCCAAGCATCTTATCAATTTTATACTGGTCAATAGGCTTCAAGTCTCTTAACATGGTGTTCAGTGATTCATTCACCCATTCCACAGCAGTGTTAACAGAGTCATTTCTTTCCTTCTCATCAGCTTCGACTGTTTCAGGTAAAGCATTTTCAGGTGTTTGAGAATGAAAAGACATTATAGTGGAACAAATCCTCTGAAAAAAAATGTAAAAAGGCTTAAAACACTATTTAATTTCTAATTTGGAAATGCCATTTGAACGACTAAAAAGGAGATGTCCTTACCAACTCTGTAAGTACCTATCTCCAAATCTACTGTTTGCTTCACTTAGCCTTTTCCGTCCAGCACCTTCTTCCCAGTCTCTTATACTTTCATAATCATGGACATTTTCCAAGTTTCTTGACCTAAATTGTAACTACTTAGGCAAAAACCTCCTGGTAGATCTGCTTTGTACATGTATTTTATCACCAGAATAAAATGGAGTTACTTTAAAGACCATACAGTCATTATGACATCTTTTATTGTAGCTGTTAGTAGCCTGTTGTCACACGACTCGTCAGCATTCATGCCTCATGCCATCCCTCATGAGCATTTTGCCTTATTTAGGTAATTTAAACTTATCTTTCTGAACTGCTAAAGTATCAGTGATACTTAAGAAAATTCACTTAATGAAGACATCGTTTACAAATATCAGAGTTGCCTGCACTAATAGTATTGACTTTACATACTGTGAATATCTGTGAAATTATATTTAATTCAAGAATGAAGTAAACCACAGTTTAACTGAGGGAAAGAAGAAATAATTACTCCACTATAGCTGGAGTTGCAAAGGCAGTATCTTGAATATTTCAAGGAAAAAAAAAATAAAAGAAATAAAAATGTAAAAGGAAAACTAACTTAAAGGGATAGACATGGAGTGTAAGGAAAAACTACATGATGCCTTAAGACAGACAAAAACTGAATACACAAAGATGCACTGTCACATCCCACTCATAAAATAAAGTATTGTCTAATTAATGGAAAATAAAGTTTTTATAGTTCCTGCCACTGTCTAACTTTAACAACAGGGGTTTTTTTAAGCTACAACACTCAACTGTTGAGTCACAGGGATTAATAACTTTTATTAATGATGGAAAATAAAATATTCCTTAGGATGTGAGTAGAATAGTACCTCTCCCTGACACCATCTTATTAAAATAAATAAATAAACCAGGAAGAAGCAGCCATACCTTCTCATAGTTCTGAACTGTACAGTATACTTCCACTTCTAATGTTGGCTGACCAACTCCATCAAGAACTTTTCTTCCAACTAATTTGCATATTACTGGAGCTTTTGAAAATTTAGAAAAGTAGTTAGCCTTAAATGAAAGAGAAAGAACTTCATTAAAAGTCAACTTCTATGCAAAGAGGTTTTTATTCCATTAAGTATATTTCAGTCAAATCCACCATTGAGCAAATTCATTTATACGTTCCAGAAGTATTCAAAATATTTCTGTTACACTGCACATTTACTTCTATATGCTCTGCTTAAGAATGAGATTCCGGGGAACAGATCCAACTCATATCTAAGCATGGAAATCCAAAGCCACATGCAGGTGACGTGAACATGCATTTTATTTGCCAAAGTTAATTACAAGTACCAAAATCTCCTTAACACTCCTAGAAAACAAGCACTTGTCTAAAGCTCACTTGGCTTTACACTAAATAACAAAACCAGTCATTGTGCTACTCATGAAACTCATTTCTATTAGAATTCACATAGCTTCCACCTCCCCTGTGCAGTGAGCTGCTATAAAATAATGATTTTGTCTGTCGATAAGTTCTTGAAAAAATACATGTCTCTTCTCTCTCATGAGAGAAGAAAGATCCTGGACAAGAAATACTCTTAAGAAATCCATACAGAAATCTACTAGATCCTAACTTTATATTAAAATTCCTGTACCATGCTTTTATTTATCTATCAATAAATAGTTGTTAAGCTTTAAAATAATACTGTGCTTTTTTTTTTCCCCTAACAAAAATACTAGAAACCATCTTTAATAAAAATCCTCCTATTGAGAAAAAGTTCTCATGTGAAATGCTATGTATAAAATTTTTTATGTGCTGCAGACAGGGAAAAACATTTTCAGAATATACTTCTTGCTTATAGAAAGTACTTAATGTCCCAGATATCTATTATGTTTCAAGGCTGTTTCATCAAATACGTATGTACAGTGGCTCACGTGTCTCAACACTCAACCAATACAATATTAAAGATGTTCATAGCAGAAGATTTAATCTGGAAGGAAGAGAAACTTATCAGTAAGCTCCACAATAACAATGATAACTGCTCCTTTTGCAGACTCCTCTCTTACAGAAAAAAACTTGGTATAAGGTTATTTATCATGATGACCAAATGCTAATTGGAAATGGGTTTTTTTGTTGGACAGAACTGAGTTAACAAGGTTGGCACAATTTTAAGGAGTTATGGATATGCTACAGCTAGTAACAGGACACAAGACAACTGATGTAGCTAGGGGTCACTACTCCATGGCAAACCTGGGATTTTAGGTTACCATCTTTGAGCTCTGTGAGAAAGGTGAAAATCTAAACTTCTGGCAGGCAGAGTTCTCTTACTTCTTCCAACATGGTCTTTAATGGGCCTGTTGAACTGACATCATCTAGCTATAAGAATGTATTTAGGGCTCCATCTGTATTTAATACCAGTGTTGCTTTCAAAAAAGGATTAAGTTGCTACCTGAGGTTTACTACATACTTCCTTACTAGTTTCATTCTTTAGTCTGGTTATCAGAGGTGGTAACCAAACAATGAATTACCAACTGGGAAAACTAGGAAACACTTATAGTTCCCTAGAAGAGGAACACACCAAAGACCAACCAATGCAACAACAGGTGTTACCAGTTCTAGTCCCTTCCACTGGTGATGGCAAAACACTTGGAGATGGGAAATTGTACAAGATGTAATAAAATGCTTAATTTCCACCGCCACTTTCATGTCAAAGAATGTAATAGAAATTATTTTTTTCAAGAGTTGCTCACTATTCTAGTGTCAGCAATTCCAGTATCACCATTAATAGAGGTTTCATTAGGAGTTCTATCTACAGTAATTTGCCAACTGGTAACATAAGATTGGTCTGCTTCTTGACACTTGCATTGAGGCCCATCTCCTTCTCAGGAACAGCTGCTGTGTGAATAGCACCCAGCCTCTTGTTGCCACTGGTCCAAGACATCATCATGCCGAGCAGAGTTTTACTAGGGACACCCATCTGTGCCCTCCCATGGCAACGTACTTTGGTTTTGTGTTGAGATGAGCAACCAGGACAAAAAACCCTGTGGCTGCAGAAATGTATGTGGCCCAGCGTCAAAGTGCCACTGGTCACAGAGACAAAACCATCGCAGACCTCGCCCCAGTCAGCAGGAAATTATTATGTAAGTTTAATTTCAATCACAGAGACGCTGAGCTCCTCACATCCACCTGTTGGTCTATCAAACCTCTCGGGTGGGCAGCCCCCCTGGCCTGAGGGCAAGCACGGGGCGCGGCACACAGCGGGTAGCTGGGCGGGGGCTCCGGGAAGGCCCGCTGCGGCGGGCACCCTCGGCGAGCTCCACACGGCAGCTCCTCGCCCCTGAAGGAGCGCCAGGCCCCCCCTTCTCGTCCAGGAGAGCCCACCCCGGCCCCGCTCCACCCGCGGGGGGCGGCGGGCCCTCAGCGCGGCCGGTTCTCCCTCAGGAGGAGCCGGGACGGGCGCCTGCGCGCTGCTTCCCCTCCCCGCGCTACCAGCTCCCCGTAGAAATCCGCGGGGCGCAGGGGGAAGAGGGTGTTGAGCGCCTCCTCCAGCCGCTGCTCCACTCGGAGCCCTCGGTAGTACTCCGCCGCCTCCTCCTGCAGCCTCCGCTGCTCCTGCAGCCGGCGCCCGCCGGGCTCCATGGCGGGGCTGTGCCGGCTGCTGGGCGACGGCGGCACCGCCCGGGCTCTCGCGAGAGCCGCACGCCCTCTCCCCCCCTACCCTGGCCGCTGGTTTTGAGCGGGAGGGACGCTCCCCTCAGGGCGTTGCCGCCCCAATGCAGCCTGTGGGCTCCTCGGTAAACGATGCTGAGCTCCCACCGAGCCGCTAACGGGTACCCTGCCTCTGCTCTGCTGCCGGCCCGGCTTGGCTTGGTTAGGATACTGGTGAATGGTTTGGTTTGGTGTTTTGTTTAATGGCGTGTGGTGATCACACTTCCCTCAGAGGCTGGTTATGGTCTTGCAAGTCAGAATGCCTGACGCAGGTACTCTTTAGTTTTAAAAGTCTCTGAACAACACAATTGTGTAAGATTATAATCTTGAAAGAGAGACAGATTATGGTTTGTGAAATGTCTAGTGAGGATAACGCTGCAAAATGCCCCAGTAACTCTACTTCTGCGTTTAAAAGCCCTTTACTTTCAATGAAAAGAAACGTTTCACCACCTAAATGGTCATTTTTAGTCGGCAATTTCCTACAAAAACTTTCACTTTGTTACACTGTTCATTGGTAATTTTGTTGAAGTAACTGAAAATGGAGATACTTAAAAAGCTGTTAGCTGCACACTTCCTCAGCTGTAAAATCAATATGTGTAGACCTTCGCTCATTGTGTGCTCACTTCTCTAGGTTGGGTGATAATGAAGAAAAATCCCCACTGAATCATTTTCTTTTCCTTTCACATCCTTCAGAAATAGTATGGTACCTCTCCAGAGAGTTAAATCCTCTTTTTTTTTTCTTTTTTTAAACCATTTCCTTGGAAGAAGTTTCTAAGCTTGATGCTGCCCGTTCCTTGAGGCGAGCGGGCAGTGAACACCTCGTTAGATTCTCCTCGTTCAGAACAGGACAGCACGGTGGGTGGCTGCTCCTTTGGGCACGGTACCGATCAGGAGAGGCTTGCATGGTCAGTGGACCAGGTGGCCGTATTGGAGTTAGTCCCACATCTGTGTTACATGCACATGCTTGGCCCAGAAAGCTCTGGTTTAATTAAATATTCCTGGAAGAACAGGCTTCTAGAGGTAAAGGTGCTGGTGCAGTGCTCTGAGAGCATCATCATATGCTAGATAACCCAGCCTGATGTGAGGACTGTACTTTCTGATACATTTCAAGTGCCTCTAGATCAGTTTCCCACCTTCTGCATTTTAAAGAGCTCTAAATCAAATGCACCGTGGAGAAATAGCTTCATTTATTGCTCTATGGGTATTGATCAGCCGTCTGGGAAAAGAAACTTGTCAGCTTTGCCTGTAGAAAAGCAATGAGCTGAAGCAGATTTATACTCAGTTTATTTAATAACCTTGCACTCTTTTTTTTTTCATAAACTATTTGAAAAATCTAGTAAGGATTCCCCTCAAGTATTTATCATTTTTAGTTCATGATCAAGTGAATGTTGCATGAATTATCTGTATGGCCATGTAATTTCCATTAACAGTAGTAATTGTAAGCATGTAGAAAGAGGATGGCTTATCCTATGATCCTGCCTATTATGAAGTAGTTAACTGATTAAGGTTAGGGTACTGCAAGCCACTTCATACCATCGGTGAACTCTCTGCAACCCCATTATCTTCATTAGGCTTGTGTGGGTGTAATTAATTGGTGTTTAGTTAACAGTTGTGTTGAATGAAAAGAATTTAGTTCTGTTTCTCTTAGTTTTATTTGCCCTATGGTGCTAACAGGCTAAATTGTAATTAAAAACTCTCTAATCAAAGTATATGTAGCAAGCCCTAAGGAACAAACCCAGTGAGGAAAAGCCTGTGATTGGTGTGACTCTGGCCTTAGAGAAACAACCAGGTACAAATGACACCCTACTGGAGTTGTTTTTTGTTTTGAAAGAATGAAGTTGATTCACTTCTATCAACATGCACCTTTAAAATGTACAAACCCAGCTGCATAAGCATGCAATCATCACTTTCCTAGGCGTGTCCAGTAACACCATATTTTGATGTCTTCTCAACAGATTTTCTCCCAAAATCTTTTAGATCTTAGAGAATTTTAGGTGGATAGAGAAATAGGGCTTGTGGGTTTTTTTTTTTCGAGAACAGCCATACATAATTTTTTATTGCCTCTTGCATTTACTAGAACTCTTGTGCCAGGAAATAAGTTGTGATCAGATATTCCTTATTTGTGATACTGTATTGAGTGCATTCCTGTTTTCACAAGATGCTTTGTGTCTCTCTTGAGTATTTATATGTGGTGCTAATCGGGGGCACCCTAAACCCAAGTGTAAGAGGGCATGCTTGGTGTCGCATGAAGGATTTGCTTTTTGCTGTTCTAAAATGTTGCTTTAAAGGTATAAACTTGGCCCTTAAATCGATTAAGATCATGGTCTCACTGCCATCTGTGTTCTTGTAGGATTTCACAGTAGAGTAATGCGTACTCATTCCACTGACAGGGTCTTCTTAGAACTTAAGTCTGAGTACATAAAAACTGTGTGACATTTCCAATAAAATCAGGATTGCCCTTTTAGCTTGGTGATACAAATACTCTTGTACAAGTACATTACTGTTTCTGAGTGTTTTTAATTTCTTTAATAAAAAAGGCTTTCCATTTTTGTTTGGGTTTTTTTGTTTTGTTTTGGGGTTTTTTTACACCTAAAATGCTTCTGTCTTGTTTCTTTTAATTCTTAATATTCTGTATTCTATAAAGGATAAACTTCAGTAACAAAGGTAAATTTAACTTTATGTACAAGATTAAACAAAAGCTTTGGTCCTAGGATGTGGCTGAACATAACGTTTAAATTAAGCTTTGATTCTAGATAAAAAACATCGAAGAACTTGCACAATACATATATACACTGGATATTTGGAAATTTCTAATAATGATTTAGATTGGTTTTTTCCCCCCTCTAGCATTATTATTTGAATTTCCAGAGTACTCATATAAGAGTTCATTTGCCTTGAGTAATCATTCTCCGCTCCAATGGTTGCTTCAAGTTGAGTGGGTTTTAGTACTAATTTCTTTCTAAAGTTTGAGGATTCTTCCCGTGGGTCTGTTGAGCTCCTGCTGTGCAAGGGTGAGCCTGGCCTTCTCCAGAGGAGCCTGCTGAACTAAAATGTGAGAGCTGATAGGCTTTGATTTGTCAAACTAAAGGTGATTTGGAATGCATAGTATTTAAAGACAAGTTTTTTGGGCTGATTTTTGAGTTTGCAGAAGGTTGCCCTCAGATTTCTGTGATATAAGTGGGTTTTGTTGTGTGTAGATTTTGTGTGTGTGTGTGTAATGCACAGGTTATTGATGAATGCTACGTTTAGTCTTGGATATCAGGAGTTTACTACATGATTTCTTTGTGCATACTTTTTGAAGTAATTTATGAGCTTTAAGACATTATTGAAGCCTACCTACCTCGGGGACCCTGACAGGATGGATTATAGGGATTTTTGTTAGTGTGTTGTCAATATCATACTCTGAAATGTTAATGCTTACAAATATATACAGAGTTGGAATGTTATTAGGCTTTGTGAAATTAATATTTGGTATTTTCTATGACATGAAAATAAAAATGTGTGCTCATATATATCAGTTACTGCATATGAGGTACTGATATAATTTCAAAGGTGATGTGGCAGTGTGGCCATAATACATTTGCAATTTATCCAAACCAGCAATCAAGCTCAGAGATGAACAGAAAGTTAGAAAAGCATTGATCATGTACCTAAATTTTCTAGTTCTGAGGCTGGGTAATTACTGCTAAAGAAAAACTTTTATATGAAAAAGTGGAATTTATTCTTGTTCATCATCTCTTTTTATGGTCAGAATTGTTTTCTTGATGTTCTAGTTTGAACCTGCAGTATAACAGCAGTTAGAAAAAATGTATTAGTTGAAAGGGAATTACTATTTTCTGTTTTTCTCATCTGTTTGTTAAAATAAGATACCTTTCTCAAAAGTATGATTTGATATCTTTTTAAAACTTCTGAGCACTTAAGCACTTCTTTTTGGTAAATCTTTCCATTCATTACTATCACTATAAAGAATTTTGCAGAAGATTTTTTTAAATCTGGATTTTTTTAGTTTTGTCCTTTTTGCCCTTAAGGTTTTGCATCTTCCTCTTTTATATTGGATTAGAAATCTTCTAAATTTGCTCGACTATTTGAGAGGCAGTACTCACAATTCCAAATACAGAAACTTTTGGGGTGGTTGGGAGCAATCTATAGGTTACCTGTTACTGGTGAGCAGATGAAAGGCTTACATGACTGATAAGTGAAGCTCCACTAGTGCAGATGAACTGGTTGTCTGTGGGATACATGAAAAATAAAGTTTAAGATCAGAGTTACTTGCAAGTATGTAACAGTTGAAGTAAATAGCACAACAAGTGAGAAATAGTGTTAATTGGGTTCCTAAGTCCTGTAGCTTGCTGACAGATTTTCTGTTTCTTTCCAGGAAAAGTGAAGCTGGCAGCAGAGAGGTTTAAGGAGTTCAAATAAAAAGGTATTTTTTGCATTACTGTTGAGAATTGGAGCTTTCCTGCATCCTGTGATTTTTTTGCTTAAACACATTTTTTTTGGGACAAACTGAATATGGAAGAAAAGGAAGAATGACATTTTTTTCCCCCATGGTATATCTCCTGATTTTTACAACCTTAATCACTTGGGGCATGTCTTGAACTTTTAACCTTCTTTCCCCAGCCCTGATGCTGTGAATAATGGACTCTCCTGCTTGACACATAACTAGATTGCAGTTCAAAGTGGATGTCACAAACACTATTGCACCATCTGGAGCAAAAGCTTGACTATCATTTCAGGATAAGCCCATAAGATCATATGAATTTATAGCTGACTTCATTTTTTCCATTGCACTAATTTAGGTTGTTTTAATTAAAAAATATGTTACTTTTTCAAAAAACCTGCCTCCTGCTGCTGGTATTTTTTGCACGAATCCCCCAAATTCTCAGATCTTATGTGAAAGTCATACTACATCTATAACCATTTTTATCCTACTTTTTGCTATAAACAAGATTTAAATAGTCTCCTGAGGCTGGGGAAATACTGTGTGAATTGTGGAGATAAAATTATCTATTTTTCTCTGTTTCCATTGTTATCTTTAATAGTGTTCTTCAATTCAAGGCTTATTTAGTTAAAAAAAAAAAAAAACAAAAAGAAAAAGGAAATATTGCTCCTAAATGTTATTTTTTTAAAAAAATCCCATTTTTGAAGGTAGATGTGATTGTAAACTGAAAAGCTTTTCAGAGTATGGCTTCTGAAGAATACATAATATTCACAGTTCCATACAAGATATTCACCCATATGTTTGAATAACATCCAGCTGATGCAATGAAATATACTTTATTTTTAAGTAAAAGAATTTTTCAACTGGCATTACTGCTTGGGGGTATATTCATCTACAAAATACTGTTTTTATAAATTCTATGTACTTTAATTTTATTAAAAGCTAGTTGTGTGGCTTGTCTCAAAGCAGCAGATTTTGAGTAAGCTTGAACACCTTTGACTTCTATTGAAACTCAATGAGACTTGTAAATCCATAGCATTTCTTACAGAATGGCTTGAAATTAAAGCAATCTATGAACACGAGGTCAGTCTGCTGGGTTTGCAGTGTTTCTGCAGAAAAAAAGATGTGACTATTGCAGAAATAGTCAGGCATGGTGCATTTGCACAGAGGGGATTAGTTCAGATTTCAAATATCCCTGTTTTCTAAAATTAAGCAGTGGCTGATGGAGACGTAGCGATAGTGACTGTTTCTAATACAAAACCTCCCTTTGTTTTCTTCTTTAGCTATTGATAAATGGGTTTCAAGAACCAAATACATGTGGGCAAAGGTAGAAATATTCTACTTCTGTATGTGACTTGTTTTTGGAAAATATTTTTGCTTCTACGTAATGGTTTAGAAATAAACCTAATAAATAAGATAATTAACATGATGATATTTAGAAGAAAAAGCTGTTTAATATTAACCCAGTATTTCAGATTACTAGAGCACAAGGGTATGGCTCTCATCAATGAGTTTTCACAAAACTTGATCTTTCTTTTTTGAAGCTCTACTATGAGGTAAATTACAGAATCACAACCGCTTAGGTTGGAAGGGACTTCTTGCGATCATCTACTCCATCTCCCCTGCTGACGCAGGGTCAGCTCAAGCAAGTTGGCCAGGACCATGTCCAGTCAGGTTTTGAATTTCTCCCTAGAGGGTGTCTCCTTAACCTCTCTGAGCAACCTGTTCCAGTGTTTGACCGTGCTCACAAGTCAAACATATTCTTCTCTGACATTGAACGTGCTAGTTCTTAATTTGTGCCCATCGCCTCTTGTTTTGCCAGTGGGCACTACTGAGAGGAGTCTGGCTTCCTCCTCTTCATTCCCTCCCATCAGGTATTTACACACATTGATGAGAGCCCCCTGAGCCTTCTAGCTGAAGAGTTCCTGCTGTCTCAGCTTCTCCTATTGCAAAAGACAGCCCAAGCCCTTAACCATCTTTGTGCCCTGCACAGGATTTCACAGAATCACAGAATGATGGGGGTTGGAAGGGACCTCAGGAGATCATCTAGTCCAACCCCCCTGCCAAAGCAGGTTCCCTACTCCAGGTTGCACAGGAAAGCATCCAGGTGGGTTTTGAACATCTCCAGGGGTGGAGACTCCACAACCTCCCTGGGAAACCTTTACTCCATAAAGTCCATCTCTTCCTTGTGTTCATTGCACTGATGGAAATTGCATAACTGTGCTTGGTTATAGTGTATTGATATGGTGTGTTTGGTTGTATTAGTGTAAGAAAGATTATGGTTTGATGGAGGAATTGTGCTTAAGAATAGAATTTAGTGTCGGATTCTAAATTTCTCTCAGGGTTTGTATATTTATTAGAAAACACTCATGTTTTCCACTGAAAATATTGCCTGCTGGCTGTATAATGCACTGTTAGGAATGTACCTTTAACTGTGGCACTGGACTGCTGCTTTCCAGTCTCCATTTCTCACAAATAGCTACTGAAAGCAATATGAGGGGAACAACTGGTATAAAGAATTTTTTGACAGAAAGCCCCTAGAACTGGAGGAAGATAGCACACCTGCCATTGTACGCTCTGTGAAACGTACCTAAAGCGATGAGGACAGTATGTAAAATTCATCAGGCTTCAACCAGAAAGCAATCAATCAGTACACCTAATGTGTCCAAACATCTGTCATAAAAATCACCAGTTTCCTTGGCAAAGCAAGAGGAAATATCTATTGTCAGCTGCTGATGTGATCAAACCAAGAGTAGTACCAAATGTACACAACTGTGTCTGTCAGGCTGCAAAACCTTTACATGTTTTGACTGTGCCAGTTTATTAATTCTTAGTTCCTGGCTCTGTTCATGGAGAGGGAAGCAGTCCATCACACACAACCTAGAGCATTCTGGCAGAGCAAGCTGTGTATAAGTAATAACACAATTATTTTTTGAGAAGTGCTTTCTATTGCTCTGTTTTAAAGTTAAATGGTGTGCTAACACTTACAAGCTTAAATCCACAAAGGACTTTTGAATCATCTGCTCTTGACCTCCTGGGTATACCAAGGACTGCATTGTTTTTTGCATGTGATCTACAATTTGAAGGGATTTTAGGTTTTAATTTGAGATGAATTGCTGCCTGCTTGCAGGAAAATATCTTAATAAGCAGCATAGCTCTTAATTAGCAATTTTATATTTTAATTCTACTCATATTCTATGAACATTGATTATAACAAGCAAGCAAAAGAAAACAGGAGCATCTTAAATTCCCTGGCTACTTGTCAGAAGATAGTAGCTTTTCTTTTGTGTTTCCTACTTAGAAATGGTCATGTTTTCAGGACTGCCATGAAGTGTTTGTGAAGCTACGGCACTAGGCTGCCCTGTAATGGGAGTTCATTCAAAGGCCATGTTGTTTCAGGACAAGCATCAGTAGCAATTACCACTTCCAGCTTTTCTCTAGAAGTGTGAGTTTGTGTCAAGGGCTCCAGAGTCAGGCTGCTAGCCTGAGCTTCAGACACAAAGAGAGAGCAGTTATTCTCAGTTTCCTGTGTCACAGTTCTTGATGTTGAAGTTTTAGATAGAATTTCCACTCTATTTTTGACAAACGAGTTGTGGGACTGACTGTATGAAAAAATTGAGCCTATTGCAATTATCAAGTTTTCAAACTATACCTGTGAAAAGAGTAAAAGGAAACAGTATTTCACACATCTGCTGAATCCTTTCACTTCACTGCTGTAAAACACTATACCATCCAGCAAAAGCTTTAAAGTAATTCTGAATAAGTTATATAATGGACTTTAGAAATCACTGCTTTATTTAATTGGATACCTATAGTATAATTCATTCAGCTTATCAGGGAGCCAGCCCTACTGCATGTAGCTCTACTTAACAAAGCCTAACGATGAAATTAGTTCTAAAATAGTTCAGTTTCTGAAATATTCAATGCCTAAACAAGTTGTGCATCTGGTTCTCTACTTCATGGAGTTAAACCTGTGTGAGTCTGGTTCAAATATATTGCGAGATTGGAGCCTGGATCTCTCCAGATACCTTATCAGTTACACTGATTGGCTGCTTGTAATCTTGTGATACTACGTAATCAGCCATCACGTAGTCACCTGCGGTGGAGTTCCTTACCATGGAATCAGGAACTTCCTGGTGGAGGTTCCTCAGCAACCCAGCGTATGAATAACGTGTAGTGATCCAGCTCTCTGTCCTTTTCACAAAACTCTAAGAAGCTTCCAAAAGCTATTTATTCCTTATGGAATTTATGGTAAAAAGATTTGATGGTTATGACTTTGTGATGCTGTGCTGTTGGTGACAGTGCATATGGAGCATAGAAAAAAATGTGATTTAGAAAATCATAAAGGATGAGGTTTTGTGCGCTCTTGCTGACTTTGCTCTGAGTAAATTTTTACAAGTGTGGACTTCTTCTTCCTTCTTTGCACTGCAAGTTAAATAAATGGAGATCTTAATTTCATATCAAATCTCTAAAGCCTACATACTTTAGTGATAAAAAGCATGATGTCTTTGGGTGAGCTCTTGAATTGTTCATCAGTGCGTAACATCGCGTGTTGGTTAGAAGTGACAATGTGTGTTTCAGATGAAGAAATGAATTAAATACTGGCCCAAACTATTTATGTTATTTTAATTGTACTTAGAGTTAGTGTGATATTTACATTATTTTTTTGGTGATATAGCATTTTCCTATCAACTGTCACTTCGTAAAGCTACAGAGCAGAGCTCCACAAAACATGGTCTTATTTGAATATTTGGCAAGTCACTGTGCCAGCAAGTGACTAAATCAGCAGGGCATTAAACTCACAGCACTATTCAATAACTCCTCCCATTTATTCAAGCCATTCCAGGCTTTCCCTCAGCATCTTCTGTATATGGACAATATTTAAGATTAAAAAAGAAATTACATTAGTTTGATTTCTAAGAAATGGAATAGAAAGTGGGGAAGTGCAAAAGAGGCAATTATATAATATTGTCTTCCAAAGCTGAAGTAAATGACATACAAATGCAAAGTAAATGAGAGAAATAACTTCCTTTTGTGAATTGGTGTGTGTGTTTATGTAGTTTTGCTTCTTAAAAAGGTGATGAAAATATAAAATATGCTGAAAGTGGTGCATTTAAAGCAAGATCATCCAGGAGAGCTGACCACTGCAAACTTGCTATATGCACACAGATACACCCATATATAGGAGCCGCTTATTTTTCACCTCCTTGTTCTTGAACTTCACTAAGAGCTTTCAATTGCTCTGACATTTTCAGCCAAGGAAGTAATAGTTGTTGCTGAGCAGTATTCTACAGGCAATTATCTTATCTGATCGTTGGAGCAATCCCCACTAGAAAGGAACCAATACGATCAAGTTAAATCATTACAGAAAGGCAAGAAAAACAGAGGGAGGAACAAATAGAGGGAAAAGGGGCTCGTCTCATTAACGGGTGCCTGTGCTGCAGGGTTCAGAACAGCAGACAATGAAGTTAGCCTGTAAGACAAAGCTGTGGAGTTGCCTCCTGTAGCTGTTGACAGGTTTGAATCCTCTTTTCCAGAGCCTATTGTGGTTATAGTGCGAGGCACCTGCAGAAAATGTGCCAAAACTAGCCAGGGAGCACAAGCTTTTCAATAAGCTGTCACCTCTCTCTCCCCTCACCCACCCCTCCAGTTCCCAGCGGGAGAAGAGAAGCCATACTGAAGAACTAGACTGGAAAATAGTCATGTGATGGGAAAAGGGGTCAGATAGAGACACCTTACTCTGAGCCTTGTAGGATTCAGATTTTTTGAGCAATTCCTCAAGAGCATCTATTCTTGTTGCTAATATGACTTTTATGCTAATGACCTGTAAAAAATTGCATCATTGAGAAAGGCAAGTCGCTGTATGATTAGTGTCAGTAAATACATTTTAAAAATATTTATATCTTCATGTTTCTAGAAAGAACAATATGTATTTTGGTTTTGTTAATTCATTAATAAACAATGACTTGAATACTGCCAAAATTAACTGCTCACTTGCTCTCAAAGGTTAGTCAAATGATCAAGCCAGGCTTTCTACATGGATTTCTAGACTTGGTATTGTGCTTTAAAAATCTATATTTAGAAGTCCATGCTGTTTTAATCATTCTAGAGTGTCCTGGAAGGCTACACAGGCTTGTTTAAAAAGAGAATGAAAGCGCTTGTTTGTGTACACACCCCCACCACACACACAGAGTAAGAACTTACAGGACATAATCTATAGATCCCAAAGCATTTACAAAGAAGAGGGTTTTACCCGTCCTGTGAACCAGACAGTCCTTGCGTGTGTGAGCATATCCATGTGTACTATGTATGTGTGTAATGTTCTTTTTGTTTTCTCTGCATTTACAACTCTTGTTACTGTGTGTGTGTATTACTGTTAGTGCAGAGAGCCAGGAGTCCCAGTCAGACCTTTTTATACTGGGCATAGCACAAACACAAGACAGAAGTTTCCTGAAAAGAAATTAAACGGGTTAACAGTGGTTGGAGTAGAAATATGTCCCGTGTAGCCTCATTCTGGCTTTTCTGTTACAAACTTTGCTGCATCTCAGTCACAGAACAGGAGATTTGATCAAGAGGGGTGGAACACCCCTCCCATGAAGAAAGGCTGAGAGAGTTGGGGTTGTTCAGTGTGGAGAAGAGAAGGCTCTGAGGAGACCTTATTGTGGCCTTTCAATATGTAAAGAGGGCCTATAAGAAAGATGGGGACAAACTTTTTAGCAGGGCCTGTAGCGATAGGACAAGCGCTAATGGTTTTAAACTAAAGGAGGAGAGATTTATACTAGATATAAGAAATATTTTTTTTTACCATTTAGGTGGTAAAGTACTGGCAGATGTTGCCCAGCAAAGTTGTGAATGCCTCCTCCCTGGAAGTGTTCAAGGCCAGGCTGGATGAGGCTTTGAGCAACCTGGTCTAGTGGAAGGTGTCCCTGCTGATGGCAGGGGGGTTGGAACTGGATGAGCTTTAAAGGTCCCTTCCAGCCCAAACCATTCTGTGATTCTATGATTTGTGAGGCGTCTGATGTAGTCTGAAGGTATGATCTCCTGGGTTTTCCTTTCGGATGTTGCATAGAAGTGCAGTGCTTTTCCCTTTGGGCTGAGGTTGGGGTGGAGGGGGAACACTGACTTATTTAACAAAAAAAGAGGGGTAAGTTGCATAGCCAATTATTTTTTCCCCTGATATGCCATTTACGTGGCTTGGAAACAGTCAAGGACCAGAACCTCTGTGTATGCCAACGTGTAAGAAAATTACAACACTGTTATTTCAATTTCTAATATGTGGATTTGAGAAAGAGGAAAACCTTCCACTGGCTGCTGAGCAAGTCTGATGAGTTGGGATTTGAACTGACACCTTCAGCATCTTCATCCCAAGTACCTTATGTGAAAGATCTATTTTAATATCTCATTACGTTTGTACTTTATTTTAGAAGGCATAAGTGATAATCCATGCAGCTACAGTGGGATGGAATGATCTCCTAAAAAATGAAAAAATCATTTCTTTGGTGGAACATAGATGTTGCTGGTAACATAAGGCTGTTATATATTGCAGGACATTCCACCACCTGACATAATATAGTCTTTATCTGGCCTAAGGAAACAGCCCCAGTGTTAAATTTTGTAGCTTCCATTGGAGAAAAAAAGATCTAATGGGTTCCAAGGAAATACAAGAAGCATGGATTGAGACATGCTTATGGAAAGTAGACAAAATATCTGGGGACTGGACACCCTTCCAAGTCCTGTCCAGCTCTTTATTAAAAATTTTGTAATTATTTCATTTTCTTATATCTCTTCAAAACAATGTGTCAGGATTTTGGTCAAGTATCAATATATTACAGAAACTCTTCAGTTAAAGAACTTGCAGAAAAAAAATAGGTACTAATAAACTATCTTGAGGCTGCATACTCTTCTGTGCGAATAAATAACTTTTCACACATAAATTACTGCCAGTGGAGACTTAATTAAGGTAGATTGTTAATATGCCTGAGCGATATTTTTTACTAATCTTCTATCAAAGGCAATGTGCAATGATTAAAGAAATGATAAGGAAAGAGGAGGGCAGTATATTCTTGGACCTTCATCCTTTTACACTGCTATAGCATTTAATAGCAAAGGGTTGCAGGCTTACTGGATTAGGGACTTATTCTTGGGTGTAACAGAAAAGAACAAAAACACAATGAATACACTGAGAACAATCAGATTAATATGTGACTGTGTGTCTCTCTGTTCCAGTGTGGGTTAGGCGTACTTTCCCTTTCAGATGTCCCCTTAGGCATGTTGCAGGTAAGATTGCATTTAGTTGTTTGTTCACTCACCAACACGCTCCCCAAAAGGCAAGAGTTTGTGCCTGATTGTTTAAGACCTTGCTTCTGCTTTGAACATGTCTAGTTCCCTTGGAAAAACATTCTCTACATCCCCATCCCCCTTTAGAGAAAACAAGTGAACTATTCATGCAAAAAAAGTGTGTGTGTGGTTGGGAGAGTGGGGGGGCGTGCAATGCCACCGACAAACCCTATTGAAATGCATTGGCTGTTCATTTACATTCACACTTTTTTTAATAAAAATGTTAACTAATGATGTTAAATGCTTTGCCAAAGGTCCTGGCGGGTCAGTAGCCGAAGTGCCATTTCTGCCTAATTAGGGCTCTTGTGGCAGCCCAGGGGCCTCCTGATGCAGTGGGTGACAAGCCGGGAGCTGACAGCTTCAATCGGCTCCAACAGGAAGGTTGGGCTGGTCATGTTTTCTAACTCAGCCAGGTGTTAGCTGAATGTAAGGGGGGTCTTGGCCAGACCTGAGCATTCGTTTGATCTGCCTTTCTTTCACTTGCTCTATTTTGAGCTCTTCCCTTTGCCTGTCCCATCTTGTGTCAAGGTCAAGAATGAGCTTGACTAAATCAGCAATTTCATTTATCTCTGGGAGACCATTAGCAGTCCTTCTCCCTCCCCAAATAAACCTTAGGCACTGGTGCAGAAACAGCACTGGTTCCAGAAACCAGGCACTGGGCAGTCCAGATACGAAAAGGAGAAGGAGTACATGCAGATCCTGCCATCAATAAAATCTTTTCCACTTCTCTGTTGCAAACCTGTTCCTTATTATCAATATGTATTAAATATCTCCATCAAAACACCACGAGTAACCCCCCCCAAAAATAAAATGCTTCCATAATCACAAAAAAAAAATCTTAGAATATGTTTAAAATTTGATTTCATCACTACTGTAGTAAAAGTGTTTTCTTAAAAACAAGAAAAACAGAATAAAAAGTTTTCCTTTGACCCCACCTGTTGCCTAGTAGCACACTGACCATACTTATATGTGGCCACAAGCTTTTGATAGTTGGCCAGTTTTGGGTGTCTTGACAGCTGACAACAGTGAAATCAGATCATCAGTGTATTGGGGACCTGGCTTTTTAAAATGAGTGTTTGCACTTGGTTAATCATTAGCACTTTGACTTCAGCTGAGTTGTGCTAGTTTATGTTAACTGAGAAAATGGCCCTTAAAACATAAACACATTGCTGATCATTGAATAAACATCTCAGGATTTCAAAATGCTTTACCAAGAAACGGCACAAAGCATTAGGCTGATAAAGGTTGAAATTATTTACTAGATTTCTTTAATCTAAGATGAATCTAGTTTTCAGAAGATGTTCTGGTGTTCAGATCTTACAACTAGATCTCAGACTCCTCATCTTAAGCTGATGAATTTAACTGTTCCCTGTTTACATAAAAGTCACTGTGTGCAGGAATTGCTTTGGCCTCTGTGGAATGAAACCATTGCTGAAGTAAAGAGAGCAACTGAGTAATAACAGACAACTGGTTAATAATGCTCAATAATATTAAGGACAGGAAACAATAAAGGAAATTATATCACTTGATAGCTGTAGTAAAATGTAATGATAGGGTGTGGTGTTTTTGGTTTGTTTTTTTTTAAACAGGAAGACTATAATAGGAAACAGTTACATCCTTTCTCATTAATGATGTTTAACACTTTTTTTTTTCTTTGCCCTTATCTCTGATCCAAAAGACAACTCAAAAGATATTTAGCTCAGGAGAAAACTCTTTTGTTGTATTCAGCAAAATTGTAGCTATGAAACAGTAGAAAATTGGAACTGACAGCTGGGAAGCGGTTATACTTTGTGAGAGCAAGAACAATTGAAATGTAATTCCATTACAATATTTTAATAAAAGTTAATTTTCAATAAGGACAACTATTATGGCAGCAAGGCATTCCAAATAGGGGGACCTAAAAGTTGTATTTCATAGTTTATTAACTCAATATTCCTATCTTTCAAAAGAGATTAATATTGAAATAGGCAGATAATGGTGAGAGATGCATTTCTTTCAGGAGAAAATTTAACTAGAGAATTTAATTAATCAGATTAATCAATAACTTGCCTGATCTACTCTCTGGCTCTGTAGTGTACATCCATCTGATTTTCATTACATTGTCATAGAAAGAACTTGGCTTGCAGGACAGTTGCTGGCTGGGTGGCAAGCCCACAAGGTAATTTCCAGAGGGGATGTTTTTTAATTTTTATAAGATTTTTTTGAAAAAAGTAGTTTTCCTTGTATTGTGAATGTAGAGCTCTGGGAATACCAAAAATACCAATTACCAATTTGATAATATCGAATCACAATTCTGTGCATTCTGTCCTCTGTCTTCATGTGCAGTTTGACTTGATGTCTCCTGTCATAAAATATGCAGATACTCAGCAGGTTTCAGAGAAGCGTGTGCGTCTGAAAGAGTAGGCGATTGATTTCTGTTGCACACTGAAAAGATTTTATTTGCTGTTTGGGTGTTAACATACAAATCAGTTATTGGAAAAATGTACACATCCAACATACCTTTTTAACATCTTAAAGTACAGTTACTGGAAAGGTGAAGCTGCAGTGAGTAAAATGATTAAAACAGTCATAAAATGCAGAACACCGTGAAGGTAATGCTCTTGGTTTTTTTAAAGGCAGTTACTGAAATCTGTCTTTGTCTCTCTCTTTTATTGTCTCCACCTATTGCAGCACATCAAATAGCTGTAAATGTATAATTCATGAACCCTAGGATAGGTATGTGGGGAGGACAAGACGGCTCTACAAGCACATTTCCTCTGCTCTGCGCTGTTCTGGGAATATGCCCAGAAACTCGTGCTGCTGTGGCTTACTCCAAACTATGCAGGGTTGCATTAACCTGCAGCATACACCTATCCAAGCATCCTGCCTGTGGTTTATCTTCATAAGGTAGACAAAGTGAATTGAACCAAGGACAGAGAATCAGGTATTGCTCTGAATTTCCATTTATAACATTCAGAAATGTTCACCAGTTTGATCCTTAAGCATAAAATACATGCCCAAGCTGAATATTCCTGTTGCAAAAGTTTAGTTGCTTCCTTTCTTTGTGACTAGCTAGTTCATGTGTGTATTGTTTTGAGAAGTTCTTTCATTATTTCTTATAGATTGTTGAAATTTTTCTTTCTTTTTTCCATGGAGGGAGAATAAACTCCTTTATTGAAGTGTTCTGTATATGAATCTCTCAGTCTGACCCACAACAGGAAGAAAAGACATGTACAGATAGGAAGGATTCTGCTCTTCTGCAGGAATCTGCACTGCTCAGAGTGATTGCTCTTGCTCACACACAGTAGATCTGAGTGTTGCCCAGAACTGGTACTTATTTTAGACTGTAGCTGTCTGTTAGTAGTCATGACCTTGGAGATGCAGTGTGTGTTAGCAGTTCTTCCTGCTTTCACCAACTTGCACTTTAGAGGAGGGTAGTGCCAGTCACCTTCTTAATAAAGTCTTTTTAATTCTTTTGCAGTTTAGAGCAGGAACAAACTGTGAGGCCTGATCCATGACCCATGAATCCAGTGAAGATTCACCCACTGACCTGCAGTTAACAATGATTCAAGGCTTTAATGATTCTGTATTTTTCCACTCTTTTCATGTTTTCAATCTTTTATTTCAATCTACGTATCAGATCAGTAGAATCCATCTATTAAAGTTAAATACAGTGGCATGAGGTCTGAAAAGGTCAGGAGCAGAACAGATTTCTTTCCTCCAGATGGAAGCTTTAAAACAACAGGGAATAATTACATATAAATGCAAGGATGCTCAGGTAACTGATCGGATTTTATCTGCCTGATCCTTGCATGAGGCGAATAGAAGATCGACCTGTCGCTGAACTCTCCTGGCAGCTTCACGGAATGACTTAAACGAGATCAGCTAAAACGATTATACTAGATGGGTTTTAATGATTAGTCAAACCAATTTATCAGCTTGTTTCTCATTGGGACTTTCATTCTACCACGATACACAGACTGACTTTACAGACTGGCTGAATCTTATTGAAAAAAAAACAGTTTAAAATTTTGGAGGTACAGCTTTTGAGTTTAATTGAGATGTTGTTTCATAAAATACCTGTGCACGTGACACGTGTGTTGGGATACATCAGCAGTAGGCAGTCATTGAGTTAAGCTGCTGGAATTCTTCTTGACTTCTTAAGAATGATTTTTTGGCAATGTTAGGTTAAAACATTAGAACACTAACACTGAAACAGGCTAAAGCCTTCCAAGCTCACAAAATCACTTGTTGTAGTAAAGACATAGTTAAATAGGGAAAAGCTGTAATAAAATTGGTCTAAAATATTCCCACCCTGATCTTGAGTATCTGGAAAGATGAGAATGAAAAACCCAGAGTGCTTTATTGTCTTCTTTCTAAACTTTAGGGGGTCTGTTGAGGAAAGGAGATATTCCAGCTGAACATAATAGAGGAAATTCCACAATGAGTAGAGACCATGATGTCTAATTAATTAGCTTTTTTAGTAGTTAATTAAGTGGTCAAGAGTAGTATATGAGGCAATAAAGTCCGCCTGTAGCATTTAGTAGAGCCAAAGGTTATTTATAGGGTACTGATAGTGATGTAATTCTATTATATTGCAAAAGTTGCATAGAAACATGTTCATTAATACAATTTAAGATTTGTAACATTTTTAAACATGAGAACAGCAGTTAAGCCCATGGAAAAATCTGGTAGTGAATAGTTGGGCAAAATTACTATTTATAGACCCACCATGTTCTGAATTACTCTCACAGATATCTATCCAGGGGATTTAAAATTCTACTTCCACATCAGTAGAATGAGCAGAAAAGGCAGAAAAACTTTTGCCTCATAAGGACCAAAGGTGGGAATTTTCTGCTATTTTTAGCATTTTTCATGTTACATATAAAAACAATGATTAAAAAAAGTGAACAGGCTTATCTCTAGGATTGCATCTTGCATTTCTGAATCTAAAATTCTGGGTTTTTTTAGTGAGTCCTTAATGTTTAAAGTTGCAAAGGCAATAAGACTTGTGAATATAAACCAACAGTACCTCCAGGACTTCTGTAAGATTGCTTGGGATATCACTGTAGAATCCTTGACATAAGTTTTAAATTTCTTACGTGTGTTCAGGAAGCTGAAAACACTGACTATTACTGGTAGCAATTTAGATGTCACTGTTGACTATTTGCTGTTGATTAGCTCTCCTTCAGTTTTTATTTTTATAGGATGATATCACGAAGACTTCATAACTGCTTGCGAGTGCCATCTTCTTTGACACAGCAGGATTTGGTACTGGTAAACAGTCCTGGCATCGAAGTTCAGTCTCCTTATGAATAAATGGAAAGAGGGAGATCCTCACTTAGATGTTCTTCATCCTCAATCTTCCTGAAGAATGCCAGGTCAGATACCTAAGGCCCCCTCCCCTCTCCAGAAAGGTCTCTTGCATGTAGAGCAACAGATTGCACCAGTGTTTAGTGTCTTCACGTCTGAACTTGTTATGAAGTGTGCAGCCATCATGTTGCTGGGACCCAATCGTCAGCGGGCTGAGTACACACACTTTGCCAGCCCACATATGATGCTATAATGCTAGCTCTCTTAATAGGGTTGTACATCAGATGGCACACTTGGGTCCTACAGGGACAGAAGGCAGAGGTCTACAGGGAGGAAAAACAGGAAGAAATGAAGTGGGTGGAAAGAGCAAATCAGATGTCCGTCACCCTACGGTGACTTGTATGGAATAGGTAAGTGCTAATAGGTGATACCAATCCTGTACCTTTTCCATACAAACACTTTCCCAAATATGTGTGGTTTTGCCATTTCTCTATCCAATACAGAAACTGCACAATGTTCCCTTTTCACTTATCTGTCTTTTTATTGAGATCTTCTGCAGCTTGTGGTAATACGTTTCTTTTCTTTCTTCTTTTTCTATTATTCATAGTTAAAGACTTGTACTGTATCTCCAAACCTTTCTGATAGATTCCATAGAGAAGAAAATGACTCAGGGGAAAAATCTTTGAATGCATTTTTTGAAAAATATTAGGACTAAAGCTACCTTAAAACTCCCTGCAGGTTTAATGAGAGTGCCTGTTAAATTTTCTGGGTATAGAAGAATAATTTGCTAAACAAAATCCCTGCAATCGTACCTTGGTTGCCTATCTTTTTTTTTTTTTCTCTTTTAAACTTCAGAATAAATGAAAAATTGATCTGTATGGTCACCGAAACATTAAATTGTCTTATCTGTCACTTGTTCAACATTGGCTTCTTTAAAGGGAAAACAACAATCACAATCAGCAGTTTCTCAGTGCGTAGAAGAAAATAGAAGCTATAAATGGACAGATGAATTATGTGCTTCCAGTGGTTTTCAAGGGAAGCATTTACTGAGGGAGAAAATTGTTTTAATCTTATAACAACTAAGGAGTGTAGAGTTTGTAAAAACATGGAACACCTACACATAAACTTAATTTTTGTTGCATAGGAACATATACAAAGTAGCTCTCAACAGAAATGGTTGGGGAAACAAGCTCTTTCATTGTTTGGTGTGCTATTTTATATCTTTAACAAATCTCTGTGAAGCAGTCAGGGAAACCTAAACACAGTGGGTTAGTTGAGTGTTCAGCCTTTACAGTATTAAAAAAAAATAAAAATGAGTGAATCTTCTTTTAAAATGGAAATAAGTATAAATTTGAGTCATGTGGTGTTTATCTTTTCTTCCCTTATTTTGAAAGTGTGGTGGAAAATAAAGAGGAAGTTAGAATCCAACCCAGACAAAGAGCAGCCTCCACGTTCTTGTTTTTCATTTCCTTGTCCTGTGTCTATTTCTAGACTTTGCTAAGGATCCACTGAAGCAAAAGACAGAGTTGCAAACCTGCCAGTAGGAGGCATGGATATCCTCTTTCTTTGATTAATTAATCCTGGCCGTTAGAGCACCCTCTCCCTCCTTTTTTTCTCTTGTCCAGCTGTTTTACATTCAATAGCAGAATGAAACTGAATACATTTTGGGGAGGGAAAAAATCAGAAAGCTTTCAAGAATTATTTTTTTCATTCTCTCTTGGAGAAACTAACTAAATAAATATAGCACTGGACATCCAAAATAACATAAATTACCAGTTAATAAAGACAGAAATGTAATGTCTGAATTCTTTGTTATGATGGGAAGTTAATAAGAATCATAATCTGATCCTTAAAATTAAGCTGGTTTTTGACTGAAAACCTAGAAGCTAGATAAAGCTAAATAGAGTTACTACCTCTTTTATCACCATTGTAATGTACTGCCCACTGTAATAATGAGATTTTCTTATGGCTGTCCTCTGTGCTGGTGTGGAAGAACTGCTTAACCTACCAGAAATACTGAGGGAAGAGGGGAGGAAGAGGAGAGAAGATTGTTGAGGACAAAGTGAGGATGTTCCTTTGTTTTTAGCTCCAATGTGTGCAGAGCAGGGGACACAAAGGCAAACTGATACGTATAACATTGATTTTTGCACAAGAAGGCTTCTCTGCCAGACATTTCCAATAACATTTTCTCTTCTGAGTGGAAGCATGTGGATGCGTTACTCAAAGGTGGACTGGAAATGTAGATCCCATTCCTTCTTCCACTGATGCTAAAGTAGATGTGTAAGATCAACTATTGATAGAGCTGTGAGCAAAACATAAGAAAGGAGAAGTGAACTGATGGGAATGTTTTTAGAATGGGAGTTTTGTTCTGGAGAACTCATTGAGGTTTCCTAAGCCCTTCTTGCATGCAGGATCCAGCTTTACGTACAGCCAAATGCCTAGCTAGTGCCCATGTGTTTCCTTATGGTGAAACCACACTGTGGGAGGTAGGTACAGCCTGAGACTCCACCAGTCCAATCACTTTGGAGACCAAATTCATGTCCTTAAGGGTGAGTGAAATAACTGTAGGAGAAGCTGCTTGTAGCTGGTGGTAGCACATGTGAAGGTATTTGCGCTGTTCCAAAGGCAGCGAGTGGAATATTACTGGTGAAATGTGTAATAAAATCAAGGAGTTGTGAGAACAGGAAAGCTCATGTTCTTGGGTGGAAACTGATAACTAGGGATTCAGACCTCGTGTGGAATTTTGACAGCTGTTTTTACTCATGAATGCCTGACTTCATTTGACCATAGGAAAAAAGAAAGGGTGAACAACATCTGCAGGGGATAATTTTTATTTCGCTTCAATCAGAAATAGCAGTCAACAACGGTAGCTGAAAATGCTGTAACAAAGAGGAAAATACTTAGAGAAAGCAGATATATGTTATGTTCTGCAGAATGGCGTTGCCAATAGACTGCTATAGAAGCATGGGGTTAATTCATGACTTCTCTGAATACTCACACAGTTTTCTCACATGCCGGGGGGTGTTATTGATACCTACCTGTCTTTGAAACATACTTGGAATTCTTGAACTATTTGGCTCTTCATCTTCATATCTTTTCTTAGATACATTGCCACTGCTTGCTACCTTACATGCTGGATAGCAAAACTTAAGTATTCCATTTAAAAGGTTTTAGCATGAATTAGTACTTTAAGTTTTAAATAGAATGTCTGCTTGGATTTTATCCACTGTCACATACAAAATATTATTATTATTATTTTAATTATATATGATTATTTGGGATAGGTGTGGGCTGTGTATTGTTTCTTATGTTTTTTTGTTGTTGTTGGTTGTTTGCACCTCTAGATGTAATGGAATAAAAAAAAAACTCACCAAGATTTTCCAGCCTAGCAGATGTTTAGGGTCCAGTACATACAGAATAAATGCAATTGCACATTACCAATACAGAGCCAAGCAATGTAATAGGAATGACTGATCTTTAAGATCAGAAGTCCTCCTTACATGGAAGGACTGTGGTTTTCATCTGTAGTGAAAGATTTAATGCCTTAAAGAACAGATGTCTGTGCTCCAACAAATATTATACTTTAAACAAATTGTAGTTGTCAATGGAGATTCTGCCAAAGTGCTTCTGTCAAATAAACCATAAGATCCTAATTATTGTAAAGGCACAGCCTATCTGATTTTTTCCTCAGCCTTGTGTGATAGTTCCAGGACACCTTGTTTTACTGGATTTTTTTTTTTTTTTGCTATATTTTTGAGGAAAATTGTTAACATGCTAATTTATTATGCCTCTGTTTATGCAGTGCTATTTTTGGTTTTATGGGAATCCCACAGAGGATGATGTGCCTTGGTGGAAGCCTGCTGCATCTGTCAGTGTGGAAAAAATGGTACACAAGACCACATGGGAGCTCTCTGCACAGAGGTATTTCTCAGTTCTTGGTCTTCCTTGGCATAGTTCTAAAGGTGATAAAAAATCAGGCCAGAGAAAGAAATGTTAGAAATAACCAAAGTTCCTGTTAACTTGCCTGCCAATGAAATGCAGTGGGAAAGTGGATGATCAGGAAGGGAATTAAATATGTGGAAGAATCTAGAAAATCTGAGTTAGTGAATAACTGTAGCCTTAAGGCTTTTAATATGTCAGTTACTGGCCTTCTCTGCTAAGAGCAGCTAAAATGTTTGCAGTGCCTTTTTTGGGTGGATGACATTTAAAACCTCGACAATGAAATACCTTTTTTATTTTAAGTAACTGCATACAAACATGTATTTATGAAATGTAATTTTTGATTGCCACAAAGACTCATAAGGAGGTATAAATCAGTTCACAAGTGTTACCTTCACCATAAGTACTTCCCTGTTGCCTTTATATTCTGTAAATCAAGGAGAGAAAAAAAAAAGGATCAGAATTCCTGTGGTTGTTTCTATGTCTTCAAGAGCTGACCAATAATAGCATAAGGGAAATGGTAGGGTCAACAAAAGGTTACTTGAGGAAATATCAGCCAGATTGTCGAGTTCTCATTGTATCTCTTTCTCTTGCAGAAATTTCATGAGAAAGTTAAGCCTATAAATACAGACTTCTTAAGTCTCTGGTCTTCAGACATGTGAGATTCCATGGGCTGGGGCACACATTTCTGTGCAAGGTTAGGCGATAAGCATATGTCCGGTCATTAAAGAGCTGAATCCTGCAGCACATCATAGCTTTAGGAGGGGAGTGCACCTTCTAGCAGGGCTCCTGTCAGCTCTGAGTCCTGCTGAACAGCACATTCCCCAGCTGCAATGCCAGTGCCATGACCTTTCTTTTGCTCCTTGACCCACACATCAGATGCAGCTGGTCAGATAATCACAGAGCAGACTGACCACCTGCATCTGATGTGTGGGATCCAAAAGTGGGAGACAAGCCATGGTACTGCCGTATAAAAATGTGCAATGCCAGCAGTGACAGAGTGTGATACAAAAGAATGAGTCAGTGCATGAGACTTGACAGGTCTGCTTCATAGCACAGCTGGGGATTCACCAGATCCCACAGCAGAGGGAGTGGGAAGGCAAGTGCTCTGTGCGCTGCCAATTCCCCCTCTTTGCAGAACAATCCTTAGAAGTCCGTTTCTGCGTGCGTAACTTACCAGCCTACCTAATGAGATTTGCAACACAAACACCACAGCTAAATTTGTCTTACAGATAGTGTGGAAAGCACTTTAGCCTTAGAAAACATGATATTTAGCCTCTTCCCCATTTATTTCATAGAGAGCTCTTGTTAAGCATTCAGGTTTCGAGTCAATGTTATCAAAGCTATATGTTTTGACAGGTTCTCTCCTGTGTGTGTGTATGTGGAAAGGTTCTTCATGTACCTCCTAAGTTGAGAGATATAATTTGAACAGAGAAAATTATGGTTCATAAAGTGCTCTTGTTAGGTGACATGACTATGCTTAGTCCACTGCAGGACAGCCTACACAGAGAAATGCATATTTCCATACAAATTACAGTATACTGCAGCCAAGAGATCAATTAGAATGTCTGCGACCAAGAACTCTCAAGTGTCTCCATTCAGTCTGCCATTCAAACGAGACGAGAAATGAGTTCAATTGGTGTAAAGAATTTGAACTCTTTCAGGGAATGTGTAGAGACTGCTGGAAAGTGGCATTCCCCGCAGGGTGGGACTTGCACATTCTGTGAGATCCAGCAGGGAATTTTAAGGGTTCTGTAACCTAACATTTTGTCTCCTGTTGAGAGAATAATTGCAGAACCTACTGAATATTGTGGAAAGAATGAGGATTTTTCACTGGTCAAATATAACCGAGTATGCTGGCTTTATCATGTGTTATAACAGTCAACTTGATCATCTTAAACCTATGCTGTGCTTCATTTGAAAGGAACTCCAAGCACTTTGCAAGCTGCATTGCAGATACAACACCAGCATCTCTGGTATTGAAATGCAGGTCTTCTGGAACGAAACGTCACAGGAATGAAACATCATAGCTGTTTAACAATGCAGAGTAACAGTTCACAGATTAAGATAGGAAATTCAGGTTTAAAAAAACCTTGACAATGTAGAAGTATATATTTTTAGTGCAGCAGAGTATGAGATTGTCTACTTTTTTGATAACTGCCTTTAGATATTAATTTGACCAGAAGTTGTCAAAAACTGTGCTTAGCAATTCAAAATACCTACCTTTCATCCAGGTGATCTAAGATCCCTTCTTTCACTAGAGCTGTAAAGTTCAACTCTTACTCCAGTCAATGAATAGCTCATGTTAACTTCAGTAATATAGCAGCAGAATGCAGTAGAAGACATGAAAGCTATCCCAGCTTTCAGTCAATAAAAATCCTTACCAAATAAAGTAATTAATTGAAATATAATAGAATTTAAATGTTAAAAATGCCTCTAACAGTTGCTTCTGTGTAATATATAGTTATATGCCAGTTAATAACATTATAAATAGTTTACACTCAAAATAGTGTGACATTCATATACATTATAATTTTATTCAAATATACCATTCCTATAGTATTTATTTTTTATTTTCAACACTGAGTGATTGGAAATATTTTTGCTCCATTTTAAGCAAACATTCTCCTCCTAGCAGTTAGTGAAGCATTTTTTTCATAGCTAGCTTTTCCCCTTTAAAAATATTCTTTGACTGTAGGAAAGATGTTAACCTTAATAGAACAATTTATTGTTATAAAGGTACTGATTAAAAGCGAACTTTTATTCAGAGGCAGAATTTCTTTCATTCATGATTTATTAAGGGCTTCCCTACACACAGGATTGGTAAAGTAAGTCTCATAAATTGTTGAGAAGGAGCAGAGTTCACAGGTGCTTTCTTTGGAACTCACAGGTCCAATTTCTCTGATGAGCTTTTTGTGTTGGTTGCTGTCACAAAAGTTTCATAATATTTTAGGATGCTTCTTCTTGTTCATTTTGGTATCTGTTTCCAGAAGAGCTATTTTTAATGATGGCATGACCTGCAGGGTGTCCAGTTTTGAACTATCTTTTTCGTAAGGGATATGGGAGCTTTTTCTGTTAGGAACTGGCTCAGGTTCAATATTAAATATGGGTTTGCAGTGAGTTCAGCCTAAAATTGTCAGAAGCAATTTGTGTTTAACAGCTCAGACTATTGGCTAGGGTTAAAATCTTCACCTTTCACTCCAGACCTTTCATGTTGCAAAAAACTCCTGAAATCTTTGAATAGTCTCACCTGTCTGCAGTTACACGTCTGTGGTACACGCTGTGCTGGTTTTACGCTGTGGTACACTGCCCTGGTTCTTTGCCATCCCCTCCACACAGATCACTGGACACCGGGTCATTATACAAAGCAATAGGACGCCCTCCTCTGGATTGCTGTGTCTGGCTGCGTCTTCTTCATACAAAAAGTGATACAGAAGCATCAAAATAAGGGAGATGGGAAGGATGAGGGTCTTTGAAAGACTTTAGAAATTGCATTTTATGGAAAATAATGGAAAGTGATAGAATACAGTATATGGCATAACATACTGAGCAACCTATGGGATATTCCAGTGTATCTACCCTCTGAGTATGACAGCTAAGGGCTACACTATAAAAAAAAAGGAAATGAAATATATAAGGTCATGTAAATTTATATGTGTGTGTGTGTATATATATATATATATAAAAATTTATGCATATAAATATGTTTTACAGGTTTATATGTGTGTGTATAGATATGTGCCAGAAGGAAAGCAGATTTGATTTTTGATTGACATTAGATCAGAAAAATATTTACTACTACTACATTCCAGGACATAGTGTAAGTGCATTATCAGTTGGGTTAGGAAAACCTTTTTCCATGGACATGTAATAACAAATAGCTGGTGTGAGCTTTGAATGCTATCATCTTCTCCAAAAAAGTTGCTTATTTGAAAGTAGCAAATGGGTATCCCTTTGAGATCCTGCTGCAATCCTTGGGAATAAACATAAAGACAGCCTTTTAATGCAAGCTCTTGCTTGTTCACTGTGCTTTTTCACAGCCATGAGTCTGTACCTGGGACAGCCTACCACGTCAGACTCAAATTGTTAAAAAGTCCCATCCTAGGTAACATGCTACCTACAACTCTTGACGTTCCTGGCCAGCACTGACCTCCTAGCGCTATGAAACCAGATGATTTTTTTAAAAAAAAAAAGCAGAATTGGCTATTAAAAACAAAATTCCAGGGAAGAAAAAGTAATAGTCAGTGACTTCTGCCAACTGCTTGTCATTGGATTAGGCAGGACCTTGCATGAGTGTTTCAAAGAGAGGAAATGACTGAGTCCCTGTGAATGTTACGCTCATGGTAATCATAATGTTTTTTTTTCCTGTAGTGGTGTAGAAAAGATGAAGTATGGTCTCAATGGTTCTGTTGACTAGGTGCACTAAAAAGTGTTAGCTTTGAACTCCTTTCTCCTAAATAGACAATTCTTACCTTTTCTAGTGCAGCTCTCTCTAAAACCAGAGCTCTGAGTGAAGCAACAGAAGTTCATGAGAGGATTTCACTGGGTTGGCCCATTGGGAACCATAGCTGAATACTTAGGGTTAAGGCAGCAAGGCATTTTGAGATGCTAAAGGATTGGGGGAATGGCTAGGAAGCCATTTGCTCTTTCTCAAGTCAGAGAAGCAACTGAACATGAGAACAGTAAAGTTATGTGCTTAAATACACACATATATATAAGAATAATAAAGTTATTCCAAGAACGCACCCCTTTTGGATTAATTAAAGAAAAGGTAAGGATGGCAGTGGTCTGCCTTAGAAACAGTCTACTATTAAAGTAAAGCAATCAAAATCTAGTTCATTTTGAATAACAATATTGAACATTTTTAAACTCTTCTAATTTGAAGGGGGAATCACATTATTTGTTTCATTTAAAAAAAAATCAATAACTACCCTTAAAACATAAAGTTGGTGCATTATTAACATAATAGAAATTAAAGCCATGAAAATCTGTGAAAACACCCTAGGAGTATTGCTATCTGTGTATCTTAACAAATCTTGTCGTTGGTAGACTGGACCACACGATGGCAGTGTATTGTTGGATAAAGATGAGGACTCTGCTGAGCTAATCTGAAAACCAACTTCACAGATTATACTTTTACCTAGTGTTACAGAAGCTTTTTTCTTTTAGGGTCATAGAATACTAATTTTAGCACAAGAAGGATTTTCCCAAGGATCTGGTTAAATATATCTGCTAAGAAGCTCTGAAAAACAACACAAGCTTCTTTCCAATAAACCCTAGGGCATGAGAGTAACTTAAAGAGGTTACAGCTTCTTCTTGATTCCAGACTCCATGACCTTGTGAACAGTAGATCGTCTTTGGATGACAAATATAACTCCATGTTTCCACTCCTGCTGAAGCCAATATTAAAACTGTTTTATTTAATGAGAATTGGATTAGTCTTATAATTAAGAACAGCAAAGAAAGATCACAATTCTGATGTGTTTTATAAGAAGCACCACAGAATGGCCTTTGAAAGGCCACTTCAGAAAGTCTGGGTCGATGTGTGTGACTCCTTTAAAAGCTGAGTGCTCTGGTTTCATCAGTGGCCAGTGCCTCTCTTGAGGTGGAGAAAGAAGAAGCAATTAACCCACTGACAGATAAGAAGGAGGAATGGAGTGTCTGAGTGCTTGGAGTCTGATCTTTCCTCAGTGTCAATTAGTGATAACTGCTAAACTGAGTGTTTCTTGAAAGCTAAGTTTCTGTACATGACCTTTTGCCTTGGTCATTAGCTGCCAAGTCAAGCACCCACTGCTTTGGTCCTGTAAAGCAAAAGAAAGGGGTGGGGGGAGGAGAATTATACCATAAAATTGCTCTGTCCCATTAATTTATTTTTTCTGAAATATTCCTATCCATAATGCACAGCATGGTTGCAAAACAAAGTAAGCAAAAAGTGTGAGAGGGCTTTAGATGGGACACAGCCCATCCCTCCCAGCCCACATCTGTTGAAATTTAACTTTCTTCCAATGTGTAAGGAAGGAGTGGCACAGTGTGCTTGGATAGTAGCTGAGTTCTGGTAGATAAGAGGCAAAACAAATTCCAGAATTAGGACTCCTTGCCTTCCCCCTTCTGAATGGAGAGCTGTTAGCTCAAGGCCTGCTGAGTCTTAGCTGTTACACAGCTGGGTGAGAGGGGCTGTTTCTGAGGAAACCAAACTCATCAGTTTGGCTGAGATTTCCAAAGGTAGGTAAAATGTTTCAGCTTTATACATTGTTGGGTTTTGGAGCTTAGCTTTATTTAGGAGCTGTAGAAAAATCCCAGCTTTGCATTTTTACACACAATTCTGTAAACACCAACGTTAATTGAAGACCTTGCACAGTTGCAGTCAATATTAGCTGTATGTGCAATATCTGACAGTCCACACTCACTGCTCATTTCCAGCCAGTGGGGTGTCAGTGGTGCAGTGGGGCAGTTCATAAAGGTGAGATGCTTGGGCCATGCCCTTTCCTGATAGTGCCTTAGGGACAGGCTGCAGGCTGGGTGGATAGTTGACAGCAGCAACCTGTTTCTATCTGCTGTAATTTCCTAGGTGACTCCCCATTATTTCATAAGATATGTGACAGGCAAGCTCAGGGTCTTACAGAAAAAAGGGTTTCAGGAACAAGCTGCCACACTGGAACTGTTCATGTGTGCCACAGGTAATTCCATGCTGGAACCTGAGGGATACCTAAGAAACCTACCCTCCAGAGACAAGATGTGTGAAGTGCTCAGGGAGTGTCACCAGTGCCCTGCTGCCATCTGTCCCAAACTCTCTGCAAATACAGACACAGAACAGCTTCAGGCAGGCTCAGTTCCCATGGACAAGTATAGATCTATGCAGGTGCAAGGAACCCAGAACTTCCTTGAAGCATGAACATGCTGTAGGATTAGCTACAGTGTGCCAGGAGAAAGGTCACAGCACACGGCATCCCCTGCCATGTGATACAGGCAGAAGGTATTTGATATATTCAGCTGGCAAGACTGGACACATTTAAGCCAGTGGAAGAGGTTGCCATGAAGCTCTTCTCTAAGCCTAGAACCTTATTTCCTGCATATCTGTTGTGCCTCTAGATGCTTGCCCATTAGTTTAGGACCTTTCACAAACATATTGGATGAAGCAGAGATTTGTCCTTAAAATTTAACAGCAAAAATCTTTTGATTTTCCAAACATCATTTGGCCTCAACCTTTAGGAGTTACCTGCAAGAAGTGGTTTTGCTTGGTGGAGTTAAGCATCAAAAAACCCTGTAATGTGATTGCATTTGGTATCAGTGAGGCTTGGGCCCCTTCTTTCATCTAGTAGGAAGAATACTAAATTCCCTCATATCACTCCCAAAGGACTTTTTTGCATGTTTACAGCACGTCTGATGCCCATAAGATCACCTTCTCTGAAGAACTCAGTTCCCTCTCTGCACAACTGTATTTTGTAAAAAGATTAATGTTCCAGTTCTGGACACTGTTGCTTATTTTCTCAGTGAAAGCTAATTTACAACATGGGACATGATTAGGAAACATCCATAAAAATCAGAGTATGATCCTGTTGTATTCTGAAAAACAGAATTTAATTTAGAACCTTGGACATAAATAGATTCAGGACTATATCTAAACAGCTTCTGTCTTGTTGATTGTTTTCTCCTTTTTATAAGAATGACTCACAGATTCATGAGGATTGGCTGACACTGACACCAAAAAAGAATAGTTTGATAAAGTTCTAGAAAAACACACAAAAGCAATGGTTTATGAGGTAATTTCCTTCCCTCTGCCAGTATCATATAATCCTTTACAGAATATTTTTTCTCTTTTGCCCTAAATTTTCCCATCTGATGTGTTCAGAATTTCAGATTACAATTTTAAAATACTTTCTGGTATTTAATGTGAACAATCCTTTTCATCCTTTCATTACATTACAGGTTGTTTCAGTAGTAAAAATATTATTTCCCAGTGCTGTGAGTCTGGCCCCATATTCCTCATTCCTGTCAAAGGTTAGGTAACACTGGTTACACCCATGTTTGTTAGCCACTGCCTTATGAAAGACATTAAATATGTACTACTCAAGCACCTTAATAACTTTCACTCTGCTCTGAATTCCCTCCAATTTCCCATTAGGCTTTGTTACAGTTATAAAGATTAATAACAAGGATTTAATTTTGTTTCTCAACTTCCAAGTCATCTTAATGTAGCTCAAGACATAACAGTAACATGAAGAGAACAGCAGGTCCAGCAAGAGATTAAAAGAGCAGCATGATTCTGAATAAGCTGTAAACTTTAAAAAAAAACCCAAAACCAAAAAAAGGAAGGGCAGCTAAGAAGCTGTTAAAGGAGCCATCCAGAGAAAACACCAGTGCTGATGCATTTCATAGCAGAAAAATGACATGAAGAGTTTTCAGCGACCTAAATCTATGGAATAGTTGATAAGAAATGCAAAACATGTATGTGATAGAAATAAAAACAAAGTGACTTGGATATAGGACTTGAAGGACTGCTAACCAAGTTCGCTGATAATACCAAACTGGGAGGTCCTGTGGACACTCTGGAGGGCAGAGAGGCCCTGCAGAGAGATCTGGATAAATTAGAGAGCTGGAGGAATTTGAACAAGGACAAGTGCCCGATTTTGTACCTGGGACATGGCCACCCTGGACACACACAGCCTGGGGAACGAGAGGCTGGAGAGCAGCCCTGCAGAGAGGGACCTGGGGGTTCTGGTCCATGGCAAGTTGAACATGAGCCAACAGTGTGTCCTGGCAGCCAAGAGGGACACCTGTGTCCTGGGGGCATCCAGCACTGCATTGCGAGCCAGGCGAGGGAGGGGATCGTCCCGCTCTGCTCTGCACTGGGGCGGCCTCACCTCCAGCACTGGGGGCAGTTTTGGGTGCCACAGGATAAAAAGGATCTAAAGCTCCTGGAAAGTGTCCAGAGGAGGGACATCAAATTGGTGCAGGGTTTAGAGGGGAAGCCGTATGAGGAGATGCTGAAGTCGCTTGGTTTGTCCAGCCTGGAGAGAGGAGACTGAGAGGAGATCTCATTGTGGTCTAGAACTTCCTCACAAGGGGAAGAGGAGGGGCAGGCACTGAACCCTGCTCTCTGGCCACCAACAATAGGACCAGAGGAAATGGCAGGAAGATGTGCCAGGGCAAGTTTAGGTTGGACATGAGGAAAAGGTTCTTCAGGAAGAGGGTGGTGGAGCACTGGAACAGGCACCCCAGGGAGGTGCTCATGGCACCAAGCCTAACAAGATTCTAGAAGCATTTGGCCAAGGCCCTCAGACACATGGTCTGAATCTTGGGATTGTCCTGTGCAAGGACAGGAGTTGGACTTGATGATCCTTGTGGGTCCCTTCCAACTCACAACTTTCTGTGATTCTGTGATATATAACTGTGGATTACAGCAATGATATTTCAAGAGATATTTTCCAAAAGCAGGTGAGAATCTGGGGTTTGTCCCTGGACTTCTGAAAATCTTTTCTATATTCTAAAAGGCAACAAGGAGCTGCTGATGTGGGTTTTAACTGATGTTTGTTTATGCACCTATTTTTATATTAGACACAGGGGATCTTCCAGGTCAGTTAGGAAAGGTCAGATTTTTCCCACTGATGCGGAGCTGGAGACTATTCATTCCTTACCATTATTTGGGAACTCTTTGCTTGTTGTCTCTGACTGGCAAGAGTTTGCAGGTGGCAAAAGCAGTGGTCACCTTTCTGGTGCATTTCTAAGCTGACACTAGTGTTTCAAGTGGGAAGGTGAATAGTTTCAGTGACATCATGCAGCTGTAGCTTTTTTTTACTCCCCTAGGTCCTAGAAACTACTAGAGTATGTAATTAGGACAGCAGATTTGGATTATTATCAGAAGCAAATGAAACAATCGTGATTTAGCACAGGAAAGAACATACAAAATTAAATATTGACTGTAATAGAAGTATGTCACAAGGTAGCAATTCTATATTTTGTGGTAGCACTTCAACTTAAGTTTGAACCATATTATTCCTTCTCTGACGTGTCTTCTATGTCTGTCTGCTTTGATGCATTTGTACTGTTAATCCTCATTCCAGTCTCCTGACACAGTTGCAACACATAGGTGTTGTGCATCTGAATGTTGAAAATAAAAAAAAGAAGAAAAAAAGCTAGTAAAAGCTAAATAATATAAAATGAAAACTTTAAGCTAGTCAATAAAATCCATAAATGAAGATGTCAAGGCAGATGCCTGACATGAGATTACTACCACTGAATCACAGACATTTTTGGTTCACGTGCCTGGCTGCTTTTTATTCTCAAAGCTTTATACAAGAGTTGTTCAGCTGCTGCAATGGGCCTGTTAGTTGGAGTGTGGGAATTCACTGTTATTTGCTTGGGCCTAAGTAAAGTTGTGTCTTGCCTGCACAACAGTGCTTCCAGAAGTACCCAGGAGAGCCTCAAGAAACAGGGAGGTTACTAGAATAACCCTTGATCTTGTTTGCACACCTGAGCCTCTTCTTCTGACGTGTGAGTGGCTGCATAGTGTGATTCTGGTGTGTTGGCTAGCGTCATAGGGCAGGTGATTATTCTGGCAGTCTACTGGTCATCTTTTGGGAATGTTCTGTCTCACCATTTGATGTTCTTGCAGCATGTCTTCTAGTTTCTTGGCTTGTATGGCTTGTTCATAACTATTCAGGATTCTTTCTAATTGGGTGGTAGATGTTGGAATTAAAATTCTCTCTTCTGCCCTTGAGCACCACCTGGTGAGTCTAATCAGGCAGAGCTGTATGTCAAGAGAGCTTTATCCTGCAGTTGTCTGTCCTCTATGTTCAATTCCAATCTTAACAATTTCTTGTTATATGGAAAAATGCCTCTAAACCACTCTTATAGTGTACTTGGAACCCTACTTGGTTCTTATATACATTATGTGACAGTATGAGCTGAACACAGTATTCCAGGTGAGAGCATCATGTTTAACATTGCTTTGTATCTGAGATAATTTTTTAAATTCTGTTCCTCTGTACATCTTAAACTTTTGCTTATTGCTTGAGAGCTGCTGAGTGGTGTGTGGTTCACCAAAGACAGCAAGATTTCTTGCTGTGATTACTTCAGTGGTGTTTACAGGATATTCAAATTATTCCACCCGAAGCTGTCCTGCATTTGTTTTCCTTGTGCAATGCTGAGATACCGTTGCTAATCTAAAATGTAATCTTTCTGCATCACTAGGGTCTGATTTTAGATATGCATCACATTTCATGGTGCTGGTGGTCTAAAATACCATCTTTGTGTTTCTGTAACATTGGGACTAGAACAATGAGCTTGCTTCAGATTTACACTATTGGAATTGTAAGCAGAACTTGATTGATTTCCTCTGCAAAGTTAAGCTTGCATATTAACTTGGCTGAAGAAAAAGGTCACATCAAAGGGCACAAATGAATCAGCTGGGACACTGTCATTTGCTGTGCAGTGAGCACTGGCTGCATGTTTCTGGAGCTCCTGTCATAACATTTTTTTGTATGTTGGATGCTCAAAAAGGAAGCACGGGGAGAGTAACACTGAAAAGGTCTGAACATTTTCTCAGTGATTGAGTGCTTGTCAGTTTTGTAGAGAGCACTGAATGAAGCCTCCAGGCTCCTTCATTTATGCCTAAGAAGAAAAGGTAAGCTAAAGATATAAATTTATTGTAAAATCCAGGCCTTGGGACAAACAGGGTTTGGTCTGCACAATGCAGCATCTTTTATTGCTTTTGTGAAATGTAGGGGCACAATCACAGACTTATGTTCTCTCAGATTGGTTTAACTTTAATTTCAGATTTTTGTCGATTGTTCTTGCATTTGGGTTTTGTGTGTAGTTTTGTTTCTAAGATATGTTTGGTTCATCACCAATATGTTGGCAATTGTGGTTTTGGATCTATGGTACATGTCTGGGCCTGAAGGAGCCAATCAAAGTGGTATTTATCCAAAAATGTTACTGGGTTTGGGTTTGTCTGTCAACTCCAAGCCTGTGTATGGTTGTTTTGTAAGGAGTTGATTTCCATTTTGTTCTTGCCTGAGTGTGTTTAACTTCCATTGGCTTTAAAGAAGGTCATGCAAAGCTGTTGAGGAACAGAACAAGCACTGCACAAACAAAATAGATAATGAGAGTGGAGTTTCTGAAGGTGATATTGTGCCATTCTGAAGATGTCCTTGGCTGTTGCAGAATGCTTAGATAGTAACAACCGCCAGGAATGCTTTTATCATCTCTGTTTGCCCAAGAGTCTGCAACCTTTCCTTTCAGATGCTGGCCTTACACAGTTTTCTGTGCTTGTCACCTCTTGAGTAGATTAGTGTAGTACATGGTATCTTGAGTAATACACTGCAATCATTGGAAGCTTTGGCTGCTGTGGAAAGTGGTTGCTGCTTTATTTAAAGAGAATGCTTCAAGTGTTCAAAGTCCTGACCAGTTTGAATCCAGCATGATTTTAAAATCATCTGTCTGGATGACTTCTAATTCCAGGAGTTGATGTAACGGCATGAGTACAGGCTTACGGCCTCACCATTCCTCTCTTCCCTACTATACACCTTGAGGGAGTTGAATATAAGGAATTAGGGAGCCTTGACCCAATAGGCATGTGCTTAACTTGCATCTTTTGTACATTTTAAGCTTTTGATTAGAGCATAATTTTTTTTGTGTTCTCATAAATTCTCCTGCAGAAGTGGCTGATTTCAGTAGGAAGGAGTGAGGAACCTCTACTGGGGAAATTTTGCAAAGAATTTAATTTGAGCCCTTTTAGCAGGGTTTTGTAGGTTTGAGAGAGTGGCATGCCTGCTGGTTTGTGGGGATGGCTGTGAGGCAAAAAAGTATGAAGTTGTGGTCAACCTTTTTGTCTTGTACTGGAAAAGTACAAGCCTTAGGTCCCTCTTTGTTACTTTTAAACATAAATCCACATTTCACTTCAGCTTTGCATCATAAGTCTATTTAATATAGGCATATAAATGAAATCTGACATCTGTGCAGTACTGTAGTGTATACTTCACATTGGGTTACACTGCAGAACCCAGCAGTGGAAGACAGCCTAGCTAGCACTTTACCTGAAAACAGAGATACTAGGCAGATATGAATCCCTCAACTCATTGCATCCCTCTCTTTCCAGATTCAGAGTGGGTGTCTCACAGGGCCACTGACAAACTCTTCTGAATTCTCAATAGATTTTTTTTTTTGAGAGAGAGTTTAGGAGATCTTTCCTTTAAATATTTAAACTTTAAATGCTTTGCAGGCTTATTGTTTTGCTCTTTTGTGACAATTGACATTACTCACATCAAGATATTTAAAAGACCTCTTGCTGTGATAAAAAGAAATCTAACTGGCTCAGGCCTAGACCTTTAAATGTATTTGAAGACTTCAGTGCCTGACCCTGCCTGTCTCTAATGAGCCTTGTAGGTAAATTTAGGAAGAAATTCTTTCCTGTGAGGGTGGTGAGACGCTGGCCCAGGTTGCCCAGAGAAGCTGTGGATGCCCCCTCCCTGGAAGTGTTGAAGGCCAGGTTGGATGATGCTTTGAGCAACCTGGTCTAGTGGAAGGTGTCCCTGCTCATGGCAGGGGGGTTGGAACTGGATGATGTTTAAGGTCCCTTCCAACCCAAACCATTCTGTGATTCTAAATGGAGTTCTCAGCTCCAGGATTCCCTCAAGCAACTTATAGGGAAGAGCTGGGTAACCCAGAGCAGCCCCACAGGTGTCAGCAGTGCGGAGAGGAAATCTTACTAGCCAAGACAGGAACATCAAGAATTGTGATGGAATTAAGATGGTCTTTGAGCAAGAAGGCACTTCTTTCAGGACTCCTAAACATGAAATTTCTTCTGGAGTTAGAGGCATATTTAAATCATCATCATGAGTGTGTGAGCAAGAGACACGAAGAAAGTAATAGATATGCCTGCAGAATGCTGATATCTCCTGAATATGATTTGGAAACATCCTGAACCTCCTAATCTTGATTGCAAGAGAAAGTTCAAGTCTCCATGTTAGAACACCAGAACATCTGTTTGTTTGGAAGCAGGGAAAGACAGGCACCACTATATACATCTAGACAACTAGTCATCTTTTGGCTTTGCTCAAAGCAGCTGAAAGGATCAGAAAGCACTTGCAGTGAAAATACAGAAAGTCATACTTTAAATGTCTTGCTTCAGATCACTGAAGATCAGCTGGAGCTAAAACTGTGAGCAGCTTAATAGCTGTGAAAGAATATCAGCATGGCAGTAACTCAGGTACCTACAGGCTTAGAAATATGCTACAGTAGGACTTTGAGAAAGCAGTGGTCCTGACTGGTGAGCAAGGGCCTAGAAAGAGACCAGTCTGTAACTCTTATCTAGTGCCCCTGCTCAGCCAGTTGAGAAGGGCAGCCAAATACAGAAGCATTATAAACAGAAGAGCCTATAATGAGGAGATTTAGCAGTGAATTGAAAGGAATTATGATTGTAATTACTCATCTAAAATTGCATTTTTGCCTACAAACTGTACTGCATCGAGAGGGAACTATGGGATGTATCCATGTAAAACTTGTTCATACAAAACACACAGAAGATTTCACATGTAAGTACAACTGCTTCCCTCCTTTGTCTCTGATAACTGTATGTATCCAGTCATTCAGAGTTCTTGAAATTTCAAATACTTGTAGGAAGACACAGTTTTAAGAGAACCACCTCAAGGCAAACTTAATTTTCTTTCCAGCAAAAATCCTCATAATTGCAAACAGAGTGTAAAATCTTGCAAACACATGGATACACAGAAACATCTATTACAGGGGAAAGTACTTGTGCCAGTAAGGTTGTCAAAGGACCTAGAAATGGAGACAGCTTTCCAGCTGGTTTTGAAAAGCAATTTTACAATTAATCTCCTGTGATTTTCACTGAGGAAAAGGTGCCTCTGTGAATTTGAAAAATCAAGATAGGCATTTAGCTATCTCTGAGTGCTCTGAATGCTGGACATTTCATAGAATCATAGAATGAATTATAGGTTGGTTTGGGTTGGAAGGGACCTTCAAAGGTCATCTAGTCCAACCCCCCTGCAGTAAGCAGGGACATCTTTACTGGATCAGGTTGCTCAGAGCCACATCAAGCCTGACCTTGAATATCTCCAGGGATGGGGCCTCCACTACCTCTCTGGGCAACCTGTTCCAATGATCCACCACCCTCATACTGAAGAACTTTTTCCTAACATCCAACCTAAATCTACCCTTTTCTAGTTTAAAACCATTACCCCTCGTCCTGTTGCTACGTGCCCTTGTGAACAGTTCTTCCCCAGCTTTCTCACAGGCACCTTTCAGGCTTCCTCTTTCTGATGTTGAGCAGCTATGTCTCAGAGAAAGCAGCAGTAAATTAGACTCTTTGAAAATCTAAAATTAACCATTTAGAATTAGTGAGCATTTCTGAACTATTTTTTTCTCCACCTTAAGTCTTGAGAGATACTGAGGCCTCACAATACCCGTACAGTGCTGTGGAAAATGAGTTATGGATGCCTGTGAAAAACTGACTTTTAAACCTCTTGTTTGAGTTATCTGAAGTGCAAAATCAAGATGATGAGAGTTAATTGTGCTGCTTTTGTATTTAGTAAATATCCAGCATTGAAAAATTTGAAGAAGGAAGGGTGACTATAAATAGTTATTCGTGGCAACGTTTGGATTGCTTACATGTCCATTGTCCGCATGATCCGTTTATGACTGGGCATACAATTTTAAATTAAAGTCATTCCAAACCCATTTATCTGTGGAAAGTGCCTCTCAGATCTTGCATCACTGAACAGGAAGATGTATTTGATACAAGCACCGTATTTTCCCTGTAGCTATATACAGTATTTCACGTCTTATTAACATAATCTATCTACAGTGAAGTTTATAGGCCTTGACAGATAGCACCTCGGGTGAGAAAAGGGATGACAGAGAAAATTTACTTTTACAAAGTCAATCTTTCTGGATCTGTTCTTGGACAGCTTGATACTAAAGGCTATAAACATAGACTGGAATCTGAAACCTTTTCTGCAATGACCTTGTTTTAGAAAATACTATTCTTATCTCTCCCCATGCTTATTCTTCTCTCAGCAGTCACTCCTCGCTGTACATTCCTCACCATGTGCTCCTCTGTTCCTTGAACAGTACCTTCATATTTATGTTTTTGTTTACTACTCATTTTTATTTAAGCCATGCAATCTGAAGACCTACTTTATGCTACTACCAAAACTACATCAAGTGAACCATTTGATTTCATATAGTTTTGTTGCCTCTGTTTCTTTTCCATTTCTTTGGAAGAAGGCTTTTCCAGGAGGAGGACTGCTCCTGCATTGAGCTCTACATTAAATTATACTTTAATGGCTGTAGTTTTGTACATTCAAATTTAAAATTGCCCCTTCTTTATATTAGTACAAGAAGATCACTACTTTCTAAATAACACAGCAGTCATATACAAGCTTAAGGCAAAGGACTGAAAATACAGACTCAGCCAAAAGTGCAGTCCTTCGGAAGAGAGATGGCAAATGGATTTGAACAGTATTTTTACACATATTTCACTGTTTATAAACAGTGTCAAACACTTCTTTTTGTATGAAATGTTATGCTGCCATTCTAAACAAACCAAATGCGGTTTCCTGTGGTGGTGGCTTTTTTTTATTGTGCTTGCACCCTTCCCATATGACACACATTTTCTGTAGCTCATTTTAAAGAAGCAGCTACATTTACTTTCACTGCCTTATGTTTCAAAGCCAGGAGACCTCGGATGAACAAAGATCATCTGAGGTGTGGACACATTCGTCTCAGTGCATTTGCTCTATTTGGATTTCCAAATGTCCTTGCTGAGATCTGCTGGTGTTGCAAGTTCCTGAAAGCAATCTAGGCTCCTTTTCAGCATGTTCTGTCCTCGCTAAAAAAAACCCCCAAAATCCAAAGAACTGCCCCCCCACACACACACCCCCACACACACACAAACCCCCAAACTCCTGTTGTGTAGCAAGCATCTTTAAAACATCTGAATCCAAATTCTGTGACAGTCATTCTGGTGATGGAGACAGTCACAGTCTCTGTGTAACAGCACAGATTAGTGAAGTGCTGGCTAAAGACTATCTGTGTTAGAAACATTGGCAAACGTTACATCCTCTGCTGTACAGATCCCAGATACCCCGGCAGCTGTCACCTCACCTCAGCATTTCAGGGCCTGATTTAAAATTATCGAAAGCAATTGGAGATTTTCCATTGATTTAAACAGACTTTGAATCCAGCTGAAAGAAGCTGCAGCCAGAGTTTGCCATCATATTTTCAGTACAAAAACGCATGGAATATTTTTGTGGTCAATGGAAATCCTGGTTTTATAAGATACACATGCATACACAGTGTATTAAAATCATCAGCTGTGTCTTTTTCTAAATGGTAACCTTAACTAAGAAATAAAATCCAGATCTTTTATTGCAACTTATGGGGTCAGTGTTACATGATTCTTCTTTTGTCAATGAAAAAGTAAATTAATATGATTTCGTTATGTTTCTTTAAAGGATTAAAGCATCGGCTTTATGGTAGTTAATTTAAGAAAGTGGAAGTATTTAAGGGAGTATTAGTTTTTCTCCTGAACAAATTCTTGGTTCATTGAATTACCAGACGTGCGCAGTTTAGTAATAATTTAGGCTAAACACTTAAAGGAATGTCAACAACATTCTTTTCTGCTGGCAAAGAAGGCTAAAATAATAAATCATTATTGAAAATACCACAGGCAACTCCAACAGATTTAATAAAAGGAAGGATGTTTCTTGAGTTGCATGTGCCAGTTTAAAGATTTTGGTGCAGTTTGTTGTATTTAAATGAGAATGGACAAATAACGAACTTCTCTGTTATGCTTTATGCTTCATCAAAGCAAGATTTGGATCATGGTTTCTGATTTCAATTACATTTTAAGTCAGTACAGCTCTACCATTTTTTTTTTCTTTTCTTTATCTGTTACTGAATTCTGAAGTCAGAGACAAACTATTTTCTAATTTACACTTGTGTAAATATAGGAAATAACTTATTTTTGGTTATATTTTTTATGTAGCTGTTGTAATTAATTCAGTATTCATTTATAGAAACTAAATATATTACGAATTTCAGTGATGCTTATCTTGTATAAGATGAAGTACTTTTCTTAAAAGATTCATGTGTTTGTTAGGTGACTCTTGGATTGTCAAATTGACAATTTTACTTTTTAATTACTTGTTACTGCTCATGGTAATTCCTCACCTTTGCAGGAATAATACAACTTACTGAATCATAGTCTTTATTTTAGCATGCTAGGCACCATGTTTAGAAATCATCCCAAACTGGTATTGACGTCTTTCTTCAGAAAGATCTTACAGCAAGTGATAGAATGGTATTATCTTATGGAATTGGCATCCTTTTATGGATTAGGAAGAAAAAAACCAATCAGTCAGAGGTGTCATGTAACCTGTGGATAGATAAATTAGATATTAAGCAGAAAACCTCACTCTGTTCATTTGGGATATTGTGCATGTTCATTTATATGTGTGTGCCCTCATTAAAGGTTCCAAAAATAGAAGTATGTGGTAGTTAAGAAAGAACATACAGAGAGGAGTGACATATCAAGACTTGGAGAAATGTTGATGATACTCAAGACAGCATTCATTTCACACATTTTAACCAAAAGTAAATAAATAACTTATAGTGGTGACTGACTGATGATTTAGCCTTTTAATTTTTACAAATGTGTTAGTTATTGGAATTTTCTTTAATGTTTTGTAAGAACATATTTCAACCAGTGGATTCATGCTAAAGTATCTGCTTCCACTATATCTAGGAGTATTTAAATTATATATATATATATATATATATATATATAAATTTTATATAATATATCTAGGAGTATTTAAATTTTTTTCTTAATCTATCTGATTATTTTCTTAATCTATTGACTATCCTTTGTCTACCCGTGATTGAATAAATGGTACTATTTGATGTTCTAAATATATTTTTCTATCAAATATTATTTTTTTTAAAAGTTATGCTCTGAAAAAAATGTAACAACACTTTTATTTGCAGATTTATGTTTCAAGAGCATTTATAAGGCGTATCTTTGTAAAACATCTTTTACAACCATTTAGCCTTTTTGGATAAAATTCTTAGAAGCAAAAATCAAATCATATAATGTTGTGGTGGTTTCCCACAGTGAGACCATGCAGTCCTGCACTCACTCCCCCAACCCAGTGCGATGGGATGGGAGATACAACAAAGGGGGCACAGGATTAGGAATGAAGGACAGGGATGGCTCACTCACCAGTTACAGTCACAGGCGAAACAGACTCAAACTTGGGGAAGAAAAATCAATTTAATTTGTTGCAAATCATCTGAGTAGACAAAACAATCATATCTTACAACACCTTCCCCCACCTCCCTTCTTCCCAGGCTCAAATCACTTTGCTCTCGATTTCTCTATCTTCCCCCCTCAGCAGCCCAGGGGCCAGGGAATGGGGGTTCAGTCAGTTCACCTCTGCTGTTCTTCCTGGCATGGAAGTCCAGGCAAAAGATGTTCCAGAGCAAGCTTCCCATGGAGTCACGGACTTCTTTGGGCTCAGCTCCTGGCTCCGGCATGGCATGTCCATGGGCTGCATGAGACTTTCCCCCCTGGCTCTGGGGGTCCACTCCCCACTCTGGCTCAGGATCACAATTTCAGTTACACTTGCCCTCAGATTCAACTTCTCTGCTCCAGTGTGGGGTCCTCCATGGCCTACACAGGGGTTTCTGCTCCGCTGTTGAATCTCCATGGGCTGCAAAGGGGAATTTATTTGTCTTCTCTTACTCCCTCAGGTGAACTGGGTGTGGGTCTTTGTCCTTCCTTCTCTTTCCTCTAGCAACAAAGCTCTCTCTGCCTGTCTGTCTTTTGTTTAGGCTGATTGTTGTCTTTTGTTTGGTCAACTGTTTCTCCTCCAGGTACCACACCTTCTTCTTTCCAGGACAGTCCATCCCCTCCCAAATATGGATTCACAGACGTGTTTCTCTATTGCTAATTTGCTCAGCCTGGGCTAGGGGGGGTACGCCATGGAGCCAGGGGAGCTCCTTGCTCTCACAAGGTTGCCCTCCCCCACTGCCCTCCTACCAAAAAAACAGGCTTTCTCCTCCCCACAAACCCAACACAAATGTTCATATACATGAAATGTTAAAGGTTGTAAAACCTATCAAAGTATGTTTATAATGTTACAGACATTTTCAATATTCATCAGGCACTTCTTAAGAGTGTCAGAGGGTTTTTGGTTATTTTTCATTTTCCTTCAAAATCTAAATTGTCCCAGTCCTGCTGTATTGTTAAATGTCAGGTGGAAGTTGGAGCTCAGTGGAATCCATTAAGATTTATTCCAGTAAGGAATCAGTTTGTTCAGCCTTAGGTGGAGGAAGAGGTTCCTTGGTATGTTGCAAGTAGTTTCATCAAACTGATCATGTTATTTCTCTTATTTCTCTTATTTACTCTCTGACTTTGCCAGCCTGCATTTCTTCAGTTGGCCTTTAAGCTTCTTTTATTCCTCTGTACATGTGTGTGTATCTCAGTGTGACCTCTTCCACCTCCTAGATACAGGGTGAGGTGGGTGAAATCTAATGTGCATTATAGAGCCCACTATTCCAATTCATTCTGTAATAACCTGGAGGATCTGGGTTGACATTTTAATTAATTTGTATATTCTCCACACAATTTCTCAAATGTCTTAGGAAAAATACCAAAACCCTTAAACTGTCATGTACCTACCTGAAACTGAAATGTCTGTTTCCTACAACAAATCAATCTGTGGAAACTGCATATAATTCTAGCTTCAGATTTTCCCTTTGGATGCAATGTGTTTTGAGTATCATGTCAATCATGTGCTGCTTCTCTTTCAGCATGCTGCCTTTTCCTTCTAGTATTCAGAGGAAGCTTCAGAAAGCAGTTAGGTAGGAGCCTGGTAACTGTTGTGTGTTCTATGTGTTTCTGTGATGACATTTTTATGTATCACAGGTGCACAATGAGAGAATGCACTCCTGTGTCACTTGTTGATGCTGATAATTGCCTGACTCCTTTCCCCTTTACACTGTCAAATGCAGTATGTTCGGGCTGGTACAGGATATTTTTAAGGGACAAAATTATTACTTGCACTGCAAATAACATTGCAATTTTGATAATGCTATTCAATTCAGACAAGCAATCTGCAAAGCAAGGGCATGAACAATAATACCTAAACATGCCACCTAGGAGGTACAATGTATTCTCTGGAACAGAGGCCGTAAGAAAGAAGGTAGGCAGTATTTTGTCCTGCCAAACTGTAGTTCATTGTTTTTTATAGGTGGCTGAGCCATCTGCCACTTGTATTGACACTTCAGTGGGAGCCAACATGCTCATCACTTATTTAAGCAGTGTATGGGTTCACAAGAACCTCATAACAAAACTATGTTTATTGTTTGATGCATGTGCAGCTTTGTTTCTTTTGGGGTGATAAGAAACGTGGTAAACCAAGCCACTACAGATGCACAGTCAGGTTGGTATTTTAAAAACGCCTTGGCTGAATAACATTTGTTACTCTGTATAGGTGGGCGTGTGTTTTGGAGAGTCATACTCAGATGATGGTATGATCAAGTTACATAAGAAATTGGTTTCTTCTGGGTTTTATTTTTGTTTGGTTTGGGTTTGAGGTTTTGGGGTTTTTTGGTTGGTTTTTAATAGATTCAGGGTAGAGGAAGGGCAATGAATCGAAGGAAAAAAGGAGTTGAAGACACACGGTATGGGTGGAAACTTTTTGGGACTGAACCCAACTTTTGCTTTTGTGCACATAGCACCTAGCACAGTCCATTGGGATCCCCAAGAAGACTCTTGAACATTACTATGATGGGACTGTTGGACACACTGTTCAGTGTACAACATACCTACATAGCACAGTTTGTAAAAGAAGTGAAAGAAACCGAACAGCATTAGCAGTGGTGAGGACTGGGCTGCCATATCTGCATTTGAAAGTACTCTCCAAATGAGTAAGTGTGTTGCCAGAGATTTGTGAGCCCCAGAACCACACTTTCGGTGTTCATAGCCTAACAGGGTTGATGAAAAAACATCCTGCTGTGAAATGCTGGGGAATTCTATGCAGGCTCTGTTCCTGGAGGGATGCATTTCCCACAGATGCTGGGATATGGCGAATGAGAAATGTATAAAAGACAGGTGAAAACTGTATAATCTGTTCCTTTTGAAGGAACCCTTTATATTCTTAAGTGCTCAATAAGCTGCTTTATTGAAAGGCTGTGACAGTGATGAATAATTTTCTGTTCTTCTTGTCTTTACAGAGATTTCTTGAGTATTAATATAAAAGCCTTTTTTTTAGGAAAGGGGAAGATAGCAACTAGATCTAGGAGAACAGGTTGCTGGTTGTCTCTGTAGTAAAAATAATTTCTAAGTTTTTAGTACATGAAGCAGTAAGCAGAACTGGAGAAGTTAACGTGCTGTAAGCTGTAAAACTATACAGCTGGGATGAAGAAGAAGACTGCAATAACAATTATGCAGGTGACAAACAAAGATCAGGGATTGTGTGTTTGATGATGCTCCAGAAAGTACATAAGAGGAGACTTTGAAGTATGAAGCCATTACCCTAGGAATTTTAATTGAGCAGATGGACATAGTGCTTGATGAGAGATTCCTGAGCTGCCAAGATACAAGGCATGCTTACCTGCTTTCTCTTGGTTTAAATGTGGTGTGGTTTTTAAAGATACAGCTCTCCCTGGCACCCGTATCAGGCTGGGTGTTGGACTTCAGTGGCACCCTGATCTCTGTGTCTGTAGTCATGGCTGTACTTGCTGTCAGATGCATTGGAAGAGATATTCAGGTGCCTCTGTGCCTTCCAGATCTCTATGCCTAGTGTTTACAGCTCACTGATTCTCAGTACTACCCCATCAGTGCCTCACTTAGACCCTAATAATCATGTGTGAGAAGCACATAGCTCTTTTCACTGACTAGCCACAGTTTTGTGTAGTGCTCACGACATGTGAGTATGGCCCTGAAAAGGGCACTGTGGTGATCTTCAATTTTCTCATGAAATTTTGATTGATGCTAATGGATAATGTGTATGTGGTAGCTCTGCTAAAATCAGCGCTAGGTTAGCTGGCTATTATTCTTGTACTGTCAGCTTATGGCAGCGTGTCTGAACACTTTGTGTGATGAATTGAATGGTTTGAGGCTGCAGCTTTCTGGAGATCACTGAGGATAAGAAGTGCTCTGCAGATGCAAAATACATTATATTAAATCACTCTTCTTGATTGTGCTTGAGAGGTGTTTAGTCCTGAGTAGATGCTTGAGAGGGAACTCAAAAGCAATATCTGGCCCAAGCTACTGCAGAAATCATGCTTCCCCCATGGTCAGAGTAATACCATAAAAAGTACTGGGTTTGCTGCTTGAATTTAACCCTAGTGGGAGCCTTGGTTGTCTGATGGAGTAACACTTTGACGTTTCAGAGTCAAACAAAGGTTCTACCTTTCTGCAACCACTCCCCTGCAAGGTACTACCCAACTGATGTTAGTTCAGTGAGAGAGAAATAAATCCTTTACAGACTCATACTAAGATTGAATCTTGTGTACAGGGCAAGCTGATGAGCTCACCTAGGTGTTGGTGAGAACAGGTGCTCAGAGAATGTAGATGACTACTTGTGCTGTCCTTTTCAGAATCTATCATCTCCAGTATTTTTACATTTTAATCACTATATTTAGACTAATTTCCTGTTGTGCTTATAAAATCTCAACCATTAAAACCACAGATTCCAAACAACCTATCAAAACAACCATAAAAATGACAAACTTCCTAAGGAATAAGTAACAAAAACAGAGTTTCTTCAGCCCCAGAGCAGGCTAATTTGATACAGTGACCTTTTAATTTTTTTTTAATTTCATATGAAATGTACTTTTTTTTTTTCAAGGGAGAGAGATGACAAGGGAAAAACAATTCATTATTTTATTTTTTATAATTTGTTTTATCTATATAGTTAATTTTGATCCGTATAAAACAAAACAAAATTTAAGGTGCCTCTTAGTCCTTCATTTTATATTTCAGATTGAGAATCTAATTTTACTTCAAATGCATTTTTTTTTTAACTTGGTTCCTCTCATTAGATTTTAGAGGGAGATACTAAGCTCTCTGGGAAAGGGTCTTGTTTCTGAAACTAGCAGTCACATGCATTCAAATATTCTCCATCTGCATTATTCAAAACACCTACAGCTGAGTGTGTAACTTAGGCAACCTGGCTTGATATTGAATAATGTAGTCACTGCCTTGACATTCGGAAAGATGTCTGTACCCAGCAAATGCTATTTTTATGTCTGTTGTCTTCTTGCTGGGATCATGGAAAATTAGCCTGTATCCAGGTTTTTTTTTCCTGAAAGTGTATGATTTGTATGTGTATTTGTGTTTTCCTTGATAGTTTCTTTTCTTTTCCCTCTGCCTTTGTTAATTGTCTCAATACATTTTTAAAGCCTATGATTAATTGCTATTGAAGTGCATTTAATCTGAAGCTAAACTTTCTGCTATTTAAGTCTCTTGTCAGGAAACCAAGCATTAGAGTTGTTTGGTTTCTTATTTCCGAGGCTGTTTAATGACAGTGTAAATATTCAGCCTGACTCTAAATACGTAATTAAACCCGACTATTGGCCAGATGTTCCCCTTTGTTGTTGCCTGGTGTGGAGCAGAGGGAAGAGCAGGAAGCGGCAATCCCAGCGCATGCTGTCCTCGGGTTTTGGCAGATCATGGAAATGATCCCTGAGTTACTGAGTCTCTGTGAGAATATCAGCTTACAGCTGACATGAACAGTGAAGTGAGCTGCTACCATAGAATTGCCTGGTTGGAAAAGACCTCTGAGATCATCGAGTCCAACCATACCTGTCCACTACTAAACCATATTTTTGAGCACCCCATCTACACGTCTTTTAAACACCTCCAGGGATGGTGACTCAACCACCTCCCCAGACAGCCCATTCCAGAGCCTGAGAACCCTTTCAGTGAAGAAGTATTTCCTGACATCCAATCTGAACCTCTCCTGGTGTAACTTAAGGCCATTGCTTCTTGTTCTGTCACTGGTTACCAGGGAGAAAAGACACACACCTGCCTCTCTACACCCTCCTTTCACATAGTTGTAGAGAGCGAGAAGGTCTCCCCTCAGCCTCTCTTCTCCAGGCTGAACAACTCCAGTTCCCTCAGCCACTCCTCATAAGACTTGTTCTCCAAACCCTTCCCCTTCTCTGGACACGCTGCAGTGCCTCAATGTCCTTGTAGTGAGGAGCCCAGAACTGGACGCAGTATTCAAGGTGCAGCCTCACCAAGGCTGAGTACAGGGGAAGGATGACTTCCCTGGTCCTGCTGGCAACACTGTTTCTGATACAGGCCAGGATGCTGTTGGCCTTTTTGCCCACCTGGGCACACTGCTGGCTCATGTTTAGCTGGCTGTCAACCAACACCCCCAGGTCCTTTTCCACCAGGCAGCTTTCCAGCTGCTCCTCCCCAAGCCTGGAGTGTTGCATGAGGTTGTTGTGACCCAAGTGCAGGACCCAGACTGTGGCACCGTCCCTGCCTGCTCCTTCCCTCTCTTCTCAACAGTTTAGAAAATCCTTTTGTGCTGCTGTGTGTGGGAGGTGGACTGAGTTCAGCTTTTCCCCTGGGCAAGACTGGATTTCAGGAAGAGGTTGTCCTTTTAGTGTGTACAGGGTTGGTGCAGGCCTTTGAGCTGAGTCAGGTGTGGAGACGTGAAGCAGTTTACTGCTTTAATTTTAACTTTTATGCCACACCTTCTGTCCTCAGAGGGAATAAAACGTACAGGGAGCAGAGCTACTGCTGCGAGAGGAGGAAGTCAGGGAGTGGAGGGAGGTGCTGACTAAGCACCTGCAGTGTCTAAGGTTTTGCTTCAAAATTCCCTCATTCTCAGGAGTTTCACAGGGATTCTGCCTTGTGTGAGCAATAGCTTTGGTGGGAGGACTCAGGAGAAACTTTGGGTGGATTTTATGTTGTGATAACTGTCAGGATGACCTCCTGAGTGTAGGAGTTAGCAAGGAACTGAGGCTGGGCTTGGAATTCATGCACTTGTTTTTTCCAGGTGAACTGCTGGCAGTGCTTTCAAAATGTGAATGGCTGCTGAGGCTGGAAGGTAAAGGAGAAATAGACCATGAAGAATGGGAGCAAAACAGGAAAACATTTTATCTGGCTCCAGGATTGCTCATGGGAGGATACCAGCCTTATTTTTATTCTCGAATTTGTAATGGCTTCTTACTTAGTTTGGAAAGCTCTTAAAACAATCACAGATCAAGTGACAATAGAGGTGTCTCTCTCCCAGGTCCTGGAGACAAGTTAATTAGGCTAAAAAGCACTGGAGACAAGAGATTCTGGTCCTGATGACACTGCAGAACCACACGGGAGAGTCCATTCCAAAGGCAAATAAAAATAATTCCATGCTGTCAAAGTTTCCCTGTAATTCAGGATTCCTGGCCGTGCAGGTTGGCTGTACCTACACACCCCTGACCCGGCAAACAGCCAACACCACCTCCGCAAACACCCTGTCCCTGTCCCCGTCCCCAGCAGGACTCCACTGCCCTTTTCTGCCGCGCACGGACGTGGCCGGGTGTCACGATCGGCCGTGGAGGGGCTGCTCCTTGTACAGCCGTCACCGAGAGGGCTCTTCTGCTTCAGCGCCCGTGAAATCCGCATCTGAGGCTGGGCTGGGCGGCCCTTCCCCTCCGACGCCCCCCCCCGCCGAGAGCCCCACCGCTTCCGAGCTGCAGCCGCAGCCCCGGGTCCCTTGTGCGGCTGCGGGGAGCGGGCGGGGAGGGGCTGCGCAGCCCCGCAGCCTGCGCGGGAAGCCTATTAGCGCCGGGCCGAGCGCGGGGGCTGCCCTTGGCTCTCTGCACCGTCTGCAGGGGTGGGGACGGGAGGAAGGAGAGGAGCCTCCCCCGGGGTGGGCAGCGCAGCTCCGCCGCCGGTCCATGGTGCGGTGAGCGCGGTGCGGTGCGGTGCGGCGGGCGGAGAGCTGCGGGGCCGGGCCATGTCGGAGACGGAGAGCGGTGCTGCAGGTAAGAGGGAGCGGTGGTGCTCAGCTGCCGGGCTCCTGCTCCCTCCGGGCCCCCGCCGCAATGCAAGAGCACGGCACAGCCCCGGCCGTTCCTCCGCCACGGCCCGGCCCGGCGGAGCGGCCCCGGCTTATCGGGGGAAGTGATCTGGATCCGAAGCCCCGTCCGGGGGAGGGGGAGGCGGAGGCGGGCAAGCGGCAGACAATGTCCCAGCGGCTGTGCCGGCCCCGCCGCCCCGGCTGTGTCCGCGCAGGCTGGCCGGGCGCGGCGCGGCGCGAGGAAGGGCCGGCAGCCCCCCAGCTTCCCCAGCGGGGTGCGGACGCGGAGTAGGGGGTGTCCCCGCTGGCAGGGTCGGCTGCGGCAGCCGGGGGGGTGGCCCGCCGCGGAGCTCAGCCCCGCCGAGCCCCCCACCCGCCGCGGAGCTCAGCCCCGCCAAGCCCCCCACCCGCCGCGGAGCTGCCGCGGCTCATGACGTGCCGTCCCCGGGGGGAGCCGATGCAGCAGAGCATGGTGGTGGTGGAGGGGGGGATCCAGGTAAAAAAACAATGCGGCGGCATCGCCGGGCGCCTTGCCCGGGTGCCGGTGCTCTGCGGCGGGCGCGGCCCAGCATCCCTGCGGGCGGGGGGGGGCCTTTGTGGCTGCGTCCTCCCAGCGGGTCGCGGTCTCCCTTTCCCAGGAACGGCCCGGGAGGGAAGGGGGAGGGCTTGGGCTGGAAATCAGGCTGGAATAAATGAAGGCAGCCTTTTTAGTGAGCTGCCTGATCCACTGCTAAAGAAAGACGTGGTGGGAGAGAGCAGTGTCTGGGGTGATGCAGCCCGAGCATCCTGGCACAGCCTCGGCGGCCGGAGAGCTCCCAGCGAGGTGTAGGGATGCGATAAAACCCGAGTGGTTCCGTTTTACCACATTAAGGGGTCCACTGGTCTCTGACTTTGCAAACTTGACATATGAGCTGAGACGATCTGAATCTTGTTTTGTCTGAAACGGATTCAGTGGTTTTGGTCCGTTTGTGATTACACTGCGCCTGATAAGAACACAGCCTTTGCAGGGCAGGGGTGGTCTCTCCTTGTGTGGGAAGGGAGCTGGGGGAGGGAAGAGGGTTCCTAGGATACAAATGATAGGGGTGAATAACCCTAAGGGAACTGCAGACTCAGTCGGATTTCACTCCATCTCTGCATCCCCTCTTTCTCACTGTGTGCTGCAAAGATTTGAGGGAACTGTAATGTTGAGCCTAAGGTGCTGGCAGTAATGTGTGGGGAAACTTAAAAGGTTGAGTTTATACAGATCATAATAGGATTTGGGGAATATTTTTTAAAAAAAATAGCTTAATTGCAGTGCAAGTGGAATAAGAGAGTCATAAGGTATCCATTTAAAAAACCCTAGAAAACAGTACTTAGAAACTAGTTGAATCTTCAAGATGACCTGTTCTACTGGATTCCCTCCCTGGCTCCCCATCTAAATGCTCTCTCAGTGCTCCCTAAGTAAAGTCTCTAATGTCTGTTTGGTTTGAAGTAACCTGTAACAATATTCTGGCATGGAGCTGACAGAGCAAAGAACAGACTGACAGATGTGTTTGTCTGTTAGATGACAGGGTATCACATGATTTGTTTTCTGCAAAGTTGCAAGGTTAGTGCGATGAAACACTGAAATGAAGTAACTTGTGACATAGGAAGAATCTATGCAGGAAGGATTTTGTTAGAAGACTGAAGGCCATATAGTAAAGCAATGATTTGTTATGCCAGAAATCTTTATGTTCTTTCCATGCACTGGAATGCTGAAGCTGCCAGAGGCGAGGGGGCAAAAAAAAAAGATTTCAGGAATAAAAGAAGATTTAGTGAGTGGTGTTATATTGACAGTATTGAAGCTGCAGTCACTTATTGCAGCATAGTACAATGCGTAGAACAAATGTCTATATGTAAAATAGCCAAGTGTTGTGTGCAGTGCCTGCCAATCATTTTTATAGCTTTGGTTAGCACAGCATTGCGGTATCTGCAGCTTGGTTAGTGGGAGCCTGGATGGAACTGTTCATACCCCTGAGCTCTTGCATGCAAAGCTTCTCATTATACTGAGTCTAGGTGGTTTTAAAGCCGTTGGCTTATAATTGGATGATGCTGATTCAACCAACAAGTTTTCCTTTCTGGTGCTGTCACCCTGTAAGCTTTCAGTCTGAGTATTTAGTTCATTCCCACTGGGACAGCAGTTGGTGTTGAGCAGAACTGCCCTGCTCTGTACCTGCAGAGTTTCCCCAAAGCTGTAAAGAGGCCCCAAGAGGCTTTATCCTGGTCTAGATGGTGTAACTGGGATGGCTCTCAACACTACTGTGACCAGGAGCTGGAAGAGGCTGCTATGGCCTCAGATGTCAGCTCACATTAGAGCAGCCCTTGGGAGGCCAGTTCTGTGCAGGAGGACCTGAATGCTGCCTCAGCTACAAAATACTTGGTCCCTGCATGTAAATGTCATGATTTAGGATCTGTTTTGCTCTCTGACCATGTCAGTGGTAGTTGGGGTTATATGCGAGTTGACTGGTGTCTCATCTTGTGCTCTTTTCTGCCAAATGCTTTTTTTGTTTTTGTTTTTCTTGTTGTTGTTTGAGTTGATGTGACCTGGCTTGACCAACTTTTCCTACTTTTATGGGAATGCTGTTGAAATTTTTTAGTCCCCTTCTGGATGCCATATCTACTGTAGCGATTAAGCCTGGATTTTTTTCTTTTAAAGCTACAGGTCTGGTCAAATATTTTAAAATTTCCAGTTCTTTATTTTTCTAAGCTGGTCTGGGTGATTAGTTCCCTTCTTATTGTCCTCTATGATTTTACTTATTCTAGTTATAGTTGCATGAAACCACCATCATTTTCTTAAAAAAAATCATAAAAATAAACTTTTTACTTCAAAACAATAACATCTAAAGGATCCCATCACCTCCATTTTCTTTACCTGAATTGGTTCTGCCTTTTGACAGTGCGTCAGATGGGTTGTCACAAGTGTTTGACTTCAAAGAGTGCACCATTTCTGGGTTGAGAAACTTCACTCTGTGGCTGTTTTAGTTTGTAGATATTGTGAAGGAGCAACTTGGCTTTTTTGGGTATTTAAAAAAAGCTGCACTGGCTCTAAGGAAATGATAAGGGAAAATATGAAAGGAATAAAACCCAATGCATTCAAATGATGCTACTTCCAAGTAGGAGAACAAGAACAGTCATGACCTTAATTAGATATGGGTTGACATGACCTTTTTGGGGAGTTTGTATATATTCCTTTTCTTTATTTTTTTTAAGTAGAAGTTGACGTCTTCCATATGCAGCTTAGTGAAATCTTTTAGAGTATTTTGTCTATCCATAAATTACTTCAGTCGCTTACTCAGCTTCTGTATGGCACTTGCTACTTTCTATTAAACAGCTTTACTTGTTGGGAGCAGAAATGGGTGAAACTCCAGGTTACATCCCTATTGCGCACACTTGTTCAGCTGTATTTCCCCAATGGTCAAAGAGAGAGAGACCAGGAAGGCTTGGAATCTGTTTCAGGAATGAGCTCTGAAGTCCAACGGTTGTGGCTGTAAACGGTGAGCTCGCTTCGCAGATGTGTTACTGAGGAGTGTGCAGCTGTTCAGTGATGTAAGGTCACAGATGTTGATGTTGGACTGAGGGAATGCTGCTGCCAAGGATGAACTTCTGTGATCTGAAATACCTGCACAGTTCACCTCTTCACTGAGGCAAATGTTCTGGCTCCTGGCTCATTGCAGTTGCCTCCTCTCATTGACCAGGCACATTTTTGGTCTTAAAAAGAATCACTTAATCATAGAATGGTTTGGGTTGGAAGGGACCTTAAAGCTCATCCAGTTCCAACCCCCCTGCCATGAGCAGGGACACCTTCCACTAGACCAGGTTTCTCAAAGCCTCAGCCAACCTGGCTTAATGGAAGAACATTCCATTACTCTTATTACTCAAAATATGTCAGCTATGACCCATGTGCTGTACTGCTGAGAAACTTAGTAATATGCATTTCAAATAAACTAATGCAAGTTCTAAATTTTGCTGTAACTACTACTAAAGCAGTGACTTGGCAGTGTTTAAAATTAGGATGGCAGTGGTGACCTGTGTAAGTAATGGGTAATAAAACAGGAAATGCCTTCAAAGTCTGTCTTGGAGGGATATGAGAAAGGTTTTCATGTCAATGAAAAGGAAAATGCAGTCAGTTTTAATAAAGTAAGCTAATAAATAAACTAAAATACTCAGAATATGGGTGTCAGCATTCAGGCTAGAAAGCCTTTGTTCTTTACTAAGGACTTTGCTAAGTGTCCTTACTCAGGACTGCACCAGGGTGTGTCAAGGACATCAGAGAGCAGCTTTATGGACTGCACTGATGTGCCCCGTCATCGGCACGCTGCTGTGATCTGCTTGTGTGCTTGCTGGCCCAAATCAGTAACCCTGTTGTGATGGATTTGTAGGGCTCTGGGCACATGCATCAGTTCTGAAGACATCTAAATTTACAAGAACAGTAGACCCAGAGAGAGTTTTTCTTATATCTGTTGTTTCTTCTGTCAGTAATTCCTCAGTGCCTGAGTCAGCACTCTGACTGCTCTGCAGATGCAGTTTCTGAGGAATATTGCAAAATATTTCTAATAATTCTTTTAATTTGGAGTCCAGAAAGAAGTGTGCATGTGAATGGATTTTCATAGTAGCAATTTCATGTCATCTGAGAGAGTTTATTCACTTATTCTCTCTGAAGAAAAACTCTTTTGCAGGAGCTTACCTGACCTGCACCGGTTTCCTTGGGGAAGGAGGCAGAGGTAAAAATTATTCTCCTTGCGCTACTTCCTTCTCCCATAGGGAATAATATGGGAACACTGCTTCGATTTGTCTGTTTCTGGATACATCTTATGTTCTTAGTGCTGTTCAGACCACTAGAGTTGAAGCAGTTTCTCATGAAAGGCTTTAAAACCCTGAGCACTCCAGGTCCGCCTATCCCACAGGCGAGGCTCTATGTGTTTGTATTTACACTTTCTGTTCTCCTGTTCCCTATGAAGTCTGAAGAGTGGATATCTGGCTTTTTTACAGTGACTGGGCTATTATTCTCTGTTAAGAGATAACAACAACACTAAAATCACAATTTCTTTAGTACATCCTTGTCACCTCCTAGTCATTGCTTGGGAAGTGCATTCCTGTGACAATTTGGTCTTGTGGATTTAATCCTCATTTGAGGACTCCTGATGCTTTCTCCATGCTTAAAGATCAAAATACCTGTGGTTACACTAGGCTGACTGGCAACTAACCCCATTCCCTGATACCAAACACATCCAACAAATTTAACATCTCTTTCTCAAGTTTCCATGGATACCTTAGTAGAGCAGAGGCTGTAATCAGAACGGCAGGGCAGACCGTTTACAAAAGCTTTCAGTATTGTCATTATGGGACTGCTGCATTCAAAAATCAACCTTTTGTAGTAGCTCTCTTGCTTACTCAGCTATGCTCCTGATAGATTTTAGCCGTAGGAACTCCTCTGCAGGCCATACCATCTGCTCGTCACCGTGACACTGTAACTTTTCAGTTGGTTGTCTGGCTGGTCACTGTTGGTCTCTGTGTGATGTGTGTGCATAGTCATGGCATTTGAGTATCAGCCAGAGAGGTGCTAGGGTAAAAACCTCTGGAAATGGGTCTTGGTCAGTGACTGCCTGATTTTGTGATCCACTCTTCACATCTTAAATATCTACCTTCTTCTCTCCACAGCTTGTCTCCTCACAAGGTATTTTCCTTTAAGCCTAAGAGCTGATCCGTTTTCTAGATCATAAAATAAAAAGAACAAAGAAACACAAAGTTATTTTTGATTTAGTTATGAAGCGTCACTCAGAAGCTAAATCAATAGCCATAGACTATGGATTCACATATGACTTTGCTAATAAATTAGCAAATTTGACACAATGTCACAATGTTTTGCAGTTTTGTAACTAATTTCTTTTTTTTCCCATCTTTGAACAAAAACAGATTTAGTAGCCTTGAAGAATATCAAAGGATTTATATGTAGCATCACTCATACTGACTACTCTGAGAAGCAATAGTTATTCTAGTTTAGCTATTCTTTTTATCCAGTCTCCCTCTTTCTTTTTTTTTTTTGGGTGGGGGGGAGGGGAGAGGGGTGGAGAGTGTGTAAGGGAGATTTGTTTTGTCTTTTTGTCAAGACTCTAAAAACGTTTGAATTGTATTTAGGATTCTTGAAGACTGTCAATATGAAGAAGACAAACATTTTAAAGTATTTTTCCCAATTCATGTTTTAAGAAAAAGGAGTCACTGCGTTAATCTAGCTTGATGCATTGCAAGATGCTTCAAGAATCTAGCAATGCTTGGTAATTAAATTAGCTTATTGCCTTCTGAGTAAACAAGTACCCCCAAATTGTTCTTTTGATGTGTGCTGGACACACAATCTGGAAAAGCTGAACAGTATATATTTTTTTTTCACTCTTTGAATAATATTCCTTTGAACATCTTGATCTAGAAAGGTAAATCTAAGATTGCATTGTTTTCAGGATATAATTGCATTTTGAGATGGTTCTTAAGTAGGAACTTGCAGTAAAATAGGGATTTTTTATAACTGTAATATTTTAACCTTGCTTTTTTGAAAGAAAAAAAAACAACCCAACCAATCAGCCCACCCTTGTCTGATAAATGCTGTTTTTCCCAAAGAAAGTGATTAGCATCAGGAATGTTCTGTTTTATAAGTGTGGTACTGGGAATTAGAGCATAATCTTATTAGTGTTATTCCTGACAACCATGCAGTAAACCAAGTAGATGAGGCAGATGATGACAGATGTGATGGTGAAGGAGAAGCAGCAGGAAACCTTTTCTAGGAAGGTATATTTTCACAGAAACTAGGTTCTGTGTTTTGTTTTCTGTTCCTTATGTCTTTCTGTTTGGAAGCAAGGAGAGAGAAGATGAGAGATATAAGGCAACAGTGCTTGCAGAGAGGCAAATAGTGCCAGGCAGCCTGAAGAAAGCAAGTTCAAAGAGGTTGTTGAAGAAAGTGAAGGTTAGTTAGTGTGTCTTAAAGGTGTTTATTACAGAACTGTATCTGTGGAACATGTAGAAAGGTCCCGGAGAGTTGTCTTCTGCAACTTTATGCTGCAAAATGCGTTGCTAACCCACCTTTATCACAACATGCAGCCTGCCCTCTCCGATGTGTAAACGAGGATCAGTTTTGTCTTTCCTGGCAGTAGTGGATCTGTATGGAAGAACTGTAATCCAAGAAGAGATAGATCACTGTAAGGTGCCACTGGTGAGTTCCCCAAGCCCCAGGCTCTGAGATGTGAGCAGGTTCTGAGTCAATGGGAACCGCCTCAGGACTGGGAGGGAAGAGGGAGCTGATGGATCGCAAAAGCCGGAAAGCACTCGGGTCACTCAAGGTGGAACTGGGTTTAAGACTACAGGGTAGATGGTGGATGGTTTTGAGTTTAAGGCAGCTTTAAGGTAGACTTAACTATTGGTAAGGACCTGACTGAAATTTTACAGACCCAGTTGTGAAGTGTGCATGGGAGCGTAATAGATCTATTTTAGTCCAACCTGCCAAGCATTAGCGAGGTCAGATCAAATCTGGGTAAAATAGTTTAGCCTACATCCTGTCGAAAAGAGGAGAAGTGAGCATAACCCACATGGCATTTTCAGAAGGTTATTGCAAGTTCTTGTGTGTTTCTTTCATCTTAGTTTAAGTTCACAGAAAATAAGTGGTGTCTTCTGGTTTCCCTTTGCTGGTGAGTTGCAGAAAAATGAATATTACCCACAAAGTGAGTGATGGGGTGAACCTGGGGTTGTTTTTTGATACTCTTAACAGTAATGTTAAAACCTTAAATTATCTTAGAAAGCTTGATAGCATAGTGGAAAAGTAATTCCTCCAGTCAAAGTATAATTGTTGTGGGAGGCAATGTTGAAGTATAAGTGAAAAAGGTCAAAGTTGTAATGAGGAACTTGTCTTATTTTTAGAATTTTATGGAAAGAATTGGGAGATTTTTTTACTTAGGAAATCACTGTGCTCTAATTGGTATCAGTGTGATGAATGCTAGCTCTTTGAGTGACCAATAATTATGAAAGGGTATCAGGAAACTTGGATTTGTATCAGAGATTAGCTATGGCTGTATTCAGAGAAGGGAAGTGTATTGCAGTCGTTAACAAACCAGCTGGATGCCTACCGGCATTTTAAAACAAAGAACTCTGATTCCATTGGTGGTAATAGCAGTGGGATCATTGGTTTCAGTAGGAACAGAAGGTTCCTACTTCTGATATGAAATGTGAGATCTTTTTATTAAGCATAAGTGTATTTTGAGAGATTTTTTTTTTTGTATCTGCTTCTCCCCGTCTCTATTTCTTTGTTGTTCTATAATTATTTTCAAAGGCCGTCTTTGTATTTGCATTAAAATGCTCTATGTTGTCGTATTACATTTGGAAACTGTGACATTTTGTTCTTAATGCAAAGCAAAATCTCAGCAATAGGAAAAGCTGAATAAGGTTTTCTCCACCAATGCTGCAGTTACCAGCTAATAGCAATATGGTAAACCCTTCTTTTCCTCTTGGACAAACATCATGGGCAAGCTTTGCTTGCAGCAAAATTGTTATTGATGCTCCAAATGATATACAATGTTTTAAATGAAAAAAGAATGTTTTTAATTCCATTCCTCTATTGCCTGATGGGTACCCTATGCCCATATTTCACTCGGTACATCCTCTTTAAAAATAATAATAATAATAATAAAAATAATCCAAAGATACTGACTGAATGGAAAATGAAGAATTTGGCCAAGATTTTGGTGTGACCGGCAACCTGACTGAGAGGGATCATAGCTACATATAGCAATCATTCTCACCAGCTGCTGGATGGCTGGAAATTCCAGAAAAATGGCCATCAGATATGTGCAAGTGTTTGATCTGTAAAAATGATCAGTGTGTGCACGGTAACTTGGATTTATTGGAGCCATAAAGATTGGCTGTAATAGTGGCATTTTTAGTAGCTCTAATGCATCCTGATTTAGCCTGTGCATCTGGTTCATCGGTCTACAAATAACAGATTTGACATGTGGAACAGTGGATCTACATTATACAAATCAATGAGAGTTATTGTAGCTTTCCTTTTGAGGCAGAGTTGTGCTGCAGGCGTACTCAGTTGGGAATTTGGGAGAGCCTGGAAAAGGGTGTGGTATGTAGGTGTTCCCAGTGGGTCCTCCAACTCAGCCAGAGGTTCAGATCTGCACAATGAATGGAATTAATTGCATTATGGATTGGAAAAAAAAAAAAAACAAACCCAAAAAAACCAACTTATTATGGTGAAAGCATTTCTTAAAATGCTAGGAGTATGATCTGAAATAGGGAATGGTGTTGATCTTATTGTTGATTCAGAAAATCATGAGAAGAGTTTAATTGGCAAGTGTTGGGTTTGTGGCCACTCTGGCAGAATAGAAATAGAAATGAACTTAAGAGATGTTGATTGGGATGTAACATACACACTAGTGTTCAGGCATGTTCCTCCAGAGAGGTCATTTCATAGTGATGCTGCCTATTTTCTGGTTTGCAAAACAGCTCTAAGATACAGACCATGATGAGTCCCTTTCACCGTCACTTGGAAGTGAGGTCTGTGAAGATTCGGAGAGTACACTTCTCTCATGGCCAAGCCTTCTCTTTTGTAGGTAGTGCAGACTGTGCCTGAAAAGGTCCACATTGGGGTTTCTGGTGGGAGAGTTGGGGCTTGACACCTTATTTCTTCTTCCCCCCCCCCTTTTTTTTTAAGTTGTTTTTTTTCTATACGCTAAACTGGTGACACGAGCTATATTCAGAAATTTCTCCCCTTCCCTGACTTGATTGCATTTCTGTACTCCATGCTGTTGAGCAGCATATCCTCCTTCCTGAATTCCTACTTTTCCTTGTTAAATTCTTACTTAGAGACAATGCATGCTTGCAAAAACTTTAGCTGATCTGCCGTCTGTGTTATTTGGGCTTCAGGGAACCTTCTGTTAGCAGAGAATCCACTGCTATGGCATGCTGCTTTGCTCTTGAAATTAACAATTTCCTTAATATGTGAAGCAAAAAATTTTGTTGGTGCCTGGTGTAGCTGAATTATATAAGGTTAAATATTTAATAAAAACTGAATTTAATACAAAAAAGAAGATTTTGTGTTGCTGCTGAAAAACATTTTGTTCCAGGACCACCTTAGTGAGTTGTGACTGCGAGGTTTTGTGGTCATCTTTTGTAAAGCAGGTTAAAGCCCGGTGTCTTAAATCTGATTATCTGGGACCATAGTGGTCCACATCTGATACTTTCAGTGGTTCACTAAGACTCATTTATCTGGTCCTGAATAGGAATGTGTGTCAGGGCCTCCCAAATATTCAGGACAGACGAATAGTCTTCCAGAGAAGATCGGAGAAGATTATTCTTTCTAATTAAATAATGAGCTTGGTCCTGCTCTCTAGATCTCTTAGAAAATCAGGTTCAGCTGAACATGCTATTAGTCAAATGTTCACACCTCATCAGCTAATTTTTATAAATGCTGTGGACTTTGCTTTTACTCTGTATTCTGTGACACTTAAAGGTTAATCCTTTGTTGCATTTTGTCGTCAGCAAAGTTGGAAAACTAGAATGTGGCTGATCATTTACTGAAAACCAGAACAGCTAAACTGATTAGCTATTACAGGAAACTGCAGAGAATAAACTCTTGCATATGCTTAGATGAAAACAAGAAAGAATTTAGATTAAATCTGCTAAACCAGCAATTGCAGCTAATAAGATAATGGACATGAATTGTTATTAATACAGTATTTGCTGATCTCATAATTTCACGAGTTCTGTAATTGTTTGGGAATTTGCAAATTTTCATCTTGAAAGTGCACTGGATGTTCTCTGGTAATTGCTTATGTTAGCAGTAAAGTCAGAAATTGTAGTGATGCAGTCAAATTTATTCTATAGACATTTAGTTAAATTATCAAAACCCCCGATACAAACAGTCATATTTCAGGTTAATGATTAGAAGCATCAATGTTCTCATACTGTTGTACATGGGTAAATGAAAGGATTTCTCTTCACAGAATCACAGAATCACAGAATATTAGGGATTGGAAGGGACCTCGAAAGATCATCTAGTCCAATCCCCCTGCCGGAGCAGGAACACCTAGATGAGTTCGCACAGGAAGGCGTCCAGGCGGGTCTTGAATGTCTCCAGAGAAGGAGACTCCACAACCTCCCTGGGCAGCCTGTTCCAGTGCTCTGTCACCCTTACTGTAAAGAAGTTCTTTCTCAAGTTTAAGCGGAACCTCCTGTGTTCCAGCTTACACCCATTGCCCCTTGTCCTATCATTGGTCATCACTGCAAAGAGCCTGGCCCCATCCTCCTGACACTCACCATTCAAATATTTATAAACATTAATCAGGTCCCCCCTCAGCCTCCTCTTCTCCAAGCTAAAGAGCCCCAGCTCCCTCAGCCTTTCCTCATAAGGGAGATGTTCCACTCCCTTAATCATTTTGGTGGCTCTTCGCTGGACTCTCTCAAGCAGCTCCCTGTCCTTCTTGAACTGTGGGGCCCAGAACTGGACACAATATTCCAGATGTGGCCTCACCAGGGCAGAGTAAAGAGGAAGAAGAACCTCTCTTGACCTACTGACTACACCCCTTCTAATGCACCCCAGGATGCCATTGGCCTTCCTGGCCACAAGGGCACAGTGCTGGCTCATGGTCATCCTGCTGTCCACCAGGACTCCCAGATCCCTTTCCCCTTCACTGCTCTCTAGGAGATCATTTCCTAACCTATACTGGAACCTGGGGTTGTTCCTGCCCAGGTGCAACACCCTACACTTGCCCTTATTATATTTCATCAAATTTTTCCCTGCCCAGCTCTCCAGCCTGTCCAGGTCTCTCTGGATGGCAGCACAGCCTTCTGGAGTGTCAGCCACTCCTCCCAGCTTGGTATCATCAGCAAACTTGCTGACAGTGCACTCAATTCCCTCATCCAGGTCATTTATGAATATATTGAATAATACTGGTCCTAGTACTGACCCCTGAGGGACTCCACTAGACACAGGTCTCCAACTAGACTCCGCCCCATTGACCACTACTCTCTGGCTTCTTCCCACCAGCCAGTTAGTAATCCATCTCACTACCTGCTCATCTAATCCACACTTCCTCAATTTATCAGCGAGGATGCTGTGGGAGACCGTGTCAAATGCCTTGCTGAAATCAAGATAGACCACATCCACTGCTCTACCATCATCCAGCCACCTGGTCGTGTTTTCATAAAAGTCTAGAAGGTTGGTCAAGCACGACTTCCCCTTGGTGAAGCCGTGCTGACTGCCCCTAATGACTCTCTTATCCTTGATATGCCTAGAGATGGCACCAAGGATAAGTCGTTCCATCACCTTTCCAGGGATGGAGGTGAGGCTGACCGGTCTGTAGTTACCCGGGTCCTCCTTCTTGCCCTTTTTGAAGATTGGAGTGACATTTGCCTTCCTCCAGTCCTCAGGCACCTCTCCCGTTCCCCACGACTTAGCAAAGATGATGGAGAGCGGTCTAGCAATGACCTCAGCCAGCTCCCTCAACACTCGTGGATGCATCCCATCTGGACCCATGGACTTATGGATGTCCAGGTTGCTTAATTGGTCCCTGACCCAATCCTCATCAACTGAGGCAATCTTCTCTCAAGAAGTTTTCACCATATGTAGAAGATTATTTTAAATATTGATATATTTGAAAACATACTATAATTTGGATTCTAAATCAGATTCTTCCATTTGTTTTAGCATGCAAATTGTCAAGAATCAAATGTTTATTTAACTCATACTGTTTAGCTATATGTTTTTTTAATAGCGTGTAGTTTGACACAGATAGAGATCTTTGGTAAACATAGGAGATAAAGCTGGAACTTGAGCTATGTGGGACACTACTTGATTGTGTTTTTTCTTTACAGAAGCCTTAATAAGTTATCCTGCTTTTAAGTACCATTCCAAATACCATGATGCTATCCCTGATACTTTTAGATTTGTTAAGAAGAGGCATTTACTCATAAAGGCTAGATTTCCTTTTTTATTGCATGATTGCAAATCAAGTTCCTTGCAACCCTTTTTCCATTCTCTGGCTTATAGAATCATGGAATAGTTTGGGTTGGAAGGGATCCTAAAGATCATCCAGTTCCAACCCCCCTGCCATCAGCAGGGACACCTTCCACTAGACCAGATTGCTCAAAGCCTCATCCAACCTGGCCTTGAACACTTCCAGGGAGGAGCACCTACAGCTTCTCTGGACAACCTGTGCCAGTGTCTGAACACCCTCACAGTGAAGAATTTCTTCCCAAGACCCCTTCTAAACCTGCTCTCTTTCAGTTTAAAGCCATTACCCTTGTTCTATCACTACCTGTCCTTGTAAGGTCCCTCCCCAGCTTTCTTGTAGGTCCTTTCAGGTACTGGAAGGCCTCTAGAAGGTCTCCCCGAAGCCTTCTCTTCTCCAGGCTGAACAGCCCCAACTGTCTCAGCCTGTCCTCACAGCAGAGGTGCTCCAGCCCTCGGATCATCCTTGTGGCCTCCTCTGGACTCGTTCTAACAGGTCCATGCCTCTCTTGTGTTGGGGGCTCCAGAACTGGATGCAGTACTCCAGGTGGGGCCTTATGAGAGTGGAGTAGAGGAGGAGAATCACCTCCCTTGACCTGCTGGCTTGGAACAGATGTGGGGTTTTTTTGTTTGTTTTTTTCTTTCAGATAAACCAATTAAAGTCATTTAGAAATAAGAGATTTTTATATATCCAGCTTTTCCTGGAATATTCCTGCATTTACCGCTCTTCAGAACAGAGTTGTAAAAATTGTGACACACGCATGTTTTCTCCCCAAGCAAACACTAACTCAACAAACTATGAAACCTCCCACATGCACAAGTTCTTTTAAATTCCTTCCAGTTTAGATAGGGTAGATAGTATAATGTTACAAATTTTCTAATTTCATTTGCTTTTATCAACGATTTCACTGCTTGTTACAAGAACTCTTGCCATTAAATCCTAGGTGATTGACTTGCAGCTATTTTCTGGAAATGCCAACTGCTCTGATAAATGACTTTTTAACTTCCCAGCGTTTGAACTGCACTCATTCATTATTAGCTCTGCAAACTCGCTGCTAATGTCAGGGCCTCTTTTAACAGCTGAGTTACAATATAACGATTATGGCTGCCCCAATTATTGCCCAGGATTAGTTAGTAGCCTCATGAAACGAGTTGCAGTGTAATACAACTGTTACTTGTGTCAACTTGGTAGCAACCCCATAGAGTCACTGTAACAGGACACTTTGGTGAACATTTTAGCTCACTATTTTATAGGTTGTGGCATGGCCTTCTGTGATATTCCTATTGTGATCCAACAAAACTCCAGGCTGGTGACATGTAGGCTTATTATAGAATTACTCTGTTTAGCTAGAATGGTCATGGGTTTGGAAGATTTTTTTTCCTCTGGTCAAAAAATACTGATAAATCACCAAGAGCTTAACCTTCCAGCAGAGTTGGGCAATTGATGAGAATTAGCAAAAAGTTAGCCCTTCCACTAATCCAGCCTTATGTGTAAGTTTTCAAGACCATTTTGAAACTGAAATGGAAAATTTATTTTAAAGATTTTTCAGTGAAGATATCTAAGTCTGTTTTAAGAACTATTTTCTGCAGGTGGCTAAGACAAACCTCTGATCTCTACTTAACATTTTTTTAATTATTAGCAAATATTTTTATACTTGTGGATACAGAGAGTGTCCATGTACACATTCTATACCTCTGGATAATCACAAGTTAGTTGAGTCATATCAATTCTTGATAGAACACTGCCCAAGTTAACTCAGTTTCATTGGATGAGTATGAATATTGCACTGGTTATTTAATCATTGCTCTCCCAGAAGGAGGGATGAGGAGGGAAAAGTGTGTCCTGCCACACAGGATTTTCTGAGTTGCATATAGAGGTATAAATAACTTCTCAAGGTACACCCAGGCTGATCACTGAAGACAAGCAGGAAAATAGATTGCTGAAATATGAGTGTTGAAACAGGTAATGAAAAGAATTAGTAACAAAGATAAACACTGAAAAAACGTAGATGGTGATTTGAAGTTCACATTTTTGTGAACTTTAGACATTTTCTTGTCTACCAGCATCCTAAGTAGAGGAAGTGTACCAGTTTCCAAAGCTGCTGAGTCAGTATTATGATGTCCTGGTTTCCTGGTCTGCTCAGGAGTATTGGTTCTGGTCCAGTCAGGAATGGCAGCAGGATGCAAGGAACCTGCTTTATTACTGATTCCCTTTTTTTTTCCTATGCTGAAATACTGTTCTTGAATTCTACAAAAAATGCCATGTTGATAGTATGAAAATTAATCTGTTTTAAAAAGAGGAAGAAATTGCACAAAAGAGGCTGATAACAGAACTGAAGGCTGCTAACAGCACCTGATACAAATATATCTTAACGAGCTGAGCAGATTCTCTGCTTGTCACATTTGACCTGTGGCTTTTTGCACTTTACCATAAGAGGAGTAACATAATATATTCTTGAAGAACTTGTATACGAAATGTGGATATTTTGCTTCTGCAAATCCTTCTGAAGATCAAGCTGAACGCGCATATTCTAACTTGAACAGAAATAAATGTTGTTACAAGAGCAATATTGAGATTTGGAGGAAGATTTTTCCTGTGGGTGGATTATCCTGTAGTTGCCTACTGCAGTGGTTTTTTTCATCTTCCCTGGAAATCAACACATACTTGATTACCAGGAACAACAGGATTCTTCATTAAGTAGTTCTAAGGTCTGTTCTTGGAGAGCACCTTCTGTGTCATCTTAAAATAATGCTCTGACTTGTTAGTCATGTCTAGGAATTACATGCTCTGCACAAATATGCATTTTATTGTGTGATACATCCAAGTAGGTGATAAAAACATGTTTAAATGTGTTATCTAATATTTATGGTTATTACTCTTTAAGAGACTTATTAAATAATTTGCTTTACATCTAACTAGCTTGTATTCTGCAGAAGAGAATTCAGTAAACTCGAGGCTTAAATTTGGAGGCAGAGGTGTATGAGCATAAACAGGGTGTGTGGCACCTTTTCTACATTCCATTTTGATAAACTATTGCAGTTTTTGTAAGAGAATATATTTTATGTAAATCCATCTGAGTCATCAGTGTTTAATTGTTTTAGTAAGCCATTTCCTTTTTTGATCATCAATTGGGTAAATATAAGAAGGAAAAATACCAATAGTGCATTACAGTGTTTGTAACTCATTTGGTATGTTCCTTTAAATGAAATTTCAGTATTGTATGCAGGATAGAAATATTTCTTTGATGATTTGTTAATAATACTTCCCTTTTTCCCAGCTGGATTCTGTCCTGCAGTGATATTAACAGCTGCAAGATGTTTCAATGCAGAGTGTATTGGAGAATAAAAACAGAGACAGTATTGGGAAAGTTTCAGAATAAAGGTTCATGATGGAATAATGGCAATTTACTCTTAGTGTGTTATCAAAATGACATCAGCTCCTCTTTTTCTCTTAAAATGAGTCTGTGTTTTTTGATGTCACAATTTGTGTTTAGTTTCCACATTAACACATTGAAATCTTAGGCCATTAATGTCAGTGTATAGTGTCCAAGCTGCTTGTGTCAACCATGGCTTTGGAATGAATCTATTTAGAAAGACTTTTAAAATTATGTGTAGTAACGTAACAGGCAAAAGAATGGAAGTTAGTCATGAAGGTCAGACAAACCAGAACTGCAGTTATGTCTTAGCATGTTGTAAGAGCAAAAAATATATTTTACGTGGTGGCTCTGGAATTTGCTTTCTTTTTTTAGCAGATTTATTACAACAGGAAAATAATGTAGCAGTATGCAAAGCAACTGTCATATCCTGCTCATTCTGCTTACTGGTGATGAGGAATTTTTGTTTCCTTTCAGATGCAGTTTCCACATCTACTTACTCATCACCAGCCAAAAGTTTGGGAGACCCTGGAATAACTCCACTGTCTCCATCGCATATTGTGGTAAGAAATGTACTCTTAACATACTGTGAGTTGGCATTGCTTTCTCCTGCATGTTTGATAGGAAGGAACTTCTTTAGAAAGTTGTCATTTCCTGACATGGTGATCCCTTTATGCTATCCATGGTCTTAAGTGAAATTTTGGTCACACCAGAGTTGGGGATAGAGCTCTCATTCATTTCTTTGAGGTCCTGGTTTTGCTCTTTTTGTTGTTTTTGTCTACTTGCTGAGCTGATAGATTTGCTCCTGCATATTTTTATATCAAACATGGGGACTTCTTAATCCTCAGGGTTCCCAAGTTCTGTCCCTGATTTTGTCACTGATTTGTTTAGGCAGCCCCTGAAAAGTCTTGATTCTGTTAAGAAAAAAAAGAAGGTTACATATGATATTCAGCAATAAAATCTCAATTATCAGAGGAACAAAAACCCACCTTCCTCCAACACAGCGAGAGAGAAGCTCAAAATAGGAACTATTTCAATTTCTTGAGGAAAATAGCCACCTCTGTAAGCTTTTAGAAGCAAGCAAATGTCCCATAAAGGTGTAGTGTGTTTTAATCTCTTATAGGTCATGTTGGTTTGGTTGAGAACCTCCTGTTAAAACTAAGTCCCATTTGTTTTTAACAGCATTTGTAACACAGTATACACATAGTGTATTTCTTGATATTGCAAGGCATCGTGTTCAGAACACATTGTTACCCTTATGTGATTTCTTCCTTAGCTTTCTGAATCAAGTTCAGAGTTCTGTGACATCCCTCTTCAGGATTTCCAGAGTTCTCTCTCATAAATTTTTGCTTTTATTCTCTTCTTCCTCCATATAGTCTAGAACTCCCCACTTTTACTTCTGTCCTACTGACAAATTTATATCCTCTTTCAGTTAGATGTGCTCCTTAATTTGCTCTTTGCAGAAGACATATGAATAACATATTGCTCTAGTTGAAAAGATGTGTTAGGAAAATCCAAACAAGTCGTTTGGTATTTGGAACCAAACCTTACTATGCTCATTTCTCCCTTTTAAGTAGCAGGCCTATGGGGTGATCTTGGAAAATATAAGCATAGAAAGGGTACAGAGTATCCCCGTGCCTGGAAGTAGCAGGCATGGAGATAACAGAGGTACATGAGGAAGATGGTGGAACACTGCTCACAGAGTGAGGACCTTTGATGGTTCCTCTGTAAAAGACAGTAACAATTGCTTCAAAATGTGACTGAGGATACAGGCTGAGTGGTGGTGGAGGATTCAGACATGACCTGTGTAATAATAGACCAACAGGTCTGTTCCATGGTGATTTTGACCAAATGATGTTTGTGCAGGCAGGAGTCCCCCCCCTTCACTGTCTGCCTGCCTGTAGCACGTGGCCCTTTCACCAGCGTTTCCAGCTCGTTCTCTTCCTGTCTTGCTCAGCTGTTAGTGCTTTAGCCACCATCAGCACGTGAACAGTAGTTCCTTGCTGTTCATGACTTATTACTCCTTTATATAGGATTTACGATAGGCAAAAGCATGCTGGGGAGTGGTACAATTCCTCTTTATTCATGTTATGCTTTATAACACATCATTATGCTTTGGGCTGTAACACATCTCTTCTAGTTAACATTCCCATGTTGCCCTTGACTGTGTTTTTCAGGGATTGCAGGACTATTGGTAAAAGGCAGGGAGAAAGATTGAATTTAGCTATAAGCAGCTGAAAGAGCTCTCCATATTCTAGCACAGGCAGGAGGAAAGAATGTGTATAGAGGATATAAAATAAGTGTTACATAAAGTCTTCATAAATAAATAATTATTGTGGAATATGAAGCTTATTGCTGTATTTTGGGGTGGTCTGTCTCCACTGGTTTTGAATGGTAGCAGTACCTCATGTTGAAGGTTATGACATAGGTAACTTCTAAAACCGCCAAATAAATCCTAAATATACCACACTGGTGGATATAAACATATTCTTCAGTTGATCAAAACAATCGAGCCTCAAAACCAATAACCTAGTGTTTAGCTATAAGTTTTAGTGATACAGGATAAGAGCTATTCCAAGAAATTAGTATGAAGGAAACTATTGATTCAGAAGGTTATGTATAAAAGCTCAAGCAAATATACTGATTGAATTGTATATTGAATTTCCACTTCCATTGGAATGTGGAGCTTTCTGATGCCAACTTTGGTCATAAAAGCAGCTTTAGGGAAGTCTTATTTCCACTGAAGCGATATGTGTGCCTTGGAGAGCAGAAATACTGAAGTGTAAGACAGGTTCCAGTTTCTCTAATCAGTGACTCGGTGTCTGTTTTGCTTCTGCTATTTAACAGAAGGACTCTGATGCCAATGATGCTGTAGAACAGTTATTTCTTGTTGTTGTGGCTATTGATTTTGGCACAACGTCCAGTGGCTACGCCTACAGCTTCACCAAGGAACCAGAATGTATTCATGTAATGAGGTAAGGGCTGCAATGCAGCATTTAGTTTTTGATCATGATAACACAGATTGTCTGCAGTAGCTATGGATATTTTCTGCAGGAGCCTGAAGTGTCTATATTTGTCTAGTGTTGCCACAGTGTAAAACTTTCTCGTGGTTATAGGTTTTTTTGTATGTTACTGTATTCTAATTTGCTATTATGAATTTTAATTGATGTGACCACAACATCTCTCTGTCATTTTCATGATTTTGATTTTTACCAGATGACATGAATAAAAAGAGGGATCAGTGGGTATTTAGAATTCAGGGAGCAGCGATAATTATTAAGTCAGGATGCCCTTACTGCAGAGATTGAGAGAAACTACACGTTCATTAAGGGTCATGGCATTTCCCAGGAGCTGCCTGTCCCCTGGAATCATGCTTGTGTACAACACTTCATTATTTGCACCCAGAAACTGGTAGTTCATTTGGCTGATTTAAGCTTTTTAGCATTAAATTTGAATCAAATATCAGATAATAAAGCAGTGATAGTGGGATATAAGCAATCAAAAGGCATGAATGTGAAAATTACATTTTGATGTGAAATCTGTTCTCTGTTATGTGTATGTAAGAAACAGACTTTAGATGCTGTTATGTAGTTTTTATTTTTTTTTGTTGATTAAATCAGCACAATATAAATCTATGCATACAAATCTAATGCAATCACTGTTACAGTAGGTATCTGAATAGGTTGCCCTAGAGACCATTTTTATAGTGTTTTGTAAAAGTTTTTTTAATAATTAATACCCTATACAATTCTTATTAAAGTATCTTTACAGTTACTATAATGTTATAGTACTATAATGTTATGTTACTATACAGTTACTATAACAAGACCAAGGTGTAGATGATTTCAGACATAAACAAGATATATATGAAAAACTTGGCCATAGAAGTTCTTCTAAACAAAGCTGCTGTTATAACAGTAGTAATGTATTATTTTAGTGTTATAATACTGAGAATGAAAGGGCAAAAAGACTAACTTGTAGCCCAGAGTGCTATACTGTAATTTTTCCTGTCAGAGGTGCTAGCTGAGTGCAGCTCTTTAAACCTCCGCAGACAGCATTGGTTGTGCAGTCAGCCTGCGTAGCTGGTTTGTATTTCAGAGATCTAATGCAACTGAGGGATTTGAAATGCTGTCTAAAGGAAGGTAAGTTTGGAATGGTCTTATGCCATCCAGTTGCAAAGATACATATCATTTTCAGTACAGACAAGTAGTGCTTCAAGGCCTTCTCTGCATCCCATCCATCTATTGTTCTCTGAACAGCACAGGAAGCTGCACGGTGTTCAAGTCAAAGGGCAGGCTGTGTGTTGCTGTCTCAGCTAGGTTATGGGGTTTTCAAGTCAAAACCCATATTTATCTATTCCCATTCTCTTTTGACAGCAAATAATTAATCAAATTTCTTAAAGAAGGTGGATGAAACAAGAGAAGACATCTCTGAAGCTGTACTTGAGCAAGCCTAAATCCTATATACTGTGCTGTTCCTATAATTTGTGTGATTTTATTATGTGAAATCACTGCTGTTTCTAGGGATGTCCTTTAAACACTTAAAAATTTTACCTTAGGACTTGATTTTGCCATTGGATTCACACTACACTGCCATAAATTACAGACTAGATTCTCCTTTGAGGGTAGCAGGTTTCCTTCTGTCCCTTTCACTGAGATCTAGGTGCCATGTGGCCAGCTGAGAGTATGTTCCAAATTTGATTTGCATTTTACTTCTTACAGTTCAAAACACCATATTTAGTTCCTTGTGCAATAGTGTTAGCATGATTGTGATATTTCAGACCTGTGTAGATATTATGTAAATACTGTTATAAAAAGAAATTACAGAAATTAAATTAATTCATCTATTTCCATTTCCAGCAAGAAGGGAAGAACTTTTTTTTTGAGGGGGGTGGGAGGGGGGTGGGGGTGAGGATCTATGTAGGCTTCAAACAGGTATTTCAAACAATGGAAAATATTATAATACTAGCAATGATTTTCCCCCCTGCCCCATAAATAGATATTGCTGACAGGGAAGGATTTAAGGGAAGATAGAGCTGAAACTGAATTATGAAATAATGTATATTTTATATATATATGAAATGATGAAATTCACATTTAAAGAATGGTGTATATATATCAAAATAAGGCTTCAGTAGTTCAGAAGGTATTAAGAGGTTCAAACTCTGTATATAATGAGGCTTACACATAGGATAATTTACAAATATTTCAGCAGAGTAAATGTAACTTCCCACCCTCACTCGAGAATGTTTACACTAAAATAAAGCATACCAGTGATGCATGGTCCTCTTTGCTTCCTAACATTTTTTCCACCTTCCCTCCTTAGTGTTGATCCTTTCCAGACATTTAGATTTCTGACTGCTTTTTAACAAAGCTGCTTTTCTGTAAATGTCTCAATGAAGCCTAAGATGGGTTTATTTAGAAGGTCCTGCTTCAGAAAAGAGTGAACACACAGGGCTTTAGTACCAAGTTTGACTGTAGTGTCAGCAAAGTTGTGATTCTAATTGTGCAATTAGTAGATAAAGTATGTCATGGTTTTGACTGTGTGTTTATTTGCTGTGATGCCCAGTTCTTTAAAAAAAGAATTCATAGAGATTGAGCTAACAAAGTTCTTTAAGCATATACTTAGCTTTAAATGTATGAGTACCCTCACTCACTTCAGTAGACTAAAGCATGTGTGTGGAGTTGGGTGTGTGTTTCTAGATGATTGATGAATGACTTTACCTTGATTGTGTAACATTAGTGACTGTTTTATCAATTGTAGGTAATTTTTCACACCTGTCAACTCTTGCTAGTTCCCCATGGCTTCTGTAAAGATAGTTGTGGTTACCTTCAGGCTCCTGTGGCAGAGTAGATGTGTTATAATAAGTGCTATTTTCTGCATACCTTGAGACTGTGAGTAAATGGATATGAACAGCCTTGCCATGAGCTCAGCAAGCACTTTGGGCAGGGCAGTGGCAGAGCTGTAATCACAGACAGTTTGGTGCTGTAGAATGAGTTAATAATGTCTCCTTTGACGGGAATACATGAGATCTTACAGTTTTGAAATACTCCTGTTGATCGATATGCACTTATGTGAATTTATGAGTGTTTTAAATAGCAACAAACTGAATGTGAGTATTTCACAAGTGAAGAAAAATAAATGGAAAAACACGTGTGATTATGAAACAAATTACAGCCTCTCTTTGGAAGGAGGGAGAATGTGTTCTTTTTTCAGTGTAACTTTACTTCAACCTTCAGATTTTTCCTTTTCCATCTCTTCCCTGTTTGATTGTAATTCTTGGCAGACACTTGCTTGCCTCTCTTCTGCATACACACTCCTGGTGGCATTCGGCTGCGTTTTGATGACCCCACTGCTTTGTTTCCTTGGCTGTTATGCTGCAGCTCTGGATCAAATTCTCATCACTCTGCACAGATCACTCTCTGTGCTCTGTGTGTTAGCCAGGTCCATGTGTAAGGAAGGGCACTTCTCTAACCTTAGTATAACCTTGTGATCCTTTCCACACTAACTTTCCTCTTGTCTCTATTTTCAGTTTTAATATACAGTCAGATCTTCTGTGGCTATGAACCGGTCTACGCTGCGCTGCTGAGCTGCTCCACTTTATATCAACCTAGGAACTGGTCTCGTCTGTCTGAATTTAGGCAGAAATCTACCTTGGGTTCTGCTTGAGTAGATTTTAAGCTTTGCTTTGAGAAAATATCCCCCATGTTTATTAGAGTCCTGCTGGCTTGGATTAGGCCATGCTCTTGATAGACTTTTTTTTTTTTCCCCCTAAGAACATTATTACCATCATTTCTAATCTTTGAACCACGAAAGAAAGCTGCAAATGAAAGTGTTGAAATCCTAGCACTCCTGACTGGAAGCCTTTGCTAACTGGAGTGAAGCTAGGGCTCCACCTGAGGAGAGTGTTGCGGTCAGGAGTTACCATGCACCTGCCTTTGACTGCAGCTGCTTCTCTCTAGAAAAGATGTCACACAGGAATATTTTTAAAGGTCTGATTGCAAATAGTAAAGTCAGACTTCTGTGTCCTTATTGCTCTTTCTGAGACAGAACAGTAATACAGGCTGAGAACTTTAGAACTTGCTGAGCAATGACCGTGTCTAGTTTCCATCAGAAATTCATCAGGAAGTGAATATCCAATTCTCTAGGTGGCTTTGAAAATTTCAGGTCATCAATTTGTCTTCATTTAAACTGCGTCTTAAGTGTACTTATCCCGGAAAGAGAAAATGTGCCTAGCTGTAAAGAAAAATAAAGAAGTATTGTTATTAGCCACATCCCATTTATGGAATTTCCCACCGGTGACTCAGAATGAATCATTAATAATTCCAAGCGAAAACGATACCAGTCTGTCTCCTCTCTGCTTGCAGCAAGTGTGTGGGATTTACATTTTGAGAAAACAGGCAGTGTTTTGTGTTCATGGGCTGTGAGATCCCAGCTTCTTCACATTGGAGCCATATGTTTGCTGTAACACCTACTCAAAGATTTTGGAGTTGACCGAGTACATCTCTAGCAACAAGTTAGAAGAAATGACCTGGAGCAGAGCCCTTATAATAGCTCAGGGGCTGAGCAGTGGGACTAGAGAGGTGTAGGAGAGTTTTTCCAAGAATTTGAAGGTGGGAAACATTCCACTTCTCATTATGCTGTTTCTGCTTTCAGAGCAGTGGAATTGCCCTCTACACTGAAGTGACTTCATAGACACATGGTTCCCTACCATTGCTGCTGCTGGTGCAAAGAAGGGTAGATTTTGCTCTGCTTGGTCTAGTTGAATGATCTGAAGGGTTCCCAGCACTTTAGAAGGTCCTGTTCCTTGTTACTTTGCCAAGTATTAACCCCTTAGATTGCAGTTTTTGATGTCAATTGTCTGCTTTGGTCTGGAGGCCAAAGAATTTTCAATTGGTTCAACTGCTTCTGAGTGTGGAATGGGAAAGAAGATTTTTTTTGTACGTAATCTTCTTCTGTCATGTAAACAAGTACCAAGGAACAAGGCAATCTTTTTGTGCTTCTGAACAAGGACTTTGGCAGTAGGGTATTATGAAAGTGTGTTTTGCTATCTTTAGAAGAAAGCAATCAACATGTGGTTTAATAATGAATGCAGTTGCCTGAGTGATCTTAACTTGTCTCCTGTTTGAGCTGCATTATGATTATATCTGATAGCATAAAGCAGATTTTCCACTGATGCCTTTTTAAGAAAATGTTTTCTGGTAAGTGTTTGTTTCCCATGCTGAAAGTACTTGTATATGGGGTGAGGAGGAACACTAATGCCAATTTCTTGTTCTTCCATTCTGCTTTTTTTGTGATGGAGAAGACAAGAATGCTCACAGCTCTCTTTCTGGTACAACTTTCTTCTGTCTGACTTTGTTGTCCCACCATTCTCCCCACCCTCAGTTCCTCAGTCCCACCATTCCCCCCACCTCAGTTCCTGCTGCGTTTAATGGTTGTTCCCATATTCAACATTCCTACTTATTTCCTCATCCTTTCTATGAAAGAAGCCTTATGTTGCTTTCATCTTAATACCTTTGTGCTTCTTGGGTCTTCCTGAAGATGCCTTCGCAATCTTGATAAGGTAGAATAGTTTTATTCACCATTTTAATGGATGGTGGTGAGAGAAATGTTTTAGTTTTTATAAGATACTTGGGGGTTGGGAGGAGTCTGCCTCATTTTTGACAGACTAAAATTTTTACAGCATTTTTTGGGCATTTAAAACACAAAATCCATCAACTTCAGGTGAGTAGAAAGTGAAATGAAGAGAACTCAATATCTGCAGACATGCCTTCAGAGTTTCAGGTGTCTGAGAAATCAAGCACGTGGAGAGGTGTTGGTTGAACTGGCTTATCTTGCTTTAGAGAGCATTCTGTGACAGAAGCAGGGATTTAATCAACTTCTCTACAGTGGTGTTCAGCTGACTTAAACAGGAGAAAAAAAATCCTGTACAAGGAAGCATTCATAGAGTCTGACAATTGTGTAGGCCATTTTGAAGATTTGGGTTTTCATTTATTGTGTTCTTGGATAATTACTTGATTTGTTTTTTTCCTTACAGTATTTATTACATATGTATGTTTAGTTTGAAAATATAATACTGTTTCCTTGTTAATTGTGTGTGGCTTACTTCAGGGAACCTATGTCTTATCAAAGACAGTATGATTATGTCATTGAATGTTATACAACTAACTGCAAAATTTATTGAATTCTCTGAAATGAAAATTACAGTCCTCTTTTCTTGGATATGAATATAAACACTTGGTTTTGGTATTATAAGGCTTGAAATTAGTATTTTTGCAGGGCAAAGTGGTGCATGCAATCTGTCACCAGATTGTTTTCTCATGATATACTATTTTTTCTGCTGCTCTAAACATTAGTATCACTGACTGAAGCTGTTTCACTTGTTGGGTAGACGATGGGAAGGTGGAGATCCCGGCGTATCCAATCAGAAGACACCAACTACCATTCTCCTAACGCCAGAGAGAAAATTTCATAGCTTTGGGTATGCAGCAAGAGATTTCTACCATGACTTGGATCCCACTGAATCAAAGCACTGGTTGTATTTTGAAAAGTTTAAGATGAAGCTACATACTACTGGTGTAAGTAATAACCAGTTCTCTCGGTTCATTGTGCATTTGCTACTCAAATTATCTTCCTGTGGACAGTACTCGATTTTTGCCTTAAGATTATCAACTAGTTGTGAAGCAGTTCTATTTCTAAGTTTAGAGAGTAAATAAAGTAAATCCAACTCTTCAGTTAACATTATGATTCATTTTGCTTCTCACTGCATTTGGCAAGTGTGTTTTGCCAGCCTTCTTTCTAGATCTTAGAAGTTCAATATCTGCTTTGCTGAGATCTTCATGTCCTAATTTTCCTGGGTGAAATCCATAGCTGTCTAGGGAGTCTGCCTGAGGTTGATTTGTTTTATAAATTTACTCAGAAAGCAGAAATGGAATGTAAGAGCCATACTGAACTCTAGCACAGAGGAGTAAATTTACCTAGAGTTTATTGTCAAAACTGCAAGTGCAAATCATGTTGTTAATTTGACATTATTCCTACTGATTACATTTTTGTCTTTAAGCCATTCTAGAGTTTTGGGACGTGGCCAGTACTTTCTATATTGAGGTGTTTTCTGGTTTCATATATTGGTAGGAAGCCAAAAATCTGTGCTTTGAACTCTTATCTTGGATTAAATATCTTGCTTATGCAGCTTTGATGCAATTAATAACAGATACATTTATTGTAATTATTTAACATTTAGCCCATATTTCTCTCTCTGCCTGCAGTTATCTGCAGACAAGGTAGGTGTTTAAAAACAAAGTCTAAAATAAGCAGCAAATGTCATGTTCCAGGAAATTCAAGTGATGAGTTAGGTCCTCTTCAGAACAATTTTGTCACTTTTTCCTAACCAGGTGGATAATGAAGAATTCCCTTTCCCCAAGCAGTGGGAATTAATTTCATGTTTACCTTTTCCTTTTAATAACTTCCAGTTATTTTCTTTCATGTAGAATCTTACCATGGAGACAGACCTGACAGCTGCAAATGGCAAAAAAGTCAAAGCACTTGAAATATTTGCTTACGCTCTGCAATTCTTTAAGGAACAGGCATTAAAGGTAGGATAATGCTTCCTTATCTAGATTTTCTGTATTTATAACTGGTATAAATGTGGGCTTAACACTTCTAACCTTGCCAAGCTTTGACCTCAGTAGTATTTGATGTAAACAAAGCAAGGCAGCTGTAGAAACTCCAGGCAGGCTGTGGACTCTAGAGAGCTCACAATAGCCTCAAGTGATTTCCCCTTACACAGAGGAAGCTTGATTCAATAATAGTAAGTATATCTCCGAGATGCAGAGTTCTGAATATCTTCTTACTGGCTTAAATATTTTCTACTGCTTTTTTCATTAAAAAACATTGATTTGAAAAGAAAATGTAAAAGTGAAGGAGCTAAAGCTCAGGAATTAAATTTGAGACTGGGTCATGTCCTTGTCCCCTACACTTCTGCTGCTGGGATGATGGATTGTTCTGTCTTCACGCAAGGTTCTCTCTCATGTTGAAGAGTTAGCACTGTGAAACACAATGGGATGGGCACCTACTGGTACCAGTCTCCTGTCTGAATCTTTATCTTCACTGATTAAGCAAAAGGAGTCAGATGAGCTGGATTTATTTTGTAATAGAAAGATTATTAAAAGCTCATTTACAATTTGGTGGTTTGAATCTCACTGTAAGCCTGTACAAAGATGACCTGCTGAGGTGAACAAGCCAGCTAACCTAGTGGAATTAGTGTAATTACGCCAGTGCAGTGATCTGTACAGGCCACTTGATTGCACTGAGAGGTTCAATCTATTCACCTATGTAGAATTCTGCACTAGCACAGAAATATAGCCTCTGTTATCCAAACCAACTTAACTACCTGTGCACAACACTCCTTTATTCTGTTTCACACAGTTAAACTGTAGCATGTGTGCCAAAGAGCCCCAATTAGGCTATGGTATTTTGGCCCTGTGTTGATCCTTTCCAGGAGTGAATTTCATGTTGTTGTGCTATGAGATGTTACTTGGTTGCCCTGATCCTGAATGCACATTTCTGTGGAAAATCTAACAAGCATTAAGGAGAACCAAAAAGTAAGACAGACATCTGTTGAAGTTTAATTTGTAAATTCATACTGTGTTCTGATGTACTGCCTCCATTTATGTTGCTGCTTTCCCCCCCCTGCCCCTTACTATGGCTTGTGTTGGTAGGGAAAATGCGTTTTATTTTCCATTTCCCATTTGAAAAGTTACAATACTAATTTCTTGTAACATTCCTCTTGGATCACAAGTTTGGTTTTTTGTATTCTCCTGTGAAATACATGTCCCCATTAAACAGGTTTTGAGATGTAAAATCTCGTGTAAACAGTCAAATGTGACTTAAGTACACATTGGCTTCAAATGCACCACTGTAACGTCAACATAAGCATAGTAGTTGCTGGGCCAGGTCAGAATCTTCCTTTAAGCAAGCATTGTTTAAAATAACCTTGTTAAAAACAAAACAAAACAAACCTACTTTTTTGCATGGGTTTAGTTTTTTTGCTGTGAGATCTTGGTCTATTCTTTATGGAGAAAGAGAAATAATCCTATCATTACAACTCAAAATCCTCATCTTGTCAAAGACTGTATTTAACTAGATTTTGGAGCTGATTGTGGAGTCACAGACTTGGACCCGTGCATGGTCTGGGGAAATTCTCAGTAAATAGGAATGTTGTTGGGTACAGTCCTGTATATTTGCTCTGCTGCTTGTTCAGGTCTACATCCTTTTTTGATGTTAATAAATAAATCCCTGTGACTTGTGAGTTCATGCTGAAACTAATTAGACAAGTGATGTAAATTAACTGTTACTTTAGACTATAATCTGTCCAGTCCTAGTGCCCTGTGCAGTATAAAGGTATTACTTTTCTAGCATGGATTTTTCAACTGCAGCATAGCTAAACAAACACAACACCTTGGCACAGCACATGCAGAAACATTTTTGTACATTCTGAAGGCCCGTTGTTCACCTTTCTGAACCTTTCCCTGTTTGGATGGAAATTTAGATAGGACATATGGTAGTGACATTTTACTTGGAACCTTTCCCAAAACATGTCAGTATATCACCTAATTTGCAAATGCAATACAGACTTTCCTCTTTTTAGGAGGGGAAAAAAAGGACAATAAATAGAGCTAAAGTAGTCTTAAATGTTTGCTTGAAGCAAAATTTTCAAGGAGCAATCAGTCATTTTTTAAAGGGTTTAACTGTAACTTCCCCTTGTTAACTGAGTTGTAAAAATTCGATTTAAAGGTAAGTGATATATAAAGAAGTCATTGAAAAATCCAGATTGTAAAATGAAACGTTCATCAATGATACCTCAAATATTTTTCTGTTTTAATCAAGATGCAAGTGTGAATTCTTTGAGCTAACAGCAAAAAACACACTGTGACTAAGAATGTACATAAAAGTTTCTATAATATTCAGCAGTGCATGAGCTGCTTTTGGAAGAAACTAACTTTTCTCTTCATGTTAAGCAGTAAACTTTTCTATTGGCCTCCTTGAGAAGGCATCAACCCTAATCCCAGCTTTTGGCACAGTAAAGCATTCTTGACAGGTTGGCAATAATTCTGATTTGTAGCATAGAAGTCACAGCAAAAATATTGAAGAGAGAAAGTTACTGTTACTGCAGCCAGCACAAAATAATGTTTTCTTATACAGTTGACACCCATCATTTTGCATTCACCTTTATTTTCCTTTTATTTAGGAGCTCAGTGACCAAGGAGGCTCAGATTTTGAAAACACTGAAGTGAGATGGGTTATTACAGTGCCTGCTATTTGGAAGCAGCCTGCAAAGCAGTTTATGAGACAAGCTGCCTACAAGGTAAGATTACAGGTTGAACATATAAATGCCCCTTTAGAGCCTTAGTTGATAAACTAAATGATAAACTGTATTTGGGACAATTAGCTCTACCATAAATTGTATAAAAATGATCTAGAAAAGGGTCAGACTAGAAACATTGAAAGAGAAGTTCACTCTACTAAGCAGTAGCTTTAAATCATACCTATTAACCTCTTAAATGCCTTTTTCTTTCTATTTACTTTTATATATTGCTGTCCCTCGTTTCAGACTCTGATGTCTTAGTCATCTTGTACACTATATTCCTGCAGAATTCAGTGCACATGGAACAGATGCACTTTTGAGACCCAAGGGAAAGCTGATTTTAAAATACTGGACACAGTTTTGTTTTGTTATTTTCTTTAGGTCATCAGACTTTTAAAGTTTTTTGGTGTTTTTTTGTTTTTGTTGGTTTTTTTTAAAGGAAGAGGAGGGAAAGCAAAGAGTCTCCTCAGTGGGACTTTTTTTCTAGTTCCCATTTTCCCACAGTAGGAATGAAAGGACTGTGAACCAGATAGTCTGGATATAAAATTAAGTTCAAACGTTATTTTCACCAGTAAGAGGTTTATCTGCGTTTAACCCTTTCCCCCCAGGCTCCCCAAATATCTCCACTTTCCATATCCACCTCCTTTATTTAAAGTTCAGTTTGCGTCTTTAATACACAGGATGTACATTTTCTTCTTTTCCTCAGGATATTCCATTTTTCAGTTTGTTTTATTTATTTTTGGCCAGAGACTTGCGTAACCCACTGGCAGCAGCTACGCAAGACACAGTTTATAAAATATCTCGTAGTCATGAGTAATTTGCAGAGTGCTGCTGGGAAGCACCCAGATTTTTCTAACTCTGTTTCTAACTATCTCTAATGTTGAGCAACATTTTTCTTAACAGTCTGTATTGTGGGATTGCTAATGCTAGTGCCAGAAGCAAAACACTCTTAAAGTTCTGATGGAAGGACACGGTTGTAGGTAAATCTGAAACACTAGAGACCCATTCGTTATCTTTGTATATCGTTGTCTGCCTGCTGTCTGTGTGCATGTGTGCTTGTGAACCGGGAACAGTGCAAGGAGAAGGGCAGGGTAAGGTAGATCTCTTGGCATTTCTCATTTGTGGCACAATGGAATGTTGTTAATTAGTGTCTGTGTCTGTGGTTGTGTCTGTAATTGTGTACTTCTATCGGCAAGCTTGATAAATAGCAAGGACTGACAAGTCTCCTAACTGGGGGTGTGTGATCAATTGCAGGAAAATGTAAGAGTTTAGGGAAGTAATTGATGTTTACTTGACACACAGTTGATTTTTTTTAAAGTAATGAGGATGAAGAAAGAAGTGCAGAAAGCAGGGAGTTCATTGCTGTTCAGTCTTTCAGATTCCTGTTGCTGGATCCAACGTGTCCCTCAAACAGTATGTACAGACGGATCAGAAGTTGCAGCCCTTGTTGCTAGCTGTTGGAGCATGCAAGCATCATGAAAGGAGAGATTGTTGGTGTAAGAGTAATCAGGGTATCAAGGACAGAGAAGTATGAAAAGGCAGTGATAGAAACTTTGTTACTGGAACCACACTGAAGTACAACCACTAGTCTAAGCTGAGACTTAACCAGTGGGAAATGTTAGTGAGCTGTGGAAAGTTGCTTGAGTAATCTGTGGCAAACGATGTAGCTCTAAGAGAACAAAAATACTAACTGCAGTCATTAGACCACAACATAAAGCCCAGCCATTCTGCAATGGTTAAGTATTTGTCTAGGCAAAGCTTAATATTGCATGGAATTAATGAAATCAAGTAAGAAGTACTGTAGATCTGCTTCTGCACTCAGCATCCATCAGCTTTGGTACAGCCTAGAATCTCAGTGCAACCCTGACTTCCCCTCATCTCTGTCTTGCCTTAAACAAAACATTGCTAACCTGGAACTCTCAATCTGCCCAAGGGCTCCCGTGAGATTCCCTTCCAGCTGCTGTGCTGCTTTCTCATTTGAATGAGTAATTTGGGTGTTCCCTTCAGCTCACAGTTCTTCCTCTCTCTTTCCATCCAAATCCTGCTATTTCTGTCTGCATGACAGCTTTTCCTGTCTGGACATAATGCTGAGCTTTCATCAAAGCTGTCACAGATTTTGCATCCCGGTTACTGCAACATCGTTGCTTTGGCTTTGGCAACTGTAATCTGTCCTGGTTTGTATCTCTTCTGACTATTGCTGCTAAAGGGTTTTGCAGCTTTGCATCTGACAGGCAATCAAACCTACATTTCACTCCTTCATCTATGTAATCTCAGACATAAGCTGCATGTCATGGACATGAACATCTGTAATGCTAACTCATTTTCTTCCTCTGAAACTCCCTCTAAAATGTTTGGGTTTTTTTCACACCTGCAAAAACTTGACTGTGATTGACCTACTGATTTATGAAAATGCTCCTCATTCACTGCTTCTTGCTGTTACCCTGCCTGCCCCATGTGTATTCAGCTGTTGTGCTTTTTGTATCCTGAACTCTTGTTATACTTGAGTTGTTACCTCTTTGGAGCAGTTATTTGTTTATTCTCATTTGTCTTGCTCTCTGGGGGGCTTCCTGAGGGACTAAGTCTGGTAGGCTGTAGAGACAGTTGCATATCTTTACAGCTTCACTTTGCTGAATCAAAATTGTTTTTTTCCTCAATAACATGGAATCATAGAATGGTTTGGGTTGGAAGGGACCTTAAAGATCATCCAGTTCCAACCCCCCTGCCATGAGCAGGGACACCTTCCACTAGACCAGGTTGCTCAAAGCCTCATCCAACCTGGCCTTGAACTCTTCCAGGGAGGAGCAGTTCACAGACACTTCTTGTGTCCTTCATGCTTAATTCCTAAGTGTCCAGAGATAGTTCTTAAGCTGTGTGACAGTTTTGAGGTCTGGTCCTTTGGAGAGAGCTCTGTGGCAAGAGCAGAGTGTCATCTCTGTATGACTGACTTTGGCTTAAGTTTCCTTTCCCAAAGCAAGTCTGCTGGGATTAGTGTGCATTGCATCTGTGTTCATTACATCCTGAATAATGACTCTTAGGATGCATCAGTCAGGTTTCTTTTTGTGCCTCTGAGTGAAATAGAAGGTGTCATAAATAGTGTTAACTTTTCTTGTTTCTGTGTCCTAGTTCTGTTTCAAATTCTTTGCTTTGGCGTAGTTCTCTCAGAAGTGCTGTATTTACCAGGCGTAGAAGGAATCCCATTCTCATGGAGAACTCTTATCGTGAGTAATAAATTCAAATTGCTGGTGTGTTTTCTTATTTTGGAGACCTTGTCAGAGTGGTACTGTTGGACAGCATGTGGGAGGACTCCATCCCAATCATGTGGGTGGGATCTGCCCTTATTCTTGTCCTTGCAGAAGCAGCCAAATGCAGCCTGCACTGAGCCTGAGGTTTAGACCCCAACATGAAAAGATGGCTTAGGTGTGGAGGTGAGCCACTTCTTGCTCGTGAACATGGCCTGGAGCTTACAGCCTCATCAAAGTGGTGTGTGGACATGGGCACAAAACCAGGATCCTACCTCTGTGTCATCTGACTTTGTACTGACACAAGAAAATTCAGTGTTTTGTTAGTCTTGTGTTACCGATGACAAAACCAAACCAAAACAAACCCGTGTGTCCACTAATGGAAACATGAAGCTCTTAGAAGTATTCAAGACCATTTCTGTAGAAATCCATTGAATCTGGGTAGGTGTGAATAGTTGGTTCAGTCTTAAGAGCACTTTGCTGTCTTAATGTATTACTATTACTATAAGCAGCACTTTTAATCCCTTATCCAAGTGAAATTCAGATGCTGTAGATTATTAGAAGAACACAGGATCCAATATTCTTGGCAGAGTGTTTCTTTTCAGTAAAGGCATTCCTCCAGCTCATCTTTCAATACACATTCTTTGGGCACAGTAAGTGCACAGCAGAGTCTGCAGGCTGGAATTCCTTGAACATGCCAGTAGGAATAAGGTTTTAAGGAAGGGTTTGAAGTGTGACAGGAGTATGTGAATGCAGAAGCTGTAAAATAAGACAGTAAAACATGGCATACCGAATGCACTCTGGGCAGAGCAAAGGAAAGGGGAAGGATAGTGCAATTTTGTAAGCTTGCCCGAAATATTCTGTAGGCTTACAAACATCAGTCAGCTGGTCTGCTTAGAGATATTGAGGGTTCTCTTCTTCTAATATGAACTGTTGATTTTGAAATGGATTTCTAGAGCTCTGAAGTAGATGTATCTTCCAATTACAAGTGGCAAACAAAATCATTCGCATGGTAAGCTCATATAAATAAACAGAGAGGCTGTTTAGGTTATAGGATTAAGTATATGAGTCTGGAATTCCAGAGTCTTTCTTTAACCAGCTCTTAAGCTGAATATTTATTAATGTTTTCGTATCAGTTTCGTCATGGAATGCACATAAGGAAAACTATTTAACACATTGTGTTCCAGGGTTAAATTCCATTAATCAGTACTAGCCTACTCCGTAGAAACCTTTGGAGAAAAGTAAAAAAAACTTGATGAAAGAGTAATGTGATGACATATAAAATTCCTTGCTAATAAAAATATGGTGTTAGGTATGTTTGATCTTAAAAAAGATGACTAGAGAAATTTAGCCAGATTGATAACTGTGAAGCTGAGCTATGCTTATTGCTTTGTAAGTATTTTCTTTCATACACAAAACACACACAACTGAAATTTATTTGTCTAGGCACAAGGTACCAGACTTCTACATAAAAAGGCAATGATGTTCAGTCATAAGCATTGGGAAGCTGATGATTTCTTTGAAACAGTACTTGTTAGTGGAAGCAGATGAGGCAGAAGTGTGTTAATGAATCAACCATCCTGATTATTTCTAGCTTCTGGGGTTCTCTTTAGTCCATGCCTTCACTTTTGTGATATTAAGATCTTTTTAATCATAAGGATTAAATTGTTTATTAAGTGATGTGTTAGGGAGGATACTGCATCTTGTAGCTATGTTTAATTAGGAAAGGATAACTAATTGAGGAGTAAAGATTATGCAGTGGGAACTTAACACAGTGGGAAATGTGTACTAATTGATCTCAGTTTACAGATTGTAATTATCTAGCCAGGTTCACATGAAAACAGAGGCAACTGACAAAGCCATCTGCTAATCTTGTTCTGTACATTTCTGTTTGTCCACTTCTGTGGCACAAGTTGGACCATTTTGAGGTTTTATTTTTATTTTGTAAAGCCAGTAAAATTGGAGGCTTTTGTAGCATTGGAGGTAGGAGTAGGTAGATGGATCTGTGCTTGTCCTATAAAACTGTGGAACATGTTTCTCAAGATCTTAGAAATTGCCTGAAAGGGCACTGGATCCAATAGAAGTAGCCAACAATTAGAATCTTCCCTCTGCCTGGCAGAAAGGCTGTGCTAGATGGGTTTTTCCAGCCATAAGAAGAAAACAACAGTCTGAGAGTCTTTAAACTACAATCAGGAGTAGTGGGTGGAGTGATAGAGTCCACAAACAAATATAAATCAGTGTGGATGGGGTCTAAAACTAGTGGGTAGGATTGCTTTTAATAAGTTCATAGAAAGGGCAATGAAGGAGGGTAATGGATTGGTCTAAAAGACATCTTAGGTACCAATATTCAATTACAGAAAGAAAAGAAATCCAAGCTGAAAGTGGAACTATAGTGAAAAATATTAAGGCAAAATCAGAAAGCCCAAAGTACAAATTAAGATGCAACTAACAGAAAATAGCAAGCTCTCAGAAAATGTGCTGATCCAGTAGAGCTAGGAGACAATACCCAGGAGATTAAGTAAATCTCACAGACACTTAAAAATGGAATAAAATTCCCATTATGCAATATGCAAGATCATAACCATAAGGACAAACTAAATAGCTTTGTGCTACAGACTGGATCTTCACTAATTCACAGGTCTGTGTGGAAAAGACCCTCTGTGTACAAGGTGATCACCACATGGCTGTCAGATGCCAATCTGACACCAAAATGGAAGTGTAACTTCAGGATGCAGCAAGAGACAGTTCCAGATAAGCAGCACATTGCAAAGCTCTAGTTAGACCCCACGTACGGTATTGTACACTTTTCTATGAAGGTTTACTAAATTAAAATATAGATAGAAAAGCTCTCTGCTTCATTCTATGGAGAGAAAGTCTATGAAATTAATAAAAAGAGTAAGACTTTCTTTACTAATGTACCAACATATAGTTTTCTCTGTGAAGCTGCTCTTGGTCAGGGTCATTTGTGTCTATTAAAATCAGCCTGAGCCATTGGGACCTACAATGAGGATATTTTGAAACAAAGGAGAGGAGAGCCTGGGACACTCAGAGGATACTTAAATAGAGTCAGGCTTGGCTGTTGTGGTAGCTGATGCATGCCCATGGTACAAAAAGCATTTCTAGAATAATATAACATGAAAAATTGAAAAGCTTCATGTTCTCATTCATTAAATGAGATTTTAATGGCTTTATTTTTCTAATGCATGCTAGTCATAAAACTTGCACCTAATGTCCTCCTGCACCTTGGGGGATACAATGTAATGCAGCAAAAAATTCTTGGTAATACCACTTGGAGCTAAGCTTTCATTTACTGCACAACCGTGATCTGTGGCAACAGCCACTTGGGAGTGAGCTGCAGCAACATCACCCCAGTGGAAATATGGACTCAGTGCCATTGTGGTCCCATTTACCATCAACCTGCCAACGAACATAATCTCTCCCTTAGCATGATACCGTTCAGCAATATATGAGTCAGCTTTAGTAATGCTAATATGGATTTATTTGTGGTCCCAATATCTGTGAAAATTTTGGAGGAAGGAAAGGGCAGGGGCATAACAAAACAAGCAATTTGGAGATTTTGTGTAGTCTGTTGTGCAAAGAAAAAAGTTGATGATTTCACAGTCTTGTGCTTGTTCCTTACCTTGTAAAGGATTAAAAATTCTTCCCTTTAGAAATTTATGTATACATATCTTGATTACTTCTGGGACTGAAATGTGATAGACTAAATGTGATGTCCTAAGTAAGGTCTGCTGCAATTGTTGGTAGTCTTTTGTCTCACAAATACAAGAAATCAATTTCTCTCTCATGAGGACCCAGAAAGCTTATGCCTTGCCTGTATGTACCAAGAAATTATCTTTTTTCCTTATCAGTGTTTCACAAAAACTTTCTGAGGAATAGGTACAGGTAAACTGCAGAACCTTCTCCATGCATTGTAAACAAAAGAGGCTTTAATGCTGCTTCATGATTGGTAGCCAATGGTTGTAATTCAGGTATTACCTTCCTGATGTTCCGCTTTAATTCCTCAAGGCTTGCTTATCAGCACATGCTACAATACTAAGTTCCAAACCACTCTGCTCAGACATCCGCTTTTGGATTTGTCCATGTCACTGTTATAACCCATGAGTGTCATTTCTCTGCAAACTACAGAGCTCTCCTGTAGAAAAGAGAAGTATAAATGGAAGAAGACATTTTTGGATTAAAGATAGCAAGAGGAGTAATCCTCTCATCATGCTCCAAAGGGAAGGTAGTACTTCTCTATCTCTGTTTCTGTCTGAAAAGCAGCCACTTCTAGAAATTCAGTTCCAATGGACATCTTCTGAAGGCAATGGAGAGCAGACACCCCTACTTGAGGCTATGTAAGCCCTCCTTTTCTGTCTTAATGAAGGCAGCAGAATCTTTTCCATTGGGAAATCTTCAGAGCAGACTGCCATACAGTGCAAAATGGCAACTGAATTTTCACACCACTCCTCCCAGTAGCTGGCAAAAGGCAGCTGAGATGATACTTTTTGTTTCCACTGAAAGTGTTATATAGATGCACCTGCTGATGATGCAGGTTCCAGTACAGGGGAGAAAAGAGCAAGCAGGAGGCTTATGACAGGGTTATAGTCTCTGTGACTGCATCAGAAAGCAGAGAGCAGTGTATGTGGAATTTTGGGTGCTGTCTTGTGCTGCTGGGAGATATGGCAGCTCTTGCCCATCTCTGCACAGTCCGTTGAGAGCAGATGTGAACTCCCAGTGAGACAGCCCTGCTCCTGTGGCTGTGGCTGATGCTGATCTGAGCCCAGGCTCATGAGCTTGCTGAAGGATGTGCATGAAGAGAAGAGTCAAAGGCTGAGGGGGCAGTTCCTCCTGATCCTATTTCCAGACCCTCCCACAGGTGCAGTACACAATTTTTCCTACACTTTTATCTCTTTGATTTCCATCTGTCACCTTTGCCAAGAACATTGATTCTTTCCTTCCACGTTAGCCCTCAGGTCTGCAGGGCCCTGTAAAACCTTGAAATCACCTTCATAGGAAGTTCAGCATGAATCATCTTTTCCTTTAAGAAGTAAACAAATAAGCAACAATCCATAAAATAAAGATGTATTTTTCAATGAAAGTATAACTTTAGAATAAACAGCTTATACACATTTCTGTGTAATTTGCTCATCTTCTGCATGAGCAGCCTGACAGTTGTAAAATAGCTCAAGATTGTCCCCAGGGTCTTTTTCTTTAAGTCATAGAACATGACTGCTAGTTTTGGGGTAGACTGATGTTCCCCTGTCAGAGCTGTCACAGTACATTTTTAAATTATAAATTTCCTCAGGTTTTTAAACTAAGACAAACCAGTTAAAAACTTCCTCTGACTGTGAGAGGAGGGTGAGATTTTGGAAGGCTTGACAGAGAGAAGCCCTTTTTGTCAGCATTGTTGTTTTCTGCAAGAAATCACATTTACCTTAGCATTTGGACTGGAAGTATAATCTTAATCCTTGGAACATATAGTGAATACTGTATTCTTTCAATATTCTGCGTTTCTGTTAGTGTCAAATATAGGAATTCTGCAATATTTCCTGTTCTCTGTCCTCTAATTGCTCCCACTGCCCAGGAGAGCTGCGTATCTCCCTGTTATACTTCACAGAGCTCAGGGGCCCTTGAGGTTATCTGCTTCTCTTCCTTCTCTGGATTTCATTATGCATTTTAGGAGTTTCAAAGGTTTGTATTATGTCCTATATTTAGTAATTTTTATTGTTTATAAATTTAAAAAGGGAAATTTTAATACAAAATCCAGAAGACATGATGACTATGGATTTTAATAGTAGAATCAAACAGCGCTTACAGTCCCAAAGAATTCCAAGTTCAGGTTGAAAATACAAAGAATAGATTATAAAAATAATGTGTAAAATACAAAGTATAGAAATGCACAGGTAAAGCAATCTATACTCTTATCTGGGCAACAGCAAACTCAGGAAAAATAAATTGAGGCAGTCTGACCATGCTTAGCAGAGGCATTTATCTCAATAAGACAGCCTAGCCATCTATAACAAATTGTTTCATCTAATCAGTGACCACACAAATGCAGCAGTTCTGACTGTAGCCAATGCAGCTCCACAAAACTCATTATTCAGAGTGTGCTGAGAGTAAACGTCACACTTCATTACAGTTCCAGGTGCCACATTTGTCTTTGTGCTTTTCAGAGTGGGATAATGCCATGGTTTCTAAACAGCCATTAGGAGGGAGCAGTGTTACAGGCTGTACTTTATTTCTTATCATAGAGAAAGGAATAGCTTTATTGATAGGCTAGTAAATGAAAATGAAACATCAAATGGATTCTGCTTTGGTCCAAACCAGCTTGCTAAGTAGCATGATCAGGTACGTGTATGACGGATAGCCATCTTCATTATTCAGAGTCAAAACACCCCCCGTTCCAACAAAGTTCAGCAATAGCTCTGTTGTAAACCTTGGTATTGAGTCAGATACTCAGAAATTTATGCATTTGCTGTAGTGGATTGTTTCACAAAGTTTGGTCCGAGTGACTTGCAAAATGTTATATGGGAAGCTTGTGGCAGAGCTGAATGCAGGAGAACTGAGCTCCAAGTCCTGCTATTTTTATTCTCATGCTTTTAAGCACAGGAGCATTTTTTCTCTACAACCAAGTACAGGAAAATGAATTAATTAGGAATTTAATTTCCCTCTCTGACAAGACACTGGACTGAGGCAGATTTTTTTGGGTGCAGATTGTATTAGTGTTATAAACTCCACTTGTGCATCCTTGATGCATTAAACTAATTGCATTCCCTATATTGAATCACTGTTAAAGTGACTGATGGCTGATGTTTAAGGCTAAAGGACTGCTTAAGACTGTTGTGATCTTTATATTTTCAGATTTTAATAGTGTAGCTTTCAGATTAAAAAATGTGTACTGTGACAAATGTTTGCTGTGACAAATGTTGCCTTTTGAGCCCAAGACACTTAAAGTTCTAATTGCAAAGATGACTGAACACCATAAGGAATTCTGTGAGGCCTGGAATAACTGCAGGCTTGTTACAGAGAGTCTGGTGCTGCTGTCATACTGTCAGACACGATGGGCTCCTTCTCGCTGATACAAGCAAGGATTTGACACAGCATTCACAAAGACAAGGAATGAGAAAGTGTTCAGGTCTTTGGCGTTTGGGAAAGATTCCTACCAGCAGGTCTGGTCTTCCTCAGTGCAGAATACCTGCACCATTTTAGAACTGTGGAAGGGTTCATTGGAAGCGTTTGTTAGAGATCATCTAGTCTGACCTTCCATTTGAAGCAGGGTTATTGCCAACACCAGATCAACAGTGGTTTGTTTAAGCCAAGTTTTAAAAATCTCCAAGGACAGAGATGCTTTTCCAGGCAGCTGTTCCAGTGCTGCATCAGCTTCCTTGGAAAAAGGGGTTTTTTGTAATGTCCAATTTGAACTCTACGAGCTGCAATATGTGGCTGTTGCCCCTTGTTAGATCTCCTGGCAAAACTGAGAGAAGTTATGTTGTGCTGTCTTTTTAACTGCCCTTCAGGTAGCTGTAGGCAGCTTTTAGATTGCTCCTTGGCTGCCTCTTTACCAGACTAAACAAACCCAACTCCCTCAGTCTCTCCTTACAGAACTTGTTCTCCAGCAGCCCTCCTTGAACCCTCTCCACTTTGTCCATGTCTGTCTTGAACCGAGTGGTGCAAAAGTGGTTGGTTAATAACCTTTACAGAGCTCATTCTGTAGCCATTACTCATGGAAATTTGCAGTCATTAATATTTATACTGAAAAATAACAAGGAATTAATGCTGTAGTAGATGGCTGTAAGGGATTCTAGTGGTTTCTTTGGAATTAACAATAATAATAGTTTACACAATGGTTATGTATTTTCATCCCAACTTTTTGAAGTTGGTATCTAAGGATTTCTTCCACCACAAAACTAAATCTAATTATAAATAAAATGCTTGCCTCTAAACTTCTTGCCTCTTTAACATAGATGTCCATGCACAAACTCTTAAATGAGCAATAATGTTGCTATTAACTGGAATTAATTTGTATCTCTCTGGTTAAGTTCACCAAACCAGCTATATGGGTGTGAATATGAGGTACCTTGTTATCATCTGTCCTGATTTTCTGCAGGTTAGAGGATTTCACCTAAAAACTCCCTTCACAAGAGTTCACAGCTTGTGAGTTCTACCTCTGAAGTGTAAACAGCACTAAGCTGAGCCTACGTGAAGGCTGTGGGAAAGCTGGGTTTTCTGTGGGTTAGTTTGTATGAGCTTCTCATATGGGCAAGCCCTGGGAGTTGAAAAATCACTGCAAAGCCTAAGCTCTGGTATTTAAAAACAAGGAAAAAAATGTATAAATATATTGTGACAGTATACTTCATCATGTCAGAAGGGAAGATATCTGGGGTCTTAAAGAGAGGTCTCAGGATAATCCTAAAATCCTAAGGACAATTTAAAAGCCAGTTTTCACATTGGGGTTCATCCTTCTGTCTTTCACATTACTTAATCACTTATACTAGTGCAAAATTAATACATTAAAACTTATTACAGGGGTCTCTTAACTTCCAGTTTTGTGCCCCCTCCATTAAACTGATGGCTTTTCCACTTTTCATCTTTCATAATTTATATTTCTCTTGTCTGCAAAAGGAAGTTACTACTATTTTACCATAGTCTGAAGTTTCACTTATGCTCTGTCAAGCAGTTTTATCAGAGATGAGTATCTTTGTCCTGTCACTTAACTGTGCAGATGGGGAAGCTGAAACTGAAGGAATTCTGCAGCTGTGATAATTGTCCGCTGTGTTCTCACTTTTGAAATGCAAAATATCAGCTGTACCTGATCAGAATAGGGTGAAGGACAGCCTGTGCCACAAACCTAATTTTAACTCAACAGGCAACAACAGTGTGAAAATGTATGCATTCATGTATATGTATTATGTACATCCATGTATGTATAGCAAATATTGTTTAAGGGAAAACAAAAAGCTCTTGGTTCTGTAAAGCAAAAAGTGCCTCTATGGTGTTGTAGATGTCAGATCTTTGCAGGATTGGCCACCACTGAAAAGTTGCATTGACTGGATTAAAAAAAAACCAAACAAAAAAAAAACGGATGTTAATTCTCAGTTTTCATCATCTGGGTTCTTAAATCCTGAGGTTGAATTTTGGAAAGGAGGGAGCACCCAGCAGCTCTTCCTCCTGCCTTTGGCAAACCCAGCCTCTTTGCTGTGGTCACTAAGAGGAAGCTGGGTGCCTTTGAAAATCCTGTTTATTTTGTGGCTGTTGAGCAATTTTAAGAATCTGTCTTTGAACTGATAAGTGATCTGAGCTAAATGGGCTGTCTGACCTCACTCTGTTGTATTTATTCACAATAGTTATTGTGCTGGGGTACTCTTCATCGCTCTGAAGACTAACGGCAAAGCATTGGTGTACGTGATGGTGTAGTGATTTTCAAACACTTTTTGTGAAGGCTTCTTAAGACTCAAGGATGAAGATCTAGCAAAACTGCATGTGCTGCGCTTTTCTTGCAGCTTTGTGATATCTGCTAGCCCCTTTTCCTGCCAAGCCAGCTCCCCCTTACGTGCCTCTGTGATAAAGCTGAGAGTCTTTTCCCATGTTGCTCATCTTCTTTCCTGGCATGCTCTGCCTCTGTAATTAGATCTCAGTTGTGTATTTGTGACATCCCAGTTTGATGCCATAGAACTGGAGAAAGTGCTAGCTAGTGAAAAAAAGGAGGAGGATTAGAGAAGAGCTCGCTTACCAAGGCACTAAGTGGATGGTGTTATCATGAATCCGTTAACACAATGAACCGATTAGTTTAAACAGTGTAAATTTCAAAAGGCACTTAATTTCCAACTGCTGTTTTGTTTTGCCTTGATTCAGTCACACAATACTGTCTTCATGCGGGCTGCATGGTGCTTAACTTGCAATCATGGCTTTCCTATTGTTACTAATTATAATAAATATCTTGGAAAATAGAAAAATGTTGATGTTAATTCACAGCTGCTGTTTTTTTGGGTGAATGATGTTGTCCTGCAGAGCTTCATTTCTTAATGAACCACATTAACTTTATGGAGATATTTCATGGAATCCAACTTTTAAATTGTATCTCTGGTGCCTGGATTTAGTGGTAAAACAGGCTTAAAAGGTTCTTTCCACTGCCCAGACGGGTGGTTCATTGCATTCTGGTCTGCAGCGTTGCTTCAGAGGTGATCAAAGTAATGCAGTTGGTGGAGGTGGCAAACTGTGAAAGCAGAGTGGGGACCCAAGGCTTTGATGGAGTTGTCCCTGCAATTTCTGTGTGTGCTGCATGTCACATGCAGAAATTGAAGCTTGATGTTTGTTGAAGAATAGCATTTGTCTGGGACACTGAACTGCAGTTCTGGGGTTGTGGAGCGAATTCCCACGTTATCATGGGTTTCTGAGCGACATTAGCCAAGGTTTTTAGTCTCTGTGCTTTGTTTTTCCAACTGTCTAGTGAGGGTGGTTCTTCTCTTCCACATGTTTATCTATTTAGTTTATTTATGTTACATTTTTGTGTCTGGAAGTGTGTTATTAATTGTGAATTGTAAATGACACAGTACTGATCAGGTCTTAGGTGACTACAAAATTTATCAAAGCAGTGAATTAGAATTAATCCAATCAGACCTCATCCTTAGCTTGTTTCTCTTTCTGAAAGATCAAATGTAACTGCCATGAAGGTAATACAGTATATTACTCTATACCTAATTTACAAAATATTTTCCTTTAATGACTTTCAATGCAAAAGGGACAAAGGCACTAGTTAACATACTTTACAGCTAGGTAATCTGAGTTAGTAAGGAGCACAGAGTCTGACAGGATCATCTCACTGGTTAGTAGGGCAACAGAAAGTAAAATCACTCCTGAGTATAAGCACAATTCTTATCCAGGAAAATGCACTTTTTAAAATTTGTGAGTATGTGTTGGAATAACTTACTTATTCCATTTGATCCTGAAAGTGATGTTGCAAGTGTTACTCGATGGGTAAAAATGAGTCTTGATCAGATTATTTTCTTTAGTTCAGAATTGGCCTGAACTACTCCCTGGACCAAAGGGGAATCAAGAGGTCAGAGTGGCCTCTGTGTTCCTCTTGCAGCAGTGAAGACCACCAATCTGCAAGTTAATGTGAGCATAAGCACTGAAGTAGACCGAGCTGCAGTTTGCTATGGCCCTGACTCTAGACTGTGGTGAAATAGGGGTCAAGACTGGATTGCCTGCACAGATCTGATTAATCCGAAGTCTGTGCAGTGCTGCTTTGCATCTCCATGATTTCCAGTATGTACTGACTCAACGATTTCTCTTTAACTTCTTGGACCTTTTTTTCACAGGCTGTGTTAAGATGTAAATATATATTTTCACCATTTTTTTGCCATAAGGAAGATATTGATTTTATAATATTAAGTACAGCTGCATCTTAACAGGTTGAGACTTTTCTACCTATGTTAACATAACACTGAGGTGCAAGAACCATCTGATTTAATCCTGTATAAGTGTGGGGTAAAATGCACCTTGTCCTTTATTTTTTTAATGTTTTCATCTCCCCAACCTTCCATGCTGTAGAACATAATTAAGACAGATCTCTCTGCTATTGGTCTTCTCAGAGTCTGCCTGCATGGGGCTGATTTGGTCCTGTAAGCTGCTGCTTGGCAGGGGTAGGAGCTGGCCCACACCTTCAGTCGCGTTTGACAGCCGTGCTACGGACTTATTCCTCAACGCCTCAGGGACATGAAAACCTGATTTTTGTACAAACAAACTCAACACAAACACTCTCCTTTTGGATGGATAAATGTTCATGGAAAGTCTGCACAAGACAGTTTAATTCTGCAGGTTTGGCCCTTTTTCATGATCTGTTTCCACAAAGGAAGCTAGACCTTTGCTGGGATCTTGTGAAAGTGTGTGTGTCTGCCTTTGTTATCAACCACTGGTGATGGAAGGGCAGAAGCTTCAGAAATTATTGAGAATAGGCTGCTGTGTGCAGGAAATCGAGGTTATGTGTTCCCTGACAATGGGAAAAGCGGCAGTGTGAGCCGAGAGCCTCCCAGCCCTCATGGCAGTCAGATGTGAGATTTCAGAAGTTCCAGTATTCAGAAAACAAGTTTGACTTAAGAGTTTTTTGAGTGAAGAGGAAATGTGCGTACATGAAAGAGAGGGAAGATTTCCAGGCAGGTGAAGTTCAAGGAAATAAAGATGAGTACAAAATGCATGGGGCTGACTCCAGTTAACATATGATTCTGATAATAAATCAGCATCTTAAATTCAACAGATGGAGTACTGTTTTCTGTACGTATTTTTTTTTTTTTTTTCAGTATTTAAGACCTTAATGTCAGTTCTTTTAGTCAGTTTTATAGCTCAAAGAAATGGGTACATACCATGTAAGGCATGTTCCTTGTGTTATGAGTCAGTGTTCAGGCTTTTTTTATTTGTTTGCCTGTAAAAAGGTGCCTGATTTATCTCTCTGAAAAAAACAAAAAAGGAGATAAAACTTTTACTTTCAATAGTTTGAGAGGATAGAAATGGGAAACAGGTACCTTGTCAATGGTGATGTATTTCCTAATACACTATTCCTTCTGAGGTCACCGTGGTGTAATAAATAAGGCCTGGCAGAGTGACAGCATTCTGCCTGGCTGCGTTATGACACACAGGAGTACTCCAGCTAAATGTCAACGCTTCTAATTGTGGCACCTTTCAGATGGGGGCTTTTCATTTAGGCCTACCTTGTGGCTTTCATTATCTTGTAAAAAGGCTCAAACTACATGGAATATTCCACTGTAATGCTGTCTGTAAGGCCATATACATTACAATATTTAAAAAATCAAAATAAATGTGCATTGCTTTTTGCCTTGTGCATCATGGCATGTGAGGCTGGGTTTGAAAAATAGTGTCTTTTAATCTGTAGTAATGAAAATTCTGCATATGGAGTGAATGAATACCATCTAGTTCTCTGGAAGTGCTTAGACTGCTATACTGAGCTTCAATATTTGCTCATTACATGCTAATGATGAATTAGTCCAACACTTGGCAGCTGATGCTGTTCAGGGAATCAAGAATGTACTTATGGTCAGCTGTGGCTCTTCTCTGGTGACACATCTCTGGCTATAAAAGCAGAGATCCCGTGCCAGGTTGAGAATTCACCTGCATCTGGATGGTAAAGTTATTTATATGCTTATCTGCATAAGTTATATGCTCCAGTACATGAGGCTTTGAAGCACTCTGCTGCTGCTGATGTATCTTGGTAAATGAACAGCAGTGCACTGGCACCAGGTCACAGAGCTCTTTTACTGGAGTGAGTGAAAATCTGGGAGTTACCTTGTCAAAGCATGAAATCCTAGTGCTCAGGCATGTGTGCAAAGTGAGTTTGGGGCAGTCTTTTAAAGCAGTTCTTTTCATAATGTTCTTTTCTTTTTCCAGGTATATAAATACAGAAATATTCTGCAAATAAATTCATTTTTATGAACTTTCTGATGCTTAAAGGATTTCTGCAATTCCATGATGAGTTTTCCATATTTACATTTTTAGGAAAACTGCTGTCTGCTTCCTTCATGTTTCTTAAGTGATGACTGGGTTTATAGTGCTAGTGAATATAATGGGAGAAAGAAAATCTCCTTACCAGGCTTGTGTCAAGAGCTGGCTCTGTTACAAAGTCTGCTATAAGCTGCCCTAGGCAAAAGCAAGGCGCTGCCTCTGTCCCAGTGCCAGAATGATCGATATAATGTTGAATACCGAGACGTTGTTTAGATCTGTCCCGTGAACTTGGGAATCTCTTCATAGTTACAGTACTATTTGGGCAGCAGTGGGTGAGGGCATGGAGTGAGGCAGATAGAAAGGAATAAATGTAAAATATAGCAAATTCCTAAGCTTCTACAATTAATATTTCTAGGAACTGCATCATCATTTCTTTGTATTGACTGCCTGCTGTTTTCACTTCTCTTTCTCTGCATACTCGATACTTTTCTCCCCTCTGTCCCTTTCTCCTTGGCTATGATGATGGGACAGAGGTACTGTCTCCTAAGTCTTCATCTCCCTAGAGCTTGTATTAAAGCAACCTCATCGCTCCACTCCTCCCTAGCAGGATGCATGTGTTCATGTTTCTTTCTCATCTTCCCTTCCCCCATTCTCTCCATGCTGTGTGTAAATATGTGTAGTTGTACAGTAATGTGCTATCTCTGATGATCTAAGTATAAATACTGCATATACAAGGTAAGAAAGTCAATACTGATCCATACATATATATGTGCATATCTATGTATATGCATACATAGATATACTTATTTATACATATAAATATATATTTATGTACTGATAAACATATATGTTGGATGCCTAGTACCTTTCACTGTACACCATTCTTTGTATGGTCTTTTACAATGTGAAATAACACATTCTTTGTTGTCACTGGCCCTTCCAACTCTGTAAAGAAAGCTTTTTAACAAAAACCCCCAGCATTTTCTTCGTGAAATTCTGTTAGGATCAGCTATGCTTTGAACTGTTAAAAACTGTCATTTCTGTTGAATGTTTTCAATGTTTTCCCCAGGAGATACTTTGAATATGTTAAAATAATATCTAGAGAGAAAAAGTAGCAAGAATAGCATCTGCTAGACTTGGAGGGTCTGGGAAAATGGATCTGAATCCATCCACTTCAGGTCACTGCCGTCCTCTCCTGACGTGCAGGCTGCAGTGTGAAAAGTTCATGGTACAGACTATTGCTGCAGGAGGGGAGGAAGCAAATGTTGTTGTTAATGGTTTACTGTTTTCTTTTAGCTGAACCAGCCTTAGAAATTGTGTACCAAAATCCTCCCTAGAACTGATGAGTTTGCAGTTAATAAAATCTCTTTTTTCCCCTCTCAAGAAATACCAGTGCACTCCCTGTGTGTCCAACTCAGTTCTTGTCACCTCTGCAAATATTTTATGATATAGCCTTTGGATTTTAATATCCTTAGCAACAAACTGTTTTTTTTACCAAAAATACAGTGTTTTCTTTTAGTGCATAGGTTAAACACAAGACTAAGGATTGCTTTGTACAGTACATGGAGCAGACTGAGCATGCTAGGTCCATCCACGTTGCTGGATATTAAAAAGAATCCCACTTGCTGCTCAAATTCAGAACCCTCACAGGACATGATAATGGAATTAATATATGAGAAAACTGCAGCAGGGTAGTAGGGAGCTATTTTTTCTCTGTGCCCTTGCTGAATAGGGCAAGAAGCTGGCCTGAAAAACGCAGCAAGAAAGATTCATATTAGGCTTTTAGCAAAAATTTCCAAAGGCAAGGACAGTAAAGGGCTGAGGTATCACAGAATCACAGAATCACAGAATAGTAGGGATTGGAAGGGACCTCGAAAGATCATCTAGTCCAATCCCCCTGCCGGAGCAGGAACACCTAGATGAGTTCGCACAGGAAGGCGTCCAGGCGGGTCTTGAATGTCTCCAGAGAAGGAGACTCCACAACCTCCCTGGGCAGCCTGTTCCAGTGCTCTGTCACCCTTACTGTAAAGAAGTTCTTCCTCAAATTTAAGCGGAACCTCCTGTGTTCCAGCTTACACCCATTGCCCCTTGTCCTATCATTGGTCATCACTGCAAAGAGCCTGGCCCCATCCTCCTGACACTCACCATTCAAATATTTATAAACATTAATCAGGTCCCCCCTCAGCCTCCTCTTCTCCAAGCTAAAGAGCCCCAGCTCCCTCAGCCTTTCCTCATAAGGGAGATGTTCCACTCCCTTAATCATTTTGGTGGCTCTTCGCTGGACTCTCTCAAGCAGCTCCCTGTCCTTCTTGAACTGTGGGGCCCAGAACTGGACACAATATTCCAGATGCGGCCTCACCAGGGCAGAGTAAAGGGGAAGAAGAACCTCTCTTGACCTACTGACTACACCCCTTCTAATGCACCCCAGGATGCCATTGGCCTTCCTGGCCACAAGGGCACAGTGCTGGCTCATGGTCATCCTGCTGTCCACCAGGACTCCCAGATCCCTTTCCCCTTCACTGCTCTCTAGGAGATCATTTCCTAACCTATACTGGAACCTGGGATTGTTCCTGCCCAGGTGCAACACCCTACACTTGCCCTTATTATATTTCATCAAGTTTTTCCCTGCCCAGCTCTCCAGCCTGTCCAGGTCTCTCTGGATGGCAGCACAGCCTTCTGGAGTGTCAGCCACTCCTCCCAGCTTGGTATCATCAGCAAACTTGCTGACAGTGCACTCAATTCCCTCATCCAGGTCATTTATGAATATATTGAATAATACTGGTCCTAGTACTGACCCCTGAGGGACTCCACTAGACACAGGTCTCCAACTCGACTCCGCCCCATTGACCACTACTCTCTGGCTTCTTCCCACCAGCCAGTTAATAATCCATCTCACTACCTGCTCATCTAATCCGCACTTCCTCAATTTATCAGCGAGGATGCTGTGGGAGACCGTGTCAAATGCTTTGCTGAAATCAAGATAGACCACATCCACTGCTCTAAGACCACATCCACTGCTCTAAGACCACATCCACTGCTCTAGGTAGTTTGTGTGCAGAAAATGTACATTTTTTGAATTCTAGAGCAAATTAGATAAATATCTGCCAGGGGCCAAGTATTGATTTGTATCTTGAATATTGCCCTTTCCAAAGCAACAAATTAAAGCTTTGTGTGCAGAAGAGCTCAGCTGGAGATAAGTGATGCTGAAGTGAGCTGGCATGAAACCAGCCCTGCTTGTGCTTCGTACATCCAGACCAGTTGGAGGAAAGATTGGGTTTATACTAAGGCACAATGCAAGAGCTTCATCTTCATCCACAGCAATACTCTACAGCTTTATCGAAGCCTGTGCCTGCCAACATGCTTGTGTGGAAGTTATATGATGGCAGTAGAGGCTGGCTTGGACCTGTGGTGATTGATAGTCTTTTTATATCTTTTAGGGTTACTCTGGCTGCTGTAAATCTGTGTTTTCCAAATTTTGAAAGTTTGGTTGCAAACATTCTTTCCAATATAATATTTTTTTTTAATATGTGTTGCCACATAGCTGGCAAAGTTTGATATTCTGTGGTATTTTCACAGTATACTCCTTCCCAGCCAGTTCCACTAATTTCAGATGATGCTGTTGAGCCCAGTGGATGTAACTGAAGCACAAGGTTTTGCCCAGCAGCAGTAAAGGATGTAAAGAGACCATAATCCCAGTCATGAGGTGTGCTTTTAAAATAATGAGCAGTGATTGGTTTAACCCCTACTTTCTTATTTTGGAATTTATTTGTTGTTTTTCCTTTTTTGTTATCAACAATGAGAAAGGTGCTTTCTATTAAAAAAAAACCCCAAACCTATTTATCTTATTTATTAAGATGGAGAGGGTGAAATGAGTCAGTAAAAGTGAAGAACAATTTTATGTCTCTAAGTCTTATCCCAGTATTGCTTTTTGAAAAAGCTTTACTTTGAGTTTCTAGCTGCAGGTGTAAACTAGCCAGCAATTCTCATAGCCCACAGTGCAGCTGTATGACAGAAGCCAAATTCCTCTCCAGGTCCTCAGTCTCCCCATGTGACTCTGCCTTCTTTTGGGAATGCTCTGGAGCCACCACAGTGTGTGTGTATGAATTGAAGTGTGGGTTTGCTGGAAGTCTGACTGTGCAAGCAGAAAAATGTTCATATGTTTATTTGTTTGCTAATATGCTGTAGTACTCAAGCACTTATTTGAACAACAGCAGGTAAACCAAAAGTTGGGCAGAAAGAGCTGAAAGATATGTTTATTTTAACAGAAAATTGTATAGTAGGGAGGAGTATGGGAGAAAAGGAATGAAAACACAGTTTTGTCAACTGTTCTTTGATATTTTTCTCTAAGCCCAGCTCTGAGAGTGGTGTGGTTACATGAGAACCTGTGGCTTCTTGAAAATCTATGTGTCTGGAGGCTGAAATCCAGAAAGAAAATAGAAAGAATGGCAAATGTTGATTTTTTTAATGTGGGATTATTTTTAGGCTTGTTCTCATCACACTTTAGGGAACCTGTCCTGTTGTATTTTGAATCCTTGAATATACTGAGCATTTTGGAGGTGTTATAAAAGTGAATGTGCTTAGAAGCCATGAATTTTGAAATAGAAGACATTGGTTTTAAGCCAACAGATGCATTACTGGCAAAGTATCTTATATATTCCTAGTAAGCTACACAGTGCAGGGAGGGTCCATTTCAGCCAGGACTAGGTGTATCTGGGGTATAAAGAAAGACATACTTAAAATATTTTTGTGGGGAGGAGAGGCCAAAGATATTCCTGATTTTTTTTAAAGCAGGCTGAAGCCCCTCTTAGCATGCAGACTCACAGGTTAATTAGGTGTTCAGGTTTTAGGCCATTCATCACAGGTTTTAAAATGACTTTCTTCCTTTGTCCACCCGTCACGCACACAGCTGCTCAGTTAGACACTCGGCATGGTAAGTGCATGCATACTGCCCTGTTGCAGCCTGTGAAGTTGTGCTGTGCATTGTGGGCAGGACAATTCCCAGATCAAGACCTTTAGCAAACAGCAGCAGCTCCCTTGTGTGTTGAACTCAGAGAGCTGACCTAACTGAAACTGCGAGCTGGGGAAAGGCTTGTTCACTTGCTGAAAAGGGTCTGATAGGTTGCACTTATTTCCCACCCCACTTCTCTGATTGATTCTCTCTCACAGGCAGGAATGGCATCTCCTGAAAACCCTGAGCAGTTGATCATTGCCCTGGAACCTGAGGCTGCCTCTATCTACTGCCGAAAGCTCCGCCTGCACCAGATGATAGACCTGAGTAGTAGGGCTCCTGTCAATGGTTATAGCCCGAGTGACACTATTGGAACTGGATTTACACAGGGTACTACTTCTATTAACTCAATTCTTTAGATCCTTTTGCCTGTTCACTTTGTCCATGAGAGCTGTTTTCTCACTATTTCTTGTTGTCTTTGCTCTCTTGAATTGTTTTAGGCTAGCAGCAGTTTTTTAATAATCTATGTCACTGTTTACTGTAATTTAACTAGTTTAGGCATTGATCCAGCAGACATGTTTGCACGCACTTGAATTTTAGCATGCAGGTAGCTTCGTTGCCTTGCCTTTATTGGAATGTTGTGGGAGTCTTTTAGTATTTTCACAACAGGATTTTTCTGCCTTAATTAAAATCAATACTTCATGCTGGATCACTTTTAAATTTAATTCTTTGGAAAAAATGATGTGTTCGATTAGCTGTGTTATTGAAGAAGTGTTAAATAACTGGATCTGCAATGAGACTTTTAATGTGAGATATTCCAGAGTTTTGGCAAATCCTTTTTGTTGTAATCTTCATGAAATATCACTGATTACTTTCAACACTCAAGGGAACACATAGTATTGGAATATAGCAATGAATTTATCTTCTCATAGAAGAGCAACTACATATGGCACTTGTGATTTATTGACCTGGGGTCTGTTGCTAATATCAATGTTTGAGGACTGACGTACGATGAGGGACAGAGATTGAACCACAGCCTAAGCCACTTGACAAAAGATCCTTCATCACCAAAGATTTTTGAGCTTGGTATCCTACCTGAGATTAGAGGAAAATAGGAGAGTGGGAAGAAAATGAAGCAGCAGTAAGATGTGATTGCTGCATAATGCACAGATTTTCTGTCTGTGTGAATTTTAACGGTTGCACTGCTATTGGTGGTAGTGTGCTAATCTATCCCAGAAGGAATTTTTCAGAAGAATTTGTATTTTATCACATTTACTAGGTCACAGCAGTACAGGCAAATGGAAGATTAAGCTAGTGAAGCTATTCCTGTACTTACTGGAGGGCATATTTTTTATTTAGGCAGGGTCACAACATCATTCTCTCAAATCTGTGCCTCTCCTCGCCAGCCCTTGTCAGATGTGTTCAGTGTTACGGAGGCCCACGCAGAGCACAGTACACAGTCCCTTTACAAGATGCAGTCCCTTCAGGGGCCCCTCACCTTCTGTCTCCCTCATTTTTGTCCTGAACCATTCCAGTTCCATGTGATTTTACATGAACTTACTTTCAGGCTACACAGGGATTTACGTCTGGGAAAATAATAGAAGAATGTATCTGGTTAAGGTTTTGAAGCTGGGCAGAATCTGGCAGATCATGGATTTCTGCTAATGGGCTTTTTCTTGGATGGGGAGTACCACTCTCCTCCTTGACTTTGTATGGTAAAAGCTATTGGGGATGAGAAAGGTTTCATGTCAAAATTAATGAAAACAAAGTTGGAAGTGAATTAATTTGAGGTTAGAATTAAAATTTCATAAAGGCATGGCAGGCACCCAAGAAGCTGAGAACAGATTAAGGAGAAAAACCCTTTAAATATAAACAGAGAGAAGCACTCCAAGGACCATATTGCTGTGAAGTCAAAACAAAAATTTTATTGTTCATAGTAGCCAGGATAACCTCACTTCAGTCGTAGTTAAAGACTGGTTCTTGTGTTCACTTTTAGTCCACAGGAATGAATGAAAAGACTCCCATTAGCTTCTGTGGGCTCTGTGTCAGGCCCTTGCTTGGACCTAGTGCCTGTTTTGTCACTGAATGCTTTGTTGTTTAAGCTCTCGCTGTGTGCTGCTAAGTCAGTGCAGCGAGGCTGGCGTGGCTCCTCTGCATTGTGTAGAGTCTTTATGGGGAACGTGCGGGTGCAAGTGGAGCTGCTGGTCTTTTTCTGATGATAGACACTATAGAAACAAGAAGGAAAAAGGATTCAGTGATTTGCTTGCTGATATTTTCAGAAAGAATGATGTTTTCATGCATGACAGGTTGCCTCTCTTCTGTTGTGTTTTATAGAAGTGCCTTTGAAGGTGAGTGAAGATTACACAGAGAATAATTTTTTGAGCAGTGTAGGGGTTAATTAAGAAGCATAACAACAAGCTCTCACTCTGCTTTGTCTTCACATCTTTGCATCATTTAAATGTATAAGTAACAATTAAGTCTTTTAAGTTAACTTATTGTTAATAGCCTTGCTAGATTATGCTTAATTTTTAATTGGTGTATATTTAAAATATTATCAGGGTCAGACTAGATGATCAGTGTGACTTTAAGAAATTATAAATCTGAGAAGCAGTGCTTTTGGCTGCTTGTCATCCTGAAAGGCTCATGAGGCACTTTTGCCTGCGCCTCCAGAATCAGCAGTGACTTTTGGAACTGTGGGGATGACCTCCCCAGCCCCGGGCAGTGCAGGTGGGTCTGGCTGCGGGCTGGCGCTGCCGCCTTGCGGCACAGGCTGCGCCGAGCACAGCTGGCTGCCAGCCCGCCCGCTTCCAGGCAGCGCTCTAGAAAAACAAAAGATACTGAAAAAAAAAAATCAGGCTTGTTTGTAGCTTTCATATTTGGTTATTGGTTTTACTCCAGTTAATATCAAGGAAGATTGGTATGGCTGAAAAACATTTTTCCTTCTTTCTAGGAATAACATTATAATGCTTCTGATTCTAATGCAATTATTTTTGTTCCTTTGCTTTGTTAAGAAATGAAATGTACAGATCTGTCAGCCTGCTTGCTCTTGTTTCCTGCAGCTTACAATGCCAGCCACTTTGTTCTTTCTTATACTCAGTAATTTTTTCCTCTGTCAATGACTAGCTAAGGAACACGTCCGTCGTAATCGACAGAGTCGTACCTTTTTGGTGGAAAATGTCATAGGAGAGATCTGGTCCGAACTGGAGGAAGGTAGTGTCTTTTCTTGAATAAACTTTGCTCTTGCTGGCTTTATATTGCGAGCAAACATTGTGTTTCCCACAAATGTGCTGTTCACTGCATTGTTCTCACAGTGATTATAAATAGGAAAAGAAAAAAATACAAGTTTGTGTGCTGCTCTTAGTTACTAAGGCTGAACTACAATTCTGTATGCTCTAGCAAAATGCAGTTTGTGAAGGAGATGGTAGAAAGGAATCCAGGTTTTAAAATGCAACCAGAATATTCTCCTCAGAATAGGCTTTGTAAATATGCCGTTGTATTAATTTGGTAGCCCACTAGAACATACACCAGCAGCATGAGCAATTCCATTAATATGCTTTTCATCTGTGCTAAATCAATAGCTTTTGACATCTGAATTTCATATATTTTGTCAATCATTGCATTGTAGTTATTAATAAAAAACAAGTCTTCATCGTAGACATTTATGACTTTCTGTAAGTCATTATCTCTCATGGTGATAATGCCCCTGAGAAGCTTTCATTGCAATATGCTGTTGTGATAACACTGATGTAAATACCATTTGCCTGTTCCTTTGGCAAACTAGGTGACCGTTACATCGTTGTTGACAGTGGAGGAGGCACAGTGGATATAACTGTCCATCAGATCAGGCTCCCTGAAGGACATCTCAAGGAGCTCTACAAGGCAACCGGTAATGTGACTTTCATTGCTTACTTTATTTTTGTAATGTTTTGACTTGTCAGTGAAGGAAATTTATGCCTTTATTATTTGCTATGTTTCACTAACTTCTTCCTGAAATAAGACCCACATTCAAAATTACAGTAACCTAGCTGCTAGTCAGCAGACATGGGTAAATCACCATGCTTTTGGATGGTAAACCTCACACTGGGAGATTAAGTAACTGCCATCTTCTTGTTATTCACTCCCATTCAGGCCATGACCTCCTCCCATGGTCCTGGTATGACTTCTGCTAGTAGAGTTGTCATCTTCCTGTCCTTTGAGAGGTCACCTATGTGTTGTTGCTCTGTCCAGGTATTCAGAGATGTACTGTGGAGACATGAAAAGTTGAGTGTCACAACAAGATCCTTGTAAAGCAACTGCTGGCAGAGCAGAAATTTCCCTAAATTTGAGGGGAATCATATATTCCAGTAATTTCACAGGCAGTGTAACAGGGAGGGTCTGCCATCCCCTGAGAAAAGTGCACAGTGATTGGTCCCCAGCAAAGACATGAAGTGCAATTCCTTGAATTGAGCTCCCTTCCTGAAGTCCAGATCCTCTTTGACTTTGTCCTGTGCCTAAGCTGTTAAGCATGAATGGGCCAATTAGTTGTTGCTGTGTCTCTAGGCCAAGTTAATCTTCATCTCAGTCTTGAGGGCTGTAAGTCTGCCTCAGGAAACAAGTTAGTAAGAGAAAATGGGACAGTGTACATCAAGTCTGTCTACTCCTAAATGAGTGGATAAGGAGGCAGTTTCCTCTGCTTCTAATAAAAATAGTTCTGTTTCATAGTGCTAGTGTTAGTGTGGCTATGATGCTATAGGAGCAAAAGTGTGGCAAAGGTAAGATTATGCTCTGTATTAGACCAACTGTTACATTTAGGAAGGCTACCTCTTTCTGTCGATCTTCTCCCATGACAGTCCCAGTAGTGTCAACCTGATGTGTATTTGGTCAGCTTGAAATCTAATAAGCAGTTCAGAATATTAAAGCTGTGTTTTGTTTGCAATACAGGTGGGCCATATGGTTCTCTAGGTGTGGACTATGAATTTGAAAAGCTCCTGTGTAAAATATTTGGAGAAGATTTTATTGAGCAATTTAAAATCAAGCGTCCTGCTGCTTGGGTTGATCTGATGATAGCATTTGAGTCCCGTAAACGGGCAGCAGCTCCAGACAGGACCAATCCACTAAACATCACTCTGCCTTTCTCCTTCATTGACTACTACAAGAAGTTTCGAGGTCACAGTGTAGAACATGCCTTGAGGAAAAGCAAGTGAGTAGACAATTGAACCCAAAAGGATGCAGAATTAACTACTGGTAGCAAAGACAAATAATTAAAATATCCTAATTACATGTAGACTGAAAGATAATAGTTTTAAAATGTAGTATAAGGAATAGTAAATGGGATTGCCTGAAGTGCAGTTTCCAAAATGAAAGGTTCTGATCAATCTCTTGTGAAATCTTTTCTATACAAGTCTCGCACTCTCCTGGTGTTGCTTTCTCTCACTTTCATTAGGCCACCACTGCATCGTGTTCCTGAATTTGACCGTATATTTTGAGTCTCTTACATGTTAATTGGGAAGGTCAGATCAAATACAGAATTTGATGTCTAAAAATGTTACCTAGAACCTTAATTTTTAGAGGCCCGGGCCCTGCAACAAATCCAAGATCTTGAGTGAGATGTATAAGTATATTCATGACTTGATGAAAGCTCTGCAAGGGGAACTCATTCTTCTTTTGAAGTGATGGCAGACTTTCTTTCCTCCTTACAGTTTGATCATTTGCTCAGTAGATGGGGAGATGTAATTCCCTGCAGAGATTTTAATTCCTGATTATAAGTATCAAGAAAGCACCCTAAATGACCAGATCATGGGCTGCTGGACAAAAGGAAGTAAGGAGAAAGTAAAAGTGAAAATTTTGTATCTTTTTAAGTTATATACTACAGGAGACCTGGAGATGAATGGCTTCAAAGAGAATGAACAAGAGAGCCTGTGAATCTGGGGCAGAATGCTTGTGACCTGAGAGCAGAATACATGATAATTAGTACCTGTACCGTGATTTCTGTCTGCATTTTTCAGTCCAGTGAATATTGAATGTAGCATGCAGGCTGAAACTCCTGCATCTCTTCCTACAGTTACTGGTAAATGTACTTTAAGCTTAAAAGGCTTGGAATCCAACTTGGAGCCATTTCCTAAATAAGGCTGAGGTTCTGAAATAATTAAAAATTTCTGGAAATATTCCCTTGCACAAGACCATCTCCTTCTTATTAGTAGTCTTAATAGCAAATCTTAGAGGGAATGTTAAATGTTCCCTTCAAATAAAACAAAATTAATTGGATAATGGGATAGAAAGAGTATAAAGGTGACATGTATGAATGAAAAGGAGATTACTGAGCTGTATGGCTGTGCGTCAGTGATGGAATAACATAACTCTTGTATTCACTTAATAAATGTTATGCCTCATTAAAAATGCTGTGCTCCCTTCTGTGGCTTCCCATACTTGCTTGTTTTCCTTGAGTATTTCTAGTGGCTTTGGCCTGCTACTGCTATAATCTAAATGTTGCCCTTCTGAGGATGAATCAGTGCTGTTTCAGATGAGTGAGCACTGGATTGACTGCCAGCTGTGTCAGGAAGCGTTGATAATGCTACAGAAGGCAATCAGGCAAAGAAAGAAACAATTAGACAAGCAAAAATAACAATTCTCCCTTGAAATTTTCCATTGCTGCAGTTGGTATGGGGCTATGGTGAGGTGAGGCACTTTCTTCCAAGCAAAATGCCTGCGGATTCTGTAAACTCATTTATTTATTCCATGTGTCTTGCGAGTGCTTGGCTGTTTCTTACAGCTCAGCTGTAATGTTTTAATGTCCTTTCTAACTGTTCTTTTCCAGTGTGGACTTTGTGAAGTGGTCCTCCCAGGGAATGCTGAGGATGAGCCCGGATGCAATGAATGCTCTTTTCAAACCTACAATTGACCAGATCATTCAGCACCTTAGTACGTATCTACATGCAATTTTACTTTCTGGCTGAGCTGAAACAGAAGCTTTGCTTACCTGTTTCAAACCAGTAACTGGAATTAAAGTCAAGCAGCCCCCCTAGTACACACCAAATGTAGGCAAAGAATTTAGTTCTGAAACTTGTAGTTTAGCACCGACTAACCCAGATCCTGCTTTTCTTTTTCCTGTTTCAGGCAAAAACTAAATAATGCCAGAGACATAATTAGTTTCTGATTATTTGTGTTGTTAAGACCTCTAGTTCATTTCTGTTCTGTGAAATGACTTATAAAGTCACATTTGTTCATGACTATCCAAATCACTGACATCTCTAAAACACAAAACACAAGGCAGTAGTGAATTTGTTTATCCAGTAATAGGAAGTGACACAGGCTTATTTGGAAATGTATTATTTAAAGTCTTCCTGGTGGAAGACTGTATTTGTATCAAGTAGGGTATAATATATGTACTGAGCAATGTATCACTGTTCTGCACATTAAAAAGCACTAGTTGAATTGTATTTGGAGTGGAAAATCCAGCTTTACTCACTGTATGTGAGGAATTATTAGACGAATTCTGAGGGGTCACAACTGGGACAGCTAGTACAGAACAGCTTCTATGTGGGCAGGGAGGCAGAGGTCTAGGATTACAATAGTTGTGACAGATACCTCAGTCATGCTGTCTCATTATTTGAACTATGAGTGAGCCTACAACTGAAATGTATGATTTTCTTGAAAGTAGGGGATGTGGGCTTAAGCTTAGAAGGAACATCTGTAAAAATGTAAGGAGGTGTTCTTTTGCAGATGGTACATATTGTGGTTAAGATGTTAGGGTCAGAAATAATAAATGGATTTAAAATGGGTTAACTTATCTGGAATGCAGTAAAGGGTATCTGAATCTGTGAGGTTTTGGAATATCTCACTGATACATGAAGCAGCAAGATGATATCTGTTTCCCTACCACACATAATTTGACTGGCAGGATTTCTTTGCAAGAAATCCTTTACTAGTAGAAGCTAAATAAAAATTCTGTTTTAAGTGCCACTTCAGAAATATTGTATGCTTTGAGGTAAGTTTCCATTCACAGTGAAACAGAGTATAGAAGAGACTGCAGAGTGGAACTAGTGCATGCTGAGAGTGGCCGTGTAGGCATAGATGTAGCAGTTTCAGATCTTTTGCATGTGCATGGGACATTCAATTAGGAGTTTCACCTGCGATGCCTTGTCACAGTGGATTTTTCCCTATTGAATGGGCTCTGTTTCTGTTTAGGTGATGTGTTTGATAAGCCAGAAGTGACCAATGTCAAGTTTCTGTTCCTGGTGGGTGGCTTCACTGAATCCCCCTTACTCCAACAAGCCGTCCAGAGTGCTTTTGGTTCGAGATGTCGAGTCATCATTCCTCAGGATGTGGGGCTCACTATCCTCAAAGGAGCTGTTCTCTTTGGTCTAGACCCTGCTGTCATCAAAGTGCGACGTTCACCTCTTACCTATGGTGTGGGCGTGCTCAATCGGTTTGTGGAAGGGAAGCATCCACCAGAGAAGCTCCTAATCAAAGATGGCACACGCTGGTGCACTGATGTCTTTGACAAATTCATCTCAGCCGACCAATCTGTAGCCCTTGGAGAAACTGTGACACGCAGTTACACCCCTGCCAAACCTTCTCAGTTAGTAATAGTGATCAATATCTATAGCTCAGAACAAGATAATGTTAGCTTCATCACTGAATCTGGAGTGAAGAAGTGTGGTACCCTCCGCTTGGATCTCACAGGAACTGATGCCTCGGTGCCAAACCGACGGGAGATCAAAACACTGATGCAGTTTGGGGACACTGAAATCAAAGCCATGGCCATTGATGTTGCCACCTCTAAAAGTGTCAAAGTTGGTATTGATTTCTTAAACTACTAACAGCTCATTTTCCCCACCAGAGCCTGTTTGTGAGACTGACCTTCCACTACTCATTTTTTGACTTTCATATATCACGTAACCAACTTGAATTTCAGCAGGCTATATGAGAACAGCTAGTAAGATGGGGTATGTTGTGTTTGTGCCCTTTGGTGACTAAAGGCTGGATTTTGAAAGACCCTTTAAAAGCTTTGGGAGCAAAAGTTCCAGAGGTAGTAAAAGTTACCAAGTTCCTCAAGCATGCTTAAAGATCTACCTTTATTAAGTAAATACTGGTTATTGTTGGGTCATGAAGATTAGTTAAAAAGTTATAAAATCATAATCTCTTTGCCTTCTTCTTCTTCTTCCTCTTCCTCCCAAAAAACCCTCTCTAACCCACTTGGTTCTTGTAGGGGACGTGTCTGTGTGGCGTATCTGTAAACAGCACCGTCCTCTGGCAAAGGAAACAAATTAGTAGTCTGTAGTGTTATTTTGATTTTGCCCTGTGCTTTCAAAATTTTAAGTGCTGAAAATCAATTACTTAAAGAAATGAAAACTGAGTTTCTTAAATTCAGAGGTCCTCCTGAAAAGAACATCCTTAGAAATCCTTAAAATAAGATTTAGGAAATATATATTTATTTTAGGAGCCTGATATTGATTGCTTCAGTTTGAAGACAAGGCCTTTATTGTCAGAGCTCTCACAACAAACTGCTGGATTAAATAGCTAACATTACTCTCATTATACTTTGTAAAATTATTAAAAACAAAGTTGTTTCCCTTTTGGGTCTTCTAAACTTATTTTTATTAGTCTCCATCTGAAATCATTCAGTCACAGAATAGTTGAGGTTGGAGGAGACATCCATTGACTTCTGGATGGTCCAACTTCTCAGCACTAAGCAATGTCAACTAGAGCAGAATGCTTTGTCCAGTTCTGAATATCTCAAAAGATGGAGATGCCTAAACTCTGTGCAACCTGTTTTCTGGTATTTGACAACCCTCAGTGAAAAAATGTTTTTTCCTATGTTTAAAAGGATTTTGCATGACTTTCAATTTGTGACCATTGCCTCTTGTTCCTTCACTGGATACCTCTGAGAAGTCTGGCCCCATCTTCCTTACTGTCTTCTCTTAGGCATTTATACACATTCCTTGCATCCCCTGAGCCTTCTCAGATCTAAACAGTCTCAGTGCTCTCAGCCTCTCCTCACGTGACAGACACTCCAGTCCCTTAATCATTTTCATCATCCTTTGCTGGTCTCAGTCCAGTATGTCCATACCTCACTTGTGCTGAGAAGCACAGAACATAACCTAGTGCTCCAGATGTGGTCTCACCAGGGGTGACTAAAGGGGAATAATCTCTTTCCTTGACCGACTGGCAGTGCTCTTCCTAATGCAGCCCTAGAGTCTATTGGCATTCTTTTTTTGCAAGGACACGTTGCTGGCTTACTCTTCATTTTGTGTCTACCAAAACCCCGAGGTCTTTTTCTGCCAAGCTGCTTCCCAGCACAGGGTGGTGCGTGGGGTTATTCCTCCACAGGTTCAGGACTTTGCACTTCCCTTTGTTGAGCCGACCCTTCTGGTTCATCCAGCACTTCTCCAAGTGACTATTTGTCTTTTCTTGTTAATCTCTGCGTTAAGATTTGGAAGTACAAAATGCTTATCCAGGATGGTTATCCAGGAAGATTTAAACAACTTAAAAGAGAGAAAACATCCAAATCAAAAGTACTATAATATATTTTGAGTAGCAAACATTTTAATGGAATGAAATATATATCTGGATTGAGTTAAATGGCCAGTAAAGTGGAAGGCAGAAACCAAAAAACTACAAATAGCATTAAATAAAGCATTCCTTACATGGCTATGAGCACACGACTCTAATGCAGGTGAAATACAATGATGGGCACGGTAGCATCTTGTTTTCCACATCATAACTTTCTGGAAATGTTTTCTTAAGCACATTTACCTGGAAAATTTCTTCTGCAACTGGAACAGTTTTTATTTTTGCAAAATGCTACAGGTGGGTGACTTCTGAAACCTACAATCTGTATCTGCCACGAACTGACAACTTCAGGTTCAAATCCAAATCCAAATTGGCAGACTGATCTTTTAACCTGTAGTATCACCCTAAAATGCTGACACTTTCAGAGCATTTATACAGAGCTGCCTGATTACCTGCTGGAATTCATTACATTTTTTTTAAACTTTGCAGTGTTAGTTGTTAAACTAAACCTTCCTTTGCAACAAGTTGAGCATGAGTGAAATCCATTACTGACACTTCCGAGAAGCGAAAGCTTTATCAGTTATTTCACTAATTTCCTTTCCAATTCTACACTTAAGCTTTCTGTGTTGAGCCTGGTGTTTTGTCACAGTAAAGAGCTGTAGAACTGATCTACTACATTTTGCCACTGAGTTTTCTGTGTGTCCTGCAGAATTCCCTAGTTCAATGTGAAATCTGTTCTGCATTCAGCTTCTTTTTTTTTTTTTCTTTTTTTTTTTTTTTTTTAAAAAAAAAAGGACTATGGAGAGCACTAGTCACTGTATCTGGCTGGATACTTTCTATAATTACAAAGTGTGCTTGCTAGCATCCAGTTTCCTGCTGCCTGCAAAATGCTTTAAAAGCGAAGTACTGAGATTTTTTTGTGTGTTGCTTTCCATGGTTTACAAACAAGAGAAACTTTAAGATGAGTTATGAACAATATAATTTTATGTATATACAATATTTAAATATTGTACAGACTCTTTCTTTCTACAGTGCTATTTTCTTGTATAAAAATGCTCTTTGCCTCTGTTGATTTCATTCAGCTGTTAATTTTAAATAACATAGTTTCTCAATCAGCTTATGTAATTATAGGCTTTTAAAGATGGTAAGATACGAAATGTAAAAGGCTGATCTTATAATAATAGGAAAGAAATGTTGGTGTGTCAGAAAATACAACATTCTTCCTGCAATGCAAGTCATACCAGCTAAGCATATTACACAGATGCACTAGTATGTTGCTGGGATTTTCGTTTCTTTGTTTGAGATGGTGACCATTCCATCTCCAACAGTTCATAATAATGGATCAATCCTCCTGTAAAAACAAGTTAAAATTTTGAGTGTATGATCTGGATATACAGTTTCTTCCCTAGGTTTTGGAGTTTCACTACGGATCTTCCCTAGTTTAAAACAAACACAAAACTCCTTTCTAAAGCCAGGCAACACAGATCTATAGTAGCTGTAGGTAGGACCCGGTCTCTGTCTACCACTACCACCTGCCAAAATACAAAATTCATAAAGAAAAGTAGGCTTTGGTGTCTTTACATCCCGTGTTAAACTGATTGGGTCCAATTCTACACAGATTTGTTTCCAGTGGCCTTAGCTTAATACACAATTTGGTCTGATAAATGGCTGCAACTTCCCCCTCTCTACCCCAAAGAGGAGATGAACTGCAAGATCAAGTGGCCCATGATTTTTGTGCTGTTTTCAGCTTGTCTGCAGGGAATGCTGAGTAGTTTCTGCAGCTCTTCTGAAGCATAGTTTCCTGCACAGTAGCAATTCTCTGCCCTTTCTTATTCACCTTTTATAAGATCCCATCTGGATCCAAGCAGGGGTTTGTTGCTGAAATGACTCTACTGTAACTGTAAAATGTGGTTTGCATATTTTAGCACTTCCTCAGTCAGTCTGATGAGAGCACTATCAAGCTTATCTTTGCAGAGCACTGAACTACTGAACCAACTGCCAGCTGTCCTCGTTGCCCTCTTTCAATCTAAGAATGGGAAATTAGCTTGTCTCTCTAAGGAATTAGAATTGTAAGTAGAATATTATGCTGTGGTCTGTAGTCTATAACCTGGTTATCCACCTTTACACTGTAAGTGGCATGTGGATGCCCATTTTGATAAAGGATGTTAGGCTGTAAAATTAATATGAAATTTATTAGGAAATGAGTAATTTTTTGGAATAGTAGTTCTGATACTTTTGCAGGAGATTCCCTGCAGAGCAGTTTCTTGGTAGGGGTTTCAGATGACATTGTGCAACTGAATGTTGAAAAGACAAGGTCTGCTGTGCTTAGGGATAGCAGGCAGCCTTGGCAGAGGTTTTGCTCTAAGCAGCAACTTGCAAATTTGGGTCCAAGTTACTTAGCTCTAGGCTGAAAGTTAGCAGCTAATTGTGATAGAATGATTAATTGTACTAGAATATGATAAATGTGCAGTGACAGTTAGGACAGTTTACATTGGTATGAATATGCCAATATTTATATACAGGAGTTTTAATGCATTATTATGAGAAGGCTAATTATATATTGCAGAGATTAATCGCCAAGATAAGCTGCATATTTATGATATGAAGTGGCTTAAGCGGATGAATAGTATAAAAAAGTTGTTGGGCATAACGTCACAGTACTCACCTGCTTGAAATAGTCTTAAACTATATTATAAAACCAACCAAGTGTGGTCTTGTTCACCTCTGTGCAAGATAAATTCAGATTTCACCGATGTTTTGGAGCTGTTCACAACTTGTCTGGATTGTATCTTGAGTGTTCTTGTGTCTTTAACCATGTCAAATAAAATACAGTATAACTTAATTTTTCTTTTTGGGTGTCACTTTTTATGGAAATGAATATAAAAAGAAACCTGATTTATTTTGAAAGTGAAAAAGGCCAAGTGGTTATACTTGCGTTTGGATATTTCTGCATTTGCATAACTGAGCAAAAGTGACTTCAACTGTATGTGCTGTTTATCAGATTTCTTCAACCTTTTAGATGTGTGGACACATGAAGTCTTGGCCAAGGGCTTGGAGGTCCCTGTGCAGCACACACAACTCTTCGACAAGAGGCTGCTACACTTTTAGTTCACTTTTGCAGTTTCTAGGGGAACTCCATACGTGCCTGATGTAGAAGTCCACTGCTGGGATTACTCAACCTCCACCAGAGCTGGTTTAGCTGGTGTAGAATAAGGCATCTGTTGGAGTTAAGACAGAAAGACTTTGGGAAATACCAAAAGCAGATTGGGTATTTTCTGTAATGATGCTCTGAGTGAGCCAGGAAATCAAATATAAAAATTCATGTATCAAAGAAGACTGTAGTTTCTTAGACCTTGTCAAAGGCTCGTTAATTGTTGAAGTTGTATTATCAAGCAAATAAGCTGGCAAATAGCCAGATATATTTGCACGAGAGTGTACATCTTTATTGTGTGTTTCTAGATCTAGGAATGTTTGGTAAGGTCTTGCTGCACTGAAAAAACCCCTTGTATAACGGTTTGTGCAATATTATATTTCTCTGCTAACTGTTGCAGGCCATGACCCTCTAAAATTCCACAACGTTGGCTCTAGCTATGGAGGTGATTCAGTATGTGACCTTGGTCTGCAATGCTGCTCAGACACAAAAGATGCAGAGAATGAACATATGAGAATGAGATGCACAGCAGCCACTACACCCTAACTTCCACTTATTTGCTGCAATGAAGATGTTTTACAAGTGCTTTATGACTATAATTATAAACACCATCCTAATAGGCTAGGTACTGTATTTAACTTGTAATGAACTTGATTTCAGCTAAACATTCAATTAATGTTACTAGTACAATGGGAAATATAATTACAGTCTTCAGGGACACATTAAGAACCAAATTTCGCTTTCAGTGTTCTAGCGCATTGCTCTGGTTTCCAGGGGAGTTTCATGTATGTGCATTCACCTGCAGAATTTGGCCCTTTTGCTGGACTTTTTTAAATCTGAAGCTTTTCTCATATAAGTGTGTTTATATTTAAAGTTACAGCCCTGTCTTGATAGGAAGAAGTTTTTATAAATCCTTTGTTGGTTCTACCAAGATCACAAAAATCCTTACTGAAATTTGCAGATGTTTTTATGTAAATAGCCATGGAATAAAAACAACTTATAAAACAATCTCCATGACAGCATTGTCTGACGTCCCCAAAGAGAATCTCTCCTTCAGTTTTATAAACACCACCATTATACACCCTTAAGACATCTGTCTTAGGGACAATTAATTCAGAGTCACCTCACTTAGTGCAAGAGCTGCCTGATTTTCAAGAGATGCAGTATGGATAAATCAGTGAGAACTGCAGGTGCGTTATGTAGCTGGGGTTCAGGCCTGTTATTTGCCAATCTTACTTGGCACTGATGTTGGAAAATGTGTATTTGCTTTTTTAGGAATGAATACTGTAGTATTAGTTCTCATTCTTCTCTTCCTCTCCTATAACACAGAGATGTTTTTGTGGTGGGAGTGCTGTAGAGTGACAAGGTATTGATGGGGCAGAGTTTTCTGGTTTCATTTCTTCAAATTAGAGATCTAGAGGTAGGTATTCAAACAAAGGAAGAAGTTTGCACTACAGCCTGTGCAGTTCTACAGATGCAAGGAGCAATTTTATTGCAGCAACAACTGTCTTATGCCATCTTGAAAACGCATCCTAGCAAATGTCAGGAGTGCTGAGTAGCCTCTGGGGAGGTGGTGTGTTTCTGATTATGAGTTCATGACAATGGTGTTTTCATACCTGTGACTTAATGTGTGGATGTGCTTATCAATATGCCTTGTTTAAACTCACAAATGGCTTCATTGATTTCATTGGCCACATGCTCAGAAATCTGGCACAAATTTTGCTAAACAGCTGGATTGAGGTACACAGGCAATGCAGGAAACATAATCCTTTTATCTTGAAAAAGCCAAATACAGAAGCTCTAGAACAGCTATCACATCACCAGTAGTTTTTCTAACGTATAAGACAGCTTTAAAAAAAGTTAGTCAGTATCTGAGATTTTTCTTGTAGAGTTTAATCGATCTAAATTTTGAGTTTAGGAAACAAACTGACCATTCAAAGGAAACCTTAAAGTCTATATTCCTAGAGAATACACTTTTCATCTCTTCTGAATACTACTGTGCTAAACTTTTATGTTCAGGATGCTAAATCACTGTTCCAATAATAAAGACAGTATTAGGAAATTGTGTTGTTTCTATTACATGGGAATGGAATTCCTGCCTTTACAACAAATTTCACTGCAACCTTAACTGCTAGCTACTGATGAACACATGGTGTCCCATGTTTTAGTTAATCTTACATTGTATTTTTTCTGTAGCTTTCCTTCCAGTTCTTCAAACTAGAGAATTTGAGACCCCAATTAGCCTATTCAGACTTCATTATTTCCAACCATTTTCTCAGACTCCTCTATTGAAATAAGTTCAGACCATTGAGTATCTTCTCTTGGGAACATAATGTCCAAATTCAAATAGGCCTTGACTCTGAAATGTGTCAACTCAATCTGAACTGCAGGCCAGGCTATTTTAACAGCACACGGCTTACAAACTGGCAGTCTGAAACGAGATGTCACCTGTGTCCTGTTGAAATTGTTGTTTGGCAACCAGGAGGCAATTTCCTATGTGCAAATTTTGACAGTGCAGTGGAAATCACATGAACACTTACGTGAGGGAGCCTTTCCACTGTTTAGGGACTGGTTTGGATCTCATTAAATTCAATAGGAAGGTTCATACTGACTTCAGGGGAGCTTTGAGCCTGGCTGCTAGCCAAACCCTCAAATCCTTTGTAGCCAGAGAAATACACATTCAAAAGTAAATGGATTTTGAGGAGCTAGCTGGATCACAAGCAGCTGAGTGCATACTCACTGATAGGAAGGGACTAAGTGCAATATATTGTCAGTTAACTGCATTTTTCTGCAAACCAAGAAATTCTGTATCTTCTTGTTTAGCATACAATTGTGTAGGTGCTGGTTATGATTTTGAAGTGGTATCTATTTTCTCATTTTTCAGGGACTGTAATAATAGGGAAAAGCTTACTAGATGCTGTATCCCAGGAGCACTGGCTTTGTGCCCGAAGCAGAAGTCACCAAACTAGGACATAGTATTTGCTGCTATGTGATGGCAAGGAACTGTTTTCAGAACTTCGTAGATTGCAACTGCTATGATTCCTCTATCAGTGTCCACAGGTGAGCTTCCACAAACATGGAGAAAGGAAAAATACAATATAAGCTTACTCTGGGAATATCATGTGCTGCAGAAGAGCCCATAAGTAAAAGGAGAATGACACTGGATAGAGTGTAAAGAAACCAAAGGAATCTGCTGAAGAGATGTGTGACAAGGGTTTGGACATAGGAAACAGAGGCATTGGTCTGCTCCAGCAGTAAATGAAGATCAGGAGAGGTTTCAAAGTAGAAAGGGGTAGTGAGACTGACAGCGGTGAGTGCCAGAGTTTGCTAAACCGTGGTTAGCAATCTAAGGAGTTAGAAAGGTGACTCTCCCTTTCCTAAGGACAACAAGGAGCATTTCCTTCCCTTTGAGGATTAAACTCCGCACCTCTAGTAGGAACTTCCGTCTGCCGTCAGCTGATAAGAGCAGACACCAGACTGAACATATCCTCTTCCTTTGTAGTACAAAGAGCAACCTCAGCGCTGACCTGATGCTTCCCCCACACCAGCACAGTGCATACCGTCCACGTGCCATCGCTGCGTATGTGCTGACACGTACCCAGGTTGCAGTTAAAGCACTGCATTGTCATGTATTGTTCACAGGGCTTTTACTTTTCATCTAGTGACAATCATAATAGATCTATTTTCGCAGCCTGGTCCCTGCCCCTGACACACACACACACTTTTTCTAGATGACTATCGACTCCTCAAAACAAATGGAGTTGAAGGAAGCTAACTGTGAGCAGAACTGAATCCAGCAGAAAAGATGCTCGTCCTGCATGACATCTGCAGGTGTCCCTCTATAAGTGTGTTTTTCCAACAACAACATTCCAGCATCCTCCTTCAGATAATTTTCTCCCTACGTTCCCTGTGTAAGCAGAGGTCCCAGGTGGCACTAGTATCCGCAGGGTGTTGGGAACACACAGCCAGCTGCCTTGGCCATGAAAAACCTGTAGCAAGTAGCACACAGGGTAGCTACTTTGTCAGCTCAGGGCAACAGGGTCAGCATTTGAGTCTGGTTATTGTGTAAGGCATTTGAAGAATCAAGTAATACAACTGAGAGTGTTCCAAAACACATTTAAATTAATTTTGTAGTTATTTTGTTTTGTCTTAGGAGTGAGACACATGAGACTGAAGAAGAAAAAGTGCCACCAAATTACCAAAGATGCTACAGAACTGAGGGGATATTGCCAAAGTACACTGATCACATCTTGCAGAAGCATTTATAATTTCTCTCCTTCAGAGTCAGGTAGTATATAGTATTAATTGTAGCTTTAGACCTCAGACATCAACTATATCTCACCTTCCTCTTGCAAAACTGTTTAGTTCTGCCTAAGCTACTTCCAACTTTTGTTTAATCTGGCTTTTAAACCTCCCTATGCTGCAATGGTGCTACGTGCCCAGGCAGTTTATTTGTGTTTGCTGTCCTCACCTTTCTAAAGTTTTACATAATGTCAACAAAGACTCTCTGTGCCTCTCCTACCCCTGGAGAACATAGGAACATTTCATCTCATTCCTGCCTCTGACAGCTTTTAACTGAAGACTAGTCTCCTGCTTGCCCTGAATCGAATTTTTTAACTAGACCCCAGGCCTTTCAATCACATTTTGTAGACCTGTGAGCTTTTTTTACGTCTCTGTTGGCAGCTTTGAGGTATTAGACAGTGGATGCTGGTTTATTGCAGTTAAACATCTTGTTGCTGGAAAGACATTTGGAAACCAATGCTGAAGTTGTTCTGGGTGCACACACATGGAGGACTTGTGTTATGCACATCCCACTATGAAACAGAAAACCCTGAAAGCGTCAACAAACAATAAAATGTGGTGTGAGTAGTTGAGGCACATTGTGTTCTTGACTTTTGCAAACAGTGGTGAAAGGTTGCCTTGTGTGCAATCTCATGGGTGCACATTTAAAACTCAGAAGCTTGTTACAGGAGTTAGTCTTCTATTAGTTGGGTGTGTTTTTGGTAAATTGCACTTGTGAGGTAACCACAAATCATGGTTGTGAAACATACCAAGCGTTTTGCACTCATTTTGGTTTTAGAATTTGCAGTGTTAAAGAATTTTCCTTGAACTCCTATACTGTTGAAGTTCTGATAAACTACCTTTATGCTTTACTGAGTTGAAGTGTGTTGAGCTTTTCAGGTCCATGAAAAATGCTGCACTGAAAAAATTCAAGGAGGCTGAATGACTTGCTGGGGACGTTTAGGCAGGATACATTGAGCTTTTAACTGTGAATTTAAAATGCAATAGAATACTCCAACTGTAGACAACCAGGCCTCACTCTGAGGTTAAAGACTAATTTAATCTGGTAGTCACCCCTAATTTTGACTAGGTGTCAGCACCTCTGGGCCTTAACCCTTTAACACTGGGGCCCTTACACACCCCCTCTCATTAAAATCCCTGACTCTTATATGGCTGTTCAGGGACATACTGTGCTTTGGAAAATGAGGATTAAATTAAGAGTACTGGAAGACAGTGCTTTGAACTTGGTTACTTAATTGCTGTTTTACTCAGAATTTATGGGTGTGGGAGAATCATGTGATCTCTTGGTAGATTCCCAATGCTCCATCACCTAAATCTATATGACTGTTATGATGTAAGCAATGTATGGTAAGTACTGCGTGGCATAAATTTCTGCTCTGCTTACCTGATGGAGAAAGCAGAATTGCTGTGAATACAACAGCTCACTGTAGTACAAACTCTGTAATACAACCTTTTTTTCATCTGCCATGTTCTACTCTACCACAAAGGTGAATCAAAGCATTGTTCACAGTCTCCATTCCCAAAAGCCTTGACATGAACAAAGAAAATTATGAGACTGCACATATGAGCATCTTGGTGTGCCCAGAGAACCCCAAACAATCTGCCTGATAGATTTGTATGGTCTGGAAATGGCCTAGTTGGGAGTGACAGAACATCGGGACCTGTTTCGGCTACCAAAGCAGAACAAAAGCAACTGGTGAAACTCCCCAGATTTATTGAACCCTTCTGGGGCCTTTTTGTGTGTAAAGTTATAATCATCTTCCCAGAATACAATTAGCATATTCACCGACATTTAAATAATTAATTTTCTCGTTATACGCCAACTCTTAATTTTTTGTTCTTTCAAAATTATTGAAATCTGTGACAAGAGGTAGTGATAGGAAGAAACGTTTGGTTTCTGGTTTGTTAATCAGTTCCATAATATCTCGTTCTTCACAATTGCTTTATTTAATAGCACCAATTTCTGCTTTCAGGTCTTGACTTCCCTGTTAAGCATTTAAGTTTCAGAATTTTTTTTAATCTTTTAACCTTTATCCCTTTGATTTTTTTTTTCTCAGCCTATAATTTATTATACAGTCTCCTGTCAGAGGAGGAGGTAGACTAGGTGATTTTTACTGTATTGCAAATTATAATTATTATCGTTATTTGCATTAGTAATGGATTCATTCTTATCACTGAAAACAATTCCATTATCTGATCAGACAGTTATCTTCACACTGTCCGTGATCATATATTTTCATTAGGCACCTCTTTCTCTGTGGGTCAAAAGGAGAATTATTCTTTAGTGCAGTCACTTTTCACTTTTAACATTTTCCTCAGATAAAAAGAAGTTGTTAATCCCCTACAATTGTCCTTTGCAACAAAAATATGCCCCTTTCTGCTGCCCTGTCACCATCCCTTCAGACCCACCAAGGAATGGCACATCACTGCTGTCAACTGCTCTTCCATCGTAGCCACTGCGAGAGGGTTTGTAATTCAGGTGCAGGGGGAGGAACTGAGAGGCTGATTTTCATGACCCAGTGAAGACATTTTGACTCCTTTTTGAATTAAAGCAAAGGCTTAAGGCTCTACAGTCTCTCTTTAATGAAATGGAGAAACCTCCTTTCCGAAGCCCTCCCCCAATGCATTCTGTGGGACATAGGGGTTTGGAGATGGACATTTGTAGACTGAAGTTGTAGGGAGAGCAAACACATCCTCCTCTCTAACTCCCCGCTGAATTTACTGTGCCTCTGCAGGGGTGTAAAATGATCAGATGATACTGGTTTCCAAACTGCAAGCAAAGAGGAGATGATAAAGGTTGGAGAGAAACATGAGGTCAGGCCACGGACCTTCCCAAGGGACTGACAACAGCCATGGTGAGAACTGAAGGTGGTGGAGAACCTCTTGCATGCTTCTTTTTTTATTATTGTTTCCTCATCAAGTGAGAGATGGTTGGTGTTTGAGTAAGGAGTTAAGGACTGTAAAGAAAAAGTTGGCAGTCTAAAACAAGAGCTTGAGTTTATTTTTAAGCAGCTCCTTTGGAAGTTTCTATAGCCTGACTCAGGCTGTGGTCAGCAAACACAGAGCTCAGTGTTCAGAGAAGGAGGGGATGGCTTCTGCTCTTTCATCATCTCAGGCAAGACATACACATGCTCATTGTGTGTCTCATGTCCCACATAATTAAGGTGATGACTATATTCCTCCTCCATGAAGAACCTCTTCTGAGTGAGAAATGGTACTGCTCTCATGGGAGACCTCACTCTCCAAAGAAGATAATCAGCACTGCCAGGGGAATCCAGACTGTGAAACTGCACACACCGACCTGAGGCACCCAAGCTGCCAGTATTGTCCATTGTTGTTCTTTTTAATGAGAGTGAGACTTATGTTTATGTAAAATTACATGCAAAATTACAATAATGCAAATTATGCAAAAGAGTGCATTGCTTTGGGGGTTTCGATCCTCATTTTTTTTTCCCCTTCACCTCCCTAATTGGTTTGATATGAAGCAATTACTCACTTAATGCAATTAAAGGTAAGATTTTTCATAGGGTATGTACTGCAACAGTAATTACATGGGTCCTAGCACAAAGAGGGACTTGAATGCAACTTTTGTCTTGGGGTCTCACATGATATATGTCTTCCATATGCCAGCAAGAGTAGCAGCCACTCCATTGCTATTGTGCAACCGAATACAACATTTAGACTAATTTAAAGAGTACTTTGCTTCTTGTTTCTGTTTGTATACAGGCACAACTTAGAAGTAAGGGGCATGAAGGCCACTCTTAGTATTATTTTCTTTTAGGGCTGTGGGAGCATCACATCGACATTCTGCTTTCTTGCTCTGCCTTCTACTGAAGCCTTCTGTTTTGACTGATTACAAATGCTGACATATTTTACCTTTCCGTTATCTTCAAATTTGAGAGGGTTTGCAGAGGAAAAAATGTGTATCTGAACTTATTTTATATACATTTTTTTTTTTTTTTGGCAAAATACAATATTTTCTTCAAGTAAATATCTCTTTTGTCAAAAAAACTGTTTCCAGTTTTTCAAAGTAACAAGATTTTAACAAGTTTAGCCTTGTTTCACAATTAAATACATATAGAGTATATATTTCTGAAGTAGGAGGGTGTGGCAAAATAGGTTGTGATTTACACTCAAATTAACAACAAAACAGCCTTCAGGCATAACATTGTAAAATTCCTATTTGCAACCTCTGAGGACACATCCCAGAAAGGTATGGAAATAAATATGCATATGTAACGCTGTCAGCTGTGGCTAGGTGATGAAAGCTCTAATATGACAAACTAGATTAAAAAAAAAAACCTTAAGAGGTTCAGGAAGGAGAATTCATCAATGCCAAATTAAGATATGCTCAAATATTTCTTGAAAGATAGAACCTCATTATCCTACTGATGTATAGAGCAAAGTAATGACTATAGACAGCATTGTCTAAAGACAACAATGAGCACTGCTATATCTCAGTAATAATTAGAGTCACATGAAATCCTCAATATTTTTTTTTATTGTTCTCAGATGATTTGTAATATAGGAGAGAAATTCATTGCACATGGCAATCTAAAATGTAATGAAAATACGTGGCCCAAGTTGCTCCCATATTTAAAATTCTGATTGCAATGCTGCCCACCAACAAAATAATAGTAATTTCTAGCAGGAATTATAAAACCTAAACTACAGCACAAAGCATTGTTCACCAAATTACTCATTCCATATCCACAATTATAGCCCATTTGTTTTCTTATGCCGATAACAAAAGATACATTTTAAGATCTGCGCTGTGCTACTCTTCCTTTAATAAATAAAGTGAGCTTTTCAAAAGCTATGAAATGATGCAGATAAAAATCAAAACATTTCTACATTTAAAGGATTCCATCAAAGACTTGCCATGAATGGTGTGATATTAAAGTTTAAAAAAAAATAATCAATTTAGTGTGTATTTTTGAACATGATTTGTCCCAAATAACATTCCCAATAGATAAGAATGATTATATGGTAAAGAGCGTAATTTATATATCTCAAGCACTATGCTTTTGTCACCGCCATCGTTAAGGAATTTGACACGTTTGCAGGAGAACAATATATGTCAACTGAAATATATACCAATTAGCCATAAATGGGACACTGGAATGAATGATGCATGTGCATGCTATACTTACAAGTAATAACATGTGGTTTAAAGTCGCTTACGTTTTCAAACAAGAATTCTTTTTATGTTGTCATTTAAAAAATCTAATATTTCAAAAGGTCAGGAATAAATAGCACCATTAGCATTAAAAGCTAGCTAAAGGGAAAGTAATTTGTTGTTCATTTAACATTGCATTTTATGTAATAGCTTTGTAAAGTGTTCGGGAGGGGGGGGAGAGATTTTACTCTGCTAAAACAAGATGACGGCAGTGCTAGTTCATTATTACAAGGAGATTTTTTATTATGCTATTGTCAACTTTAACGTCCTGATTCTGTTGGGTGTTTGTTAAAATTACATGGGCTGCTGAAGTGGCTATGGCAAGGGATAATGCAGAGAATATCATGACTGTCAAAACAATTGTGTAGGCAAGAATCTGCTTATACTAAAGTAAAGGAACAAAAGACAAAGGAGAAACTCTTTTGCAGTGTTAGGAAGTTAATAACCCTCTTGAGGTTTCCTCAGCAGGAGGTACTGAGATCAGGAAGCCAAATTCTAGGAGAGATACATAGTCAAAGCAGAAGGAAACAGGCGATGTCAAAGGGATGCGGGGCACATGGAAACCCAACATCAGATGCCATCTCCTGTGTCTACGGCTATGCATCCTCTGGAAAACCTCTAACTGTTTATCTCCCTGGAGAGGGGATGTGTGTTCCTCCTTGGACTGGATGCCACAAATGAAGTGTGGAAGCGTGTAAGAATCCTGAGGCTGGATCTTCTGCCCCCTGCACAGCTGCGGCTGTGCAGCCACAGAGAGCCGGGAAAGGCTTTGCAGGAGCAACCCAAAACTGGACTTACGGCAGCCTGATGCAGGACAAACGATTCACATCCTTGAACTTATTAAGCCTTATGCTCTTATTCTACCACTGTAAGGCCAACCACAGATGGGAAATTCTGCAACCAAAATAAGTATTTGCCATGTGCTTGCTGCTGCCATGAGGAGTTGCACATGGAGAGAAGCAATGTAATGAGAGGAAGAGACAAGTAATATCACCAGAGTGAAAAAAAAATTGGTTTTCCCTCTTGAGATAAGTTGAACAAGAAATTGGCTTAGCCTTTTAATACTCCACACATCTATGACAGCATAGCAAGGGGTGTCCCCTTTAGTAATTCATGTATTTATTCCCTATTATCCTCCTTAGGCCAAGGTTTCAGGGACTCAGAAAACAGTGATTCTCCAGATCAAAATTTGGTTCATATTGTGCTCCTGGGGCAGCATAGTTGAGTAGTGCTTTTTAATCTGGGCAGGCAAGAAGCACGAGTGCAATTTAGGTTTTTAAACATAGAAGCAAGCCTGTGCATCTCTGACCAAAACTGAAAGTGCTGGGGGATATTCTCTTCAGTTGGGTTAAACCAAGGAATAGTTTGGTTTTCATAGAATCTTAGAATTCTTTGGGGTGGATGGGATCTTAAAGATCATCTAGTTCCAACCCCCCTGCCATGAGCAGGGACATCTACCACTAGACCAGGTAGCTCATCCAACCTGGCCTTGAACACTTCCAGGGAGGAGCAGCCACAGCTTCTCTGGGCAACCTGTTCTGGTGTCTCAGCACCCTCACAGGAAAGAATTTCTTCCTAAGATCTCATCTAAACCTCCTCTCTTCCAGTTTGAAGCCATTACCCCTTGCTCTATCACTCCCTGCCCTTGAAAAAGGTCCCTCACCAGCCTTCCCATAGATCCCATGTAAGAACTTATTCTAGCTCTGAGCCTGGCCACAGGTTGCCAGTCTTCAATGCTGATGGTTCTTTGGTTCTTTTTCTACACTTTACAGCCCCTTCTTTCTCCCATCACCCTGTGAGAGCTGGCAGAATGCACTGAATTAATTAGACTGCTTTTTCTTCTGAATTAGAAGAGTAGAGCTCCAACACTGAATAAATTGATTTCAACCTCCACCACTACAAGGGGAATCCAAAGTCTTGCTAGGGGATTGATGTCCTTCAGAACAAGACATTCTGGCACTATCCACACTTCAACTGAATGTCTTTATCAAAAAGCAGAGAAAGAAGCAACTCCTCCATAGCATTACCTCTTTTGACCACATCATCTGTCAGTTTGTTCAAGGCTGAGGGCCAGCATATGGGATTTCAGGACAGTTTGGTGATTGTTCTGATTATGAGTATTTTAGTAAAACCTCACTAACATTTGAAATTTGCTATGCAGCTTTCTCAAATTAATTCTGTCCAGATCAAATGGAACAAGCTTCGTTCAGCATTAACACACCAAGGGATTTTTTTCAACAGGCTTTGGCTTATTCACTCCTAAAGCTACTCTAAAAATTTCTATCTATAGAGAGGTATCTACAGACTTAACCCCCACCTCCCAAACCAGAAAAAAAACCCCACCACACATCACCAGGATTAGAAGTGCAGTGACTACAGACTCCCGTGTTTTACGCATGAGCAGCTTTTATTGGTAGCAAAGGTTTGGGCATCCATATGTGCCGTTAGCAAGGAGTAAGAGTTTGCAGAACATCCTCCCTCACTGTCTCAGAACCACAGAAACGGAATCTGAAGGAAAAAAAGTATAGAAGCAGTTTGAGTTGTCAACATTTGTTGAAATTATACAAGTGAATTTATAAAAATGTAAGTCAAACTGATTTGTCATTTGACACACCTGGACACAATACACTTTGAGCTCCTAAATTTGAAATATTACTGCTGGGGAAAGTATTGATGGACTGTGAATTCTGGTTCACTGCCTGCCTTCCTTTCATTTTACAGTTACTTTTCCTCATATTTTGTGCTACCATCACTATGTGGTTGGCCACAACTACTTGTGCAAAGGGCATGAGTCAATAGAAGAGTGAGTGAACGTCTACAGAAATATGCTTTATCAGCAATGTGCTTTGGTAAATAGGAACTACAACTGGACTTAAGATCTCTGCTTAAAGCTAATGCCACTGGGCTGTAATAATTTTTTTTTTTTTTTTTTTTTTTGCTTGAAACTGTTTCCATCTCTCATGTCGTCTTTTGAGTGATGGCATTGTAACTATGAATTTCTATACGGGTCTAAAAGATATCCTGTATCTCCTTTTCTAGTTACCTAATCATGAGGTGGATGAAATAACCAATCAAGCAAATAAGGGGGTTAAAAAGTCCAAGAAAATGAGTAAAACCAGATCTGTAAATGATGTTTCTACAATCTGAGCATCCAAACTGTATTTCATGAAGTCTATAGAAGTCAGTTTTACCCTGTTTCCCTCAACTTTAGATTTAACCTTTTAAGTGCAGCTTCCAAGTATTAATCTTCCTTATTGGAAGGGTAGGCTTGTTATCTCCATTCTTTCTTGTCAGTCATCATCTCAAGGACCATCAATATAAATGGAGAACTTCCATGGGTTCCAGCTGACAGTGAATCAGACATCCTAATACAAGCTCAGATACAGATAACCAGTTCTTGTGGGCAGTGAGTAGGAACTTGGCAAGAATGATGCTGGTAATCCAAGCCAGTGCTAATTTTTCTCACCCAAAGGGTTATACAGGAAGTTTGCTTTCCTAAGGCCTCTAAATATTTTATGTTTTCCCTTGAAGCTATTTAAGACAAAGAGTTGAAGCAGCAGTGAACTGAACTAGGGATGAGCAGTGTCTTGAAAGGAAGGGAAGGTTTTCTTGAGAGTCTTTGAATGCTTTAAATAGCTCTCCTTGTGAAAATGCTTTCACCTCACATATAATTTTGTCACCTATCTTCCCAAGTAACTTTCAAGATTTGAAATAATGGATATACTTACTCTTTCCCAGTTTCTCCAGATTGTACTGTGATAGTCGCAGCTCCTAGTTTCGGAAGAGTTGGATTTATCCAGTTGTTGTTCCAAAGAAATTTAACCTTTGTAACTGTTCCAAGTTTAACTTCTGCATCAACGAAGCTTGTGTAAGAGTTATCTGGCTTGAGGGTTCCCCTGTGAAAAATAACATTTTATGGATGTGAGTCCTACTGGCATTTCATATTAATTACCAGCCCTATCAACAGAGTAGCTGTGGTAGCAAGTGAGTAGAAAGTTAATAGAGAAACAATATTTAGCTTATAGTATGGTAACATCAGCATTGCCAATTTCCAACACAATTCATTCCAAATCAGTGTTTGTCAGAAGAAGCAAAGGCAGGTAGGCCTGATGTGCTGCAGTCACACCTCACAACGCAGACTCAGTTACACGACAAACCCTGTGGAGAAGGTAGAGCTTGCTCCCCGTTGCTTATGTAGGCGAGTTTTTTTGCACCTAAGTGAAAATTTGATTTAATGCTAATTAACTTATATGATACAGATGTTTGGTTTGTTTGGGAGAGCCAAAAGGATTATGCACCAGCTGCTCAGCCTGGCTCTCTAGCAGAGATTTCCACACTTGCAGCACTGTGGCTGAGTCAAATGTGCATCTGCTCTTGGGTCACCATGGTTTATAATCTGGCTACTTATTTCATGTTTCATGAATATAGCAAGATCTAAATGGCAGCAGTTAGAGAGTGGTAATGGCTTCACGTACTATATCTCCCTGAATACAAGACAAAATTTCATCTATTCTCTTCTTTTTCCCCTCCCACTCTCATGCTCTGAAGGTGAATGGCTTTCTTAAATTTACCCCTGCTGCATGGAGTCCAGAGGCATTTGAATGTGTGATGCCTTTATCACTGCAGAACTGTTACTGCAGACATGATGTGAGAGATACAGGAGGGGGGAAAAAGCAGAGGACCCAGCAGAACCACCCAGAAAAAACCTCTATAATTTCAATAAGCTTGATGAGAAAGACAGGATTTTTATTCCTTGCCCTAGCTTTGCACTTTCTCATTCAGAGGAGCATGTTTACTCTCCTCTACATTATAAGGCCTATAGTAGTGGAAGTAATGAGAGACAGGACAAAAATCCCTTTGCTTTTTTGATTCTTTGCTGCATCCACAGTGGTGCCTGGTAGCTTAGAGCAAGATTTGCTGGGGAAAAAAAAAAGAAAAGGAATTGACTTGACATAAGCCCTGCAAATAGCAGCTAGAGAGTGCTGGAGGGCATTCAGCACTGGCAGGCTGAGCTAAGGTGAATGCAGGGATGTCTGCAAATGGGGATCAACTCATAACAAACACCTGCTGCCAAGTGTGAAGATGTGAAGTCCTTCTTGGAAAAGTGGAAGTGACATAGTTGTCAATAAATAAAAAACTAAATGCAAAAATAAAACTCAAAACCCACATCAAAATGCCTTCTCCCTATTTTTGATTACAGGTATTTTAGTTGAAAACAAACAAGAAAAATGCAAATAAACCAAACCATAGGAGGCAAGCAAGCATCTTCAGTGTAAGCAGGTAAGGTTACAAGCCACAGAAAGTAGTATTAAATAATGAGGTAGCTTTAGCAGACACATTTTACAAGCTTGTGAAAGATAAAGAAATCAGGACTGTGCTAGTGTAGGTCCAGGAAGGCCTTGGTGGTACAGCAAACAAGGGACACCAAATTCTAACATTTTGAAATCCTGCATTCTAAACTTCTGCCTTCAAATCCAGTGAGTGGATTATCACTGCATTTACATCAGGGAGCTGTATCTGGGGTTAGAATGTGATCTGTAAAATAGGACCAATTTAAACAGGAACATGAATTGAAAATCTTAATTAAACATTCTAGAATTGAAGTTTCTTTTCTATTGAATTTTCAACTCACTTGATGATCTGGTGCTGCCTCGTGTTCCCATCACTTCCATACAGGGCAACATTTACATATCCTCTAACTTTACTCTTTCCAGAGAGTGTCACGGTTACTTTGTACCTCCAGACTACACAGAAGAAATATAGAAAGTTAGATTGTACCCAAAGAAAAACTTTCTCCAAATTATCAAGTATTGGGTTTTTGTTCTGCACTGTGTATTTGAAAGCAAAATAAAATTATCCCTGCCTGTCATTTTCAGCTCAAGGCTACCTTGCAGACTGTCTGGACTGAAAGGTGTTAACATAATACTCCCTCACACAAGAATCTTGGTGCTCTCTGCTCTTCCTTGGGTTGTAACCAGGCAAAATAAATGTAAAACACTAATGAGTCAAATCTATCATTATGGCCTAATGAAGTCAACCTGAGAAATTGTTAGACATTTGTCTTACTTTCTGGGAGAAAGAAAAAAATAAAATAAAGCTCGTTAATAACATGGTAAACACAATATAGATCTCAGCATTTTGCCTACAAAGTTTTTCATATACAGTGAAGTTGGAAAGAAGGAGGTGTTAGGAACAAATACTATTACATACTAGAACATAAGCAGGGTAAAAGGAGCGTAAAAAAAAATCTGAAGCTGAAGAAAAATAATTTTGTGGGTAGGAAATTTCTTATAGCACACAATTTTCAAAAGCAGCTCTTGTCCCTCTGATTCTTGTTTACAAAGGCAAGGGAAGAACCTTCTTGTGAAAGCTAACATTTAGGATAACCTAGGTTGTAAAGGAGGTCATCAGTCCCATACACTCCTTAAAGCAGGGCCAGCTGTGATCAGCTTGCTCTTGGCCTTTCTCAAATGGAGTTTTGAACATCTCCAAAGATGGGGATTTCACAGCCTCTCCAGGTCCCCTCTTCCTGTATTTGATCACTGCCATTGTGACAGCAACTTTCATACCATTTAATCCAGATTTCCCTTGCTGCAGCTTCTGTGCATTGCCTATCCTCCTTTCTCCACGCACCTTGTAGTGTAGCCCACTAAACATCTCAGTGACCTCCACTGGACTCTGTAGTTCATCAACATTTTTCTTGTACTGGAGAGCCCAGTTTTGGACGTTAGTATTGGAGTAAAAGAGGAAAAAGCATAAAGGAGTGAATAACCATCACACTGCTATGAGGTCTGTGCAACTGTTAGAATTAACTGTAAAACAGGAAAATAAAAAACTTTGTCTACAAGGAGTAGGTAGCAATGGAAACAATCAAAACTCACGAGCAAAATCCTTGGTCTCTCCTGTATTCAGGTAAAATTTCACAAAATCATTTTTAAATTTCCCTTTGAATTTATCTGCATAGTGACCCATATTTGGGCATCCCCCTTGTGGGCATGGGAAACAGGTGTCCTAGTGAAAACAAATATATTTATTAACAAAATTATCCAGACAGTGAAGAAAAAATAAAAAAAAAATTAGTCATAGAACTTATTTTTAACATACCCACCTAACTGGCCCTGTATCACAGCAACAACAAATTTCAAGTAATCCTTCCTGTGACTTGAGAAAGATCATACAAGCTAGCCAGCTTTCCTCAAAACCCTGATTTTTCAAGGCTGTATGTTTTTTCTTGTGCCATTTAGCTCAATCCAGCCACATCAGTGACTTCCTTGAGTAGTCTTGAACAGGAGCAGAGAGGAGGAAGAGGAGGAAGAGGAGGAAGAGGTGTCCTTCCCAGCAACTGATGAGAAAGAATGGGCTCTCATACCTTCAGACTTGCTCAAGAAAGGCTTCGTCTTTAAAACTTGTTTTTGACATTAAATCTGCTTTCAACTATGGTGACAGAAGTAGGAAATCACCTTTTCCCAAAGTGATCTGAGAAGTGTGATCTCTGTCACCTGCTCAGAAGGTATAAAGGTCAATCTAAGTGCTATGTAAGTTTATACTTCTGCCTGTAGGATGTGATGTACCCATTATCTCCCTGCTACTCTTTTGGCTGTAGTTCCCTATCTCCCGGTCTGGGACAGGGAAGAGCTTCCTGACCTAGTCCAGAAACCGTTGTGCTTTCTCCCTGAGGCCAACTTAAATCACCAAAGTACTTTGACCATGGACTGACCCCATCAGGCCATCACATATTATTTTACTTTTTGCTTTGAAAAGAAGATATTGAAGCTATGTTTGAAAGCTCACCTACTACACACAGGATTCCACTCACTGCTGTTTGAGAAATGCATTTGGTGATTACAGAGGCAGGCTCTCCTCTTTACCTTCTCTCCAGCTGGATGCAGCAGAGGAGGTCTGGGGGAAGCCACACTAGCTCCAGCAGTACCTCACACTGACACATCAGCACAGAACCAGGAATGTCCATTTTATTGTTGCATTTTCCTACTTTGACCCATATTATCTCCATGAACCGTAATACTTTAGCATGTCTGACACTTTCTTCTCTTACAGCTGTGCTCCTTGGGTGCAAACTAGCATAAATAAATTTAATTTCAGATGTATAGCTAAGAACCACTATTTTTGATATGGTCCATTCTGAGACTCTGAGAAATACTTACTGTTTCAAAAACATCATAAGAAGCACAAGAATAGCCCAGAAATCCATCAGGGTAGATAATACTGTCGGAGTAATACTTGTAACTCCGCAGATGATTGCAGGCCACAAAGTCCCGAGTTCCTGTGAGAAGATACTCACCGGTTAGTTCTTAATTTCTGTTACCATTCAAGGAAAGATACTGTTAGAATCTTTGCAGCATCATTGGGATGCATCATTCCTCCTCAAAAGCCTCTCCACAATTCTTGGGACTATCACACATAAGGTTTGAAGCTTGCTTTTGCAATGAATCGATGCTCTAAGGAAGGTCACTCACTCAACAGGTATAAAATGTGACCTTGAAATGCTTTGTGGAGACCCACTGCGATGCTCAGCCCAGCCCCTGCCCTGCCATCCCCTCACAAACACTTATCCAAGTGATCTGACCGAGTTCCACAATAGAAAGGAGGAGGGCACGAAGCAGGTCTTTTGCAGGCAGCGGTTACATTACCATAACAAAAGAAAACCGAAATAAAAGTATTTAACAGTGAACTTCCTAGGGCAATGCTGATTTGCTCCAGCTGAGGTCTTCAAAACAAAATTATTATTATTTGGAGGAGGTGCTTAAAGAAGGGAGAATCTTAAAATTAAAATAATGAATATATTATTTTCTTTTATGTTGCCTTTATTTTCCTGACTTTAGGTTAAAAAGATCATATACAACACAGTTATTTCTCTGTGGTTTAATTCCCCATTATTGATAGCAAGTTTACTTTCTAAAAAAAAAAAAAAAAAAACTGAAAGAAAAAGTAATGCCTCCAGATGCATTAAATAAAACCTGGAGAAAAAGGCTAGTTACTATAAATAAGTTCATGGATTCCCAGAGTTTAAGGTGGCTGCAGTAATGTAAGAAAGAGCTGGGATTATATACTAAAAAAAAAAAAAATCTCTACAGCAGATATCTTGGTTTATGGGGTTTTTTTTTAATGTTATGTGCAATTTAATTTTATAAAGACACATGGAAATTTTCTAATAATTAAAGCTTTTATTAGAACCATGTAAACCAACAAAGAAGAGTGTATTTGAGCAGCTAGTTGCCAATTTTTTTTTAGCTGACTAAAAATAGACACAATTACATCCCTTTACTGCAACCCAGATTTGTAATCAGTAATTTTTTCTTAAAAAAAAAAAAGCATATTAAATTAATTGCTCTGTCTCAGAACTGCAGCTGAAGATCCCGTAACAGAAGTGTCTTGGAGCACCATTGCTCTACTCCACCCAGTGAAATGTGTTGTTACAGACTCTCCAAAATTTTTGGCATGGTTTAAGTAACTTTTGTTTCTGTTTGATTCTTTAGAGGAGGCACATTTGCCAGAGACAAACCCTTTGCTTTATTTTTTGAATAAGCCCTGGAAAATGGTATGTTTGAGCACATTAACAGCTTCATTGTACTTTGCAGCTGCTGTTGCTAGTGGACACACCAAAAGCTAACAGGAAACACCAAAATTAAGAGAAGTGGTTACACCTTGCAGGTGACCTTCCTCTGAATTTGTAATGTAATCAACATCCTTACCTTCCCAGATGCCATCAAGATCTACAATCTGTGAAACTGGGTTCTTCTCACACCCTGGCATTTGCTTTCCTCCATTTGGATAGAAGTCAAGATGTCCTATAGCTGGGCTCATGCCAAAACCTGAAGCATTTAAAGTAGAGGTAAGCATGTTTTAAATTAATAATTTTTCATAGCTATAGCTGCTGGCTTGAAGTTTGGCTGTGTTTGATGTTTTAGGACATGAGTGACGAGGCTGGTGGATTTGGTTTGTGTCTGTGCATCACCCAGCACAACTGAGTCTCAATTAATAATTAGGATATTCGAGTACTACAGAGCATAAATAATTTGACATTGATACAGTGGAGCTGAACACTCACCTAAGTAGGGGATTGTGGGAGCTGAATCTGTGTGGATAACATCGACAAACTCTGCATCAGATTTATCCAGTCTGACTTCAATTGGGGTGCCTTGAAAATAAGGTTGAGCAGGGTCCAATCCTGAAAGAAAAAGACTGGTGTTATACATAGACAAAGAGATATAGCTGTCTCACTTGACATAACACTATGATTGCATATAATGAATACCATGTATGTAGTTGCCTGTGGTTCCTTATATCTAAGTAGCCATAGGCATTGATAATCTGATAATGTGTGCTATCACAAAATGGCTTTTCTCCCAGGTAGCAGAAAAAGTTACCTGTGAGAAGCCTATAGAATTTTAGTGATGTACATCAGGATCACATCCCAGCACTTGGGTATCACTTTGTGGTTTTGTGTTCTGGTTGGTTTTTTTTGGTTGTTTTTTTTTTTGTTTGTTTGTTTGTTTGGGGTTTTTTTGATTGAACTTCCCTTTAATAAAACTTCCCTTTAATAATGTTGCTCAGATTGAGGTGGTTGTGTCTGCATCCCATATAACTGACCAGCATTGTTTTGGAGTGCCTGGTTTCAGAGTACTCTAACAGGAATTGATGCTGATAGCATCCCATCTGCTTGCAGGTGTTGAAACCAACCTGCCTACTTCTGGCTCCAGTCAGACTTCAGAAAAACACCTCGTTTTGAAGTGATGATCTTTGCTCTTGATTCTAGCAGAAAATTGAATTTATTTGCTTCCCAAATTGCCGCAGCAATTTCAGGAGCTTATAAAGTCTTGCAAATTGCACAATTTTTGCTGTCTTATGCTTGCATCTCTTGTTTCCCTGAGCACCAAATTTAGTTTTGCTTTTAGACTGAATTTTGTAGACTATTAGTCCAAGGTTCACCGAGCCTGAAATCCCTGAGGAAAAATAACAATTGAAAAGAGCTGCGTTAATAATATCCAAAATTGTCTTTTGTGTATGAAAGGTCACTCCGCTTAATGCACGCTGCCCTTGGCACTGCCTGCATTGATGAACGAGGAGATCAAGCCCATAGCTTTAAACTCTGGAAATGCCAAACATATTAAAAAATTGCTAAACAATGCAGACTGCAGGTGAATTACCTGTATTTTGAGAAATCTGTGGTTTGATCACAAGTGTAGTGACAATCTCTCTTTTCAGTTTGGTTTTCTGGGAGAGTACTGAATGTTTTGAAATACTCAAAATGGAGTCTCCACTTTGTGAGGTCTCTGGAGTATCTTTTTTTTTTTTTAAGAAATGAATACATATTGTAATAAATATGCCTATTTGATGGCTTTTTTTTTTTAAGAGTCAGGTAAACAACTTAAGAAAGATGAGGGCTATCCCTTGAAGAACAGTGCAGGGATCTGGCAAATGGTTATGGGGTGGCTGAGTTGCACTGATGCTCTTGCTGCAGAGCGTGGGGCTGAGACAGCCCACGCTTCCACAGAGCTTTGCTTTGCCTCTCAGCCATACACCTTTTCCTCATTTAAGTCTTGCAGTGTGGCAAAATGGTTCCTTCAAGAGTCATTTGCTCTCTGCTAGTGTGGGTAAAGAGCAACCAAAGGATGCTGATAAAGGAAAACTTGTTGGATCAAAGGGAAGATGAAAATGCTTCTGGCTAATAGTCACAGAGGCTTGATCCATTATATTTTCTGAGACACAGGCACTATCTATAGGACTAGTGAGGATGTACAGAGTTTGCATATTCAGAGTGACATGTGGACAGCTATAAAACCAACCAGAACCAAAAATGCCTTTTCTGAAAGAACTGAACAGGAAAACCTGGCTTAGCAGTAGCAAGAGGCTTCCTCCCTTTCTCAGAGAGTAGAGTGTATAACTCACAACAGGGAAAGGCAACGAGAGCAATTCATTGTGGGGAGGTGAAAACTGAGTCAGTGCAGCTGACTGAAAATTAAGAGAACAACATAATATTCCTTAAAAATCTCTAAAATCAGAAATGTGGGAGCATTTAGAAGCAGTAGGCTATTAGGAATACAGTGAATTTTTTTTGTTGTTGGGGGAGTGGTGCAGCTGTGCTTTCTGATCAGTCAGCTCTGATCTTATCTGGAAAGTAAGAGTGAACTGATGTTAATACATGTTGTATAAACATAAAGCCTATGATCTCCCTCAGGGAAAAAAAGTAGATTCAGTTGAAATCTGACTTTCTTTAAGTACGAGAGCAGTTTCTTAGTAAGCCTACTTGAATCTAGACAGATGATATAATCCTAGGAAATACAGAGATCTAGTGTATCAACAGTTAACTGAAGAAATGAAACTTCAGAAAGTTTGCTGGAAATAAAAAGAAGAGTAATTAATTAATTAATGTACTCTACTTGGCGAAAAGCTTATGCAGCCATAGCAAAGCAAGGTGATAATGGGTGATCTATCAGGAAGGTTAACCTGCTACTTCTGAACTGTTAAGTTTAATCCATCCTTTTTTGGAAAATGATATTTGTTAGCAAAACTACAGTACAAAATATCTAACTGCTCACTGTTGTCCTGCTTCTAGCATGCTTTGGAGGGACCTGCAAGCAGTGGGTGATGTTGTGCATCAGATATGCTCCTATATAATAGGTCAGATTAATGAAAGGTGAAAACAGCAGGAGAAAAGCTGCTAGGACAAGGTAGGAGGGATTGCTCTCCTGGTCTGTTTTATTACATTAGTGTTGGACGGATCATTATGAAAATCATGGCAGCTAAAGCTGATTGTAGTTGTATGTTGGTTATTGTGAGATTGTTTTTTTACAGCATCACTCTTATCCTGCTCTAAAACTGGCGCTGGTCTGGGCAGTGACACTGCAGACAACTGGCTTCAACTTGACGCTGCTTCACCATCAGTTGAAGCACCAGAAAGCAAGCTCTGTAGAGGTTGCCACAACCATTAAGGTGTAACAGCAAGTCAGGTGATGTATTGCAGGGGCCTTCTGGCTCTGTTGGCTGTATGGAGCCTTGCCTTTGCGGTGTAAGCGCATGCAGGCAAAATAATCATCACACTGAGTGTTTTCCCAGGCTTACCAGGGCACCACTCCTCTGTGTACTGTGAGAAGAGGCTAAGTTCTATAATGTTCAAATTATCCTTTACTAAACTGCAGCCCACAGTCAGATACCACTGTAAGAGAAAATGAACAGCAACATTTTGTTAAGCAGTGGTATCCTTAGTCTGAGATGTGACTTAAGTAATTGATTTACCAGTTATTCTTCCAATCCCTGGCTGCCTCCTGCCAGCTTCACCTGCCACGTGTGCTCCAAGGCTGTGGCCAATTATGTGAACATCAGCTGGAGAGTATCTGTATTTTTCCTGAGAAAACAGCATTTCAAAAAATTACTACTTTGTTGTTTGTTTGTTTTTTTTTCCTCAGCAGGAACAGGGAATAGTAAAAAGGGTAAAAAGAGTAAAAATCTGCTTTTAATCTGACTAGAAAATTAGGAACTCCTGTAGGATTTCATAGAATGGTTTGGGTTGGAAGGCACCTTCAAGATCATCCAGATCCAAACCCCCTGCCATCAGCAGGGACACCTTCCACTAGACCAGGTTGCTCAAAGCCTCATCCAACCTGGCCTTGAACACTTCCAGGGAGGAGCAGCCACAGCTTCTCTGGGCAACCTGGGCCAGTGTCTCACCACCCTCACAGGGAAGAATTTCTTCCTAATATCTCATCTAAATCTTTCCCTCTTCCAATTTAAAGCCATTTCCCCTTGTTCTATCACTCCATGCCCTTATAAAAAGTCCCTCCCCAGCTTTCTTGTAGCCCCTTCAGGTACTGGGAGGCCGTTATAAGATCTCCCCAGAGCCTTCTCTTCTCCAGGCTGAACAGCCCCAACTCTCTCAGCATCTGTTTGCTGGTTTAAGTACTTATTTCTAAACCAGCTTTTTCAAAGCTCCTTGTTCAGGTGCTGCTCTCACCTGGAGGCTGTTAACACTCTAGACAGCTCTGTCAACAGAGTCCTGAGAGGCTCTCTATCCATTTTTCATCCTAGACTCATTAAGAGTCACGGGATGCTTATCTGGCTTGCAAGATCCAGCCAGGCAGGAACTCTTAGATACACCTGGCAGGTCAAGCACTGTACACAGCTGGAGGAGCACATAAGAGGAGAGATGCTCTTGTAGTCCAGGCTGTTGTGAAATAGTTCTCTAACTTAAAAAAAAAAAAAAAAGTCTCTTTCCAGCACAACTTGTAAAATAAGCACTGAATAGAAGAAAATGTTTTCTGCTGGTTGCATTCACATTCATGAAAGTTCCCGAATCCTGTTCCTTTCAAATCACCATTATAACTATGTTTTTTTAACCACAAGATTCTTACCATGAGAGTTTTTATAAAATAAGCTATTTCGGCGCCTACAACACGGACGTTGTTGGATGCCTGAGTGTACTGACATCTCGCACCTCTCTTCCAGTTTACGCAGATGCAGTTCACATCTTCCACGGTAAACAACCTCTGTTTAGTAAAACAAAAGTAAAAACCAGAGAGTCCCACAGTAAATACAACCTGGAATTGATTCATGTTACTTATTATAGCTCAATTCACCAAAGTTCCATGAATTTGTATGAGAACACTTTAAGAAGCAAAATCTTAGCACGTAGTTGTGGTCATGCCCGCACACAGATGCGTGTGTGTGCTCACACCATACTGAAACAAGGTGCTGTGCTGTAGTCATGGTCACACCATCATTTCAAATAGCCACAGCAGAATTCTTGGCAGAAGGGAAAACAATAAAAATACTGATATTTTTAATTTGTAATTTCAATCCAATTTTGTATGCAACACTAAATAAGAGCTTTACTCATATACTGATTCACTTAGGTGATTTAAAAGTACTTATATAATACAAATTCAGATATTGTATTTTTGATGATAAAAATCAAGCGTGTTTTTCTGATACAGATTTGTAAGAAAGAGAGTGTCTTTTTATCAGAGAGTGCATAAATTTCTGCTGTGACTGAATATTCATTTCAGATTTATGTCTTTATGTGGGAATATATATATACAGGCAGATACTTTATTATCTGCCATGGAATCTGAAGCTTTGCTTTTCTTCTCTAAGCTGGGTTGTTTGACTGAGTGCATTTTGCTTTAGCAGCTTTAGTATATTTATTCTTCTGTGGTTTATGTTCAGACATTATAAAGCATCCAAAACAAGCTGCAAGAGGGAAAGGACAGAAAGGCAATAGAAGCGTCTGTGGCTATGTTAGAAGTGGTAACAATAAATGTGCAGGTAGGGTTATTACTTAAGGGTAAGAAAAGCAAATAACAGGTACACACAGGAGGGCTGATGTATTCACAATCCCATTTGCTCTGCCTTTTACTGAAAAGATACACTGAGACCATTTTTTTTAAGTAAATTGGAGTATTGTAATAAGACGTAGGTCATTGTAGTAGAGACAGCATTTAAAGATTTATGTCATTCTATGATTCTACCCTCGTGAAAATTGATCAAAAGGATTTAAGGGACTAGCTGAAGCAAAATGGGAGTTATCTTGTTGATTGTGAGGTTCCAGGAAAAAAAAAATCTATTTTAAGAGTGGAATGGGAGACTGAGAATTATAAAAACATCAATCTGTTTCTGATAGGTTGAACAAATTATTAACTAAAAAAAATCCAACAATCATTCCTAAATGTTTGTAAAGTGATAATCAACATAGATTTTTGTTGTTGTTGTTGTTCAACAAGAAACTGGCAAATAAATTTCCTTTTTCTTTTGACTTAGTATGAAGGAGAAGCAGATAATGAGGATGCAATAAATGCGAAATACATTGATTTCAGTGGACTTTCACATCGTTTTTTATAGTGTTCTCATAAATAAAATAAGAGTATAGAATTTAAAACTGTAGTTATGTGAATAGTTAGTTGAAAAACCTTAACCAAAAATATCATATGCAATCAACTATTCTGCTCTACATGCTGTAAGACTGGTGACTTACATTAGCTGCAGTTGCAATAGAAAGCATGTTATAGGATTTGAGAAGACCACAAGCTGGAATTGCAACTTTGTATGGGGACAGGATTAAGAAATAACTTGGGGAATTAGTGCAAAAACCAGTAAAGCAGAGTGCTTTACTTCATTCACTGTTCATAGCAAGTCCTAGATTGAAAAACTTCTTTGAAATCATCCCCTTGAGGTCTCTTCTGGCTGTACATTTCTACAGCTTTGTTGCTTCTGCTAATGGCCAGCCCATGTCTCCAGCCTCCAACACCCATGTGGCAGCCCATACCTTTGTGATGGACTTTGGAAATCTAAAAGCCTGTCTCTTGTCTGGAGAAATATGATGCAATAGTTATGAGTCTGCAGTTATTTCTGGAATCACCCTCATTCCTAAGCAGTATCTTGCTCCAGGGTTTGTGTCGTTTTTACCAAGAAAAGAAGACACTTACTGAGCAGAATCCTGTTGTCACTCACTTCACTGAAGAGAATAATTTGATGAATTTCACCTCATGCTTTTCCACAAAGGCACAGAGCTACGTATTTAAGTTGCTAACAATTTGGAAATAAGTAGCCTTTTCCTCCCTTCTTATCATTGCAAGTACCATGAGAGAAATTGGTTGGAAATAGAGAAAATAGACAATTTATAGGAATGTGTCTATAAGTGCAAACTACGGAACTTGACAGGAAGAGGATTTCCCTGTGGTACATACCTTGCACATGTCTGACAGCCAGTTTTCTTCTCCGTTATCTACAAATCCATGTACAATAAATCTGGTTATCCTACTAGTATTAAAATTTGAGTAGTCAATTGTTGCGGCATCAACTGCAGAGATCTCCTGTTGTAGATATTAAATTAATAAACATTGAAATCTGTGTTCTGTAAAGAGTTTATCAAAATTGCAAAGACCTGAACTATGCCCATCTGTACTGGTATTTAAAAGTTATGTAATGTTAAACTCATCTGCAAATGTCCACGTGACTATGGATTAAGGTCTGCATCTCCAAGGCAAGCTTTGACACATATCTTAGAGCAGCCAAGACTTTACTTTTAATGTATTTCCTCTTATCTTTTGAAAAAAATTACCCAATAACTTTAAAAATGCAGTTCCTAATACTCCTCAGTGGCCATACAGAAAACATGGGTGAGTGCTGTGGCTTTGTGAGGGCTGGAGGAGGACTGTGCCCCAGACACCCTGCCAGGGAGCTGGAAAAGTCGTCTCGAATAAAGTAGAGGTTTGGCCGTTCCTAACACTTACCATGACCACAGCTGGAGTCTGTGATTATTTACTCTTTTTGCATGTAATTTACTAATGTTTAAACCACAATAGTTCTTACTTGAAAGACATCAGGGTTTTCTCTTGTATACAGGAGGAAGTGAAGGTCTATCTTTTCCGGATCCCATGGTAACTTATGGATTGGCCTTTCTGTAGTCCCAGACCATGGTATATCATCTGAGAAACATCCAAGCCTGTCATAGCAAACTTCTTTGCCTGTAGGACACAGATCAGATCAACAGTATGTGAATGAACAGAGAAGTGAAGCAGGCTAGTCATAACTCATAGCATCTCTTCTCTGGAGGTCTCTTGATCTGTTGAAAAGCCTATGGCTTACAGAAAGCAAAGACCAGCAGTTGCCCTCTCTCAGATCTTCAAAGGTTATGGTTTACCCCAAGGAAAGAGGCCACACTATTGCTCATCAACAAGTTAATAAGTGGAGCTTCTCTGTGGTATCCTGTACTGTAACTTGGATATCTTTCCCTTTGCCTAAGGCAAACACAGCTGATGAATTTCTCCTAATACCAGCCAAGATACTGCAAATAATCAGTAATAACTTGAGACTGTGCTCAACAGCTGACTACACTGTACACAAGAAATCTTATATGATACAGTCCCTGGCTTCTGCTGAATATGAGGCTGTGCTGCCATTCGTCTGTCCCTGCTTTACTTCTTCCCCATTGCCATCAACAAATAACCTCCTAGGTTTTGTAGAGCAGTAGCTTTGCTCTGAGATAGAAAGCACCAGCACCCCTTGCATGCTGGTAGTGTGAGGTTTCAAGAATGGAGAAGAGGAAAGACAACACGCACACACACCTATCTCACCATTCTTCTAAAGGAAAGTGAACCATGTAACCTCGATCAATAAGTTTGAAGGCACCACAGTGTAGAATAATATCTCACAAAATACAGCAGCATGGAAAGCCTATATGAATACTAACCCCATACACTTACCTTCTGCTGCGCTGAGCAGAAATAGTGCAAGTATCCAAATTCCAAGCATCTAGAATAGTAGAAAAAGAAGCAACTAGGATTTGTGAACCTGCTGGATTAACAAGCACACTTAGCTTTCTGGTGCTGAATTTTTTCAAGGTGAAAAGGGTGCTGTCTCTGTCTTCTCTGCAACATGTATCTATGACCACCACATGTGTGGGACGTGTCTGAGTCAGCTTTATGTTTGTTTGTTCCACTAGAAATTGTGGTTAACCTGCTAAAGCATAGCTTAAGTCCAGAGTGGTTTGTGTTCTGTTGAGGCTATGCTTCTAATTGCATGTATAGCAGCTTCTTTAGAACTAGCATTAGGGTGCCCATGTGAGCTGCCATTCCCCTTTCTACGTCTTGGGAAGCCACATACCTGACAAGGTGAAAGAAAAACCCCAAAACCTGAACTACTTACAATGCAGCCTTGAAGATCCATGCGCTAATGTGCAAACTTTGCATGTAGTTTTATACTCTGCTTTATCCTTGGAAATGTTTCCAGAAAGATAGGAATGTTTATATCAGATTATAGTTTATAACTAAGATGGAAAACAACTTTAATGGTTGGTATAACTCCAAAATCCACGGACATAGATTTCTGGAATTGGTGTGCAGGAGGCCAGAGAAGGATTGGAGCTCCAGAGGTAGGGTAATTCCCAGGCAGAACACACCAGGTGTGGGACATTAAAGAGAATTAAGTGAGTCTGTGTGACAGTGCATTTAGGGGCTTGTCTGGGCTGGGAAGGCTTTTGTTTTTAGTGTTGTATAGCTGGGATGTAGGGGGAGTTAGTAGGGAATGATGTCTCTAGGTCCCCTCCCTTGTCCTGCATCAAGTGACTTTGGATGAAGAATGCTCCTGCTCTTCTGGGTCTTTTGTGCCTATTTTCTGACATCAGCTCAATTTCATGAAGACTCATCCCTTCAGGAAAACTTCTTAGTGGGCCTCGTAGGTCTTTTCATAGTGAAAGAGTCTGACCTCCTGGTGTCCCTTTCATTTCCTTGTTGAAATAAATCAGATGTAAAAAGAGTTGTTTATCCCTTTGGATCCTTTCTATACTACTGACATAACCCAAGTTTTGAGAAAGCCCTTCTCCTCTGATTGATGATCTGAGAGTGAACATGCTGGAAATATATACCAATAACGTACAGACTTCACCCAGAATAGCGATGTGGCTACTTTGTGTAGTGATGTTACAGAACTCAGTAGCTTGTTCTACTGGAGACATCAACTAAAAGGTGAAAAATAGCCTGTGCAAATGAACAGGACTAGGTTGAGGAACCCCTTGGTCCTTTTTGTCTCTAGGAGAAGTCTGTAAGTGAACTCAAGAACAAAAGAGATCTCAGCTAACTCTTCACCTTGAAAGCTTTGTCAGCTTGGCTATGCTTTTTGGTTGTGGCCACATATCTTTGAAGAGCTGACATTCCCTAATCTCCACCTCTGGGAATGACCAAATGGATAGCAGCTGTGTGCATAGGTAACACACTGCTATCATCCGTGTTAATGAGGTTCATTTCTTTAAACAGTAGGGAAGTTTTAATTTTTTCTAAAATATCACATTTGATACTAATGTAGAGCTCAGTGTTCCCATCCTTAATTAAAATAGCATTTTAGTTTGTAAATATGTTCATATCAGTGACACAGGAGAATCAGCACATCACCACTGCTAAGTTTTAACACTTGTTCAAAATGAGAGGGGAATGGTCTTTCCCATTTACTTTAACAGGGAAAATAATGGTGGAAAAGAATTGGGTTAGATTTTTAACATCATTAGTCTGCTGCTTTCACTCAAGACAGTAATAACACAGGGTAAACTGAATAACTAGACAGTTCCCTAGTCTGTGGTCAGATGGTCTGGAGCTGCTTGCTTCCCCTTTGGGAAGAAGGGGTAGGGGTGGAATGTGTGTCCTTCAGCATGATGCAGGATGCTTGCTGTGCCTGGAGGAGCTGTTCTGGTCCTTGCAGTCTCACAGTAGGGGGCTGTTGGAAGAAAGATGGCTTTCAAGAAGGGAAGCAACAAATAAGGGCCTCAATCTATTTCTTCAGTCCTGAAGAAGCTGTACTCTGGAATAGGAAGCAAGCAGAGGAGAGGATGGGGTTTCCTGCAGTGCAGGACACCGTGGCTCTCTCCTGGGCCGTGGAACGGTTTGTCCCGGTATTGTTCACGCTTCCCTTGCCACCTGTCAAGTCCCTGGAGACTTGAAGTACTTGAGACTGCAGATCTCTCTTGGCTGAACCTCAGACTTGTGTTTAACTATGCTTCTAATTTCATACAGGCTTGGTTAGTGTTCAGTCAACTGTACAACACTAACTGTTGTTCTTTTCTAAATAATTATTTCATTTAGATATTTATGCTCATTATAAATATGTTCTTAATATTGTATTTTACTCCTACTTCTTAGTTTATCTGCCCAACTGCTTGTACATCATTTATCAAACATGGGGAAATGTGAGTGAATACATGATTAACTCTTTCTTCCTATTAATTAACTTAGGGTTTGATTTTTATACTTAGGAAAACCAGCAACTGTCTTGGTCTCTTAAGGCTTCAGGTGGCTCACTCAGGCCATGCTTTGCAAAGCAGTAGTGTTCATTTTAATGTGAAATAGTCAATCCCAGGTTTTGCAAAGTCTGGAGTTATTATAAAACAGAGGTTTTTCTCTAGGATTGTTAGTGGCCATGGTAAAGGCACATGTCTGAAATTAAACAGTAGCCAGGAGCTGCAATTCAGCCATTTAATTTTTTCCAAAGTGATGAAGAGGTGAGGTTTGCCTTCATGTGTTGCTTCCATGAAGGTACAGTGTACAAGAGGCTGTTCTTGATGGAGAAATATAGAATGGAATCACAGAATGGTTAGGGTTGGAAGGGACCTTCAAGATCATCCAGTTCCAATCCCCCTGCCATCAGCAGGGACACCTTCCACTAGACCAGGTTGCTCAAAGCCTCATCCAACCTGGCCTTAAGCACTTCCAGAGAGGGGGCATCCACAGCTTCTCTGGGCAACCTGTTCCAGTGTCTGACCACCCTCACAGTGAAGAATTTATTCCTAATATCTAATCTAAACCTCCCCTCTTCCAGCTTAAAGCCATTTCCCCTTGTCCTGTCATTAACTGTCCTTATGAAAAGTCCTTCCCCAGCTTTTCTGTAGGCCCCCTTCAGGTACTGGAAGGCCGCTATAAGATCTCCCTGGAGCCTTCTCTTTTCCAGGCTGGGCAGCCCCAACTCTCTCAGCCTGTTCTCATAGCAGAGGTGCTCCAGCCCTTGGATCACCCTTGTGGCCTCCTCTGGACTCGTTCTAACTGGTCCATGTTAATATCCTGGTTCTGTTCTGTTCCTGCCTCACCACAGAGTGTCTTCTGAGGGCAGTGCTTTTGTGTGGGGCTGGAAAGTTTTGAGCAATAGCGGAGTCTGTAGATAGAAGGTATTTGGGACTATTCCCAGCCCAGGGCTGTGCAGAGGTAATGTGCTGCCTTGAAAGTGTTTGATAGACAGAAAATCTGACAAACTATCAATGTGGTGGGGAAAAATTCTTACCTGCTTTTCTTGACGCACTAGTAGAGTGAGACCGTGCAGTGTTATAAATGGATTTTAGCATATATGATTTCCAGTTACTTCCATACTTAAAAGCACAATAAACTTGGTTCAAATGTCAAGAACATTGACAACTGCATTTGCAAAGAAGTGGAAAAATAAAGAAAGCAACAGGCAGTTTGTTTTTTTTTTTATTTTATTTTTTACCTTTAATAGCTTTGTGTACCAACATTCCCATGCACAAGGCTGATGGTTTGCTCAGCTGCTGGGTACAGAACAGTTGTTCTCAGTGACCTTTAGCAAGGTCTAAGTAACTGGGGAACTCCATATGTCACAGTTCCACGGCCGCAAAAAGCTGACCTGGGAAGAAAAAAACCTTGAATTGAAGTTCGGGTTTGGGTTGGGGTTTTTTGTTTGTTTGTTGTTGGTTTTTTTTCTCCTCCAAAGAAAAATGAAAGGCTGTCAGCTGTCACCTTGAGGGTTTTTAGTTCAATCCATAGCCCTACACAAGCCTGCTGTACAGAGTGTCAGCATCTGCATATTAAGAGTACCAAGGTGAACTTCGTTCTTTTGGGACCAGCTGTAAAATTTGAGTTTTAATACATAAATAAAATTAATCTCTAGATTCACAAATATAGAGTTCTAGATGAAAAGTCAGAAAGGTGTCTTGTTAAGCTTGCTTTATGTAGGCTAGATTGCTCCAATCAAAGCTTTGCATCTTTCTTTTTTCTTAGGAGTTCACACTAAAATGGATTCCATCAGCTTCTCTGAATAATCCAAGCCAATGCCAAACTATAAGCAAATTTTTTTTCCTAATATCTAGCCAGTATTTCTTCTGTTGTAAAATAAATCAATTAAACCTTGACTTAAACTCCATGGATATATGGAATAGTTGACTGTGACCCTTCACAGACAGCCTATGCATATGTCTTTATGCTCCTCTCCAGGCATTTCTTTATTGAGAAACACGTTTCCTTCAGCTGCTCTACACAGACTTGAGTTTTCTAAATCTCTTTTGCTGTTTTTCCAGACTTCAGTCTGTGTGCATTGTTCCTGAAGTATACTCTCCAAACTTGAAAATGACCCTTCTGCTGGTTACAGTCTTACCCCAGTTACTCAAATTAGAATAATTACTCCCTGGATCTTCTATACAATGCTCCTGGAATGAGACTTGCTTTATCTTGGTTTGAAATTGTTTTGCTGTGGCAAAACAGTACATGTTCCTAATTATTCACTGCTGTATTCCTTTCCAGACAGTTATTCCCTGGTTTGTACTCGAACATTTGATTTTCTGTCCAAAGTGTAGTATCTTGTCCTTATCATTACTGAAGTTCACACTGTTGATTGCAAACCCTGTACCCAATTTATTAAGACCATCTTTCAGTCCTGTCTCCCAGAGTTTTTGCACTCCTTTCCTGTTCCCCCTAACCTATAAAAGGGATATACTTACCTACGTCCATCTTCTCCGTGAATTATATTGACTATTTCTGCTCCCAGTCTTGCCCAGAGCAGAGTAAATACGGCTTTATTCCAGAGAAATTCAATTTTTTTAGTTTTCTTTGGGTTGATTTCAACATCAAGGTATTTTATATAAACTTCATCTTGAGAGAGAACTCCACTGCAAATAGAATGAAGACAGCAATGCTAAGTTTAACAGCTTAGAGGTTACTGAACATTCTCCACAAGATTTGAGTTTTTCCCTTTGTTACAACAGAAATTTACACTTCTGCTGTTCTTTGCAACAGCACAGGACACTGGACCAGGACTCTGGGGTGTTATGCTCTGAAAGTCAGAGGATGAAAAACATTAATATTTAAACGTGCATGTGGCAGGAGACCACTGGGAGATGATAAGGGTGAGGCTGGGGCTGCCTCCAGTGCCCAAGTGTGCTGAATTTTGCAAGTGTCACTGCAAGGAGAGCTCCAGGTGAGGCTTTCAGAGAGGGTTTTATAGATGAACTGGGAACTTCTGTGGGGCTTTGGTCTCCATGTGCATATGGGATGGTGGGAGAATGCATGGAAGTGCTTGTTCCAGAGCAGGTACAGAGGACAGTGGGAGCTGCTGTTTTGGTAGTCAGCAGGAGATGATATAAGCTGTGAATGAAACTCACTGGCCAGACCACATAAATATGCCATTTATATAGTAGTGATGGCTCCTTAACATAACCTAGGGAGGAAGGAGGTATCCACTTTGCAAATTTGGTAAGTTGAGGCACAGGATTGCCTTGCATGAGATCATACAGCAAGTCACTGGCAGAGCACTCTCATGTCAGCATGTGGAGTGATGCCATGCTAGTGTGGGAGTGACAGTGCTAAAGCACATATGTAATGGGTGAGCACTTTATGAATTATGCGTGTTCCAGAGGTGTAAATTTGTTTTTTAACAGTAACTGGGAGAAACACAACAATTCTGTCAAACTGCATTCCTAATTTATTGCAAAGTCACATAATTCATGGAAAAGAAGTGACTTCCATTTCTTTTTTGCAACCACCCATCTGTCCTCATAGGTCTTATCTATGGGATAATGTTTTTTTCATATGTGATGTTAAGTAGAATATCTGCAACACAGAATTAGTGTTTGTGCTGCTTAAATATGTGGAAAATGTGTACATTAAGGTTAGCAGCATTATATACTATAGGGAAATATTAGTCTATCTTACCTGGCAATTTCATATTCTTTTGTGTTCCCATGTGTGTCATGGAAAACCAGGTTTATGTCCCCCCTCATTTTCTTTACACCAGACAGTTTCATAAATACTTTTTGTCTCCAAGCTGCATAAAGAAAAACAAAAGTAGATTGTCATTGACATGAGAGATCTAAAAAAATGCCAGTATACTGGAAAGTTGGTTTTTTTTTTCCCCTAATAGGAATTCATTTCTATTAGCAAATGAAAGACTCAGTCCTTGAATTTTGATAACATACATTGCATTTTTTTTTTTGTCAGTGATGTTAACACTTGTTATAGAAACAACAGAAATGCATGGCAATCAGTTTTCAAACATATGATGAACTGTAACAAACTTCCTCCACTTACTAGCAAAAGGTGGGTCTGCTGCTGTATTTAAATAATACTTTTGGTTGACTCTCTTCAATTTAGCTGGGAATCTGTCAGCATAGTGTCCCATCATTGGACATCCCTCCCGTGGACATGGAAAACAGTCTCCCTAGGGAAAATAAGAGCATTAGTTAATGAGGAGGATTTTTTTCAGCCTAGCCCTGATAAAATTAAGGGTCAAGATGCTGTTCTGATCCTGCAGAGCTGTGGCAGTGCTGTCTGCTGTCATATCTCTCCACCAAAGCCAGGTAAATCTTGTTTCAGATAACTGCTTCTGCACCCATGCATATACCAAAAGGGTGTAGAATGAGCAGGTGTGATACCTGTGTGGATGATGGCCTGAAACTCTCCAGTCCATATGTTTTTCAGCTGGAGTCTAGGACAAAATATAAGCCAATTTTACCCTCCTAGTGGAAGGGAACTTGCCTACATTCACATTGCAACACCATATGGTGGTAAAAAAAAGGAGCATCATTCATAAGTGCATTTATATAGGTGCTCTAATCAGTGCTCAGTGTAGATTAGAGAACAGTCAAGGATTCTGGAAGTTCTAAATGTCTCTTCTTCCAGTCAGGAATTGGTAGGATAGCTATATCTAACCTATGTGCCCTTTGCACAAAGATTTAGGGTAACAGTTGTACGGGGTTTAATTTTTTTTCTCCTAACCTGGTGATACCATCTGTGCTTCAGGATTCATTTTCTGGAGTGAGCAGGTGATGGAGGCCCCGTGTGCTGTGCCTCACTGTGTGCTTCCTCCTGCCAGACCACACCATGAGAGCACAGCCACCAGCATCCAAGTGCTCTCTGCACACAGTGGGACCTATACCGAGTGCAGAGACCTGGATGATTTTCTTTACAGCTCACCTGTTCCTAGGCTGATGTACTTACTGACTCAAAGGATTCGTATGTTTCACAGGGATATCCAAGGTATCCAGTAGGATAGAGAATACTTTCAAAATAATATTCATGGCTGCGTGAGTGATGGCACCCCCCAAAGATTGCAGCATCTGTTGGGACAAATTTTATGAGCATCTGTGCAGAAACCTCCTGTTATCCTGTACAAGAGTTGCTCTTGTCTCACTATGGGAGTCAAGGCACACAACAGCAGCATGATCTTGTAATAATTTTTCTTCAGAATTTACACGTTTCTAGTTGCAGTAGAAGTTAGTTTTGCCTGTGTTCTATCAGGAGAACTGTGTGTCAGTTACCCCAGGATTTCAAGGGAGATGCATTGGTCTGCTGTTGGACTATTAGTCCCTTTTAAGAAGACAGCTCTCTCTATATATACACACACACACACACACACACACACATATATATAGGAGATGTGACAGCAAGATGATATTAATTACAGTTTTAAAAGGCTTAATAAAGCAAGGAGAATTCATCAGCCCTATGCCAACCTCTCCAAAGCCTGTGAAGAGAGAGAAGCCTCAGGTGGAGAGACGAGGCATGTACAGTCCTGGAAACAGAGTGCTTTTGGCTGATTCATACTTTATGGGTGACAGATGCTCTTTGCAGCATCTGCAAGAAACCAAAGGTCATGGTGTTGTGGCATAGGTTAGGTCATGACACTGGCCTGTCTCAGCCTGGAAAACTTCCTACTGGGGTTGTTTGACTCACAGACTCCCTGTTCTCTGCCTTTTTGTGTTCTGCAGGTCCAATTGCAAATTACAGAAGCAAAGCTTAGGTCTCTAGTATACCTCCTTTCCCTGCCATGTGCCCTGGAGAGCACTGTTCTGATCCAGCCTTTATTGTTTCTTATTTTCTTTTCTTACTTATGAGTTAATAGGCAAAAAACAATTTTGTTTTGCTGTTTTCTCGCAAAAAGGCAGTTATTTCACAGTTTGTTTGTGTCTTCTCACAAACAGGCATTTGTTTCACAGTTTTCACAGTCAATTTGTGTTTCAGGATTGAATGAAAATGAAGTACTATGCATGTTGGGAATGTATGTTTACCTTCAACAATAACTTCAAAATGTTTTTGTTTTATCTCTGGAACTAAATCATTGCATCCAGGCATCACAGTTCCTCCATTTGGGTAAAAGTCCAGGTGACCAGTGGTGTTATACATTCCAAGTCCTGAGAAACACATGTGATGATGTCAGTATCTTGGTGACATGCCCATCCCCACAGATATTTACTTGCACATGAACACTTACCTGCAGCAGGGAAGTGGGCAGCGTTACTGTGAATAACATCAACAAAGTTTGCATCTGAAGGATCCAGTCTCACCTCAGGAGGAGTACCTTCGAAATAGGGCCCAGCAGGGTCTAAGCCTAAAAAACCCCCACATTTATTAGTTGAGGGAGGGAAGGAGGGAGGGAGGGAAGTGTTGCATGTGTTATTATGTCTTTTACCAACTTACAACATCAGATATTCAGTATTGCATGAGGCATGTTGAATAATAACAATAATGATGTGAATTCTAAACTAAACTGAAAAAAAAAAAGTGCTATAATATGGTTTTGTGAACTGTTCTGCAAACTTATTCCAACAGAAGTAAAATATTTTCCAATAGACTGTACAGTGGCATTGTATAACTAAGGAGGAGGCATTTTATTACCTTTGAGATTATTACTGGCCTGAAAAGCTTTAAGAATAGGAAAAACTAAGGATTCTTGGTATTCTGCTTTGTATAGGACTTGATGTAACGCAGTGAATAACAGTAATGTTATAAACATATTAACTACGGTTGTCCTTCCACTGAAGTCTTCCACTAAAGAGATCTTAACCTAACTAGAGAAAGAAGATGTAATAATTACCCTTGTTTCTAAGAAGCACAGTTTACCTGCTCCTACATAAGGTGTCTCCAGCATGGCCAATAATTTTAATTTCAGTCTACAGAGCAGTGTGTTGCAAGTCTCTTTCCTTTAGGAACGTGCTATGTGAGCTTTGCACCTCGGTGAACAGCCTACCTGTTATCCGTCTGATGCATCGGATCCTTCTTCCCGCCTCTCCTGCTGTATGTGCTCCCAGACTGTGGCCAATTAAATGGACTTTGCAAGGAGAGTATCTGTAGATTTTCTGATCAGTAAGGTGGTGGTGGTGGTGGGAGACAAGAACACAGGCTTTAAATAGCAAGCAAAGAAGATGTCTTACACTATGGACCTTTGGGAACATCTAGACTCTACTTCCTGCATGGCTAACAGGGTGTGAGCTCCTAGAGTTAATTGTTGTTTAAATTACAGTAAGACTTGATAGAAAATGATCTAATCTAGAATTGTAAACATCTAGTGATGGTGGATTCACTGTTGTAGTGCTGGCACATGGTTAGAGTATTCAGTTACCCTTGGTGACAAAATATGAAGTCTTTCTCATTTGGATCAACTCCTAATTTCATATTCCATCAAAATGATCTCATTTTTTTATATTTACTGTATTATGGGGCCCTTTTTTATTATGTCTGTTCTCCATGTGACTGTTTAGAATATGGGATCATATAACTCAATAGTATTTTCACTGACAAACTTAGTTGGGGTGACATTCATACTCCTCTTTGCCAAGTGTCACCTATACAAGACCCGTGCTGCTGAGATATTACCCATGCATTAAAGATGGAAATAGAGAGAGAATTCAGAGCCCACAAGGCAGTGTCGACTTTGCAAGCACCTGAGCATCAAAGAACACTTCCCCAGAATGTGCTGCTGTATCTAGGAAACTCATATCTAGCCTCATGCATTTACTTCTGTACTTTCTTTGTTGCGCACAAATCCCCGATCACTTGAAGGTGGGTTTAGTTTCTCGTTGTCTATCTCTTGCAGCACTTACTGACCAGGATCAAGTCCATAGCCTGGTAGGGTTCTGATTTTCAGCAGTTCTAAGTACTCACAAGTCTTTCTGAAGTCAGTGAGAAAAGGCTGGTACTCTTAAACTTTGTAACTGAGCAATTCTGTGCTATATGTGTAAACATGAACACTTGCCTTCAGGAACGGGAAGTTCACAACAGCAACAGGACAGTATATCATGCCTGTAGGCAGCAAATATGGCATTATCGAGTGAACCAGCTCCTGCTCATTTCAGTGGTGCCAAGCTGAGATACAAATTTACTTCTAGCATGTTTGTATAAAGTTGGCAAAACTCAAGCACTGCACTCCCAAGCCTTGTCTCATTTCCATGGAGTGCCTTCTTGCCTGGATCATCATATGGAAATGTTGCCACCTACTGGTCTTTAATTGGTTGGCACCTCTTCTCAATCACATTTAATTTGCGTCTTTTGTGGCTGTGAGAAGTCCTTCCAGAGTTCACAATTAGTATAATCAGCTGGATCTCAACTACATGCATTGCACAACTCTTTCCAAAGCACTGGCTGACCATACTGGACAAGGTTCCAAATCAAAGCAGCAGCATCATAACCCCAATACATCCACTCCAGAACTGTAGGTGGTGAAGCTGTGTCTTTTACCTGTAAAATTTTTATGAAATAAGCAACCTCAGCCCCAACCACGCGGATGTTGTTCACTGCACTGACGTAGGTGCCTTTTGCACCATCTTCCCAATCGACAGCAATGCAGTTGATATTTTCCACTTCCAGTAACAGCTGATGTGGGAACACATAAAGGAAAGTATTTAAGGAAACAAATAACACAGAGGTTCAACTTAAATCAAAATAAACATTAAAAGGTAATATAACAATCTTTACTAAACAGGACTCTTCACTGTAGCTCGTACCATACTGAAACACACATCTTTTTACAAAATGGAATGTGACAAACCATTCATCCAAAAAATATCAATTATAAAATACCTTAATAAAAATATTTTACTTTATAAGCCATTTATATACATATTTGAATGTATATGTGCAGTATGTGACTTTCTTTGAGGGATGTTGGTAGTTTAACCTAATGGCATAGGAAGTAGACTTATTTACTGAGTGCCTTTTAAACTGAGAAATTCATGTCAGACTGGAAAGGTTTGGAGAAGTGTAGAAAGCTTCTATTTCAGCAGAAAAAGCTAATGTGTTGGTCACTTCGGTACTGGTCACAGTTTTGCAGAGATCAGTGATTTTTTCCACTAGAAGAATTATGTACTGAAGTCTGCACTTGTAGCTTTCTGTGACTAAGGCTCACTTGAGGTTTGAGAAAGAACAAGGAGTGGAAACAAAAATTAATCCATGATAAACAGCTGAATGCAAATGACAAGGAAAACAGAAGCTTGAAGTGATAGTTCATTGAATCCTGGACTCCCTCCTCTTCTGTATGTATCATAAGTTTGCAGTGTGGAGAGGCAGATAGAATTAGTGATTCTTTTCAACTGAAAAATTTGGAAATTTAATATTCTAGATTAAACATTGTCATAGATTTCTCAACAAAACTAATGCTGCAGATGATGTGTGACTTGATATTCCATGGTGCTCTTTTTCTGCTTTGTCTTTTCCACTGCCAGAGTGGAAGAAGCAGAAACTAGAGTAGACTTTGCCTCTGTCAGAGCCAAGGCTGTCACTGACACAGTGCACTCCACTGGCCAGAGTGCACCAGCTTGGTTTGGTGGTAGCTTCCACATTTCATATTTTAAATCTTTTTTTCATTGCAGTGTGTAAACAAACAAAAATTTGGGTTTTGTTGGGGTTTTCTTTCTTTGTTTTTGTTTGTTTGTTTTTTTAACTGAAACTTGAGCTTTTCAGCTCAGAAAGGCCTTTTGGCCGAAGAACAATTCAACTGCCCCTAAAGGGAGAAGCAGTGAATTGGCTTGTCTAATCCAGTATTCTGACACCAGTGTAGTGACTGGGGACATCTGTGCTCCATTTGTTGCTTTGATCTGTTCTGTAGGGTTTGGGGATAGCAATTCTCTAGAGAATCGTAATGCCTTGACTATGCTGCATCTTCCAGAGTGGGAATACTTTTAGCTTTTGTGAAATTTACTTCTTGGTTGGTATCTGCTACTGCTTAGTGAGTTGCAAAATGGAAGGTGAACATTAGCACCTGAAGGATACTGACAGACTGTAGTTACAACTGGTGATGGAAATCAGAGGATACTCTCTCATACCAAGCACATTTCTACCACCCAGCCTTTTTTTCCGGTGCTGCTAAATCCATGAATGATGAAGGATGTTTTCCTTTTTGAGGAAAAATGTGAGTTTGGGATGGTTGAGGAGTTTATTGCTGAGATCACCTGTTTGGAGAGGAAAAAAAAAAATAAAAAAAATAAAAAAAATAAAAAAAATAAGGTGCTTTATTTATCATACTTTCAAACATTTAAAATTGTCAGCTAGGTCACCCCCTCTGTGGGACTGAAGGGGTCACTCTGAATGGGCAGAGTCTGTGATTTTTGGAACTCAGGGACTCCTGTATCTTGCTTTTCTCAGTTCCACTATGGTATCCAGAGAAGTTGTGCCCATGTGGTTTCTGCTGCTCCTATCTATTTTGCTTAAGGCAGGAAGAACACCCTTATGTGGAGTATGAAGCTGCCTAGAAGGACCACAGTGTCACACAGTGCCCATTAGCCTGAGTTGGACAAGTTCCTCCAGAGAGCCACCCACCAACTCCACATCTCCTGGTTCAGCTTGTCCTTTCACTGACCTCACTTGTGGCTTCAATGTGCTGCTCTGCACCTAAGCAATAGCTGTTTCATCAGCTACTCCAGAAAGGCTGAAAGAATTTCATGCAAGAACTGTGGGCATTAGGGGTGAAGCTGATCTTCACACATTGCTGCAAGCTGTTTAATTATATATTTTCCTTTTACTCTGAGAATGATATCTGACTGTCTGTGTTGTTTTCAGACAAATACAGAGTCCGTGATGTGAGCTCAGGGAGTTTGGGTGTGGAAGGGCTGTGCCCCAGATCATAGATATGTTTAAGGTTAGTGGTTGGGAAGTAGTATAAGGTATATTTTGAGTTATTTTAGCAATAACAGAAGTGCTGAGTAACCTGTGGCTGGAGGTATCTTGTGTGCTCACATGTCCCTGCTTTACAGGTGGTAAAAGTTTATTACTGGTGTAACTTCTCATCCTTAGAGAGTCTGAGGTGGATTCTGAGTGCAGCAACCAGGATTGCTGTAAGCAGTGATAGCATCATAGTTCATGCCAGAGGAATCCTAAACATCCCTGTACAGCTCAGGGAACACTAGGTCTGGAAGTCTGAACGGGATTTAGCAGCTTCATAAGCATTTGCTGAAGTTATGTGGTCCCAGCCCCTGATCTTACAGGTTTCTCCACATTGCTTTCCTTGGCATTTCAGGGGAAAAGCAGCTTGAGTATTTATGTCTTATTTTCTGAGTGCAGAGAGGAAGGTAAGAACGTAAAATCACTCAGATTTCAAGGTGGAAAGTGGATTTGGAATTTGTATAATATCAATCTTCTTCAGACTTTTCTTTTTAAAAGTCACAATACCTTCCTAGCTCAGTTTCCCTGTAAGACAGCTGTATTTGCTCTCCTACCTGAATGCTCAGAAGGCTGTTTATTTGAACAAGTCTTCAACTTTCCTCAGAGACTTAAATGCATGCAAAAAGTAGTCTACCATAACCCATATCCTCGTGCAGGAAAATGCCTGGAAAGTTGTTGTGTCCCACAGTTCACAACTTTTTTTTGTTTGTTTATTTGTTTGGGTTTTTTTGCACTTTACCCCAAAGTACATTAATTACTGTACCTTCAAATTATTGTCTTATTCTTACTTGTTTGTTTATGATGACTGATGTAGACTTTTCAACAAGTTAACAAACATTTGGAGGTTTAATCAATTCTTGCTGTTAAAAATAAATCTCACCTGTGAGTTATTTCCTGTTTCTCTGGTGTAGAGAAAGAAGCTGATGTTCATATGTTCTGGTGAGTCAGGCAAACCTGGCAGAAGTCTGCCTGGTATCCCAGACCAGGGTGGGTCATCTGTAAAACAGCCAAGCCTGGGGTAGCAAACCTCTTCACCTAGAGCAGAAGAAACAACTTGTTTATGTGTTAGACTCTCTGATGCTCAATAATATATTTGAGATTATAACACTCTGAAGAGCAGAAAACTAAGGATTTCATTTTATGGTTAATTTTGAAACTGAGATTCATTCTTGTTTCCTTTATGAATATTACCTGAAGCAGGTAACACTAGGGGAGCTAAACAATTTGAGGAAAAGCCAAGTAAAGACCCAGATGCTGTTTTGACACTGTTTTCTGGGTTTGTAAAGGATGAAATCAATTTCTTTATTTAAAAAAAAAAAAAAAGCTTTGAAGAAGTGTCTGTTAGAATTGCTCCTGCTCGCCTGCTACTCCAAAGCATTGTCTTTGCTTGTAGGAGTGAAGGATATCTACACAGTAATCTTGTAGTGTGAATGAAGTCATAGAATCAGAATGGTTTGGGTTGGAAGGCACCTTTAAAGCTCATCTAGTCCAGCCCCCCTGCATTGAGCAGGGACATCTTCAACCAGATCAGGTTGCTCAGAGCCCCGTCCAACCTGAACTTGAATGTTTCCAGGGATGGGGCATCTACCACCTCTCTGGGCCACCTGTGCCAGGGTTTCACCACCCTCATTGCAAAATATTTCTTCCTTAAATGATAATTTCTTTCCATATAATAACTTTTTCTGTATCAGATGGGTCTCTTGCTCACTCATGTTCAACTTCTAGGTTTTAGCCCTGTCTGTTGTGCTAAACACCCTGTTGCTGGGCGGTTCTTTTTATTTAACAGTCATGTAAAGACAGCTCCCGCACTGTCTTGATAGAAGTAGGACAAGTGACTTTGAATTTCTCTGAATTTTCAGCACAGTTGTTTCTTGTATTCTTAATAATAAAATTTAAACAGAGCAGAACATTTAAGCATTAGTTCTATGTACAGCAATAGACAGTGTCATACAGTGACACACAACTCATACTACAACCTCCACTTAAAGGAAAATATCAGTCATGTCCTGCGTATTATCTCACCTGAATTCACCTTCTACTCTTAGTTTTTATAGATATTGTGTCTCACCTGCTACTGTGCCAAGGAGATAAAATGCAATAATCCACATTCCAACCACCTAGAGCAAATTGAATACACAGGTTAAGCATTTCATTTAGAGTTATTTGTCCTTTTTAAGAGAGTGTAATACAAAGAGACACCAACTGGCCATAAGCCAGCAACACGGCCTTGCAGCAAAGGCAGCTGTTTGCATTCTGGATGCCTTAGGAGGAGAGCTGCCAGCAGGATGAGGGAGGTGATCCTTCCTCTCCAGCCAGCTTTGCAGTTCATCACAGTTTTTGCAGAGCCAATGCTGCATGCAGGTTGCTGCAGGAGTGAATCGGATCACAGGGTCCTGACTTTTGCCAGCTGTGGGGAGATAGGTGGGAGGTGTGGTGGAACAAACACAGTGATACCTGGAACTTGGTAAAATCTGCATGCTTGACAGCATCCTCAGGCTGTTGTGCTGCTTTTACCCAGGGCTCTTTGCACTTCTGCACATTTGTATCCCTGACTTTTTTCAGATTCCTCTCCTCTGCACTTTCCTCACTTGGCTTTCCCATGACAGGGCTTCCATGTATTTCATTATTATTCTCCTTTCCTTCTGTTTGCCTTGTTTGCTGTTCTCAATTTCAACTTCTTCTAGGTGTTTCTTGTAGCACCTGCCTCCTATTTTGCACATACTGCTTTTCTTGTAAAGCAAAAATTTCAAGCTGTCACCCCAGCCAGTAAGATAACTCATTAGAAGTAATTAAGAAAAAATGGTAAATTTAGTAGGTATAATCTTGCTATGTGGGAAACTGTTTCCAAGGGATATTTTTAGAGATTTGGCTATGTGAGAAAGCTAGAAAACCAACACTCCAAAGGTCATTGACACCACTGTATGCTCTCAGAAACAAAAAAGAAATAATTGGGAATTTCACAGAATTTATCCTTGAAACTTTTGTGTCAAATGTCAAGACAGGAGAGGCATATGTGATCCACCTATGTGCTTTTTTGGTGGAAGCTGGGTTACTTGTCTGTAATTACATAGTTTCTTAACTAAGCCAAATGGGACAGGTCAGAGCACAGAGAATGTGTCTCTGAGCACTCTCCAATCAGCTCTGAAGTCCCTGTGTGGTAATAGCTTGTTGTTTATGTGGTAGGGTAGTGGAGCAAAGCTGAATATCTAAGCAGTGAGCTGCAACTGCAAAGTGCAGAGCTGAGAGGAATCACAAAATTTCCTTGGAAATACAATTCTATTTCCAGTTCTAATATATCTGCTGATTAAGTCAATAGAGAAGAAAACTAGCTGCTCAGGGAGAGTGAGCTGGAAGTGGAGGGGAAGTCTGTCAGTCAGTAAGATTAAAAGGGAAAAGGATCAGGAGTTATTCTAAGCAGCTGGTGACAGATGAAACCAGAGAGGTCCTAACTTGCAGCCAAAAGGAGCAGCTCTGTTCAGCTGGAATATCTGTCAAGAAGTACCTTTCATCATGATGAGAACCTGATGACAGTTCAGGAAAATTATGGAAGATGTGGCTCATCAAATAAATTGCAGAGCTCAATGGGATTTGTTTATGTTTAATGTGGAGCTCTCATGCTCAGGAGGTGTATAGTCCATGATGGGAACACTACAGCAGGAAGGACAGAATAATTTGTTTTCAGACCCAAAATCTGAAAGACAGCTAATCAGTAATGGTTTCAGAAAATGTGGGAGTTGTTGCCAAATGAAAGTGATCAGTAGTTTCCTTTTAGAGGTTCTTCCTTTAAAGGCAGAAAATAGAAATTAACATGTAGCAAGGTAAGCAATGGAACATGCAGATATTTTTTTTAATTTTTTTTTTTTTTTACATTGATTAATTCTGTTGTTAAGAGAGGTGGTGTAGTTTGGGCAGGAGACAATTCTTTAGTGGGTAGGTTTTCTATATTGGTCTATGTTAACTTAATGACAAAAAGATGGCCAAGAGGTTAAGAAATTATGTCTTTGTAAAAAGAGTTGGGGCAGCATACAATTTGATGGTGGAAAATTCTTTCACTGGGCACTTAAGAGGCTTATTGCTGAACAAGAGGAACTGGAATGACTTGCTGGTGCATGTGATCTCAGCCCAGCCAGTATTGCTGGCAGGACAGCTGCTAAATGCTGCTCTCAATTGTTATACTCAATGGACAGAGGACATGCACTTCTGAAACAAAACCAGCACTAAATATTTCCAAATTGCTGTTCAGCTCAGGGAAAAAATAAATAAATAAATAAAAAAATTACAGATATTCATAGATTGACATCCTAATGTATAAAACCTACACTGGAGCAGTAGCTGTCATTTGCAATAGGTCATCAAGTCACCTTCTGGATGCTGTTGCTCAATCTGTGGTTCCTGGGCCACTGGTAGATGTTTTGTGAGAGATGAGAAAGTCGGCATAATGACTGTCAACAGTGTATTTTCAAGTCCCACACCCGTACCCACACACCTTCCTCAGGACATGTGCAGAAATGCACACACACAGTTTACTCAAGAGAAGCAAGACCAAAACCCAGGGGTTTTAATTGTCAGCATTTTTTACCTAATAATCTTACTGTAGTAAATAGATATTTTTTTATTTAAAGCAATATATGTTATTTATCTAATTACTAAGAATTTTACTCACCATTCTCTTATCACCCTTCTTATCTCTTTTTCTGGTGAGCAGTTACAGGATACAAAACGGCCACTGTTTTCTTTAAAGAAGATTGGGTAGCTTTACGCTGAAAAAAAAAGTAATAGAAAAGAGATTAAAAACCTGGCCTACAGGCCAGCTTGATAAAGTGAAAGGAACTGGAAGAATGCAGGAGGACAAAAAAAGGGCATATTGGTAATTGTGAATTAGTAGCTAGAAGTCACACACATTTCAATAAGGAAAACGGCAGTGCCACCATGTACATTTATGGCCAGTAGAATTAAGACACAAATTAAGAAGGAATATTACATGCACGGAAGAATTAAAAAGATGCAATGTTTTTTTGTCCATTACTAGACAAAGTGGAGCAAAAGGCAAAAAAGTATTCATGATGATACACTGTTCAGACAATAATTCTAGATCTGCTGTAGAATAGCTGCTGAAATGACCTATTTTAAAATCATTGGACTTTGGTAACTCATAGCTGAAATCCTTAAAAAAAAATAAACAGCTAGAAAAAAAACCTATTGACAATTTTTGGTTATTTATTAGTAAGAAAATTCTAGCAGAATAATGAAACTCCACAGTATATTCTGTCATGAAAGAAAAAATTTGAAAACCTGTTAAAAGATTAAGTTGTGTAATTGAATTCAGTTACATGACATGACAAACTAACATAACACTCAACATTATAAGTCTCATGATACTTGGACTTTGATAAGATCTGTTCTGCTACTTGATATTTTGGTTAAGAAATTAAAATTATATACATGTGCTGTTACAACAATTAAGTAGATTAAAAAATAAACGCATGGATTAAGTAGATTAAAAATAGAGTAATTATTTCATCTCAGAATATAATGGCAAAGAACTGGAAGGCATCTCCTGGATTTACAAACACAGTTCTTGCTACTGTGCACCACACATCACGCTCAAGCCGTCATCATGTTTTTTAGCTGTGTTTTTTGACCCTATAGTTACTCACTGCTCATGATGGATCACCACTAATTAGGGTTTTAGAGGAATCAGTTCCTGGTATTGTACTGCATGCCAACTTTCAACACTGGTATTGCTGGACATGAGCTCATACTAGAAAAATACTTGCATCCAGACTAAGGTATTAGTAAATAAAAACTACAGGTCATGAATTTTGGATTATTTTTAATTTGAGAAAGTAAATGCTATCACAGTACATACTTGCAGGATAGAGGTGAACATCTGAGGAAGCAAAAACTGAAAAGACTTGAAGTCTTGTTAATGTATTACTAGTGACTTTTGAAGTGTCAAAGAGCTTTTTAGTCCTTGTTTCGAGATAAAGATGGGAGAATAGTATTTTCAGTATATATATTGTATTCAATATATAGGTGGGAGTACTATTTAAAGAGTACAGAGGTTTCATTGGTGCTACAAGCAGTTCAAGAGGGGTATTGAGAAAATGGAGAAGGTGGTTCTTGGATCATAATGAGAATGGAAAGAGGGAATGCAGGACGAGAAGTGAAGAGATGACTTTTTAGCCTTTTACTATGAAGTGTAAATGGTTGTTCCCCAAAGATATAACCTGAGACAAGAAGAGAAGTGGTACTTAAACAAAGCAGTAGTGGTAGAACAAGAACTAGCCACAAAAGTCAATGAAATCAAACGTGTTGTCCTGAAATAGCCATCCAGCTGGAGTGAAAGGGCAAAAAAACACAGCTAGTTTTAAGCTAGAGTTTTATCACATTTCAGTGTGACAGTGAGAAGTGGTACGGATGAGAGTTGATGGCCTAGACAGTGCCTTCCACTTGATCCTGTGTTTCAAAGAGGCCAAATGGGAAGTTAAAGAGTTGCATCAGCAGCCTATGCAAAGTTCTTATGTGATCTTTCCAATTTTAAAGTCTGCTTTTCTCTCTTATATACTGAAGTTTAAGTTCTTTACCTTCTTTCGAGTCTTTATTTTCACCATTTATGGGTTTTTCCATCTTTTCCTGCCTTACCACTCCAACCATACTTCCTGTATTTCCTGCACTGGCACTGTCTTTAAACAGAGAATATTTTGTCAGTTCTGTCTTTCCAGTGTTTTATTTCAGTCTTTCATATTTTTTGGTAGTTTAGCACAGTAGTTGGTTAATGACTCAAAGGCAACATGAAAGAGAAGAAGCCATCCAGAGTTTAACTTATAAGCTTTGGGTATAGAAGTTACAGGGTAAATTTACTGTTCTCTCAGCAAATTCTTGCATGGCTTTGAGCCTTAGGCATTTATTTAACACTTGCTAATTGCACAACCAAGCATTGTAACATTACCCAAATTGGTAACAGAAAGTAAGGAAAAAAAATAAAAATACAATAATATTTTTAGGCCTCATAAAGAGGATCATGTATGTGTTTACCTATATGCAAATACCTGAAAGTACACTATATTTTTGTTTGTTTGTGTTATTTGTATGTAATTTTGTTTTTCAGCCCATTCTTTACAAGCATACAAAAATTACCAACTTTGCCAGGCACAGTCCCCATTCAGTAGCTCAGACACTGTATCTGTCCAGACTATCAAATATTGAAAACTGGTAACACAGTACTGGAAAAAGTGCTGGTGATATGCTGTATAATTCAGGTAGCAGAGTAATTGGCATAATTGCTAAAATAATTTAACCTCCAGATCTTCCCCATAAATAGCCCATGGTAGGGTCCTGATTCCCGATAAATGCTGTCTGGCACTGCTACAATACAAACAAGTAATAATAAGTAACAGTGTCTTGGAATTAGCCAGTCTCTTTTCCTGCTGGTTCACCAGCTTTTAGGTACAGTTAAGTTCTCCAGGAAGAATCAGATCTTAATTGAATAGCTCTGAAACTCACAAATTTAACGTTACATAAATCAATTTTGTAGTGGGGCAGAGATATCCAGAACCTTTTCTAGACTTCCTTCTCCAAATCACCCAATCCAAAGTAGTAACCAAGGCAAGGCAGGGCTTACATATGTTGTCAGGTCTGGATAATAGTTTTCTGAGTATTCACTGACCTCTTAAACTGAATTTGAGACACTGGACTAGGGCATTAGCCTGAAATTATGACTCAGAATAGTGATGCAAATTATTTTCTTGAGGTGTTTGATGTGGGAAGCATCCAATAAAAGGTGAGTAAGCACTCAAAGTTCTCCATATGTTTGTTCATCATTGGAGGATGCAGTAAAATTTGGACTATTAAGGTGTTTAGGTCAATTGCTTAGAAATAGTGAACAATCTAAAGAAATTGCAGGATAATAGTAAAGAAAACCTATTAAATATCAAGTTCTTGGCTTCTCACTTCAGGACTTTGTGCAGTATCTGCTCTGATTTCCTAAATAATAGGGTTTTCCTTTTGACCCTACACTGGTATTCATACATTTATGTTTACAGAGACAATTATCTCACAAAAATCTGACTATGAGCATCATAAAAAACCCAACATGATTCAGTTTTGGGAGGTGGCTGTGCCAATTCTGTGCCAACAAGGAAGCCTTCAGTTGACTTGTAGCCACCATCTGGCCCCTTCTCTGTCTTTCTAAGAGGACCTTCACTGTTCCTCTTCATGATTAGGCTACTGTTAAATTTAGTCAACTCTAAGGCCAACACTATTTGCCTTCTGCCATTTCTGAAGTAGAGAATAACCCTTGCTGATGACTAGTTCAAATTTCTCTCTATATGGCCTGTCTGTCTACCAAAAATATCTCGTTTGCCACATTCATCCACATAACAGCTCTGTAATTCTTCCCCACTTCTGTTCTCCCTTTAAATTTGCAGTGCTCCTAATAATGCTTAATTATGTACCCGAATTTATTCTCCTTTTCATTTCAGCTCTTATTTGTGTTCTCAGGCAAAAAAAAAAAAAAAAAAGTCCAGATTCCATATGCAAATACCATCATTTTGCTCTTCCTTTAAAAACATAGGGACATACTCAGTCTTCAATTACCTTAGCCCCACTGAATCCACTCTGTTTTCCTCGACACGTTACATTATCACAGTCCAGAAATTCTCATCTCCTACTGGGATTTCCTGGAATTGAAAAGCTTTGAGCGTTGTAGCTGCTGCCAGGGTCTCCTCAGGATCATTCTGAGTGCTGCTGTTTGCTTTTCGCCTCTTGACTCGGACCACATTATGCAGCCTGTCTTTGTTTAAGCAAGAGTCCTTAAAGTCCTCCAGCCCCAACCAGCAGTTAGTAAGGACACTTGCCCAAAAACCCTACCAAGTTTTCAGCCACTTACCACTTTGAATGCAGAAAGGGTTGCTGCTTTGCAAGCTCTGTTCAGCCAGCTCCCTGACAAATCCTGGTTGCTACTGGCTCTTTTCACTTGGAATTAGTCCCATGACGGTGGGTGCGGACCTGCCCACATGCCGTCTAATTATAGGCTTAGTGTGGGTGAGTGAGAGCCTTTGTAAGAACGATACCCTTCTTGGTGGATGTAACAGATGTTGCCTTTTCTTGTGTCTCCTCATATCTAATTCATCAAAATATTCATGCCTTAAAAGTTTTGTTACGCATTTGAAGAAAAGCAAGACGAGGTTACTTTAGCCCTCAGAGGGGTTATTGTGCGTAACATTCATAACAGTCAGCCCAATGTGCTTACCTGGGTTAGCTGGTTATTGTAAGCTCCTGTTACAGTCAAGGGGCTGAGGCTCCTCTGTGGGGCAGTTCAGAACAGGAGCTTAATTTTGCAGTTTTCCAACTGTGTGTCACCCACTAGAAGTCACCAGCTATCTGTTTGTTATCTGTCTGATGGACGTGCCCTGTGAAGCAAACTCGTGTGCATTTTTGTATAATCAAGCTTATTTATATTTTTTACAGAGTCTGAGCTAGTTTCTTTTAAAAAAAGCAGGGAGTAAGAAAAATACTGTGTTACAACTTGGGGAGAATATAGGTGACTGAGCATTTATTAGCTTTTTCTAGTGAAGTTACTCAAATTCTGTCTACCCACTACCATTTTGACTAATCTATGTCCTCTTAGGTGACATGGGATTCACGGATTCGATGTCTCTGTACCAAGATCTCTCGTGAGTTGGCATGCTCTGAATATAACTGGCATCAATATTGTGATCCACTTAGAGCAGAGAAACCATAGCTACTTTATTTCAAAAATGTGTCAGGAGGAGAAGGATAGGATGATGATAATAAAGTAACTTATCTTTTTCTCTGTAATGGCTTTGACTTGTCTATCATGTAAGTCCCAGGTTCTCTTCTGTGCTCTGAGGGTTGTGGGTCACAAATATGTCACAACCCAGGTCTTTCAGTTCCCAGGCAAGACCTCAAGTCACTACACTGTTATCTACAGGGTGGGTGCTGCCATAATCACCTGTTCAGGTAACTGTGTAAGAGCGACTGTCATCCTTACACAAGGAGTGATTCAAGTGCCTAAGGGCAGGAAGTAACTTGTGTTGAATCTATGCTTCATATAAGAAGCCAATTTGTGGTCTTGAGATACGTGCATTGCCTGAGAGAAGATATAATTTCAGAAATAACACTAAAAATATGTTTTTCTGTCTGCTGAGCTGTACATAACGCACTCAGACCACCAGCCATTGTAAGAACCAAGTGTCTGTCATTCTTTGTAGCATGACACCTACATGAATGTTTGGATCCGTGTCTGTTTCTTGTTGGTAAAGTGGTTGAAGCCAGTGCCACATATGATGAAAATCATTAGAAAGAAGTCTCAGAGGAATCTGGAGGAAGCAGTGGCTAGTCAGTGACTGGATCTCCTATTTAATTACTGCTTACACTGAAGATATGTAAGTAAGATCTTGCTAACAAGAATTTATCTACAGTCTAGTCTATGTTCATTGTATGAACAGCAGTTCATGCAGCGGTTATGAGACCTGTATCTCCTCAGCTGATGTAGCTCATTTGATAAGTCTGGGAAGGATTGAGGTAGGGAGCCACAGAAAAGAGATAAGGAATGGCATGTGCCCTGTTTTGTCTAAATATTTAAGTTAAGTGGAAAGCAGCCAGTGAAACCAGTGCCTTTATTAATGATGAAAAGTCTTCAGAAATTGCTGAACATATTTGTATGAAATACATACCTGCAGGAATACCTCTGGGGACAAATGTACACAAATAGCTGAAAACTGCATTTGGTAAGAATGTAAGTTTATTAACTTCTTTAGTTCGCTTTTTGATCTGCTCTGTATGAGTGTCAACCTGGTCGATACAGGTGGACCATGTAGGTTTTCAACATAGAATTTCAATGTTGATGTGTTTCAGAGGGAATACACAGTGGTGAAGATTAAAGACCAGTATGACAAGTCAGAATGAATAGTAAAAAGAATTTCCAGCCCATGTTGTAGGGTGTTGAGGTGTAGCTTCTTTTAGGAATAATCCATTTTTCTGGGTCTGGTTTTATGTTCTAAGAGGAATAGTAGGTGTTTATGGACACTGGGAAAAGACTGGCTTTTGCAGTTGCCTCTGACAATGTGCAAGTAAGCACATCCAGGTGGTTTTATAAACGTCAGCTTAAGAATTATCAAGGACATAAACGCATTCTGGTAGGAGCGGCCTTCACATAGGTAGGAAAAAGAGAATCAAAACACTCACTGAGAATTGTGTTCTCCAAAGGAATCTCAGCAACTGTGTTTCAAGTGCAGTGTTATATAAATTACTAAGGCTTTCATAGAAAGATAAGTGAATAAAATTATAAAAGCAACATTTTTCTCTCTCATTTCAATTTTAGAGTGAAGATGGTTAATGAATTTCTTAGCTTGCTTAGAGGTAATCTGGAAGTACCTTTGTGTATTCCATCCCCTAGATAATTGCTAATATGTAAGGAAAAAGACCACTCACCTTCTTGGAGAATCTTACCTTTTAGCCTCTGAGTAGCAGTGACTTTCTTGGTATTTCTGTTATCTAACTCCTGTGCATTCATTCTGGTCAAAGGAACAAATCTTATATTGAATAGAGGAAAAAACAATTTGCTTTAGTGTATCCTTTCAAGTATTGCACAACAACAATAAAAGGAATATTTTGGAAATGATAAATTTTTATAACCTTCCATAATGCTTGCTGTCTGCTACTTAAATTGGGCAAAGCAAGCAAAGATAACATTAACTTCTGGTTTTATGAGCTGGAGACTTACGGTACACAGTATCATTTTAAAGAAATAACACTAGAGTAGAATTTTAGAGCAGATGATGAAAGTAACTGAAGACAGAGAGGATTCATCAGGGAGAGCCAGGCTTTCTTCACAAGTAATGGGCAGAATTCAAGAGAATAAGGTTAAGTCCATTATTCTGGATATTTGATCTTCTATTAATGCTAGAATATTAAACTTCCATGAAAGAAGCAGCTGAAATAAAAGGGAATAACTAGATTTTGCCTTGGAGATTGAGAGGATAATGCAAATCTTCTTGAATGTATAGATTGACATGGGAATGTCTCTGAATAGCTTGGAGACAGAAGAGTGGCTCAGAACAAACAGCTGTCTAGGGCTCCAGACATCTCCTACATTAGGTCCCAAGCTTTCCTAGTGTCAAAAAAAGGGAAAATTATGGGATGAAAAGGGGACTGACACCAATGCCAGCCTATATTTTCAAATATTGCTTATGCTTCTGGTGTTGCAAGACACTTGCCCCATCCAACCTTGTGGTAGCTGGGAGGAGAGGTATGTTTTTCTACAACACAACAATGTAGGCGTGCTCTGTTTGTGCGAAGGTTGGCGATGATGCATGTTCTTTCCGGAAGTTTTTAGATAGCTAAAGATAAAGAACAGATTCTTGGCTCTGTTTTATCTTGTAAGTATGCCATAAAAATAGATTTGGGCATTCTATCAACTTCTATTTCCTAATTATTGGAAACAGAATAACTTAAAGCAGTTTGGAGACTATTCAAAATTACGAAGTCCCTCATACTGTGTTGCTGCAAAAGAAGAATAAGAGAGTCACAAGTTTTGTAGAGAGCCCACGTAGATAGATTTGCTGATAGATCCATGAGCAATTGTTTATCATCTCAGTGGCAGCTCCAACCCCAGATGGCTTTAGAAAAATAACCCAAATAAATGTTGGGAACACACAAAGATTTTTGGTTTTGCTTCTGTCCCAGGAGCCTGACAAACATAACTGTTTGAGACAGGGCTTTCCAGAATACCCTGACTGCATTAAAGTCTCAGTAAAATAACTTTCCAAAGATTTTATTTTGCCTTCTGTATAACAGACACTTGTTTGATAATTGGAGCCTGCTGTAGGAAAAACCAGCAACTTTCATTGAGGGAAGAGAGTAGGAGAATTATATGTAAATAATTTCACTATTAAAATATCCAAATATCCAGGAAGAAATGCAAGAGAAGGGAGTGAGGCGATGCCCCTGCAGGAATGCTAACATAAAACAGGCTTGAACCCAGGCAGTGTGATCTTACAGGTGGATTGGTAACTGGTATGACACAACAGTGAGTTGACAAAACTAAAACCAGATCTCAGATCTACCAGAATTACCTTCAGGATGTGCGTTCTTGGGCATTGAGCCACTGAAATCATTCACTCACTTCTGGTTTGCTAAAGATAAAGACTCTGACCTAAACTAAACGTAAAGGAAGAAATCAGAAAAACTTATCAAAATGCAACTATGTAGAAATGAATTAGCTTTTCTTGGGGCAACAGAAGCCTGAAAAGAGAAACAGAAACTTATAAACAATCATGTAGGAACACATGAAATAGAGATCCTGCAGATTATCTAGAGAAATAAAAAAAAAAAAAGGCCTGACATATTTCTTCCTGGAGAAAATTATGGAGTTTCCCATAGATGCTGGCAAGTGAATGGGCTATAAAACCATATAATCAGAAAGGAGATAGTCTTAAAGGGAGAATGAAGGTGCTAGGGAGGCTTTCTGTAAAAAAGCCTTGTCAAGCTTCATCTCTAACAAAGCTGAAAGACCAAAAAGACTTCTTGATGCAGTTGGTTTGTTTCCTGCTACTTTGCAGTTCATTCAGGATTTTGTAAATATATTCTAGGATATGATAGTAGTAGTATGAGAAAATCTGAATAGTCACAGAAATAAAATAGATAGGATCAAAAGTGGGAAGAGGTGATGCCTAAAGTGAACATTGAGAGTCTCTATTTAATTAATTTTAATTATTCTTATGCTTTTGGTTTGGGGCTCACAAATATTTATGAAGATCTTTTTGGTAGACTGTGCTTTTTGAAAGGAAGACAGTCTGCTGTGCTGTGCAGTAGAGTATTTTGTTCCTGTTAACGAGGAACTCTCACGTTTTCTCATTAGCATACCTGCATATATCACTTTATGACAAGCATAGTTTCTCCTAAAATTATTTTTCTGATGTTACATATAGTAGTCAGTATTTTCGACTACTTGTTATTGCTGTTCTTTTATAACGGATTTAAGAGGTTTGTTTGTATGTCTGTTTGCTTTACCTTACCCCATTGCCAAAAGAGTGTCATGAGAGAGAAAAGGGACTGAGGCCGAGTGCTTTATAATGGCTATGTTAGTAATTTACCTTTGGCATATTTTTTTGCAGTGAACAACTGCTCAAGGAGTATTAAATGGAATTTGTATTGTAATTCTGAAGCACTCACAGTATTGCAGAATATTTAAATAGCATAAAAGACTGAATGCAAATCTTAACATGTCCTTAAAAACCCCAGACAAATGAAGCACATCTGATTAAAAAAGCACTACCTTTCAACATGACAGGCAAACATATCAAATGGTGCATCTCACTTGACATTTTAAAGATGCAATTTAAATGGTCCTAAAATGCTGGCTTATTTTCTTGTGTAGATATGAAAGAATTAACTGCCTTTGTCAAAGGCAGATTGTTTTGTGAAATATCAAACCCCTGCATTTTTTAGACTGTATCTATTAATACAAAGCGATGATATCCAAAGGTTTCATACAAGTAATAATTTTAATTTTTAAATACAGAAAAAAAAAACAAAACCAGGAGGAAAACTATTTGCTACCAGCAACACAGAGCTGCTGTCAATGTTTTGGGGTTTTTTTCACCTTTAGCACATAAAAATACATCTATAGACAGAGCAAGAGAGATTTATTAACAAAGAAGTGCAGTGTTGATGTTTACTATACAAAAGAATGAAAATTAACTCAAGAAACAACACATGGCAAAAATGCAAAACAAGACAACACAAGGGGAAGGAATTAATGCAAGATTTTATTTTTTAGCTGAACTGATTGAGTGAGACAATGTGTATTTGTGAGTGATCTAGTCAGTGGGACCACATTTGTTGCAGAAGCCATCAGCCCATGTGAGCTGTCACGTTTTCTCAGAATGCTGTTGAAATCAATAGCCTAAAATTAAACAAATTGAAAGGCTGTATTTTTAAAAGCAAGATTATCATTTATTATTCATAAAAACAACAAGCAAGTATGGAGGTGAGAGGGTATGGGCTTTATAGAAGTCTGGAGTTCAACAGGACATTGCTTCCTTCATGTGAGAAGCCGTGGCCTTCATTGCACTGGTCACACTGCTCTCTATGTCATTAGACCCAAAGACCCAACCCAACGCCTGGCCCTGCTGCACTTTTTTTTCATGACCTCAAGGAAAATATTTACATTTCTTTTGCTTCCATTCCTGACTGTAAGAAGGGGAAAATAAGTCTTCCTTTTTCCCTCCCTTGATCTCCTGTATTTGTGCAACTCTGGGGCAGAGAGCCATCACCGATTTATGAAGGATGTTCGAGATGACGTAATTACTAACTACAGATATTTCCCAACTGTGTAGAAGTACCTGGGGGGTTGTTTTGTACTTTTCCAGGGGAGCAGAGAAACGGGAAGTCCCTACTTACACAAGAAGTGGGTCTTGCCAAAGGAGTTTTCCTAATGGGCTGAGGAGGACAAGTTCCCTACTTGGGATGGTTTCTGGGTCTTCTGGTGGAGATGGTAAGGGTATTGAAGCAGTGAGTCTGAGAAGGTAGAAAGCTGATTTGTCAACTTTGTTGCAAACCTCCTAAGCAAGCTCCTCTGGCAAACTTCATAGGATGTGACTGGATTCTGACATCTCAGAATGATTGCTGCATAGCTTGAAACACACCTGTTCATCACTCACATTTAGCCTTGTGTAATGCATCTTATTAACACCTTCTGGTAAACCTCACTGGAAATATTCTGGAATAGCTAGTTGTTAGGATGGGACAGAGCAGAGTTGCCCAACATGATTCACACACAGTGTTTCTGTGCCCAAATGATAAATTTCACATTAGATTTAAAAATTAGCTGTATGTCCTAGACTGCAGTGAGTAATTAACCAAAATTATTTTTCTGGGTAGCCTGTGTTGAAACAGGAACAATCTTAACTTAGTTTGGCTGATTTTGGTGACTTTTTGCCCTGGTTTTGCTAGGATAGAGTTACTTTTCTTCTTAGTAGTTAGAATAGCTGTGTTTTGGTTTCAGTGTAAGACTTGTTATGAGAACATTGATAAAAGTACCAATGTTATTAGTTGCTGCTGGAGCTCAAGGCCACCGTGTTTGTCTGTTCATAGCTGCATCAGGACTAGAGAGGGAGAAGCGCAGTGAATAGCAAAGCCCAAAACAGGCATTTGGATGTGCCAGTGAAATATTCCATATCATATCCCATCATGTTTAGTATATTATCCGGGGCTGACTGGAAAGCGGGGAGGGATTCATGCTCTGGCTCTCTCAGGATTGTGGTTTTGGTTCAGGATTGTCGCTCCTCCTGGATCGTTATCTGGGAATGGGCCAGGCTTGGTTGGCGGGTGGTGAGCAGTTGCACTGGGCATCACTCATTTGTATATTTTATTACTGTTATCGTTATCACTGCTGTTTTAATATTAGGTTTTTAAAAGTATTATTTTATTTCTATTATTAATTTTTTTTTATCTCAACCTACAAGCCTACTAATCCTTTCCCCCAATCCTCTCCCCTGTCTCCTGGGTGTGGGGGGGAAGTGGGTGAACAGCTGTGTTTGCTGCTAGCCAAGGGCTAGCCCAGTGAAACTATCACACTTTTAGTAGTCTGTTTTTGTTGAGCAGTATAATAAAAATGCTATCAAATTTGAGGGGGCAGTGCTATATAGTAATGCAAATAACGTAGCTCAGGCCCAACTTCAGTAGCTTCAGAAAGGCAAGGTAGAGGTAGAAAATTCAGCTTCACTCATAAAGAGGAAATAGTTCCTTTGAAAGGTGCCAGAAAATTGAACATCCTCAATAACGCGACATAGTTTTGATAAAGGTGACACCTTTTTTAGGTATAGAGTCCCAGCTCACCAGTGTTCAGCAGAGCTGAGGAGAGCACATCAGTGAGTTCTTCCCCAGGAAAAAGGCAACAATCAAATGTTTTGCTGTGCATTAAGCTCTCCTCTTTGACACATGGTGAACTTCTGTGGTAGGATTTCTGAAGGTATACTGTGTGACTCAGTATGTAGTCCCAGCTCCTAAGCAGTCTTTTGGATGTGGTGCTAAAACATTGTTTAAAAGTGATCTTCAGGAAGGAAGAGCACATCAGGCAATGCCATTCAAACTCTGATCATTTTTATGCTAATTAAAATTATTCCTCAGACTCCTGACATAGAACCAGATGCTCCTGAAAACATGAAAGTGTCCTTTTCTTGAACAACTGAGCAGGCATTATTAAAGAATTTTATTGTCTATACTCCTTTTTATTTTCTTCCTCCTTCCTTTTTCTTTTATCTTTTCTTTCTTCTTTTTTCTTGTTTCTCTTTTCTTTCTTCTGTTTCTTTTTTCTTGTTTCTTTTTTCTTCTGTTTCTTTTCTCGTCTTTTTCTTTTTTCTTCTTCTGATGCTTCTCCTAAGTTAATTAAAGGCATTTCAAAGGAGAATTGGCTGGACCTTTTATTATTATTATTATTATTTTATTATTTTTTTCCTCTTGAATCTGAAATATGATCATACTGCATGAGTGTGCTACTGGTAAAATACCTGTTAGCTGTCACTGTAACTGGAATTCACAGAAATGTAACTCCCCTGTATGGATAAAAGCTGAATTTGGAAGCAGTTTTTGTAGAAGGCTGGGCAAATGTTTCCTGTCTATTGAAGGAGCCTTGTTAATAGTTTTTTGCTGACTGAAGAAGTTTGCTCTTCCAGATGGTGAGGGTTGCTACACTGGACAGCCATGGCATTCCTCTCTGAGCCTTAACAAAGCACCAGGGCCTGCCACGTGCTCGGCCGCACAGTTCCACAGCCACAAAACACAGACCTGGCAAGGGACAAAGAGTTAAAGGAAATATTTTTCAGCACAATGGGACATTTTCTTTGCACCAGCCAAAGATAACCAACATAAACTCAATTTTTATTTTACACTAGGTGAAAGCATGAGTTCTACTAGACTGAGAACATAAAGTGTGTGTCTTGTCAGTTTTGGGGTTTTTAAAAATAATTACTAGTTAGTGTATAATTATTCTAAGATATGTTTGGCTTTATGCTCGGCCGCCATTAGCATTTTAATTTTGACCAGGAGCGTGTTTTTGAAGTGAATCTCTCACTCTGTTTTCCCCACTTACCACACTTTGCTTTACTCAACAAAGTGGTCTCAGGACACATCAGCTGGATTACTTTTGGTTAAAACTGAACTGAGAGGTGCTCTCCAGAAGCATACCTGATATACTACAGATGGCAGTGGGCACCTGGTCCGTGGGATCAGGTTAGAGTCAGCCCAAAGTACCCTGCCAAGTCAGGTGTACTGTTGCATCTTGCAGAGCTGTTTCTGATGGGATGCAATTTGGGTGAAAAATGTGTGCCTTATAAGTCCAGGGCTACACCCTCCTAGAATTTCAAATTTGATATCTCTGTTCCTTGAGGAAGTCTGGCTGCAGTGCTGAGCTGGTGGGAGTAGCTGTAGTCAGCCAGATACCCAGGTACTGCCATGAAATTTGGATTAGGCTCTTATTTTCAATACTGAAATGCACCTGCTTTAAGAGACCTGATACCATTTAAAGGTGTTTTGTTTTTTTTCTCCCTTTTTCTGTTTGGTGTTTTAGTTTTTTTTATTCCCCCCCGCTATGCACAGAATGGAAGACCATTAAATTATGTACTCACATATTTCCATTTTCCCCAGACATTATTGTGAGTTCTTCAGCTCCCATGCAGCCTCTGTGTATGTGACCTAGATGCTTTTTCCAGAGAAACTCAACTTTTGAAATGTTCCCAGAAATTTCTGTATCAATATAGTTCAAGTATGTGTTGCCTGGTTTGAAAGTGCCCCTGCCAAAAAAAAAAAAGAACAGAATTGATGCTGTGTGTTCCTTACAAATGAGGAAAAAAATATGCTACAGTATAGGCAGAAAGGGAGATGAGGTGTGGGACGCTATGAGAGATGAAGCTTTGAATACTATAAACACAGTTTTATTAGGGTTTTTTTTTCAATAATTAATTTCAATAATTAATTTTTTTCAAGAAATCAGGGATGTTAGGTAAAACTTAAGCTTAGAACATGGTCTTGGAGATTATGTTCCTTGGGGAACACACAGGGCTGTTGATGCAGACCCCTACACAGATCTGAGGCTTTCAGCTCAGACAGCAGGGGATCATATCTCAGGTCCAGAAACACCAAGTTCTGTCCTCTCTGCTGACTGGTCATTCAAGCCATGTTGCAAAGTATTTTATAAAGTCCTTGGACTTTAGATTTTTCATACATAAAATATATATATATTTTTTTTTCTTTTTGGACAAACATTATAACAGGACTAAACTTAAAGGAAGACTAAAAAAGCCCCATAAAAATTGTATATATATATATGAAATGCACTTTTCAATTAACCTTTTTTGTAAGAATTAGGAAGGAATATCTCATTGACATTTTAGTTGATTTCTTCCTCCAAATCAATATTGCAATTTTTTTATTTCCCTGAAATTATTGTGGCAGTGCCGAGGCTACCTTATCTCTCCCAACGTGATTTATCCTGAGTAGCTGGAGGAAGTTCTGAGGAGTAAATATCACTTTTTCCCACTTTAGCTGAAGTCTGTGTTGCAGCTACCAGCTAGGCAAATTGGTGAAGACCACGAAGTCCTTGTATTAACCTTACTTGAGAAAGCAGAGGAAGCACCATTCTTGCTTATATAGGGAGGTTATTGTGGATCCCACTACAGGCTTTCAGCCCATCAACCCAACATACAGGCTTGTTGGCACCTAAAGAGGAGATAGCTACTCAGAGGCATCTACAGAAGTATGCAAAGGACTTGGTTACTTAAATTCCCATGCCTTTCAGGATGAAAACACCAGATTAGTTAGCCCAGCCTTTATCAGTATTGCCATGGGGTTTATTCTAGACATTGTTTTTGGAAAATTAGATCTATATTCAAATAAGTCCAAGTCAAAAAGTTCTTTCAGTGTTTCTGCTTGCTCTCAACCATGAAGAAAATTGAAAATTATAGTTTATATTCATGCCTTCTGTGGTATCAGTGTTCATTATAACAGAATGCCCATTAGAGCGTGACATAAACATAGCAATTACCTCTAGGTGTTTCGCTGCAGTAGTGTATTTGCAACCAAAGGCACTCCTGGTACAGACCACTAACAGGGCTATGCTCAAACACAGAGGAGGTTGGTTCTTCAGTATTTAAACTGTGCTCTCAACAAGGATCAGTTTATGAGATTTAAATTCACATTTATTTGGAAAAGGCCAGGCTGAGTGGACAGGAATCCCTGACTCCAGCACAGTTCATAAGCAAGCTGCAACTTTCTTACACATTCCCTAATGGAGGGAATGATTAAATGCCTGTACATCATGCAGTTCTTTGTCTTCTCAGAGAAGACCACTAAATGATGTCTGAGTCTAGCAGTAGCCACAGAGCTGTTTGCTCTTGCCCACATTGCTATGCTGTCATCCTCAGATAAGAAAATACAGAGCAAGAGCAACGTGGTTCCATGAGGAACTTGAACCACTTGTCAGCTACTTTAATTACCAATGTAAATCACAGATCACATAGAGCAAGATGAGACATATAAAAATAGCTGTGTATAAATTCAATATGATAACAACAATAGAGACAATTTTTTCAACAGTCATGTTAAACTTACTTGTCAATTGTGTATTTTTTCCTGATCCCATTAGTTCCAGTCAAGGCTACAACTATACTTCCCTTCATGGTTTCTGTTGCAGATACTCTGACATGTATCTCTTTTCTCCAGCCTTTGAAAGCAAAATGAAATAGATTATGGTTCTAAGGAGATTTATTTCCTAATATATATTATATTATTAATATATTATATTAATTAGATATTATGCATAATGTTAATTATATTAATCTATTATATTGATCTATATTATATATTTTCCTAAGATATATTAAACAAAACTGGCTGCTTTCCCAGGATGATCCCAATATACGATGTTGAAGGTTTTTCTTATACCTGAGCACAGCCCACCAGCTGTCGGGAGATCATGACATCTCCCATGTCTTTTTAAGGCAGCGCAGGGCCTCAGATGCAATGGCACACATTGATATCAAGCAGTTAGGTTTGGGAAGGTTTTGTACTGGCTTTAATTTGGGCTATTAAAAGGAGAATCTCTTCACATACTTCACAGAATTGCAAGGGTTGGAAGGGACCTCAGGAGGTCATCTAATCCAACCCCCCTGCCAAAGCAGGTTCACCCAGAGCAAGTTGCATAGGACTGTCCAGGTGGGTTTTGAACATCTCCAGAGGTGGAGACTCCACACTCTCTCTGGGCAGCCTGTCCCAGGGCTCTGGCACCCACACAGTAAAGAAGTTTTTCCTCATGTTTAAGTGGAACCTCCTGTGTTCCAGCTTGTGCTTGTTGCCCCTTGTCTTGTCACTGGCCATTACTGAAAGGAGTCTGGCCCCATCCTCTTGACACCTGCCCTTTGGATACTTGTAAACATTAATAAGGTCCCCTCTCAGTCTTCTCTTCTCCAGGCTAAACAGACCCAGCTCTCTCAGTCTTTCCTCATGAGAAAGATGCTCCAGCCCCTTAATCATCCTTATAACCCTAAGGTCTTAAGCTTAGATTTGGTTTCAGGCTATAGTTTCTATAAATTTAACAGTTTGTAAATGTTGAAATTAATGTATTCATTCAGATTTGAGAAATGGCTACTTCCTCTATACTCAAATTCATTTTTTTACTTTTTGCTCTTATGGAGGGGTGATATAGAATTTTTTTTGTTGTTGTTCTTAATTTTGCTTTCATATTTTAGTGCCTGGTGAATAAGGACCTCAAAGTCCATGTCTCATTTATTGCCCTTGCATTTCACCACCTATAATCAATTATAATTTATTTACAAATCTTATTTCCCAGTTCTGTGGTTGATTCTACATTAATCGCAATTAAAACTATACTTATTACTCCCTGCTATTTTAAGTTGATGAGCTTTGCAAAACTATCCTGAAATGATCCAGTTTTATAATTTTTGTCATTAAAAAATGTAACTTTTTAGATTTGAAATTTTGCACTTTCAACATAACATTCCTCCCACTTTCAGCTTTATAGAATTTTTGAAACCATCATCTAATTAACAAAGTTTGGTGAGGTTTCTAGCTTAGACATGAGCATCAGTTGATCTGTTTCTAGAATTATCTCAGCTTTTCCCAGATAATGCTGGTATTGCCTGTTTGTTACACACCAAAAACTCCAGATTTTGCACTAAGTGGCACTCGTTGACTCCAGTGACTCTCTGTAGAAGTGCAAGTTATTTGTTTACACAGAATTCGTTGCCAGTTTAGAATTCACCAACCAAAAGAAGCACTTACGAGCATATGGAGGGGAGGACCCTGTGTTTAAATAAACCTTTTGCTCTTCTTTTTCAGTTTTATGTGAAAATTTATCAGCATAATGACCCATCAGTGGGCATCCTTCCATCGGACACGGGAAGCAGTCTCCCTGGGGGAAATAACAATGTCTGTTACAAGACGTTATCTGTTTTAATTGCACTTCTTAAAGAAATCAGGGTATTTCAGCTTCTTCCCAGCTTTTTTGAAGAGGCACTTGCTTCTGTGTTCAGATCATATCTTCAGTATTTATCGCTGTGGTGAAAAAAGGAGCCGAGGTGGTCAGTTGGCTTATTTCATCTGGTTGAAAATTAGAGAGAAACAGGTTGAAAATCTGGCCTAATATGCGCCCATGCAGAGGAGCCTAGACTGTGTGTGAGAAGATCTCACAGAATGGCCTAGATTAGAAAAGACCTTTAAGATCGAGCCCTTAAGATTGAGTTAACTTCTCAATGACAAGTCCCCTACTAACCCATGTCCCTCAGCACTATGTCTACACATCTTTTAAATACTTCCAGAGATGGGGACTCCACCCCTGTCCTTGGGCAACCCCTTCCAATGCCCAAGAATGCTTTCAGGGAAGAAATTCTTCCTCATATCTAATTTAAACCTCCCTTGGCACAACTTGAGGCTATTTCCTCTTGTCCTGTCGCTTTTTACTTGGTTGAACAGACCCACCCCCACCTCTCTCCACCCTCCTCCAAGGGACTTGGACAGAGCCAGAAGGTCTCCCCTCAGCCTCCTTTTCTCCAGGCTAAATAACCCCAGTTCTCTCAGCTGTTCCTCATAAGACACGTGCTCTAGACCCTTCACCAGCTTCGTTGTCCTTCTCTGGACACGCTCCAGCACCTCCATGTCTTTCTTGTAGTGACGGGCCCAGAACTGAATCCAGCACTCGAGGTGAGGCTTCACCAGTTCCAACTACAGGGGCATGGTCACTTCTCTGATCCTACTGGCCACACTATTTGTGATACAGGCCAGGATGCTTTTGGTCTTCTTGGCCACCTGGGCACTCTACTGACTCATGTTCAGCCAGCTATTAATCAACATCCCCAGGTCCCTCTCTGCTGAGTGGCTCTCCAGCCACTCCTCCCCAAGCCTGTTGTGCTACCAGGGGTTGTTGTGGCCAAAGTGCAGAATCCAGCATCTGGCCTTATTGAAACTCATGCAATTGGCCCTGGCCCGCCAATCCAGTCTGTCCAGATCCCTCTGCAGAGCATTTCTATCCTCAAGCAAGATCCACACTTCCACCCAGCTTGATGTCGTCCTCAAACTGAATGAGGGTGCACCTGATCCCCTGGATCACTGATAAAGGTGTTAAACAGAGCTGGCCCCAGTACTGAGCCCTGGGGAACCCAGCGTGACCGGCTGCCATCTGGTTTTAACTTCATTCACCACCACTCTTTGGGCACGGCCATCCAAGCCGTGAGCAGCCAGTTTCTCCAGGAGAATGCTGTGGGAAACGGTGTCAAAGGCTTCACTAAAGTCCAGATAGATGAATCTGAGATTGAAAAAAACCATTTCCCTCACTTCACTATATTGCACAGGGTTCAAGTTTTCAAGTCCTGAATTCTGAATTCCATCAAACTCCTAAGATACGTGTTGACATTACTACAAACATTAACAACTTTTCTACAGTATTGTAACAATTCCTTTTGGGACTAGATGGAAATAAATTCAGACTTATCTTCCTCCTTGACCAGTCCTCAGTTGCATTTCCAGAACTGGGCCACTGAAAGCCCAGTTTTATCAGAAATGAATCACCAGGACATTATGCTGCTTTCCTTCTTGTACCACCTGAAGGTTGTGTGAGCAATGCTATGCTTTATAAATATCTCCTCTGCCCTATATACTGTGTATGTTTATTGTTTATACAGATGTTTAAACATTTCTGAAATCCAGAGGCTGTCCTCTTGGTGATGGTTTCCACCAGGTTTAGATGGACTTCCTTCAACCAGGCTGAGTGTCCCTTATTGTTGACCTATGCAAGAGGTGAACCCAATCACTACCTCTCATTGCTCTCTAAGCTCTTCATATCTACCTTTGTAACTGGTTTTAGTGTTTATATTTACTTCCTTATTTTCTTCTAGGTCTTTTTTTGGAGTTTGCTGCTTTTACATTTTGCCTGTTTTCTGGGTATGGTCTGGATGAGAGTAGTCATCCCATGATCCAGAGTGAAGAAATTCCAGAAATCATGAACAGAAGAAGGGCAGGACTGTAACCGTCCAGTTTTGTACTTACCAGTACAAAATCTCGGTATGATTCACACTGATACCCAACAAATCCATTCGGAGTGATAATACTCTCAGCATAATACCGGAGGCTTCTTTTATGTCCACATCCAATAGATCTATATTCTGGGAAAAAGTCCAGGTAGAAAAAAGATTAAAGGTATACATTAACATGTTGTAGCAACACTTGTGGGTATTTTCTCCTCAAAAGTATTTGTACATATAGTGACATCTTAGATTTAAAAAAAACCCAAAACAGTAATTAAAAGATATTAAAAGTGTGAATCCTACACTGAAACTAAAACACAGCCCTTCTAACTACCAAGAAGAAAATTAACTCTGTTGTAGCAAAACCAGGACAATTTGGTTTCATAAAAAAAAGGTGGAATTATGACTATACATCCTTTCTTGATAAGAAAGAGCTAAATTCTAATCTGTTTGTCCCTCTGCTCATGCTGAAGAGGCGGAGATACACCAAAGCAGACCTTGTGCAGCCTCCTGTCCTGCTGTGTGTATTTAACTGCTTTTACTTTAGCATGAGAACCAAGGAGGATTTAGGAGAATTTCCCTTTGATATTTTAGAGACTGAAATAATTATAACTACAGCGTTTGTAAAGCATATAGTAGTTACTATGAAGTAGTTTTAATTTGCTTACCATTATCACAACATGGTATTTTGTAAAACCACAGTTTCCACTCATTTCTAGAATTAAAGATAATAGTAGTAATTATCTTAACTTCAGTGGCTTTCATTGTTTTTAAGCTCTAGCAAATCTGTGGTCATTTGACAGTGGTGATTCTGTGAAATGCTCTGAAAAGCAAGATGTTTGACAGTGTGTCCTTGATTTTGTCAGGATTATTCGAAACAAGTACATTTTTCCGTCAGAGTGAAATTTATAAGCAGTCGGTGCTGGAAAGAAGAAAGTGCTATTTGGGTTATATTTAGAAGTTGCTTGTTACAAGTATTGTCTTAATTGGCTCTGAAGTCTCTTCTTTATCAAAGCAAAATATACTAAATTTAGGTTGTATAAAAATAAGCTCTACTCTGCCAAAAATAGGCTGAGGTGGGGGCTCACCTAATAACAGGGTGAATTCTTAGAGGCACTGAAGTGATTGCAAGCTGGCACAGTTTATAGTGAAATCAGAATTTCATCTACTGTCAATATTTATGCATCTCAAAGACAGACCAGTTGACACAGTGTTCTTTACATGAGGAAAGAAAAAAAAAAAACACAGCAAAAACCCTCTGAAAATTATTTTTGTCTGTTTTTCTTGAAAATAATCTGCATCATCAAGGCTTCCTGAGTATGTTTTCTTTATAGCTTCTTCTTTAAATCTAGCTCAGAAGGGTCTGTGCTTTTAACTTTCAAACCCTCAGCTCTTACAGTTGGCTTACTTTGTGCTAGTGCCAAATTAACATCTATACAATGGGAACATAAAACTCCTCTCCCTGCTGCATCAAAAGCTGTAGAAAGAAGTTACTAAATAGCATTTCTAAAGCACTTCATACATAAAAGCGCTACATAAATATAAATATTATCAAACGGAAGACAGATGCACAAAGTAAGGTTTAACCATGAGGCAGGAGTTAAGGCTGTCCCTATTTTTAGGAGACAGCCTTAACTGAACAACCAACTCCATCTGCTCGTGTTCAGTAGAGCTGAACTTCTTTACCACAAAACTCTGTAAATAGCCTTGTGAAATGTCTCTGAAATTTTTTTTTGGTTTTGTTTTTTTTTTTCTGAAAATGCAGACATTCTTATGCAGTCCTATTGGAATGAGTTTTGATACCAGGTAACTTTGTGCACAGCCAGCTTGCAGTTGTCTTTGTTACCAAGTTCTCCAACCCATTCTAAGAAAGAGCATTTTTGAAAGCAAATTACTTATCTATCGGTAGGGATTTCAAAACATTTAGCTGTGAATAACAGATGTTCTCATTTCTGTAGGTTAGGATCAGAAGACAGGATTTTGGGGATCTATTGTAGTGGATCCCAGGGTAATTCTGGTTAACTTCCCGGCTTTCTTTGAAGAACATGAACTATCACTGCAGCAGTCATTTGATCATCTTCTATGTTTTTAACCTTGTGCTGTTCCCTTTGAAGACACTAAAGCTGTTAATGGCTTGGATGAGCATGTCTAACCCAGTAATATTGGGACCAATGTCTTTCTTGGGAGAAGGGAAGCTCAGATTTTAAAATATCTATTTTTGGATTATTCTTGAGTAAAATTTTACTGGTCCTTCATGTGGGGAATTCCCACTGAGGTCAGTCTGTCAACACAGTAGCAAGCTCTTATAAAGGTTGTGATGAACAAGCCTGCATGTTTTAACTGATTTATTTTTCTGGAATTTGCCCTGGTTAGTATAAAATAAAATTGGAGGGTACTTCACAGGCAGCTTTAAATGTTCCATTTTTGAGCATTCTCTCCCTACTACAGATCTGAGCTATATAAATAATATATACATTCAAAAGGCTTTAGCTTAGCCTGGCCTTTTTTTCTAACTGTAGGTTATAATGAGGTATTACTTCCTTAAAATATGTTTACCTTTCATAAGGTCATTGATATCCCGAGTTCCAGGAGGTACACGAAGCTGCTTGCATCCTGGCATCTTCTTGCCACCATTTGGGTAAAAATCTAGGTGACCACAAGTCTGAAGAATCCCCGGAGCTGAAATGCACAATGTATCGAGGCTGATCACTCAGGTATGCTTTGGCCAACCTCTATGTTGGTGTCAACCTTTGTGTGAAAACTTACCAAAGTCAAAGAAAAGATGACCAGCATGAGTATGAATTATATCAACAAATTTTGCATCTGAAGGATCCAGCCTAACCATTGTGGGAGTATACTGGAAAAGGGGCCCAGCTGGATCCAAACCTAAACAAATGGAGATACCTCTGAGTAAAAAATACTATATATATGTCATCACGTGCTGTGTGTACACTCTATGTTATTATATTTCTGCCTTTACTCTACAGATGAAAATCCATTTTGTGGTCCACAGCCAGCAAAACAAACAAGGTTTTAATAGTAAGGTGGCTAGAAGCATTGCAGCACAGTAAAATACTGATGGGTGCTTAGCTCACTTTTGGGGAACAGTGTTATAAGAAGAGGTTTGGGGGGCATTTTTGCATGTTAATAAAAAATATGGAATCTTGATATGTTACCCTGAGCATGTAGGATTGTTTAAAAATTTTTATTTGGTCAAAACTCTATTTTTATTTCCAAAATATATTGGTTGGAATTATTTCCCCTTCTTTTCGGTGACAGTGAGCTCTGCTCAGGGCTAAAGCAACACAGTTCTGATCTCACTTTCCTCAAATTGCTTATGTGACTGTGTATTGAAGACATGGCTTAGTCAGAGCAATGTCTATGCAGAGAGAAGAACTGACTGGAGAAAAAAGGAAAGCAGAAAATAGTGAGCCTTTAGAAAATGTATGAGTGTGTCATGACACCGTGGCTCTGTGTAGCTATGCAACTAGCAGCTTTCTTCCTTTTCAGAGTGTGCGTCGCTATATACTGTCTCTTCCTGACATACTAGATATAGGGGTTTTTAATTTTTCATTTCAGATTTTAAATCTTTTGACCTGCTGAAGAGTCATATTAGTGTGAGATTTTAAAACCAAATATAACAATGAGTTGCTAGTGTACTACAAGTCTGTTATTCCACATGTAATACAGTACTTTGTTCCTGTTCTTTTACATCATTAAAAATCATAACCAAGTGCTCCCTGGAACTTGACCTGTGAAAAGTAACCTCTGTTTAGCCACAGCTGGGACAGTTAAGCCTTTCTAATCTTTTGCAATCAAGCCTTTCTCAGAGCTGTGAACGTTGACATGGGAAATGCATGGCCTATGATGGGGCATGGCTTTGTGTGCCGTCATGCTAGCTGTATACTGTTAATTATGACAAACTACCATATTACAGTCTGGATTGTGTGTTTATAAGGCAGCAGTGATTCTTCAGTTCTCTTAAGTTGCATGAAAATATAAAACTTCTTCACCTGAAATAGCTTCAGTACCTGTTATTCTTCCAATGCCAGGTTTCCTTCTCCCTGCCTCCCCCGCGGCATGTGCTCCAAGACTGTGGCCGATTAAGTGAATGTTGGCAGGAGAGTAGCCATAATCTTTCTGTGAAGGTGTATGGAAAGTTAGAAAACAGGCATGTGAAGTGGGGGATACAAGCCTGGGACACTGCATCATGGTCCCATGCTCTGCCAGGACACTGAGGGGAGTGTCTTGGGTGGTGGGAAGTTACTGTTGCAGGTGGTGGGATCTGTACATAAAGAGAAGGAGTTCCCAACTCATCCCATCCCCACTTATATCATGCTTCTGGAAGGGAGTAATCTCTGTCAGGGAATGGCCCTTATGATAGAAAAGAAGGAAAAGGGAATTTCTGCACATAACTGCAGTTTTGCTAGGCTGTCTCCAGTCTGATGTCTTAGCCAGTAAAAAGCCCTTCATAGAATCATAGAATGGTTTGGGTTGGAAGAGACCTTAAAGCTCATCCAGTTCCAGCCCCCTGCTGTGAGCAGGGACACCTTCCACTAGACCAGGTTCATCCAACCTGGCCTTGAACACTTCCAGGGAGGAGCAGCCACAGCTTCCTTGGGCAACCTGTTTCAGTGTCTGACCACCCTCACAGTGAAGAATTTCTTCCTAATATCTAATCTAAACCTCCCCTCTTTCAGCTTAAAGCCATTTCCCCTTGTTCTATCATTAACTGCCCTTATGAAAAGTCCTTCCACAGCTTTTTTGTAGGCCCCCTTCGGGTATTGGAAAGCCGCTATAAGATCTCCCTGGAGCCTTCTCCATCCTGAACAGCCCCAACTCTTTCAGCCTGTCCTCATAGGAGAGGTGCTCCAATTCTTGGATCATCCTCGTGGCCTCCTCTGGACTCATTCTAACTGGTCCATGTCTCTCTTGTGTTGGGGAGCCCAGAACTGGACACAGCACTTCAGGTGGGGCCTTATGAGAGCAGAGTAGAGGGGGAGAGCAAAACTTTCAGAAACTATGGCCTGTAAGCCTTCAGGGACATGCTTATCTGTGGTCTGACAACAAAGTAGGTATTTCTGTTTGTGCAGGATTAGGGACTTTTAATGACATTTTCAGCTGTGTTATTGAGTACCTCTGAACTTCCTGACTCCATTGCATCAAATGGAAAAGTGCCACTCTAAACACAGCACTTCCCATGCAGACTATATGCCTGCTTTCACATTCCATGGATACTTTTACCTCAAGAAGGTTCACCAGATATACCAGCTCAGCCCCCACAATGCGGACGTTGTTAACTGCATCGGTGTACAAACCACTAGAGCCGCCTGTCCAGTCAGTCAAAATGCAGTTCACATCTTCAGTGTGAAACATGAGCTGGTGGAAAACATGAAAACAGGAGAACAAATGCAAAAAGGTATGAATTACAATTGTAGTAGGGTATATGCAAATGATATTTTGTTTTGGTCTAGCCAAGGACTCACTTTGTTTATGTGACTGGTAAAGTCACATTTTTAGTATATTAATTCCTACTAATGCTGAAGAATGAACACAAGGAGGCAGAGTGGAGGCAGTGATTTGAACACTATAATGACACACAGAAGCTTGCTTCAGTTCTGTTTTCCATTCTAGATACCTTGGCTAACTTCAGGGTATCAGCTGCTCTTAATGACAGTACCCCGGTTAAAAAAAGAGGATAGTGTAACTTCTTTATTTTTCAAGCTTAATTCTTCAAAATTTATATGTTTGGATCATCTAAAAGGATTCACAAATTTGTGTTCATGTGCTAGAATTGTTCAGCCCCAAAGTTCATATATTTTAAACAAAATTTTGTATTTATACACTTCTGGCAATGGAACATTCTTATTTTTTCATTCTAAAACAATTTCCTTTCTGAAATGTGCCTAAATAAAAGTAAACCAAACAGCTGAACAAAGCATTTTTTTTATTAGATCAAATGCCTCACTCAAACCAAAATGTTTATTTTGACTTTTTGCTGAGGTGAGAAAAGTGGGGTTTTTTTTTTCCCCTTTATTATTAGCAAGGAATTGAAAAATGAATTAATTATAGCTTTCCCTGTGGAAATCAATGCAGCAAAAGTGCATTTAGCAGACGGCTGAAGTGCACTATACTCATAGCTAGGAACAAGAGGGCAGTCATGTGGAAATGAGCTTCATTCTGAGTTTTTTTCCCCTCACATGAATTAACAAGAGAGCAGAGGTGTAAATTTTATGTGGGAATTTGAAGCCAGTTAATGGGTGCTGTGGATATTTACACCTTCAAATACAAGTAAAATGACTGTCAGACAATAGTCATACCATACCCTGCATATGTTTGATATCCAGGGGAGGTCCAGTCCAGCAAGATGGCCATGTATAATGAAGCGAGTTTTCCTGTGTGTTCGGAAATTTGAAGCTCTGATAGTTGAAGGATTTATAGCAGAAATTTTCTGTGTAAAAAAACAAAACAAAAACAAACAAACAAAAACCCAACAAAAAAACCAAGCAAACAAAAAACACAACAAAACCAAACCCAACAAACAACACAAGAAGGATGTCAGTGCTCCATCCCAGTGTACATTTGGATACAGAGAAGAGTGGTTAAGGCATAGTTCTGGACTCTGAAGAGAAGGGTCTTGTTCCTCACTCATAAACTGCCTTGCTAGGGGATATACATTAATCACTTCAACAAATTATTTGCTTCCTCATTAATTGAACTAATGATACTGGCATCCTTTGCACAATGCTTTGGGACATACTGGTACGACATGCCATGTAAATACAAGATTTTATCAAGCTTGGCCTTAGAAATACAAAGATAGCATCTTCTGCAAGGTATTATGTGCTTGACTTTGAATCTATACCTATTTTTACTTCCTTTTTCTTTGAAGAGAAGACCTTCATTGGTAAGCTTGTTTGTGTTTTATGAGAAAGTCCACCAGGGTTAAACCATCAGAGGCTGTAGGTATTTTGTGTTTATTGGGAAGACATTATTTTCTTTTAAAGAAATTCTGGTACTGGGTTGTTTTAAAACCTGACTCTTATTTTTGTTATGGTTTTGTGAGCTTAAAAGGGGATATCATCTGCTAATTAGCACACATCTCACCTTCAGTGAAAGAGTGATTGAAATTAAAACCTCATAGGCCCTCTCAGCTCGAGATACGTTGGACTTGTTCTGAGGTGACTCAAACAGGAGAGATCATTAAACCTCTCAACTGTGTGTGACTACCATTTATATAAAAAAAACCCAACTAGGAAGCCTTTTTCATGTAATGAAAAATTGCCCCTTCTGCCTGCCTTTCATATTATTTTGCTTCATTTTTCTCGCTCTTTGTTCAAGTAAAATTCATCCTCTCTGATGGTCATTTCCCTTCTTTCATTGGTCGAGTCTATAGCTCCACAAAATTGCTTTGTGCTATTTCATTTGCTATTTCGCTCTTCTGGATAAGCCCAGCCCCTTGAGTGTCCTGCTGTGTGCTTCTCCCAGTACTTGCTGGTCTTCAGAGGAAAGGGCTGACCCACTAGTGGCACCTTTCGGTACATTCCCATTTGATCCATCCTAAACAATCCTGCAGGCTCCTTTTAGCTGCTTCCATTTGTCACTGTCACAATCCGGAGCTTCCTCTCCCTGCCCCTAGCTTTCAGATGTTGTAGATAACCTCACCTTTTCACTTTTTTTCTTCCATAAAGCTCCAGTCTGCAGTCTCTATGCTTCTCTACTTGATGTGTTTTCATGTGGGATAACCTGATTCAACTGTGTAAGAGAAACCTCCAAGCTCTCTCTAAGGTATATCTTAGCAAGTCTTTAGCTTTTTAGTCTTCATTTTTCCTCAGTCTCATTGTTCAAAAAAAAGTTTAATATTTGTTTATTTTCTTTATCCACCATTTCATTCTCTTTTTGGTTACTTCCTTCTTTTTCCACATGAGATTTTATTCTCTCCATTTTTTTTTTGCTATAGTCTCCTATTTTCCTTTTTAAGCTTTCCTTTTTTTTTATTCTATTTTCCTTCCACTTCTCTGGTGAACACAGATACTTTATCTTCTGATCTTCCTTCTTAACTATTTACCTGCTCTTAGGTGTCAGTGTTAGCCACCACATAAGCAGCGCCTCTGAGACAATTGTATGCAGTTCAGAGGACCTAGTAACCATGTGTATGAAGCACATCCCTGAGTTGTGTGCATGGGCCTGAAATATGGTTTTAAGCTGAAGACACACAGGAGCCAAAACTGAGCTTTCAGTTTGTGCTGCCTTCCCTACCTGTGGCTGTGTAGTGCTAAACCTGAAACTGAATTTGAGCCATTATCTTACTGCAGAGAAGTATCTAAAATATATCTAAATATCTCCAGTGACTTGTCTTAGAAGGCTGCAGTTAATATGTTGTAAATATACCTGGCATGTCAGAGAGCTAAAATGAGGAAAAAAAGAAGTGAGATAAAAGAAAATTGGGAGGGACTGTTCATGGAGTGCGTAATACCGAATTGAGGCCTCTTCTGGGTGACTTTTGAGCAAAAATGAAGGAGACAAGAAACTAACTGTACCATTTGTTCAATGTGTAGTACACTATCAGTTATGAAAGCAAAGCAGGTTCTTACTTGATATATCATGATGTTGTTTCTAGTGTATAGGAGGAAGTTGGTGTTCACAGCTTCTGGAGAGCTAGGCAAGCCTGCCAGTTGTCTCCCTGGGATGCCAGACCAAGGAGGGCTATCTGTAAAGCATCCAAGCCTTTTGTAGCAAACTTCCCTTCCTGAGGTACACAAAGACAACGTCAGTGTTCTGGGAACACAGCAGGTTAGGCTAAAGCCACTCTACAAGAAGCTGGCAGGATAGTGTTTATGTCGGGAAAACAGAAAATGGCTGATTCAAATTAGGATGGCACCTGTGTTCATTTTTTATTAAGGGGCTCAGTTGTGCTCCTGTGCCTAATGCATATATCAGGGACTTGACCTTCAAGACTAATTTCCTGCTGCAAACATAGTCTAGAGTTCAGCTTGATGAACTCAGGAGAATGTAGGATTTGTTTTGTCAAACATATTGCTAATACAGTCATCAGAAAAAGACAATAGCATCTTGATTTTTTTTATGGATCCAGAGAAGAAACCAGCTTTTGCTGCAAGTGCAGAGCACTCCTTGAAATTAATCCTAATGCTCCAGGGATTATCTAAATAGTTGTTTCTTGTGCAACAATACATGGAGTAGTAAAATGAAACCAAAACATTAAAATAGATACCTCTGGTTGCTTCACAATGTACATTAAGCATCTTCCTTATTTTTTTATTGCCATAAGGTTTTATTGGAAGCAATAAAGTGGAATTTCAGTGGAAGCCTAGAGCAAAGCAGAGCCTTGGGAAGTGTGGCCTGTGCCTGAAGGACTAGAGTTTCACAGTTTCTATCGTGGCTTTGATATAGTAATGATGCACATATGACAAAAGGGTGTTGCCATTAAATGTCATCCTTACCCACTATTATGGCATGACAGTTGTGAAATGCCAAGTAAGTTTTATTGTTTTTAAAAAGACACTGAAAACAATGAGAAACTATTGTTACCCAGAGTTGGTGACAGATTTATATTACCTCAGACTGTGACTTACTCTTTGTTACTCTGGATGAAACACAGGGTAGAGTGATATATGCTGGAAATACATCTAAAGAGAAGACTTAATTGCAGAGCTGCAGCTCGAGACTCCACAAGTGATCCAGTCATTTTCAGAGGTCTTTTCTCTGATGTCAGCAAACTTTTGGACTGTGTCTTTTTGTTTCTCTCTGCTCTTTCTGTCTGTCTGTCCCTGTTGAACTATTCTTCCCAGTCAGTAAAGAGGTGGTTTGGAACAAGACTATTCTCTTGTTCTCTGCATAGCACTGTGAAGAGTAAGTGCCTAGGCTGGCACTACAGGTGTTGTAGTTGCCATAAATGCTGGTGTGGGTTGAGGGTGGGCAGGGGAAACTGTTCTGGAAGAATTGTAGTATCAATTAATATGTAAAAATACCTTTCTAATTCCCATCCTGTTCTCTATCTGCAAAAACCTTTACAGAATTAAAGAGTAGTAGGTTAAATGTGGGAAAGACAGGACGTAACTCAATGCTTCTAATGAAGAAGACTAAAATCCATATCAAAGGGCATCCCTTTTCTAAAATAGAGTCTTGCTGGTGTAACCTGCACACAATGATTTTTACTGTTTATAGATTTTATCAACTGTGTGTCTTACCTCTGGCTGCATGAAGAAGAAAAAGTGTAGTGATCCATACTGCAAACATCTAAAGCAAATAAGAACACAGTTCAAACCTAAATAAAAATAGAATCTGGAATTCACCTAAGGGTTTCCTTGACCCATTAAAGAAATGTCATAGTGACCGCAGGAGTACTTCAGGCATTTAATGAGTTGGGTCCAAAAGAACCAACACTTCCTTTAAGATAGCAAGATTTCAAGAAAATCCCTTTGAGATTCTTTCTGTTTGCCATGGAGATTTTACATGTGCATCCTCTAAGCATCTCTGAAAGATTGTCTACCTAACCTTGATAAGCAGAAGCTTTTTTTTCCCTTTAGAGCTGCAAGTTATGAGCAAGCAAATGAAACTCTTAAAGGATTTGCAACAGATTTTTTTACAGAGTGAAGTTGCTTCTAGCATTTAGTAGAAAAATTACTTATGTAACACCTGTTCAGTGATTATATTTAAAAGAACTCAGGAACAAGCTTAATTCTAAATTTCTACATCATATAGATATAGTCTTGAAAACTTTTGATCATTGCTATCATCCATGTACACTTATCAGCCTTGATCTGCTTGATCACTTAATCACTAGTGGAACCAATCATTTACTTCGAGGTGAAGTAGGGGAAGTCTACTACTAGAAACTTATCTGCAAAGGAAACATCATTCTTAGAAAACTCTAATATCAGGCCCTGATATTAGAAATTAAATATTAGAAAACTCTAATATCCAATGAGTCCTGCATCCCCTTCCTGCCCTCCTCATCCCTAATCTCTCCAGTCCCCCCAGTTCCCTGAAGTCAGTAATACACTGTTAAGAGCAAAAGGTTCATCTCTGTGAAATCCACTGCAGGTTCAAGCATGTCCTGCTTCCATCTCCTCTCCTCCAGCCACTCACCAAATACCCCATACCTTATCACAATGCACCTAATTTAACTTCCTCAGATGCCACATACCTTATAACGATACACCTAATTGAAGTTCCTCAGATGCTGTTGTCTCCAGTGTATCCTATTTCACCTTGGCAAGGCTCAAAGCAAGTTCTTTGGTCCACGTCTCAGCTAATTGTGCCAAGCCTTGCAGAAGCTCTTTGTGGAGCCTGGAAGGAAGCAGGACAGCACCACGCCTGCTCAGTGAAGGCACGCAGTGGAGGGACGCTCACCCTGCTGCTCCTGCACAATCCTTGGGTTCTCAGCTGCATCTGTGACTTTGTTGGATAGTGCCAAGGGAGATCTTCTTGTGTCAGGCATGCTTCATCTGAGATAACACGAACCAGGTCAGACCAGTTGCTGCATGACTCCACCTGTTTAATGCAAAGTTTCAAATAGGGCGTTATTGTCATCCATTAGTAATTATTTTTAAAGCTCAAAAGTACTGGGGAGTGCGATGTAAACACTGCAAAAACACACAGCCTTTCAGGATCAGGAGCAAGGCTCTTGCCAGTGGCTGGGCTGCTCTTCTCAGTGTGATGCTGAGTCAGGATTCAAGTGACTTGGCATCACACTGGAAAGCAGCAGCATGTGCTCTTTGGTTCCTACTCCAGAGTTTTAATAGCAAAACTTTCGAGCTGATCCCTGCCTTAAATAGTTTAGTCTTAAACAAAATTTTCAAACTTGTATTTGGTAGTTAAGTCTACAATTACAACATCAAGACACAAAGATGTTGTGGGATCAGCTAACATATATATTCTCAGGGTTTAAGCTGTTACCTGAGAAAAAGCAGAAGAAAGGGAGGATGAAAAATGATTAAAAAATTAAATTACTCAGTCTGCCAGCTGTTATTTGTTCATCTTGTCCTCTCATCTGTAATTTTCCTAGTGGATTAATTATGTGACTCTTCTTTGAAAAGATGACAGAAATGCTTTTAAACAGGGGAGAATAGTCCCTTGGGCAGATTGTCACCACATCCGATCCCCGTGAATCTCCATAATGAAATTGTATTAATTGCAGTAACGTTAGGTTTTAGTGTTTCGGTAATGACATCTTTTCACATATTGCTATATTGTTGTCATACTAGTATGTTAAAATTTCTAATCAGGCTTTAATAGAAATCTTTGTTCATGTATGTAGACACAAATGAGGAACTCGCGACTCAAGATTTTAATGTTAAACCTGTTAAGTGTCTTGGGTGACTATTTGGCACCTCCTAAGCCAAGGATGTCCAGAAAGGGGAGACTCCCTTCTGGTATAATTCTTTCCAGTGACTGATGACTTAGCTCAAACCTAGCACACAAACTGAGTTAAAGTGATTCTTCATAGTGCTAGGTACAAAAACATTTCTAGGTTTTTTGTTTTGGTTGGGATTGGTTTGGTTTTTTTTGCTTAGCTAACCATGTAAGGTTAATTACTTCAGATGCAGATTGTAGAAGCCAATAGATCATCCATTTCTCTCCTCCATAAACCTAGCAGAAAATTAAGAAGGAAGGCCAGTACGTAGCTCAGGGAGTGGTTGTTTGTTTGTTTGGGTTTTTTTTTCATTGCTTCAGGTCTATGTTAGTCCAGTAAAGTGTTGAATTATTTGCATTAAAATTAATTTCAGTTATCTTCTGCTCACATAATTTGAGCAGACTGTTGTTAGAGTGCAAATTGGTCAGTTAACCAGTCATCAGCAGAATTCAGACAACAATCCTGACCAGATGTTTGGAAAAAATGGTTAAAAGAAACATTAGAAAAAGTATCTACTGGATTCAGTGATAGTTACAAGTGCTCAGGGCTGTGATACTACAGTGTATAGTACGCTCAGATCTGGTGATCACATGCTCACCACATTCAAAAGGAGTGGATGTTTGGTTTTTTTATATGTCTAAGCATTTATAGACAACTCAGAAAGGCTGAATCACTAGAATTTAAGGGCTCACAGAACATTCATATTTAATCTACATTACCTGCTTCTGATTTAATTCTATTATATACAATATTGGACTAAAACCTCACTTCATTCTATCCTCAAAATTTTTTCCTACTTCAGAAGGAGAGTTCACTGCAGAAGCAGGCCACCCAAAATTTGAAATTAACCTATTTGACTTAGTAAATTATTCTCATTAATTTGAATTCATAGATTTTACCCATAGAGAGTATTTTGGTGCATTTGCTCTCTGGAGAGCTCAAGAAATCAGAATTACCTATTACATTAAGAAGCCTTTCCAGAACCTGGTATTATAGTCCCAAACCATACCTCAGTCCTTTGCTGCAACATAGACTTCAACAGCAGTCTGGTGGTGAAGATTTCAGATCACTGACAGGATTCAGTGACTTTGCTAAGTTAAAATTAAAATGACAAGATATTTAAGGGCTTTTGATTTTACCTGTGGTGGCAGCATCATTATCCTAGACACAAACATGAACTATGCAATTCTTATAAATCATCTTTCCAGCTAGTACTGAGCATCAATTAAAGCTTAACTTCTCTAGGCTTTTCTCAGGACTCATTAAGTGATTATTTGGTGATGTTCACGCTGCCTTTCAGCAGTTAGTGAGACACCACGGCTCTTCTGCGGTGTTTAAGACAAGGTTACTGGGAGAGCAAGGCATCTTCATACTTTTAATGAATTAGTCAGAGGATTTATTCCAGCAGATAAGCATGAAATGGATTTTCTATGCCAGTTTACTAATACCAGGAAAGCTCATAGCTCAGCAGCATTATTAGATGTCAGCACTTCTGTGTTGGCTTCTAGAAAACTTCCCATTTGAATGGGTTAACTACTTCAGTATTATTTGGGACCCATCCAGGAAGTAGCAAGCCACGAGTTTTGAGCCTCCATCCTTTAGAAGTTCTTGAGACTTTCTCTGCCATGAACTTGTCCGAGCTGTCCCTGAACTCATGCATACATCTAGCACACCCAACATCCTGTATCAAGCAGTTGCCCATTGTAGTGATGCAACTGTGAGAAGAATCATCTCCTTTCATTTGTTTGAGGTGTGCAACTGTCAGCTTCATTCCATGCCCCCTGTTACTAGAGTGGAAGAAAACAAACACATCATTTTGCACTTGCCTTCTCCATGGTCCTGTTCATTTTGCAGACTGCATTCACACCCTTATCTCCTTCCTAGGCTGACTTCTGTTTTTCCCTTGCATGCCAGAGGAGATAGAAAAATGACTGCTTATTCCATTTGGCTGGGGTGGATGAACATTAGTCCTTTGCCCTCCTTTACCAAAACCAGTAAAAAAAATTCCTTCTGTCCTGCAGTTTTGTCAGTTAACATGTGTTTTCTTGAGGGAAGAAGTGGCCGAAGGTGGAAGAAGGTTCTTTCTGCAGCTGGAACACAGCTTTTTGCAGTCTCTCCTAAAAGCTCCCTTCTATAGCAACACCTGTAAAAGAGGAATTTAGGTGATGAGGTACAGTGCATATAACATGTTATGATCAAAAATAGGACTAATAGGGTTAATTCATTTAAGTTATTGTTCAGAGCTGTTTACGATGTTGTTTTGTTTTTTCTTTTTGTTCTTTAATTTTAGTTGCACCCACTTATCATGCCTTGACCTGGAGAGTAAGCTCTGGGCAGGGACCTACCTCTCTATCTACCTCTGCACATTTTGGGGTGTGTAATTCAGTTTTGGGTAATGTATGAATAACTTTTATTCAAACTTGTAACAGTAATGTAAAGGTCACCTTTTCCAGCACATCAGTGGTAAGACCCTCCCTAAGGAAGTAAGACTTTTGAATAAAAAACCTTAAATACCAGCAAGTAGTTTCTGTTCTTTCTAGTATGCTTGGCTGTTGAAATAGATATGAAGGGATTATTACTCTTTTTATCTGTTGTTCCTTCATTATGATCCAACTTCTAATACTTTTATTGATGTCAATCCCAATGGAATCATTCACAGAATAAAATACTTAGCTAGAGAGAGAGAGCACCAAATGTTAAGTTCCACTTGCTTTATATTTTAATACTGTTTAAATTAACAGTTGTTGTGTAACTTTTTTGTACCTCCCATGGAAGCCCACATTTTTTTTCATACTCCTTGAGGTGAGCCTGGAAATACCATGACATTTAATCTGTAATGCTCCTGACTACGTTTTCTCCCGGTAATTAAGATAGAGTGAAGAAGTTGTTTAAGAGCGTTGGCTCCTGTCTGCTCTCCTCATAGCAATACGAATTTTCAAGGATATGAGTGTGTAATTAACTGCCCTTTAATCATTACTTTCCTCTCTATTTACTAGCCTTCTGTCTCAGTTACCTATAACCCTTACTGGCACTCCTGAGAAGATGGGTGAGGAATGATTAAACTTCCCAAGGAATATTGCAGGAAACTTTTCCCTGAGCTTCATCTGGCCTTCTACTCTATTCTACTCCTTGACTATTAGTCAAGCAGTGCTGTCTAACCTGGTCTGTTCTGGACATACATCTGAATAGGTCTGGTTTACATCTGAGTAGGTCTTAAACATTCCACTCTCATGCTACAATGATATTTAATTCAATTTCAGTTTAGAGCTCCTACAAAACTTGAGATCCATATCCTGTCATCATAAGAGAGCAGAGATAAGTATCCCCATTCAGCCCTAGTACTGTTTAACCTGGCAAAATTCAGTAATATCAACTTTAGATTGGAAAAAATGGGGAAAAATATTGTATTTACACAGGGCTTCTGTTTGATAAAATATCCTTCTCTCTGGAACAGTTTAGAGAAGAAAAGAATCCAAGTAGTGTTAGTGATTTCAAATACAAAGTCTTTATTTATTGATCCAATTTTCAAGGTGTAAATTAGTTAATTACAGCGCAAAAAAAATGAACTTTGGACTCTTTCTTAACCAATTACCATTTCTTTCTTTCATCAGCCATCTAATACGAAATTATTGGTTTTGTACTTTTGGAAGTTAGAAATTATTTTAAGAAAAGACAACTAAATACCATATAAAACAGATTTTACAGATTAATGGGAAAGCATGGAATAAAGATTTTAATCACAGCTGTTTTCCACAGGCCTGTAGAAGGATGTGGTAAATTAATTGTAATTGATCATGATAAATTTTGTTATACGGTTTGAAGATTACATGAAGTGATGGGATAGAATCTCTATCTGAAGGCCTTTGATTTTTTATTTCTGAATTTTTGATTGTGTTAATTAAAGTTGGTGGTTATTAGTAAAACAGGAGTCCATCCTTTATAAGATAATTAGGACAAATCCCTATCTGGTAGCATAATTACTGAAATGCTATGTCTTTAGAAGCACTATAATTTTTTTTAGTTGCTGATTCTGTCTGAAATTAAAAATGATATTTTATATTAAACAATTAACAGCTTGCAGAATGGCTGAATTGTTTTCTCTATATTGATAAACTCATCAGGTTGACTAAAGAGGGGCGGAGGGAGGCTGTGAGTGACTGTGTCTTGTTTGGCTGCCAGCTAAGTTAAACTATCACATGTATGTATTTCTGAAAGATAAGATTAAAGATAGAGCCATAGACATTCTACATATTCTATTCCATCACCAGATTTTCTCTCTATTTCAATCTTAATCAGGTTTTTAATATTCTTATATCTAATTTTTCTCAAACCATTAAATGACTGTAATTGTCAGAGCAGAACACTCCATGTTTAAAAATGTATGATAAAGTCAATAGAACTATATGAATTTATATAAGCTGCTAGCCGCTCTTAAATAGAAACATCTAATAAAATGATTAAGTAGTTTTATATTGGGTCTTTGATGTGATATGTGGCCTGGTTTATGTGGGTTTGGTTGTCATTTTGCAAGCATGAGTTCGTTTCCATTGCACTTCCCTTAACTTCAGTCAAGTACAGGAGGTTTACGTCCAGGTGCTGTTCTGTTTGTGTCACTGTCTTTAGGCTCTTAACTACCTGTGGTGTGGCAACGTGTGTAATGGTGTCATAAAACTGTATTGTCTTTGCAGTATCTCAACACTTGCAGCCTGTGCTGTGGGTTTGTGTTTGTCCTTGATTTGTGTCTTGTCTGGAGCGGAGGTTTGAATTTGGAGCTGTGCACATAAGGCAAATGATCATCTATAGCTTTGGTCTTTCAGTACTGGAAGGGGGCCTATAAGGAAGATGGAGACAGACTTTTTAGCCGAGCTTCCAGCAACAGGACAAAGGGAAATGGTTTTAAACTAAAAGAGAGTAGATTTAGATGAGATGTAAGGAAGAATTTTTTTACAACGAGGGTAGTGAAACACTGGTCCAGGTTGCCCAGAGAGGTGGTAGATGCCCCATCCCTGGAAACATTCAGGATCAGGCTGAACAGGGCTCTGAGAAACCTGATCTGGTTGAAGATGTCCCTGCTCACTGCAGGGGGGGCTGGACTAGATGGTTTTGAAAGATCCCTTCAACCCAAACCATTCTGTGATTTCTCAGAAGGACCTCTGGAAGGGGTTGACAGGAGGAGTATGTGGAGGGTTCCCGAGCTCTGCTTGGTGCCTCTTGCTGGCTCTGCCACTCCCTGTTCAAAGGGTTGACTTACACAGGGAATGACCTTTTATCATATTTGCTTGTGACACAAGAGTGCCTGTAAACAGGAAGGCTTCTTTATTTCACTTTTGAGTATGGTTGTTTCTTCAGACAGTTTGGCTTTTTAGTATACTTTGCAAATGCTGTCAAAATTTTAATATTTGTGGGACACTATTGGAATTTTATCAGGGTTTAATGAAGCACTACCTCTGCTCTCTGCTATTTTTGGACGGTCTCTCAAGATGCATTTGAGAGGACCAGCCAATACATGATAGAGTATGAAGAAAAGTAACTAATTTATAGCATCTTTCCATAAATGAAGCAATGAAAAAACTACAGGATGGCATCCATTTATTTTGCAGACCAGCTAAATCTTTATTGCATTCAGTATGAATTCAGAAAAATTGAGCATCACCATTTTAGTTTTAAGCCTTTTGGCTTTGAAGTTATGAAAACACAGATTTTTTGGAAAATTGTGAAGAAAATAGTCATGAGGAGTAGATAAATTCTTTAAAGGGCTACCCCAAATAAGAATTATGAGGCAGGGTTGCAAAGAACAATGTAATTTTAGGCCCAAGGAATGTGGGAGTGGGATGTTGAAATCAGTGCAGCATGCAACATATAAAGACATTACCACACTGATTAGACCTAATAAGTTTAACTGAAGTATTTCATAATGTGAGTCCAACCCAGCCTCTTTTAAAATCAGCTGAAGTTATTGCCATTGTTTTCAATAAGCAAGGGTAGAAGCCAGCATTGCAGTATTGATTTCAGGATATATATAGTTGTGGTTTGTATTTGAAGTGCATACAAATGTCTGAAGTAGCTGTCAGATACCAGTAATATTTCATTGATCTGTTACTGGATGGGCACTGAATGCTAAATGTGAAGAATTAGAGAGTGCAAAGCTTTAGGACTGGTTTCTGTGTGGGCTCCAGGCTTCTGAAAACCAGTTGGGTGGTTTTTGAACACATAACTTGTAGATGATTGCAGCATGCAGGCCTTGGGTTTTCATGGAGCTAAATAATCATGGGACTATTTAGCAGTTAAATCTTTTTTTAAAAAAATAGCTATTTAGGGATCCTTCTAAAATTATGTGACAGAAGGATAAAATCTTCCAGTGGCAAATAAGGGCTTATAGGCCCTTAGTCCTCCGCAGTCTGATGACTGGACATGTTACAGGTGCAGTGTTCAGGCAGTGTGTGTGTGCAGAACAGGTACTTGCTTCTCAGATGTGTTGGTCATGTTAGATGTGCTCTGTGCTGTGCCTCTCTACATCCCTGTCTCCTCTCCAAGAGAGAGGATGCTGGGACACGCTAACCGTGGGCTGATTTGAGCAATGCTGGTATATGCAAAGGAGGTGGCACTGGTTATTCTCGTCATTTGAAATGTTAGTGATACATAACATATGTAAATAGCAGGTTTAAAACAACTATTATCTGCTCTCTGCTACTACCAGTCAGACTACACTTCGAGTTGGTTGAGATTAATGTAAAACATCTAATGATCAAAGCCAGAATTATCAACAGTCACAAGAGGCGAGAGCCAAATGATGCCTGGGCTGCATGTAGGACAAACCCTGGTAACTTGGGAGTTTACTGCAGCCTTTGCCACACTCATCAGGACCACTGCCACCACTGGGACAAACTACTTCATCTAGCTCAGCTGCAGCGTTTCACTGCTGGGGTGAGCGTGCCAGGCACACAGTCTCAGCACGCTCTATTATTCATAGGCAATGTAGACATGCTGGACTGGCTCTGTGTCCAGGCAAAGAGAAACTTTCACTCCCTGAGCCCTGAGCACTCATTTGGGATGAGAACATGCTGTCAGCCAGGCAAGTCAAGTTTGGGAGCCAGCGGTTTTCCAAGTCCTCGTGGCTACTGATGATAAGAACAGCAGTCAGAGCCTGCATCAGACATAATAAAAAGAGTTCTCCAGGCAGACTGCTCCATCACCCCCGGCTGCCAGAGACATGGGCCCAGTGATCCCCCTGACATCAGTGCCTAGCCCCAGAAAGTGGAGTGTTTGGGCAAGAAATCAAAGACCATCCTCTTCGCTGGCAGCTTCATGGTTCTGAGAAAACCAGCTCTTTTGTTTCTCCGAAAGACTTCCTGCTAGCCTGGAAAACACTTCAAAGGGATTGTTTTTCATGGCTTTCATCTAGCTGCTATTGCTTCTTAAAGTAATAATTCTCTCTTTGATACAAAATTTACCAGGTGGGGTAAGATAATATCCTCTCCTCTCCTCTCCTCTCCTCTCCTCTCCTCTCCTCTCCTCTCCTCTCCTCTCCTCTCCTCTCCTCTCCTCTCCTCTCCTCTCCTCTCCTCTCCTCTCCTCTCCTCTCCTTTCTTCTTATTTGCAATTGGTAACACAAAATGAAGGCAATGAGGATGTTAAAGACCTTTTTAGCCTTTTTTTCATAATACTGTTACAATGACTGGAAGTGCATTTTCTGGCATGAAATCCTAACTCTAGTGGAATGGTCACTTCAGAAGTTCTTGGTTTTGCCTTTATAGATTCGCTCTGCTTCACCCTGTAAGATTTTCTCATTTAAACTTTTCTCATATCCTGTAGTAATACTTTACTCTTGAAATTTAATAATCTAAATCATTATTTCTTATGCACTGTGTACCTGTGTGCCCTTTAACACGTTTACTGAACTCTGTGTATGTGAGTCTGTGTGGTACGTGAGTGGGATATTCACTGGGCATAATTTTTAATGCCATTGAAATGAAGTCATTGAAGGGATAAAAAGAGAGAATTGTCCTCAAACAGCTACAGAATCTGTAGACAGAGGGCGAGTGTTAGGTATGTGTTTTCAAGATTTACACAACCCTTCTCTCCATTATGCAAATGCTGATTACAGGGAGCTCTGGGACCCAATACAAAGCAATTACAGCCCTCCCAGTCTGTGGGGAGCACATGCAAGACTGCCATTCACAATAGCCAAAAAAAGTCATGGCATATCTGGTATTCTGTTATAAGATAAAACTCATTTCTGTCATTTATGAAATACTCCTCATGCCCTGGCCATAAAGAAAAAGGACTAACCCTGAACAATATCAGAACAGTGAACTGCAGAGGAGTAACGGTCTAGGTTACTGAAACAGTGGAGGGAACAAGCCCTTAGTTCTGCCTCCCTGTGCTATAAATGTTCATGTACCTCAAACTGATGTAAGACACACATTTAGAGAACTGGTAAAGAAGGGTAATATGTCTCAAAAAATGATTACTTTCTGAACAGAATCAGGGTCACATTAACAGGGCTCCCTCAATAGCTGAGGTGTCCTTCCAAAACTACCTAGGTTACTCTCTGAATATCAGCATCTCTACCCACAGTTTCAGTTGGTTTGTGAAGAGGTGCTGATCCCTAATTGTACATGATTCATCTAGATTATCAGCCCCAGGAATGCGTTCTGGTTCTCAGGCTGGGGTCTGTGCTCTGGTGATGCTCTCATTACATATGGGGGTGACACCTAACATGCAGCACTCCTTTTTGCAAAGAAACCTGCAGGGCCACAGAGAGACAGAAACTGGGGTACACTGCAGTCAACTGGGAAGAGAACTGTACGGTGCATCACAGACTGACCCAGTCTTTAAACCTAAAGTAAAAAAACAGCTTTCATTGCATTGTTCAGCAGCACCACTAGTTCATTATTGCCTTAAAATAGTATAGCTTCTAAATAATTCATTAGCCCTATTAGACTGATATATACAGGTATTTTATCAGTAAAATTGAAAGTAAACTACTAGGAACATCACTTTTCCAGTTGCATTTCAGATTGCATAGTAGATCAATAGATGACTTGAAAACACCCTTGCTTTAGAATAGTGCAAACCTGGCCTCCTAAATTCTTGTGTTCAGATAAGAGGACATTTGATAGTTTAAAGTGATGCTTCTGCCAAATAAGGTTTTGGGGAAGGATGAATCAAGCGTATAAGATGGTAGCACTGGGAATACACTCTACTGTTATTACCAGTTTGCATTACTGATGTTCCTAGGAAGCTTTGCTTGAAGCAGGAATACAAAATGCCAGGTGTTGCACGAGTACAATGCCAAGATACTTGCAGCTCATCTTCCTAAATTAGAGCAAGAGTGACTAACTCAGTAATTCTCATCTCTGGAGCTTGTGTTAACTCAGAGCTCCACACCTGAGACCCGATGGCACTCTGTGGGGTTCAGAGTCTCTGAAATGCTGGGACTGCCATGGAAATATCATATTCTTAGTACAGTATTTTCAGATCAATTCACTAACTGCCCAAAGGGAAAATACTTTAAAATAGCTACTTAAAAATAATTTGCAAGTACTTTTTATTATCAGATATTAATTTCAATACAGTATCTAAGCGCCTGAAGTACTGAAACACTTAATGAAGGTTTATAAATGATAATAAAATGTAATAGGCACATATTAATCAGAGAAAGATGCTCTTGTGAATTGGACTTGACAGGTTGGGTCTTGAAATGAGCTTGGAGCTTCCTATGAAGCTAAAAAGCTGATTACAGTTGTAGAAACATCTCCACAGAAGAAGCATTTACTACTCAGGACAAGATCAACAATGACCTGCAGAAGAAAAAAGCTCAGAAGTTAATACAGAGGGTCGTGAAATTGAGGGCAATTTTGCATGCACCCTCTGCCTCAGTTTTACTAATATCATTCCCATCATCCTTGTTGCCTGTTGCTGTTGCATCACAGCAGCACCTAGAGACTGGTGCTATACAGACATGAAAGGGAAATACCTTGATTTTGATGCTGCCAACAGCTGGAATAAACAGGAGGGGTGGTGGAAGTAGAGTCTGAGAGTGATAAACTGAGCAAAGTATGAGACTGTTGACAGCAGTCATTGCTGTCTACCCCATTAGGTGTCAGGACTCAATGAGATTCCCTAGGTAAAGCTATGCTGCAGAAGGATTTAAAGAAATCAGAGATGATAACTGGTCTGGCATTTTTGTCCCTTTGTATTTACTGTTTCATGATATTTCTGCCATTAAATTTGTTCTAGTTTATACCTGTGTTCTCACTTATGAGAAGTTAGAGGTGGTTGAGTTTTTTGAGAATTGGGACTAAGCTTTAAATTAGATGAGCTATGCTTTCCTGTTCCCCAGGACTGAGCAATAAAACTGTGATATCTTACTTCCTTTTAGAAGTTGCAGTGAGAAACTGTATGTTAACTTGCTCCAAAAAAAAAAAAAAAAAAAAGAAAAATCCCTGAAAACTACTGCTCTGGTGGTGAAGCAGATCCTGTTTAAGAAAAAAAAAAAAAAATAAAAATGCTATTCAATGGAGTTCACGTTCTACTTCTCTTCTGCTTTCTATTTGAAAGAAAACAAAATAAAGGCTAGGAGTGTTGGCAAATGGACAGCAAAATTTGCACACAGCCACGTGTTATAAAGCCACAAATGCCTGTTGCATGTTGTTTAATTAGAGTTTAGGGTACAGTTTTGCATCAGTGTATTGGAGATCTTTGAAGTGGTATATAAAAGTGTGTACATACAAGTGTCTCTATGCAAGTGTCTCCATACAGGTGTCATATACTAGTATCTTCTGTTAGAGTAGAGAATTACAATTAATGTTATTTGAATCCTCAAAGGGTGTGAAAACCTCTGTTTATGTGCATTCAGTTCAACAGGAATAAATCAGGCCCAGACTGATGTGATCTTCAAATATGTCCAATTTCTTATGTTATATTTGCTCTGAGTATTTTCTAAGAGCAAGTAGCATGAACCATTTGGTTTAACTAATTGTACTGAAGATATGGTTGGAGACAGCTGTGTTAAAAGGATTTTCACTAATCTATTGGTTGAGGTAGTTTCCCTGGAAACTTCAGAAGGATCCTTGTCACTACAATCTTCTTAAAAATATTATTATTTTTATTTATTTGTACTATTCTGTTTGATAAAATGAATAATAATATATACTGATTAGATGAGTGTTTATTTTCTGGCGTAGTTACAGTCATAGAATGACAGAATGGTTTGGGTTGGAAGGGACCTTAAAGCTCATCCAACCCCCCTGCCATCAGCAGGGACACCTTCCACTAGACCAGGTTGCTCAAAGCCTCATCCAACCTGGCCTTCAACACTTCCAGGGAGGAGCAGCCACAGCTTCTCTGGGCAACCTGGGCCAGTGTCAAGAGCTGGAGTTCTGGTTTACATTGCTGAGTGTGGCAGGGAGATGGACACTGCTGATATTCACAAATATCCTCCAGTAAGAGTCTGCAGTGTTCTTTTTTCACTGATGATTTTCCTTTACAGCTGGATACCTAGGGGAAGCAAATTAACATAACTCTCTTCCTACTTAGTTTCACAACTTTGTCATGCTCTCAGAGCTGTCCCAGTCACTGCTAAACCAATAATACCAGCCTTGATTTGTTTGTTCACCTCTCCTGCAGTGCACTCGTAGTCCTAGAACTTGAGCTCAGAGTCTCCTCTCATCACCTATCGCCTTCTTACACATCACCTACAAATCATCCTCTGCTTCAGTTCATGTGTAAGTATCATAACGATGCACTCAACTCTTCTCAGGGAAACTACAGCCTCACTACAGGAGAATCACTTGTCCTCTCTTCCCCATGCAGTTGTGCTTCCTGCTTGGGACTGAAATGAGATTTTTAGCTGTTCTGTGATGCCATGTGATCTGCCTGTGCTGTGACGCACCAGTTCACTTCCAGGTACCATAAATAAATATGAATGCTTTAAATTTATAGGTGATTATTTTGTATAAAGATTATGTCTGTGCCTGCCTATATAAAACTTGTGTTGAGTTCTAGTGGAACATTCTAGCTGTCCTTATGCATGTAGGGTGGCATCCAGGGACCTGCTTTAACATCTCTGAACCTCAATGGGAAATGCTGCAATGGGGTGTTGGGACTGAGCCACCATCAGCGAGGTAAATCTGAGCCGTTTTGGTGATCATACAGATTTTCAAAACCTAGTGCGTTCCTCTGAACTTGATGGTGATGCTCTCTAGTGGACAAGTTTGAAAAATCTGCTAGCATGAGCATTTGAAAGATGCCTAGGAAAAATCTAGTGCTGAGGATACAGGCAGGTAAGGCAAACAAACAGGAAAAGATCCCTATAACCAGTGAACAAATTAAAAAAAGAACTCATAATGAAAAATCTTTTGAAGCACCCAAAAAAGGATTAGGGGACTGGAAAAGAAGAATTAGGACCTGTTTATATTTTGGTGTCCTTCTTGTGTATTCAGCTTGTAAGTATGAAGGAAGCATTAAGATACATCGTATGCATTTGCTTATAGATGTATGTATATATGAGATGAATTTTATTTCTTTTTTTTGGAAGTTAATTTCTGAAAAATCTTTCCACTCTCCAGTATTTACTACGACAGTCAGCTTAGTAGCTTCTCCTAGGTAAAGTATTTCTGGTTAAAGGAAAAAGCAACTGCAAATTTTTTAATGAGTATCGCAACAATTACTGTTAATCCTAGACCATTTTCTCATGAGGTGCAAGTTCATACTACCACCTAGTGCAATTCCTGTTTCAATGCAACAGCTTTGTACAGTATGATGTCTTTATTATTAATGAATTCCTCTGAATAGTTAATCTAGCTGATGTACTTACTGACTATAGTAATAACTCTATATTAACGGAATAAATAGAAACAGAAGAGGATTGTTCTCCCACCTCTAAGCCCCCTGTAAATAGTACACTGACTTCCATGCTTTATCTGCCTATTTTCTCATGTGGATAAGGTAATTTCAAGGTAGTAATCATTCCCCTGGCACAATAATACACATCTACACTCCTGCTGAATTGTACAGCTGTGGGCTCATATGAATGAGCAGCAGTTGGTTTGTACAAGCACCCTGTTAATATTTGAAGTGTGATTTGGAAAAGGAGAGTAGATTGTCTTGATCACGTGTGCTGTGGTATGTAAAACCACAGTAAATCTCTAAGTTAATAAGTATCAGCATTCTGATCTTAACAAAGAATGGTGTGGATTAAACAGCTAATGTTGCTAATTCCTAGAGTGTAGCTATTACTTTGGTGCCATTCTCTTTTTCTTGTGAAACAGTCTGGTTTTTTTAAAGGTATGTTCAACAGACATCCTCAAATTATACAGGGATTAATTAAATAAAATTCCTAAAGACCAAATATAACGTTGGTCCTTAGTATAACTATGTAATAATGAATATATATAAAAACATTCTGTCCGTTTACAAAAGGCTTGAGGGTTTTTTGTTTTTTTTTATATCAGAATCTTCATTTTCTCTCTATTAGTGAATTATTTCAGAGTAACAAGTGGATATTTTTTTTTAAAAAAAAAAAAAAGAAGCTAGTCAAGCTGGAACTTTCTATTATTATGTGTAATTCCCTAGTCTTATTTTAACGCTGTGTCAATAAGGAAAAAATATATATATTTCAATTAATGTGCAGCAGAATTTTCTCCAATACTAGCTGTATTTGTCCTTGCTCAAAAATAACAAATATATTCTTATTTTATAAAAAGAAATAGTAGTTCTGTTTATGGACTAGCTAAATTCTGAAATAACTAAATACATTTTAGTTTCAATTAATAAGTATTTTTTCCAGGCCTCTTTTTCTGTACCTCCTTCATTTGAAGGAGTCAGCTCTAAAGAGATAGGAAGGATCAAACTTCTGATAAACACAGGGAGAATAACTGAGAAGTGTCACTAATTTGAAATTCAATAGGATTTTGGCAGAGATCTTACCTACTTGAAAAGCTTGGTGTTTACAGCTTAGGGTACAGACATAGAGGGCCAGATTTGTGATTGATGGATAATTCCTTGGACTTTAGTGAGACTGAAAAGTGTTCAAATATGAACAGAAGGAAATCAGTTTGTTTAATAATTATAAACTGTAGTATTGTAAGGATGGAGCTATAAGCTCTATGTATCTTTTCTGACAGAGTAAACTTTTCTAAAAGAAACCTCAGAGATGATGTTACAGTTTGTCTGTTGTACCAGCATCAGCTCTTCCTGGAATGTGGTAGCACTGGTTTTACTTTCACTGTCATGCTTACATGGCAGGCAAGTGTGGCTATCGATTTACCTGAGGAGATTTACAGGAGTGAAAGATTATGACTGATGGTTTTACAGCTGCAAGTGAATCTTCTGTAAGATTCTGGGCAGTGCTCTAAAATCCACTTTTCTAATGGACCTTTCAGGTGGATTAATACTACGCCTATTTAAAATGATGCAGAAAGGACAAAGAGCTTCAATATATTGTTTCTGTTTTGTGTTTAGAAAGAAGCATCTTAATGCACCCATTCTACTGAATTCACTAATAGGAAGAAGTTAGGCATCTGCTAGAGATAAGGGGTTTTTTAAACAATCAAGTCTGGATCATTCACACCTGAAAGGCCATTAAAAAAACACCTTTGGCTGTGGCAGTGCACATACACTAACCATCTTCTGAAATGCGTTTTGGAGTGCTGGGGAATTTGCAGAAGCAGGAAAGCTGTGAATAGTTTAGCAGTATTTGCAAAGGACTTGTAAATCTAAATGGCCTGTTAACCTGACGAGCTCCAGGTGAAATAGTGGGAAAGGGCAAAGGATTTCAGTGATAAATAATTCAGTGATAGGAAAACAATTAATCCTAATCAGCATGATTTTCTAGAAAATAGGCCTGATTTAACTCTTTGAGAGATTACAGATATAATGGCACTGTGTAAACATCATATGCTTTAACTACTGGAAGACATTCTTCTAGCACAATATACTACTGTTCATTTAAAATAGCTGGCACTGTAAAACATACAGCCTATAAGCAATTAATTAAAATCTAAAACAGATGGTTTTGAAAAAATAATGCCAATGAGAAATAATCATCCAGTGAGGCTGTTTACAATTGTGTCTTCCGAAGAAGCGCACTCAAACCAAAGTGATGCTACAGTTTAATAATAAATAACCTGGACTTCGATATAAAATCACTGCTGGTGAAATATGCAGATGACACAGAGGTTGACAGCATGATAAATAATGAGGCTGAAGTCACAGAAAGTAACAGGGATAGTTTGGTAACTAGAACGAACCCATTCAGTTAGCTACTGTGTTAATGGAGTCACATGCAGAGCTGTATGTCTGAAAAAATCCAGCTTATAAGAATGGAGAGGAGGACAGTATCCTTGAAAACAGCAACTTTGGCAAGGGCTTATAAATCATCTTGAACAACTGAGTCAACACAGACTTCTGAGGTGATGTTTGAAGCAAAAAGGATTAACAAGAATTTGTAAATCTGTTCAGATGTCAGTGTGTAGGAGTAGGAAAGCAATTTAATGTTTACATAAGCACTGATGAAGCCAGTACTAGAATATTGCTTACAGGCCAGGTGTCAGTGTTTCTAACAGTGCAATGGAGAAGGTGTAAGAAGAAAGGCACAAAGATTGTTATCTGAGTGCTGGGAAAATGCCTCACTGTGAAGGACAGAAGGAACACAATTTGTTAAGCTTATCAAAGAGGAGTCTGAAAGGTAACTTGATTGCAGCACAGAAGTACTAACACAAAGAGAACATACCATGTATTAAAAGGATTTTTAATCTCAGGGAAGAAAGCATAAGAAAAACCAAGGACTTGAAGCTATAGCCAACACATTCAAGATGCCAATTAAACACAGAGTAGTGTGCTAGTTCACCAGCAGAACAGGTCTGATGCATCTCCCTTCTTGCAGTCTTCAAACTGAAGCTGTGTTCCTTTCCAAAAGGTGGGTTTTTCCTGGCTAGATTATTGTTCTCAGCCTCACAGTATGATGCTTCCTCCTTGTATAATATAGTTTAGTATCTTCCTTCACTGCTTGATATTTATTCTATTTTTGCACAGAAATAGTATATCCTTAGGCAGACTCGGTAAAAGTATTTTAAAGTTAATGTGTCCAACATCATTATGTATAAAAGTTGAAGAAAAATTAAGCATATAGCAGTAGCAAAAAATGTTTTCTGATTACAATTATAAAATGAAAATTAGGGAACAGTTTTTATTAATACAAAAAACCACTAGATGGCACTGAAACATCCCTTTACAAATCCTCTCACTTTGATGGCCTGATTATCCCGATTTTTTAATCAAGACTAAAAGGAATATATGAAACATCGTTGGAAGAATCCAAAAGACACAGAATACTGATATTATACAGTTAGGATGAATTTTCTATGTTTCTATTTACTGCACACAATATATCATTCACTGTTTATGATTATCTGAATTGTCTTTATGCACTTATATGTTTGGAGACTTTGTTTAAGAGAACTTAATCAGTAACAAATCATATCAAATGCTCCTTAGAATATGGAATTAAACACCATTCCAATGCATAGTTTGATTGCTGGCTGGCCCTTGTTCTTTCTTGCTAGAGTAAATTTGGTTAAGTAAATTACAACAATTGTCTTTTCACAAAAGTGAAACAGCAGCTATGGGCTTCTCTGTCACTAGGCCATGGCAGCAAGACTAGTTGGAAGTTTATTAGTACACAATAATGGGAATTATTGTTAGCAAAACCCAAGAAAATACTGAGTACTTATAAAGACTCTTTTCTGGCATTTCGTCTATTTAATAAATTATTTACATGTAAAACTGATCACTGTAAAGCTGTTCATTCCAAACAAGTAGATGTTGTCTTTAAATACTTAAGATTTTATGTGGGAAGAAAGGAATCAGCTTCCACTTCACATTTGCAAAGAAGTTTTTAAGCTCCTCATCTATTCACATTGACAAACTTGGGCTGATAGGAGTGGTCATAGCAGTGGTGAAAGCTGATAAAATCTGGGAATTACTGTGTAGTTCTGGTTGAAGAAATGCAGAAGATATATAGTTAAGCATAACACATCTAGTATTTTTTTTAAGTGATGTAGTATTATATTTTCTGATACAATTTTAGTCAAAAAATAAATGAAATACAAGCTTTCTGCTGATGCCAACTTCATGCTTTTTGGCATTCAAACCCTACATGTATCAGCAGGGTGACTAGAGGTGACTGCCAATGAATGTGCCTTGAGTTTGACTCTTCGAAGAATCAGAGCTCATATGTCCCCTACTTGGAACTCAAAATCTGTGGCTGTTTTGGGGGGTTTTAGGAGGTTTACCAGTTAGCTGAGTAAGGACTGTCCTTCTGCAGATGAAGGTATTACTGAACAGAATTGGGTTTTTTTGGACCAGAGTATAGATGCTTTGCTACACAAAGGGCTGTTAATAGCAGCCTGGTATCTAGAATATTTAAAAAAAAAAAACCTAGAAACTGATAAAAATCAGCCACAAAAATTCACCAAAAGAACAACCAAATAATTACACAAGTCATTTGGATAAGGAGCTGAAAAATCCTCACAGACATAAGGAGAATGATGGGAATTTGGAAAGCTGGACTATCACTACAATATGTAAGCACTGCATGTCAGCTGCAATCAATAAACAGTTCAAAAGAAGCAGAGCTACTACTTACTTAAATACCCTGTTGACAAGCAAGACATAGATGGTTAGACATCGAATCTGATACTTTATCCAGTTAACATCCTGTAGTATCACATTTAATTTCAGAGCAGAAGACTGGAACTATTTTGCTAGCCCTCTTTATCCAGTATCTGTTTACTGCATTATCATCCTTGGAAAAGGGCATGCAGGATACCTACTAAACTTGTTATCTTTTTCATGGAAATCAGCTGGAGGTGTTTTCTGTTACTATGAGCTTCAGGACAGGTCCCGCTCTATGACTTGAGCTGAGTCAGTGGTGAAATCCTTTCTTGTGTTACAAACCACTATCGAAACTGAAGGTGACTGGTAAGCCAGTTGGCTCATGCTACACCTGAGCTAGTGTACTGAGTTTGAGTTTAAACCCGGACCAGAATGACAATATAGAGAGTTACCCATTGTTTCATCCAAATTTACTCTGACTGGATGCTACAGTATCAATTAGAGCAGAAAACACCCAAACGGGAGTGCACACACAGATACATGCATATTGCTCTTCAAAATTACAATGTATTTAACCCCCATTATATGGTAAGATCTAACACTCTACATTTGATTTGATCTGCAGCAGAAATGTAGTGATTGGCAAATCCAAAAGCAGTGCTTTTTCCTATCAAAGGGCAAGGAGGATCTGCTACAGATTAGTGGTGCTGGTCAGACATGGCACCCTTAACCAGGAGATGGTGCTGGAACACATCTTCTAGAGGAAGGTGTCCCTGCTCATGGCAGGGGGTTTGGAACTGGATGATCTTTAAGGTCCCTTCCAACCCAAACCATTCTGTGATTCTATGATTCTCTTCATGGTCTTCCTTTGTTATCATTCTTGTAGGATCTGTCCTCTCAGGTTCCTCACTACAGAGAATCACAGAACGTTAGGGATAGGAAGGGATCTCAAAAGATCATCTAGTCTAATCCCCCTGCTGGAGCAGGAACACCTAGATGAGCTCACACAGGAAGGCGTCCAGGCGGGTTTTGAATGTCTTCAGAGGAGACTCCAAAATCTCCCTGGGCAGCCTGTTCCCGTGCTCTGTTACCCTCACCATAAAGTTTATTCTGAAGTTTAAGCGGAACCTCCTGTGTTCCAGCTTACACCCATTGCCCCTTAACACCTTTGTGGCGGGGCTTGGCCTTGCAGGTACATTTCCTGTCCATTTTTGATCTATGTGTGTAATTCAGTTACAAGTTTCAAAACCAAATACTCCTTTCCCTTGGGGTCTAATTTTTTAGACTAGTCAACTGCCAAATTGTCACACTCCAGACAGACACTCAGCCCTGTAGCTGGGGACTGCCAGTTGCCTCTGTGACCGAGGACTCCACAAGCTGGAGCAGCTGAACCTCAATCGTGTGACCTCAATTGATATTTTGCCACCTGTCTCATGCATATGAATTTTTTCCCACTGACTCAGTCTGCCATTCAGTTACAGGTTGTGGTTTTATTGTGTGTTTGTGAATTATTCTTTATTTAGTACTGTTCTTCATTTTGTAATGTTAATTTGGCACTATCACCAATTCAATCATATTTGAGATAATTTGTGTGCGTAGTGCTACATTAGCTAACAGCAATTTAATTCTGTGGTCAGATACTGTAGTGGTTTTCTTGGTAGTCTTTGAATTGACTGTTAATAATAAATAAAATAAGAGGAAGAATGTGGTACCTTAACTCCTTTTTAGAAAAAAAACCCTAAAATTACTTTTTTTTTTTTTTTTTTTTTTTTTTTTTCCTCCCAGTTGTAGCTGTTTTTTGCTTCAGGAATAGGTACATATCTGGGTAAATAACATTAGGTCATGAGGGCACTTTTTACACAGTTAAGCCACATCTTCACTCTGATTTATGTTCTATCTGCTGGCTTGTTGGCTGTTGAGGTTCTTGGGTCTTCTGCTCCTCAGCCTGGCCTCTGACCATGACTTTGGCTCAGTGTATCTCACAGTTACTTTGGCTCCTGACCTTGGGTTGTCTCCTTGCTCTACCTCCAAACTCATTAAGACTGATTTGTAAACCCATAATTTTGCAGATTCAGGGTTATAACGGATTTTCTCTTTTGGGCTTCTGTGGTCAGACTTTACTCAAGTTGTCTGGTAAACTCTTTTTGAAAGTTCAGTGATTTTTCCCAAGCCTCATCAGGTCCATGACCTGGCTTAACTATTTTCCTGATAGATTTTTTTTCAAATGGATCTTGGATTCTCCTTTCAAATACTCGGTTTGTATTAGGCTGCTACTGGGAAGTGTCTTTTATAAAGCATGGCTGAGAGCTGTGATTTGATGAGAAAAAAATCAGGCTGTTCAGCAGTGTCTTAGGTATGTGGTCACAGTAGAGGAGCAGTGGTGTCCGTGTGTAACTGCAATTCATCAGGTCTTTTGTGAAAGATACAGGACTTGACACTTGTTGAATCTCAGTGCTTACTTGTTGAATCTCAGTGAATTTCAGAGAAAAAGTATTTCTCTGTCTCTTTAAAAATGAGGGAGTTTTTTTCTCTTGATCCTAAAAAGTAACTGTCTCCAGGTCCAATACAGAGGCATGGCTAGTTTTCCCTAGGCTTTTTTTATATCTAGAATAATAACTTCTTTTTTGGGCTATCTTCCTCTTTCTTCCTAACTACTTCAAGTACTTATATGACTCCAATTCATCTTTTTTGGTCATAAAAAGGGAAAACAACTTCCTCTGGCCTCAGAGGTTCTGTTAGATTCTCATATGCAAGGTATATAACATATAATCTATACTTTAAAAAAATCTTATTATGTCATCTGTGTAATTATTTATTCATAATTATGTGTGTATTTTCATGGTGATTTAGCAATGTTCTCTTATTTAATGTATTTATTAAACATGACAAAAGATTTGATTTTGCACTCTTTATTTAAAAGGTTACTCATCCCTGGTTTGACAATTTTAAAGAGAATCCACAGGACACAAACTTTTGCATAATTTTTAGTTTGAGTCTTCCAAACAGAAATGTTTGTCATAGATTACATTATTCATAAGACAAATGTATTTTTATACTTGGAGAAATTAGTATGTTTTACATTCACCCTGCAACAGCTGGTTTAGTCTGGCATTATATTTTTTCAGAGCTGTTGAGGGATTTGTTTAGCTCAATAGGATTTGTATTGATTTCTGTTTCACTTTTTTTTTGGTGAGCTTTGTTCTTGTTTTGTTGTTATATTGATTCTGAGAGCTTTAGCCATTTGAGTTACTACAAATTTTGCTATATTTATGCTGCAATTCTACTACAATAATCAAGAATTTAGACCCTCACAGCTATCAAAACCAAAACACCCCCTCACAACAAACAAACCACCCCTGAAAAAAACTAAATTGGAACTGGTTTCCTGGAATCTGAATAATCTCTGAAACATGGCTTACCATATTTATTTTCCCTAGATTTTTTTTTTCAGGTGACTTAGGGACATTCATTTATATTATTAATTTATAGTTATACGTTACTATTGCTCATTCCACCTACCTGAAATGTATATGTAGAATGCTGGTAAAAGCCAATGAGTTCTGTTTTGTGTCATATCTGAGTATTTAATCTATATGGATAGAACAACAGTATAAATATGAGATGATTGCAAAAGACACGTAAGGATCCTTGTAAATAAAAGCAACTATAAGTGAATTCACTCGAAGTTAAAAAATAAGATTTCCTGGTCAATTAACCAATACACTTAATATAAGCAAGCAGCCTTAAATGAATAAAATAATCAGGATAAACTCAGCCATCCTAGCAAATCCCAAATTTATAGCTGTTTCCAGCAATTAAACCCAGAAATAGCATTGCTTTAGCTTTCTGTTATGCAACTGTATCATTTTGCAGTATGCCCTGGATTAGATCAAAGCCCACAGGCAGTAGTTGTCTAACTTTAAAAGAGTTCGATGGTCCCATAGAAGTCAGAGGGACTAAGTTGTTTAAAATTAAGCACGTCCTAAGAGGATCTCTCCTAGGGAAGAGACCAAAAAAACCTTATAAGAATGTCAGCTCCAACAGCACTTGTTATTGAGAATGATAATTCCAGCCTCTTGGAACTATCCGAGTTAACCCAGTGGATCAGAATACGCTTTGATACCAGTGCTGCAGATCAAACCTTGCCAGACTTCAAACTACAGCTGTGTCCCAAGAGGAAAAAACTTTCTTCATCACAGGCAGAATTTGGTCAGCTTCCAAAAGTGATTTATTCCTCCCTTAATAAAACATCTTTTGCAGGTTTAGGTGTGACAGACACATTCTGTAGCTTGGAGAACTCTGGATGTAGGAAAGCTAGTGAAAAGCAATTATCCACCCCACCCCCTCAGGGTGGGAAGCAGATTGAAAATTATTTGCACACACAGTTGTGTGTGATAAGACAATGACCACAGAGTGGACTGAGGTTGAGCAGAGTGAATGTTTTCACATGGTCCTGTTATAACCATATGAATCATAAAGTCAGTTCCTTCTGTGGGGTTGGGAACTGCTGTAGCAGTTCTATGTCCCACATGCTGGAATAACTAGGGCTCCTTATTCAGTGGAAAATCTTCACCACTTCTCTAGAAGCGTGGCTTTTTCATTTAGAACACTGTTTTATCTTTGCTGTCAAGCACGGAAGCTAGCACTCAGTATTTGGTGAGTTGTGGGAGAAGAAGGAAAGATTTGTCTTGTAATCAGAGGACAAACACTAAGTAATGGACTGGCTTACCATCACTGCAGGCATCTAATGCTCAGTAGATTTCGAAACTATTCTGGACTACCATGCAGTATTGCTGGAGTTGAGCTGTTTCAGAGCGTTTGTTACAGAATTGCATTGCCAAGGTATGAACTAAATAGCCACAGCTTCTGTTAAGTATTTCTTGATGGTAATAACAGTCTTCCTCTCAAATGAGACTACATCACTACCTTAAAAATAGGAGAGTGTTCATTCTAAAAAATAGTACATAGAGAATAGAGCTGGTAATACAGGAATTCAGCTGTACGTGTAGTAGACTGTACTGTCCACTCATGGGCAACAGAGTGGAAACTAAACACGGGTAACTATTGAACTTGAGGATAAAACACAAAACTCCCACCACTTTTAAATGAACAAAATTTTATTTTGAAGAAAGGTAAAAACAGATGCAAACTGTGGTTTAATCAAAGAGAAAAATAGAAGCAAACTTGATAGAGCCTGAGTAAACTGGTTTTAAAATACTCGAAGACTAGCTTCTATGACACTCCATATTACATGCCACATATTGTTCACTTGCCTGAAGGCTTTTTTTGTGATAAATTCTGGAAAAGAGAAAGAATTAAATTATAGAAAATTAAATCTAATGTGTTCACTGTGTTCTTTACAGAGAAGTTTTTAAACATTAAGATGTTTTTCTGTTTTGGAAGTTTGACAGGCATGATAAAATTAACGGATAAAGTATAAGTTACATGCCTCCAACAGAAACTTGAAACTGATCATAAAAGCGGGTAATAAAAATTTCCCAGGACTGTTATTCTGCTGTTGATGCTAGTGGCAGCTGCATCTTCAAACAGCACAATCAGGGGCTCTGAGATGAACCTTTAAAACCCCTTCATTTCCCAAAATGATACTTCAAAATATTTTTTTCTCTTTGTATTTTTATACCGATGGACAATCAAGAAATTTGAAGTTAGGATTGACATTCAGAGAAAAAAACCACACTGTAATAAGTTTTTGTAAGGAACTTGTGAGTGGACAAAATAAAATATTACATAAAAAGATGCTATTATCATCCTATTTCTCTATATTCCCATCTTCCATTTAACTGACAGCTGGAGGTAAAGATTAATTTAGCTCCTACATGTATAATCTTTTGCAGCTTTGAAGAAGCTAATGATTAGTACTAGTCCTCCAAACAGGTCTTGTGCTAAAAATGCATATTTAAATTCTTTTCTAGGCTTCCCTTTTCTCTGAGAAATGCTATTCCTGGACATTTGGAAATAATAGGCTAAAACAAATAAGAATTGAAGTAAAACAAATAAGAATTGAAGTGCACCTGCAATGCAAGGATGTTTGGCTGTGTACATAGTATAAAAAACTGCTTATCAAAACCCACTGCTAATCATCTTAAATTACACTTTTAAAACTAAAATTATCAAACACTGAAAATACATAATGAAAATGGCATACCATTTGCAGAGTTTCAATTTCAATTCGAAGAGTCTCGCAAATACTTTCCCAATCATCATCTTTGCAATTTTCCAATTCTTTCTTAAGCCTATGTCAAAAAAAAAAAATAAATAAATAAAAATCAGACCAGAGATCTTGTGCTTGGGTAACTATTTTTTTTTCAGCTTTGGTCCCAGTTTTCAGTTTGACTCATGTGAGAAAACCCTCATTGATCTATTTGCGTGATCAGGATTTCAGGTTGCTCGTTTTGTAACTGGCAGTCCAATGCTGCTCTCCTGCAATATCGCTGGATTTCATTCAGTACTGGCAGTTGTGATGACAATGTGAGGAACTTCAGAAAATCACATTTTGGGTTTTTACAAAGTATGTCTTGACTAAGTAATTTGTTAGACGGATTTTTGGACTGTATTGTTTTCATAAACCATGAAAGATTCATGGCCTCTTTAGTCATCCTTTTCCTTACGTGAATTTGAATGTTGGTACCGTATGTTACTCGCTTTCCCTGAGTATCTACTCGTAGCTGTTGGTGGGGACAGAATGTTGGATTAGAAGGATCCTCTGCCTGACCCTGTGCAGCCATTCCTGGGCAATCATTGCCCCATACTCCACCACAGATTCCTTCCCTGTTGCTGCTTTTCTCTCCCCACTGCTCCTATTATTCTTCAGCACCTACTGACTGTTTCCCAATAATCTCAGCCAGGAATTACCCAACTTTTGTATAATGAGGACTAATTTTAATATAGTGATTTTTGCATTCAAAAGAGCATCAACTTTTTCCTTGTTCTTTCAAGATTATATGATACCCCAAATGACACTACTAGCATATATCTTCAAAAATATTTTTAAAAATTATTTTTAATGTGAAATATGAGTAACTTAACATTCAAATCTGCTAGGAAATCAGACAGCATGGACCCAGCACCATACAGGGAGCTACCTCTGGATGCACAGGAAGTGATCAACAAAAAAAAATTGCAGTGTGCAGTTTGATTTTCCTGAATGAGTAGAGATATTCATAGCAGAAATGCTTGCAGGGATAGAACTTTCTTTTGTCTCTTTGAGGCATTAAGCAATTTTGTCAAATAGCTCTTTGCTAATTTTTGCCTTAGGTATGGAAATGTTTAACAAAACGAACCTTAGCAACAGGATTCTCAATTGCTGCAGCTCCTGAAACACTGCAGCTCCTCTCCAAATGTTTTTGTAGAATGAAAAGAGACAGAAGACTTGACTTACCTAACAGTGTCTGCAAACCAGGCTCACAAATCCAGAGTTTTGAGAAACTGAAAAATGCAGTATAACTGGGGAAAAACCCTCTATAGAAAAAGACTTTTCAGGGAAATATCAGTTTTTGAGAAATGCATAAGACATCAGTCCTGCTAAAAGTAGACACCTAAACTTTGCATATAAATGACTTTAGTGGTTTAAATTAATACTTAGTAGGCCAAGAGACATCTATGCAAGAGCTTTTAATGGTCTGATGAATACAAGATGATGAGATTATACCGAGTGTTTCCATGGCTGTCAGAAGAAAAGCATAACAAGAAAGCTAGTTACCCTTAGTACAGTTTCAACAAATAATGAAAATGTTGTAGGACAGATAAACTAGAAAAAGGAGGAAAACTATGTATTCTGCTTCTCATTAAATAGCTAAACTGATGCTTTGCAGCAGGCCCTTGTTTATTCTGAAGTTGAAAGACGAGATAGCAACCATTTTTACCTTTATATACTGTAATAGGGAATAAAGTATTTAAACCTTTTATATAGATAATGTACCTCTTTAGCTGTCCTACTGCAGATAGAGTTTGTTTTCTACACAAGAAAATGGCTTTATTAAAAGTAAAAGGTATAGCTTCATATGAGAGGAATAGATGAGTCACCACGTGGCATTAGAATAGTAGCGCAAGAGTGGAATGCAAGTTAATTTTGCTGTTCTTGTGGAAAATGTAAATATCTTGCCATCAGTATGGAAATAGTATGAGCTCTGTGTGTGTTAGAAAGGAGTAAAAATACCTCTTATTTCAGAAATATTTCTCCTGCATTCATAACACATACAAGTGTTCAAGCAAAAGGAAATTTTTAACTACACTTTAAGAAAAGAAATATTCACTCTTCTGTAGTACAGTGTTAGGTTTCAGACCATTTTCATTGACAGAAGTTCACTTCAAGGTCTAAGATCAGCTTCTGATCTTGATTAAATCAGCTTAACTTCATTCTTTGCTCCTCAGTTTTTCTGTCTGTGTTCTCTGTTAGCGTGATATTAGAACCCTGATTTGTTTAAAACAAAAAAAAGCCCTACTTTGCCTAATTTATTTTAGGAAAAGACATAGTCTGTTAATCTCAGAGAAAATGCTCCCATTGTCTTTCACATTGTAAATGTGATGCATACTCTGTTCGCTACTTGTCAGCTAACAGTGATACCGGTCCATGTTAGTTGTACACTAAGGATAGAACAACCACAAGATAAGCAGTAAAAGTTGCTTATCTGTGTCTTGGGATTGTGAATTAATTACTATTGATGATGTGCTTTGAAACTGTGAGGTTTTGCATGTGGATTTTAAAATTTTACTTAAAATATTTTATAAAACTTTGAAATGTGGTGACAGCACAACTCCTTACATAGCATGGGGCAGAGGTGATAAAAGACATTCATTCAAATGTGGTGTTTAATTTTTACATTAATCAATTGAGTCTGCTTTCAAGTCTTCCTTCTTTCTTATTTAGAAGCTAGATAATTACAGTATGTGCCAGGAATATTATACTCACAAAACAAGGGCTGTCTGTTAGCTTACAGTCTACACAATTAATGCATTGGAGACGCCTGAGTTACTGAATAAATGATGAAGTTTTACCAGAAGGAACGTGAGACAATGGAACTATAAAAAAAAATGCTTAACCTGGAAGCAGATTTAGCTTTTTTGTTTTATCTTTAAGATAAGCAAGATATTCATATACATCTTTCCACTATCAGATTGAATGTGCAAACTGATTAGTCATGAAACTATACTGTCTACATGGAGGGCAAGTTTTCTGTCAGCTTTGGAAATTGAGAGAGGTTCACCTTTTGCCAGATCAGGATTAATATGACAATTATATCTTCCTTATGACTATGATAAAAAGCAAATCTCTTAAAAAAACCAAAAAAATCTGAAAAAGCATATTAGCATTTGGCCCTCTATATCTTTTGTTTTTCTTTTATTTTTATCATTTTAGTCTCTGTGATGATAATGTATATCTTTCAGAAAATTTATTTTGCTGGATCAACAGTGTGTTGGTAAGTTACAACATCACAAGTCATGGGCTCTAAAGAACAGCTGGAATTGAAATGCCATATTTGTGAAAGGAGGTTTGACTATTTCTTTGGAAAACATTCGAGATAAATAGCTATAGCAAAACTCTAGCCTTAAATCAAGTTGGTGGGAGAACAGCATCAGCATCTTTTTGGATGCTACCTTGCCCTAGACTGAGCTCTGCTATCAGTGGTCCATTTTCCATTACTCTTGAATGCCAGAAGTGACAAAGAGATGAAGAAGGAGGCGATCACTGAAGATGATCGATTCTGCAGCTTTGAAATGAGCACAGCTATTAAATGCCATTGGTATTTGTGGTTGATACGCACTCTTCTTGAATTTCAGCTGTATATGCAGAAGACAAATAGGAAAAATAATTGTGAAATCAATACATGCTGATATTATGAATTGAGCTATGATGAAAATAATGTTATTGTCAAAAACGTTTCTCCAAAAATCATCCACTGATTCATTTTACTGCATCAAGATTTCAGGAGCCCAACCTGACATTCCAGGAACAATTTTACGTAAAGAGAAGAATTAGTTTGTGTAGAAGGCAGAGTGAATATGTGCTATTAGAGCCTTTTTTTTTTCCTAATAACCCCACCTGGTTATTGTTAGAGTTACAGAAGGAGCAGATTGTCTCTTTTTTATGTTTTGCTGAGACAAGTAAAATATTTTTTTCTTATTTTCCTTCTTATCTTTGCCCTGTTTATTACCACCATTTTATTTTTTAACCATAAATACAAAGGAAAATATTACAATGTATTATAAAATGGAGTTGCTTGACACAGATATAGAGGGCATAGAATTTATGGTATAAACCAAAGTTTCCTAAGAAGTTATATATAAACTTGAGAGAATGTACGTTAATTTTCCTGAATTTTATCATAAATGTCAGGAGAAACATTTATCAAGGTTTTAAGACTATACTGAGATTGAAAAAAAGTGTAGAAGACTCTGGATTATTGTCTCAAGGCAAAGTAGAGCTAACATGTTGTAGTCATTCAGTCTCAGTTCAGTACTGGGACTAAGTTAATGTGCATGTTTCTATAGTGAGAGTAAGATTTCACTGGGTATCTACGCTTTGCTGACACTACTAAACAGAAAAATGTTATTGATACAGCTGAAGAAGTCAATAAATTTCAGACTATTATCCACTGATTGAGGAACGGAGAAATTGAGTCCTAAATGGAATTCAGTATCTCAAAACATAAACTCAAGCATTTGAGTTGAACAAATAAATTATAAAAGTATGTGCTTGATGAAGCAGAAATAGAGTAAAAATTAAGAAAGTGATCTCGTAGTACTAATAAATGCTTACGAGAAGATGAAACATGAAAGCAAACAGGATAATAGGCTATATAAAAATGGGAATTAAATGTAAATTAAAATAAATTTAAATATCAGATAAAATAAGAAAATTTCAGCTTTTAGTGGTCTGGATCAAATGCTGGTTGTAAAATACATAATTATAATTGATTAAAGCTTGCATTTTGAGAATGCTATCAGGCAACTACTTGTAAAAGTAGTTATAGGTCTTAAAAAGTGTGGAGGTTTGGTTTTGTTTTGTTTTTAATTTATATCTCCCAGATACATAAAACGTCCCAAGACGTCTTTAAGGAACATATTTTTATAGATGAATAAGCCTGGAAAGGTTAAGGCATATTGAATTAAACTACACATTTAGGATGAGATTTGCTTCTCTGCAGACAGCAAACCAGAGTTACGCAGACTACTTTCCATAGGAACTTTAAGAACAAGTTACACAGGAAAGAATAAATTTACAAGCACCAGAAACATCAAAAGTGAAATGTATTTCTAGGGATCAATAAGACTTCTGTTGAAAGGCAGGGAAAATAAATATGGGTCAATGATCCTTCTAGTTCAAATATCTTGAATTTTCTGTTGTACAGGGAAAATCAGATCTCAGTTTGGATTGCTGGAATTAGTGTCTCTGTACTGTACTACTTTGCTTCATGTGAACTATATAATTTTCTCAGAGCTAGAAAGGATTTAGAAATGTCCTTGTTTCCTTCTGCATTACGGGCTCTCCATTCTCTGGTCATATTCCAGGTTGAATGCATCTTTCTTGAAAAGCAGGTGAGAGATTTGTACACAGTATTCCTACACCCTCCTGGTTTTTGATGGAAATACCTCTTGCTTTTATCTTTTCCACAGCTATATTTACTTTTGATGGTTATAGCTGACTTTTGATTACTGTGTGCTCAGGCCACTCTCCTCCTTTGCTTCCAGGTACCTATTATTAAAGTCCTCAGCTGTACATAAACTTGCACTATGTATAATTACATTCCTCCTCTTTTTTAGTTACTTCAGTCTACCAGGTCTCGAGTGTTTCAATTGTTTTACACTGTTGTCTTAAAATACTTTCTATTCCAAAGTTATTATTTAAAACATTAAGCAAGACCAGACAGCTGTGACTGCAGTTACCTTTGTCCAGACACAAAATTTCTTTTTTCAGACCTATTATTGTTATTTTTAGTTAATCCCTTACCAAAAAAATTGAATATGTCTTCCCCAGGTTAACTAGTAGTTTCCCATGTGGGATAACATTAAATACTTTGCTAATGTCTAGATGGATGGCATAGCATTTTCTTTGACTAACCAATTGGTTGTCTTATTAAAGAAAGACATCATTAGTCACATCTGATCTACTTTTTGTAAATCCATACTGCAATTTATAATGGAAACCTATTTTAACCTAATTCAAGCTATAATAGTTCCACTGGGCACTGCTATTAAAAAGAAAAGCTTAAAAAATCGATGAGGAGATTGTCATTAAAAAACTCATTTTGGACCACATATATTACTCGACAGATTGATATTTCCTGATTATAAAATTTAACATAAAATTAAATTGCAAATATATTTTTTTAAACTACCAGAACGCTGTATGGCCTTAGGCAGTCCACTGTTAGCGTGAAATATTTGTTCAGCTCTAATGAACATACCTCCTGCATAATTTGTATGAAAGAAAGCATCACTTTTTCCTTCCTAATTCTGGTGATGGAGTTTATTTTTGTACATTATGACATATAAGAAGCACTGCTAAATTTTCAGGAATTAGGCAAGTATACAAAGCCTTGAACTACTTACAAAGTAAGCTGACCCCACGCATTTCCCTTCTGCTACTGCTTTTCTGAAGTAGAAGAGAAATTCGGGTTTCAAAGAAACAATTTATCCCTATTCTATCTTAAAAATAGCATGGAAAATATCAATTCTAGATAGAAACTATCTGTTCTTAGTTTAAATAAACTTTAATTAAAATTATTTCTAGGTTGCTTTACATAAGGCAACACATCAAATTAAAATAAAGAAGATAATTAATATAGTACAATGAGTATAATAGTGACATGACATAGCTAGGAATTTACTGGTATTAGTTTGTCTCCGCTTGGCTCCTGTATTGTTCCACTTAAGTGACGCTACTTGCTACCTGCCAAGGAAATGTGACTCAAGAGAGCTGATTCCAAAGTTCTTTCCTGCTCTTTTGTGTTGAGGTTGGCATTGGCAAAACAGATGATTAAAATAAGGCTTTTGATTTTAAGAGCAGATCTTTTCTGTAAAAAAGACCTCTTTTCTTAAGTATTTCTCTGAATTATTTGCCTGTATCATGAAACTTAAAATTCCAGGTTGCTTGCTCTGAGGAAGAGGGTACAGTGTCTTCTCCATAACTAATATCTGTGCTTAACACTCAAATTTTGGTTAGATTTTTCCTGTATTCGATATATATTAGAACAAGTCTATAACTGCAGCACCACCAGCTGTTGGAATTACCAGTGTGTGCTTCTCATGACCTTTGTAATTCTTTGATGGATTTGGGAGAAATGTTATGAAACTGCAGACATGGTATAAGGCATTTTTCTCAGATCAAAGATGAATTGCTGTAATTTGAATTAGCTGGCTACATTCTTCAGCTGAAATGCAATTTACTTTAAGATATATACTTAATTGTAATGAAGATTCTTGCCTTGCCAGCTACTTTTGATATTGATTTTTAAGCTGGGGCTAGGTATGTGTTACAATAACAGACTTACAGGGTGGTCTGGGAGCTACATATATCAGGTTATTGATGCTGACTGTCTCTCACATTTGTTCTAAGGAAGCATTAAAAACATTGGTATTTTTACTGTTTAAAAAGTCACATGGTTTCCTGTTCTGTAAAAAAAAGAATAAAAATTTTGTGTTTATTTAACAGAAAAAAAATTATATGATTTTCAGTAAAAACTAAAATTATATTCTTGCAATAGATTCTGTATGACACTAGACATTGTCATTTTTAACCAGCACTCTGATGTGCTGGACATATCTCCTTTAAGTATTTCATGCATTTTGAATGGAAGATATGTGTATATACATGACATTATATCTTAATGTCACAGCGAAACTACAGAGGGACCAGAGCAGCTATGATCTCATCAAATGCTAGGAAATGAGGTGGTGACTGGTTTGTTGCAAATAATGCTGTGGTGTAGGCACAAGCCAGTGCATATGTATTGATCTATGGGCTGTCTTCTTCCCCTCGTGTGATCCACAATGATAATTGGTTCATTGGATAACTCCGACTGGAAGAGATGTCAGGAGGTCATCTAGCGCAATGTCCGTCTCAAGGCAGGTCAGACCAGGTTACTCAGGACTTTATCCAGTCAAGTCTTAAAACCTTCAAGGATGAAAACTATGCAGCCTCTCTGGGCAACATTTTCTATACTGTCCTCATGATAAAAAAGTTTTCTGTTAGATTCATCTAAACCCCTCTTATTTCATCTTCTTTTTGCCTTTCGTCCTCTCACTGTGCAGCACTGTGCAGATCCTGGCTCCATCTTCTTGACTACCCCCTTGTAGGTTCTGGAGGGCCATCAGATACCTCTGGGGGGTGGTACCTGCACTATTTATAGCATGTAATATTTTAAATTCCCTTTCATTCTCTTAAGTCAGTAGTCCAAACCAAGAAGTAATAAGTAGATTTTGTTTAAAAAAAAAAAAAAAAAAGGATAGAGTTGTATGAGTCCAATAACATTTGGGATAATTCTAAACAGCACAGTCCCATGACATACAGAAGTAGACAAATGATGATTGCCTGCTTGGCTCTACTGAAAAGCAGAGTCTATTAGTGCTGACATGGAAGTGCAGTAACATAGCTATGTTGCTTCTGGCATCTGAATTGTTCAGTGCTCTTTCTCTCTCGCTCTAAAGCATTGAGGTTTTCTGAGTACACACAATATCAAAAGCAAGTGCAAGGTAAAAGTATGATTTAGGCAAATCTGTCCTAAATTTTGTCCAGTATCTCAAATGAAAACTATATTTCAATGTCATTTAAATTTCTTTAATTTATTATTGTATCTCAAGGAGCACTTAATTTTTGTGTGAGCAGTAATAGCAGTAGGAGCACTTTACATTTTGCACTACATATAATTATAAAAAAAGTTAAGCTTATCTTGACCATAGAATGAGACATTTTATGAAATAAAAAAATGTCATCATCCTTGCTTTGGTTGTAAATGACATTTGCTGGATTTTTCATTAATAGAGTTTAATATATTTTATCCACTGTTGTGTTTTCCACCCAAATAAAACCAAAGTAGTGTTCCAGAGAGGTGTGAGTTAATATCACTATGTAGAAAGACAAACATGCATGGATTTGAATTGCCTAGGATCTCATAGCAATCAGTGGCAGAGCTAAAGATTTAAAGTAATGTAATATTTGCTACTTCTGTACCTTATACAGGAGAAACCTGTTATAAAAACTAATTACACCAGTTTGGATATTAAGTGGCATCATGGCAGTAAACGACTCCAAGGGAAGCATGTTATTTAGAATAAAGTTGACAACCTCATGTATCACAAACCCTAATATATCACAATGGAATGAATTATGTAAGAGAGTGAATTATAACATGCTTTCTTACAGAATTGCTGCTGTTATTATTATTTACACTGTCTTCTATGTATATGTTGAATGCAAATTTTTTGCTATTGTATGCAGAATTGTAAGCTAAATAATTTTTATGCTGAGGGTATTTTGGCCATGTCTCAACACCATGAAAGAGGTTGAAGAGAATTAGTAATAGGGATGATATTTCATTTTCTTCCAAAACCTTATATTCAGCAAAAAATGGGCCATTATCAAATCATGCCAGGTCTTATGTCTTGGTTAAATCCTCAAAATTTTGTTCTAAACTAGCTTAATTAGAAGGCAAAATAGAACTGATGGTAGGGATCACAAGGGAAACAAGTCTACATTTAGCAGCTTCGATACAAGGCCCACCTGACCCAAGGAGGTTATTGTGGCCAGTCTATTTCATTGCAATCAGGCTCTGGGGAAGCCACTCAGCAGAAGTATGTATGGCATTGGGTAGTTCACCAGTACTCTGTAGTGTGCCACCACCATGTTTACAAAAAATGAAGAACTGGCCTTCCACCCAAGGAGCAGTCTTTTGTTCTTCCTCTATGTTTAACTGACTTCCTTGCAAACCATTTCAGTTTTTAGATCACTGGCGTGTGCATGTACGGGGGAAAAGCTGTAATAAACAACAGGAATTCATATTCTGTAATAAAAATGAATGATTCTTCTAATTTCAAAGGAGTATTGTACAGGAAAGTTAAAACAGTCATTGCTACATAGTTACAGACCTAAAATTAAATTTAGGAACTTATTAAAATGAGACTCTTACCTTAAACATTCAGGATCAGTCTGAGGTTTTTCAGTGACTTGGACTTTTTCTGCTTCTAAATCTTCTGTCATTCTTTCAGCCTCCCTGATTGCTTTCTCAAGGTCTAAACATAAAATAATAATTACCTTATAAATATATATTAATCATCCATATTCAAAGACTTCCTACATTTTCTAAATTTATTTTGCCTAATGTTTTTTTTTTTGTGTGTGTGTGAAACTGTTTGTAGGGTAAAGGCATCCAATTCAAGAACATAAATTATTTTATTGTATTTGGTATGCATATGGCAACCTTCTAGAAAATTTCATTCCTTTTCCCAGACAATTTATGATCATGTTATGTCCTGTCTTTTTTAGATTTCTTACTGTAGCATGTTATTTACACATTTGTAAAAAAGTTACTAAACCACTTCTAGATAACATTTTTAATCCAAATTGCAAAATCATCCCTGTGGCCTGTGATGACTTTTGACACAGGACCTTTCTTGGTTCCCTCTGTATCTTTTTAGTTCTTTTTGTAGAATTTCCTGTATATTCAACACAGGTTGGTGTGTAGTCTTCTTTTTTTATGCACAGACTTTCATACACTAACACACAAACGTGAGTAAAGAGATAGTTGAATTTACAACTCAGAGGTTTAGCAGCTAGGTCAAATCTGTCTTTATCAGCCCAAGCCATGTTGTTTGTTAAACATTTGAAGTTTAATGAGATTCTTTAATTGTAGGTTAATAGGTTTAAAACAATATTTATGTTGATTTTAAGTTCTCTTTGAAACACTAAATTCTCAATTTAAGGATAGCAGCAAAAGTAAACATTTCTTTTTCATATTTATAGGTTATGGTTCAGCAGATCTGTATACTTCAGTATCACTAACATTTAAAATAAATCTTATTGAAATCCATGATATTTTTTATAACCATGTTTAAAAATGTATTACATAATGTAAAAATATATTTAAATTTGTTTCTATCACTTCTTTTTCTTGAAAAAAATGACTTAACAGAAAAGGTTTTTCAGAAGCATTTGTCAAACCACAAATAATTATCATAACAAGTGTTTATTAGGCATACCTTTGACTTTGCTTTGTAGGGTAAATAAATACTGTTTTAATTCACTCTTCTCCAGCTGGAGTGTATTTAGCTGAACATTTTTATGTTCCATTGACTCAATTTCTAAGAAAAAAAATATTTTAAATGAAAATGCATTGTAGTTTTAGTCTTCATGATATAAACTTAAATATTCTTAATGATTTCTACCAATCTTCAGCTGGTCAAAAAGAACCTAAAATATAAAACTAAAATTGTCTAAAACTCAGTTCACAGGAAATTATATGTCATATAATGTGTTTATAACTATGAAATAAAATAATTTTTAAATGTTTTTGAGATGTTTGACATATTTTGTTGACTGGGCATAAAAAGAATTATAAATGTTTTGCTTAAGAGATACTTCAGCTAAAAAGGAAGATGACTTATTGAATAGGTGGTGAACAAACACCTCTCAGCAGGACTAAAAAGAACTTATTGTGTTTAGTGGTATGGACATTTGAACCTGACTGTTGACAGCATCTGGAATTAATTGAGATTATTTAGCTGACAACTGGAGGTCCTCACATAATTTCCTTGTTATGAGGTCCTTAAACTTTTCTTTTTAGTGTTGTCAGCTTGCTCAGGACTGTAACAGTCAGAAAGACAGACAAGTTGTACTTCAAAAAATGTGCATTTTAAAAGGATGGAATCCAGGCAGCAATTGAACCCAGAAAGTAATGTTAGTTACCTTTCATGTTCTTCTTTGAGAGACTATTTGACTAATCAGATATGTCTGAATATGTAAAAATTAATGATTAAAAGTAACAGGTGCCACCAAACACAGACTTTTTCATTTGTAGATCAGAATCAGAGCCACAGGAAATACAGAGTTAAGGTACCACCAAACACAAACTCAAATGGATAGTCATATATCAGTAACTTTACATCAGATTTCAGGAATTCAAAGTGCTAGCACTTGATGCATCATAGAATCACAAGACTGGAAAGGACTTTGAGGGGTCATCTACTGCATTCCTCCTCCTGAAGGCAGGATCAGCTGTACCTCTGTCATTTCTGACAGATGCTTGTCTAACCTGTTCTTAAAGACGTTTGGCAATGGACACTCCTAATTCCTTTGGTAATAGAATCTCCTAAGGCAGAATGTTTCAGTTGTTCACTGTTCTTAGAAAGATTTCTAAATAGGCAACCAGACTCCCCCCTATTGTGGTTTACACTTGTTTTTATTGAGTTTATTAAAGGTATGTAGAATATATTAATTTCCTTTTTACAGAATCGTTTAATGATTTGAAGGCTGATAACTGTCTTTCATCAGTCTTTACCTCCATAGGTTAAATAGTCCCAATTCTTTTTTTTTTTTATCTTTTCATGTTCTCCAGAACTCTGATCACTCTCACTGGCCCCATGTGGATTCTCTCCAGCTGGTCCACATTTTTTCTTGAAGTGCAACATCCAAAGCTAGATGCACAGTACTCCAGCTAAGAGCTTAACTGCCCTAAATAGAGTGAAGGATTGTTTTGCATGTCTTAGGGGTCAGAATTATGTTTATGTCTCAGTATGGTGTTGGCATGCTGATATCATTGACTCATGTTCGGCTTGTGATCCATGATGACTCCTATTTCCTTGCTGAAGGATTGCTTTTCAGTCTGACCCTCTGTTCTGAGAAATCTCACATTCTGTATCTTAAATCAAAGACAAAGTCATACTGTGGCAGTAAAAGACCAGTCCTACAAGGTATCTGTGTATATAATTCTTTTGAAGCTAAGGAAATTTACATAATTCAACCATAGTTGATTATAATAATTGCAAACCTAATATAGAACATTATGTATGACAGTGCACCTCGGTGCTGGTTGACATTAGATATTGTGAGCCACTTCTGCAGGTCTGCTTCTTCTCCTCATAGTGCTCACAGTCAGAAAGGACTGAAGAGGACAGGGAACAGAAGAGGCTTTAATTATTCTCATCTAATGTGGTACGTTAGACCACACTCTTTCAGTTTAGTGTTAAGAGGAAGTTCCAGACAGCAAGGGAATGGAATTAAAATTATTTTCTTGCACAGCTATAATTTTCTAACTTGTGTTCATTCTCTGGTAATCCAAGATAAAATAATTTAATATAGGACATACCATTTTCCAACAGAGCTGCCTCATTCTCTAAATCATTTATTTCAGTCTTGATTTTTTTTTTAATCAGAAGATCTCTATTACTTGTTAGTCCATATTCATTATTAAACTCTGTTAGTTCTCTAGTAAAATTATCTTCCTCTTCAGTCATTTTTCTCTTTGTATCTGTCTGAAAAAAAAAGAAAGGGAAAATGATGAAAAAAAAATAAATTGTTAAGATGGGCAGACTAAAACATACTTTTATTGTTTATCCTCAAACTTGTAGTATAAATGTAGTATATTTACTTTTCCTGACTTAAAAGAACATGAAAATGATCTACAGCACTATCATTTTGTCTCTTGTTTTAACCTCTTTTTTTCTGAAAAAATGAAGGTTATATTCCTAATAATAAAACATTTAAAAAATCACCACATAACATTACAGACTTGTTCCAGCAGTTTTTCAGTTCAGCTCTTTATTGAAATTATTATGAAGTTCTGTTTAAAGTCAGTAGCATAATATGACAACTTTTTTTTTTAGATTGTTATTAAATGAAATAAAGGTGGTGTTTATTGCTGTGCAGAATGCAGACTTACTTAAACTCCCTCAATAACCACCAAGAAAGCCATAATTAATAGGAAGTCACTGTTTCATTTTCTGGAAAAAATATTCTAAAGATGAAAGGCAATATTAAATTCCTTTAAAAAAAATCTTAGCTGATTGCTAAATTAAATAAAATGAAATGATCCATATATACAGGAAGAAAGAAATTATAATCTATATATCAAACTTGGCTGGTTATAATTAAAAGAAACTTCACACTTCTTCAAATGATATTTAGCTTTTATAGCTAATTTTTCTACAATACTTATAATATTTATTTTTCTTTTTTTCTGTTTATACTTAGGAATGGGAATACTTTGGATGCTGAAGTAATATTATTTAATTAAAAGGATATCTGACTAAAGGTTTTGGGTTAATACTGGTGATTTATACTGAATGTTTAAAACTTAGCTCTGCAGATTTAAAGTACAAATACATTTGCAGAGAAGACTACTCACCTGTGGCATCTCTTAATATCTACAGACCCACAATGAAGTAAGAGGAAGGCAATATTCAGATTAGCACAAGAGAGAAGTGAAAAGCTTGTTGTATGTATATGTTGCAAGGAGCTACCTTTTAAGAGGTGGCTAGGTGTGCCCTAGCATCAAAGAGATCGTGTGGTATGTCAGGATTCCTAAAATATGGTGTTGACCTCCCTGAGTTTTTCTTTTGATCCTTCTCAATATGGTTTATAGTGGGTGAGACAGCCTAATTTAGGGTGAGACTTTCCTAGTTTTCTTTTACAAAGGAAATAATAAGTCAGAATTGGAGTTCAGTCATTTAACAGCAGACATTACAAAGTGAATTCAGGAATGTTAATTTAGCTTTGTAGATAAACTGCAGCACACATTACCTTAGATTATGTTTTAAATTAAAAGTGAGAATTTATCTACATTGCCATTTATAAATATGCTAGAATTAAAAATATATATACATATATATATTTTCCAGATTTAAAGTATGACTTTTTCCATATTTTCAAATTTTAAAGCTGACTACTCTCATACAGTAGGAAAGGGTTGTCTGAATACCATGGCTGGAAACTTACAAGGACTTTAAGAAGGCAGCTTTTTTGAGTAATAAGTTCAGCTTTCTGTTTTTCTAAGCTCTCTTCACGTTTCTTCAGAATTTCTAAGTGGAACTGTTTTTCAGACAGATGTTGAACCTTCCAAGAGAAAAAAAAATGCTATAAAGTAAGATTATTGGTTTGTTGTTTCATATACTTTGATATTGTACATAAGGATCTTGGTTCAGTTAAAACACAGCCAGCATAGCTGCTGGACTAGTAAAAGTATAACAGCTCTTCCCCCAGTAATCTTCCAATATATCACTAAGTTTTTGAAAAGTATCCTTTCTTTAAAAGACACATTTAGTGCTGGTCCATCTATCTAAAATGGCATTTTAAAGTCTGTCTGGTTTAGGAGAATTTTTTTCAGGTTAAAACCAGGCAAAATATTGATCATATGGGACCTTTTATGCAGCATAGTACAGTGTCCTCCATCTATTTGTGTAAAACACATCACATACCAAATCAGACAATAATATCTGAGGGAGAGGGGTCCAAAATCATTATTTTGACTGAATAGCTGTGCACATCATCAACTCTGCAATGCCACTATTACATAGGCAAAGGAGACAGGGATTTGCTCTTTTTTTCTGAGCACTATTTCTGGAATTCTTAGCCAAGCACGTGTAATAGAAATTAGCTCATTGGTTCAATACAGTTTGGCCACAACTCCCTCAAGCCCCAAACTTCTATTTTGCATACAGTTTTAATTCTATTTTTATTAATTTTAAACAGTAGTTTTTCTGATAGAAGGGTATGATGTTCAACCACTTCATTTTCAAAATTTGCTGAAGAGCTACTCTCAGTTTTCCAGCATATTCACTGTATCATTGTCTAACTTAAGATATATAGTAAGATAAACTATAACAGCAGATAAATAGGGAACAGCTAAGTGCTGAAGAGTCTTAAAGGAGAAGAATCATTCATCTGATGAAGTGGTGAAAAGGAGGTCAAGAGAATGACTCAGACTGTAATACTCAGAATGATAAGCAGGGGAAGTAAAGTTAGCAGAATTGCCCACAGACTGTAAAGGCACAGGGTAAGTATCAGGAAGTAAATTAAACAGGGTGATACATGACTGCTTGCGTATGCAGAGGCAGAAAAGACCAAATAATAGTGATATTACAAAGGTAAAAATTAAAAGATTATAAAATGAAATAATATAGATTATTTTGGAGAGGGTGAAGATGAAGTGGATCTGATCAGAAAAGGAAGATAGTGGAATCAAATGCCCTAGGACTAGAATGTGAGAGCTGGAAAGGAAAGGACCAGATTTTTTCCTTATCCCTGACAGGTCTGGCATGCTGAATGTGCAGGTGTTTGCCTCAGAAATATTTATTTTAAATACTAATTCAAAGAGAGTAGAAGGTCTTATACCACTGTATTTATACCACTGAACATAACTAGCTGCAGTGTAGTTTCTCCATCTGTAAGATGCCAGCTTAATCTATGCATTCGCAACAGATTTTTTTAAAGAAATCATTGAGCCATGAAAAGCAAAATGCCATAATTCAGGTTCTAATTACATGCTACCTGATTTTATAGAACAGAGGAAAAAAACAGCATTTCCTAGGAATCTCTGATTTACCACAGGCAGTCTCTGTGAAATAGATGTCAAAACACTTCTGAACTCACTCTCATCTGCTTGGTCAGGCTGCTGTGCATGCATGTGCTTGGACATGTATGGTTATAAAGAAGTGCAATTATTTAGTGTAGGACAAATTGAACAGCATCAGCTGAACAGCATTATTTAATATTATTTGAATTACATTAACTATTGTAGACATATGAAAACTTAATTCCTGTACTGAAAAATAAATGACTTTAAATAATTTAAATAATTATATAATTTTAAAATCTAAATAGAGTCTGATTGAAATGCATTTTTCAATTCCACTTGTTTTCTGTATCATTTCCTATCTATAAATGAATCAATGTCAGAATAAGCAAGCAAGTAAAATATATTTTTGTGGACATCAGTGAGAATATTATTAATCCTAGTTGGTAAAGCACATAAGATTTAATTAGGAATAGTTCTTCAGCTTATCCCATCAGTCATTTACAGTAATGGCTCTACTCTTGGGATCTTCTATACCTATCATATAAACCTTTATTATAAATCAATAACAAATTAGTAGTGTAAACATAAAATTGTGATGTTCATAAATAAATTTATGACCAAGACTACAAAGTTCTTTACCTAACAAGCAAGACTCAGATATAATCTGTATTGGTTAAATAAATTACTAATTGAAGTGCTTTTGGTCTCTGAGATTGTGGCATGCATAAATGCAAGCACGTGAATAACTGCATTTGCAGTCTCAATCTGCAACCAGTAAATATTTGTAAATGAGTTTTCTTTTATTTTGACTCCCTTGTAGTAATGCTGATATTTATTATATATATTATATAGTCTTTTACAAAGGGCAGAAGAGCCTGGTTTTGAAATGATTAAAATCATCCCCCAAACATTTATTTTTACAACTAGGTGAGGTAATTCCCCCACAGGTTCTTGGAGATGTTTATTTAAGCGATAGGATACAACAGTTTTGGCTTGAAAGGAGGCTCCATATGATTTCACAGAATCACAGAATGGTTGAGGTTGGAAGGGACCTCTGAAGGTCATCTAGTCCAACCCCCCTGCTCAAACAGGGACTCCTAGAGCACATGAACCAGGATTTTGTCCAGATGGTTTTTGAATAGCTCCAGGAAGGGAGACTCCACAACCTCTCTGGGCAACCTGTTCCAGTGCTCAGTCACTCTCACAATAAAGAAGTTCTTCCTTATGTTCAGATGGAATTTACTATGCTGCAGCTTATGCCCATTGCCTCTTGTCCCATTGTTGGGTACCAATGAGAGAGTCTGTCCCTGTCCTATCGACACTCTCCCTTTAAATGTTTATAAACATTAATCAGATCCCCTCTGAGTTGTCTTTTCTCCAGGCTGAACAGGCCCAGCTCCCTCAGCCTTTCCTCATATGAAAGATGCTCCAGTCCTTTAATCATCTCAGTCACCCTTCACTGGACATGCTCCAGGGGTTCCATGTCCTTGCTGTACTGGGGAGCCCAGAACTGGACACAATACTCTAAGTGGGGCCTCACCAGGGCTGAGTAGATGGGGAGGATTACCTCTCTCGACCTGCTGGCAACACTCTTCCTAATACAATCCAGGATACCATCAGCCTTCCTGGCCACAAGAGCAGGCTAAATGGAAAGCATAATGAAATCTTAAATACATTAAATAGTTTCAGAAACTTTCTTCTGTCTTTGACATCCCTAAAAAAAATCTCTTAGGTCTTTGTGAGCCCTAACTACTAGCCTGAGCTCACGGGAAGATCTTTAGTATATGACTCAAGATCCCGTGAAATAAACACAGGAAATATTTCCATATATTTGCTGTGAGGGGCTTTTAGTGAATGGCAGTGGGCAATGAAGGAATGGTTCCTGGGTCTCTGAAGGAAAGTGCTACAAGAAGCTTCAGGACTGTTAAGACAGGGCCACTCCACTCACACCGTACTGGAACAGTCTCCCCTCAGCTGATTTCTGGTGACTGTGTCTTGTGAAAGGACTGACCTGACATGGTGGTCAACTCCCTGCCAAGCTCTTTCTGTGGAGCAGGAGTAACTTTCATGTACACATGTGCTGTGTACAGTGCTTCCAGATTTTGGAAGTGTTATCAGGAAATGTTCCTACCTCCGAGGTCAGTGAGTCTCAGAACACAGCCAGGGCCAGCCTCAAGGGTGAGATTTCTGATATGGGAAAGACATTAACATACCTGTTTCACAGCAGAAATGCACAGTGTAAATTTTCTCAATGCTCTGTTATTTGGTAGGTGAAGCGTGCTCCCTGAGAGTGTTTATGAATCTATTTCTGAAAGGTCATGTGTTTGCAAATATAGTGTATTTCATTATTACGCACACTATAAACAAGTCTGCTTACCTTAGTTTCTAACTTCATTTTTGCAGTGCTCAGCTCTTCTTTTATTTGGTTAATTTTTTCATAACTTCTATTTATGTCGAATTTAGCTGCAACATAACAAAAACCTGTAAGGACCTGTGTTCGGTTTGCAAAAATTGCATACTTATAAAAACTTGCAATTGGCAAGAAGCAGCCAGCCAGGCTGCCTGCCGAGATGTCACTGACAAAGGTCCCCTCATGACAGCACAGTGGGGCCACCCTGCTTTGCCCTCAGGAAATGGAGACGCCATTAAGTGTGGTCAGCACTGCTGCCAGGCCCACAAGATGGCGGTTACAGTGCGGACCTTGTTGGATGAGGCGCCTTTTCTCCCCCGCCTGCTTCTCTGTGAGCTCTATTTGCTGGAACAAAGCATTCAGGTTCATTTCTATCTCCTCGTGGACTCTGTGGGCTCTCTGGGTCTTGCTGTCTTTGCAGAGGGCTGGTTGATTAAAGCTGGGATGCCCTGGAGGAAGGTGAGGCTGCACCCGGCCACAGACCTTCCCTCAGGGCTCTGCATCCTGTCAGGCCTTAGCTCTGGCCTCTGCCTCCCTGGGGTCAGAAAAGAAACCCCAGACCCCAGAGGCAAGCAACAGTGATGGATGGGCCATGGCTGAGGTGGAAGAGGTGATAGAGTGGGACATGCAAGCTGCAGAAAGTGGGGGAGTGAGAGTGAACCTCGGGCAGAGGGAAACATGGATGACTGGTGAGGGGAGCCCACATGGGAAACATGGGAGATGGAAAGAGCAAGCAGAGAAGCAGGTCAGTAGGAACAGGAGAAAGAAGATACTTGGCTAAGCAAAAGGCAGCTAGCACTCTGAATATTGTCAAACTTGTGCACACTAGTGAAACATTGGTCTGACTCAGGGTCTGGGGAGTTTTGATTAAACAGCTCTGACTTTACTCCTCTGGAACCACCTGCTTTTTACTGGTTTTGTATTGTTCAAAAGCTGGATTTTTTTCACCCCTTCCTTTTTCTATGGAGTGATCACCATCTTTTTTTAAATATTGCATCTGCTTAGATTTATTTGTCTTTTGCAGATAAATGCCTAACCTTAGCAACTAAGAAAGTAGGCTAAAATCTGGCTGTCATATAGAAGAAGATGGTAAAGCTGACTACGTAAAATTTAAGTAATGGTGATCAGAGTCAACTCAGCTGCATTTCAGTGTTAATGTAAAATGACAGTGTTTCTCTTCCAGTTGCTCCCAGTAAGAAAAGATCATAACGTAGCCTGTTGTGTGCTCTTCAGGAGTATACTTGTCTATGAATTTACTATGCTCTGAGCTTCTGCAGCTTTCTGGTTTGTACATTACTTGATAGTATAGCTGGAAATTTAAATACCCAGTTGAAAATATAATTTGTATTACAGGGGTTTTTTTTTCCAGCATCTTGAAAAGGATTAACTACATTGACTGCAGGGAATACCTATGTGAAGTTGGCCTATTTGTTTTGAGGCAGAAAAAGCCTGGAGGAATGGAACTTTACACCCTTCTAGCCTTTTTAACATTGAAAGAGATTAGGATTATTGACAGTCCTGTCTTGTTAAAGAGTTTTCCTCAGAGGAGATACTGTTTTAGAATAGACTGCAACAGCAAAGTTCAGAAATTAGAAAGAACTTTGACTGCAAAAAGTAAAACAAAGTATATAAAACTACAAATGTCTTATTAGTGAAAAAGCTGTCCTAAGTCAGTAGAATGAAACAGAATTCTAGAAAAATGTTATGCTATAGCATTTACCGCTTAAAAAGCACCATGTTATAGCTGATAGTGTGCTATAAAATGGTCCTTTTTAAAGAAAAGGTATTGCTCTATCTGAGAAAGAAAATGTGGGTTCTGATGAAATTTAAAAATGTGAAACTAGCACATTATGTTGCAGGAAATGCAATTATTTTTTAAAATGGAACAAAGTGCAACTGTGGGAGAAGAGTTCACAAAAGTGAATTTAGAAAATGTTTCAGAAGTGAAGCTTCCTACCCAAAGGCCAAAGGAAAAGCAGATGAGTCAAACAGGAACATTTGGTGATTGAGACAGTGATTTGTTACACAGGTCTGATGAGTGAAAAAGTCATTTTACAAAATTCAAGAAAATGAACTGCTCTATCAGTAGATCAAGGAGAAAAGATAATGAAAAGCTTTCTTTGAAGTTTTTGAGACTTGACTGCTTTTGTGTTTCAAACTGAGAAAGCTGCTGTAGGCTGGGATGGTGTTCAGTGTCACTTATTAAAGAAACGACTGTGTTTTGTTGAGGATGCCTTAGTGCCTCTAATTATGGCAAAGGAACTGCTCTCCTCAGAAAGAAGAGTCTGGCTCCAACTATACTTCTCACTGTCTGAGAATGACCATTCAGCACAATTAACAGTTCTGTAAAATACTCCTTCAGAGACTGAAAAAATTCAAAGTTGGGCAAGCATTTGACCTTAAGCTTCATAGCTTTTGACTCCTGCAGCTATTTGCCATGTACTTAATTTTTACATGGTACAATACTCACAATAATAACTCAGAATTGTATAAAGTGAACTATGCATGTGAAACATGTACAAGTGCTTTCAGAACCAGGATCAAGGCCGTTACTTCACAGGTGTGTAGTTGCCCAGCTCCCATGGACATGGGTGAGATGGTATGAACCTAAATGTTTCAGAATAAAAGTAAAATATGAATTACCTTTGCTTGATTCCAACTTTTACAAAGTATAAGATCTTTTATAAATCACTAGCTGTTAGAAAGGTGACTTTAATTTTATTCTGTCGGTCATATCAGTACATCCTAATCTTAATCTATATCTGTATCTTAATCACTGTGCTGTAATCAGGTCATGTCTTTCTAGTGTACTTCAAAATTAGTAATTGCCCTTTGTAATCAGGCTGCTGTGCTAATAGTAAAGTTTCTTCTCCAAGTTTTTTCTCTAGGTTGTGAAAGAAGAAGAAAAAGATTTTGCTTGTCATTTCAAGTCACTATTAAAATATTTATTAGTGTAATTTATTTCTAAATCATATATGCTCAGATTGTTCAAAAATTGATTTTTGAAAGCAAAAAATGAAAGAGGCAAGGGTAAAGAAGTGGCAGGGTAAAGATTAGATGATGCAATATCATCTTCACCATGAAAAAATATAGTAGAAATTAGAAATCATAGGGTTATAGTTACAAATAGATTTCCTCTTTTGTGCTCAAGCACTTTTAGTATATTTTATTCCATATACAAACTATACTGCTTACTTTTGAAATATATTTATATCAAACCTTCACAAATTACATCTCTCTGGTCTTCATTTGCTCTTGGTGGTCTTTGTATTTGCCATCTATTTTTGCACTAACTTTTTTCTACCTTACATGAAGCAATAAAGACAAATTATTCTGTGCAATAAATTCACAGCTATCATTTTGTGTTCAGTGCTGAAGTCTGAGCTATCCTTTACAGGGAAATAGCATATATATGTGTGTGTGTGTGTGTGTGTATAAGTAAAATAAAGAAAGGGCACTAACTGCTTGGAATGCAGTGTTGAACAGCAATGCTGATAGAGAGAGATCACAAATATTATTTGACATAAGTAAGGATAAAAAATATCAGACTTACTCAAAATTAATTTTATAATGTGGCTTTTAAAATCAGAGCTTTAGCTCTACTTTTTTAAAACTCCATTGTTAAAACACAGCAAGCAGTGAAAGGTGGAAACATGTAATAAAGTGGTTTTAATGCAAATCAAGAACATTTTGTGGCATTGTTCTCTCCTTCCTGCTGGCCACCCATTGCACCACAGGGGAGGACAGAGCTGTTCTGCCCCTGCCATCACCTGTTTCCTGCCTGGGCTTGGTGGGATGGGGGGGAAACCAGGAATAGCAGAACAAGCACTTGGTTGTCTGAGCTCCTAGTAATAAAAATAAAAGGGGGGAAAAAAGAAAAAAAAATAATCAACTACTTCTGAAAGCCTAGAGCGGGACAGCGGCGAAGAGGAATATTAAAATGCAGTAATAACCCATAATTTATGACCTTTCACTAATTTACTGAGGAACTCGGGTTAAACACGGTCTAGTTATTATCTCTGGAAGAGTGAGAGCAAACCTCTAACCCACAGGCTAGAAGCTCTCTGTTCCTAGTAGACTGCTCTGCGAGGGACCTATGATGGACACTGTGTTTCCTCCTTGTAACAGGGAGGAAATAAAGTACAAAAATTCATATAATATAAAATAATGGACAATGTAAAAATAAATCCCTGGCTAATTACATGCAAATGAATACAGAATGTTTCTCTGTGCCCCAAATCCCTTCTTTGTCTGTTTTTTCAGGTGACAAAATTGTGAGTTAGTGAAAAGACTTATATGTTTATAATGTATTAAAAAACACTAAGCAGTAACTTTGTACTCCCCCTAAGATGTCTGGCTGCAATGGAGAATTAGCTATACTTTTCATTTTGGTAGGAATGTAAACAACTTTACAACAGATGGTTTTTGTAAGGACAGAGCCTCTAGTTGCATCATGATATCTCTGTTTGAGTATTATAACCAAGATTTTGTTTAATTCCATCTGGAAAGGCTTCATTGGATCCCTTTGGATTACAAAAGCAAAGATTACTTTTTATGTTTTCAAATCTATGTTTCCTATTTTCTTTGGTTATAATCACACAGCACTTGCTTTCTTTGCTGATTTGAAACTGTGCTGTTACATAGCTGTTCACATTGTTCCTCTGTAGTGTTTTGCAGTCTTAAATGTATTTCAGTTGTCTCTTTTACTTGACCAAAAATTCTATACTAAAACTTTTTTACTCTGCTGTTCTGTACTATTTGGATAAGCAACAAATGGGCTCTCATTTTGAAACATTTATCCGAGCTCTTATTTATCTTGGCATAATGGCAGTAACTTTTCTAATGGAGAAAGAATTCTTCAGATCTGGAGTGTGTATCACAGTACAAAACACTGCCTTATCTTTGCATCGTCATAGTAAATTTTCTTAATTATTTGGCTGGAAAACTGCACCTTGCTTTACATCAATACTGGTTGTCATTAAGTTGGCACCTAGTGGAAGCTCCAAAAGAGTGGAAAAATACCTTTTAGATTTTAATTGTTTGTATCTTCCATTTATAAAAGAGTTTGGCTTTTTTATTTGTATAAAAGACTGAGAGAGGATCTGATCAATGTCTATAAATATCTGAAGTGTGGGGGCCAAATGGATGGGGTCGGGCTTTTTTCAGTAGTACCCAGTGACAGGACAAGGGGCAATGGGCAAAAACTGGAACACAAAAGTTCCACACAAACTTAATGAAAAACTTTACTGTGAGGGTGCCAGAGCCCTGGGACAGGCTGCCCAGGGAGGTTGTGGAGTCTCTATCTCTGGAGATGTTCAAAACCCACCTGGATGCCTTCCTGTGCAAGCTGGTGTAGGTGAACTTGCTTTGGCAGAGGGGTTGGACTGGATGACCTCCTGAGGTCCCTTCCAACCCCCACCATTCTGGGATCCTGTGATTAGCAGAAATGAACATGAATTATCTGTTATGTTGTAATGACCTATAAGAAGATGGGTGCCATTAAATCTTCTGAATAAAGGGCTGTTAAAGAAACATTTTGAGGTCTGGGACTTTAATGCAGGAGAGCTGATCTTGGATTGAAACGCATTAAACAATCTGTTGAAAATTCTTGAGATTTTAATCAATTAAGTGTGGTATGTTTCCTATAACCATATAATGCCGGTATGCTAGCTTATCTCTTTTTATCACATAACTTATTTATAGAAAAAATGAACACTGAAACATATAAAGCAATAATTTTACAGTCAGTTCATCAAAGTAAAAAAAAAAAATCAACTATTTTTTTTTTCATTTCAATGTGCAAGGTCAAGTGCAAAGTCCTGCACCTGGGTCCAGGCAATCCCAAGCACAAATACAGGCTGGGTGGTGAAGGGATTGATAGCAGCCCTGAGGAGAAGGACTTGAGGGTGCTTGTGGATGAGAAGCTCAACGTGAGCCAGCAATATGTGCTCAGCCCAGAAGGCAAATAACCGTATCCTGGGCTGCATCAAGAGAAGCGTGGACAGCAGGTGGAGGGAGGGGATCCTCCCCCTTTACTCCACTCTCATGAGACCTCACCTGCAGTGCTGTGTCCAGTTCTGGGGCCCCCAACATGAGAGGTATAAGGGAGGGAGCAAGTCCAGAGGAGACCATGAGGATGATCCAAGGGCTGGAACTCCTCTCCTATGAGGACAGGCTGAGAGAGTTGGGACAGTTCAGCCTGGAGAAGAGAAGGCTTCGGGGTGACCTTATAGTGGCCTTTCAGTTCCTGAAGGGGCTACAGGAAGGTTGTGGAGGGACTTTTGATAAGGGCAGGGAGTGATAAAACAAGGGGAAATGGCTTTAAACTGGAAGAGGGGAGACTGGGATGAGATATTGGGAAGAAATTCTTTCCTGTGAGGGTGGTGAGACACTGGCCCAGGTTGCCCAGAGAAGTGGTGGCTGCTCCTCCCTGGAAGTGTTCAAGGCCAGGTTGGATGAGGCTTTGAGCAGCCTGGTCTAGTGGAAGGTGTCCCTGCTGATGGCAGGGGGGTTGGAACTGGGTGATCTTTAAAGTCCCTTCCAACCCAAGCCATTCTATGATTCTATTTTCAGAAGTTCATATAAAGTACTGCTAAATTATGAGATGAGCAGCTGTCACTATTTCTTCTAAAATATTTCAGGAGATTTTAAAATGTTTGTTTGCTCTTTAAGCTTTATTTCAATTTGATGCTGTAGTTATAAGAAAAAGATTATGTGTAGATGACTGAAATGAAACTGCTTTCTTTATTTGTAACAGGAGCATTTTTTAGTGGTAGGTTAGAAAACTGCTATACTTTTGTTGTATGCATTAAAGCCAAACGAGTTTCTCTCCATACTGAAAATAACTCTAATATGATATGAAGAGTTGTCCTTTACACTTTTAGGCTTCTCTGCTAATAGTTTCTGTAAGATTAATTTTATCCATCCACATTCCTGCTTAACAATATGACAAGTTTCCTTAGAGATTTGGAGGACTTAGATAGATGCCCATGGCCTGAGTTAGGCAGCAGTAGGGATTATTCCACATTCCATGCAAGTGCCCAAACCAAGGAAGCACTGTCTATTTGAGGGAGGGTTATTTCAATTTGACTAAAACATCCTGAGTCTGAAAACCTGCTCTTAACATAACTATTGAAACTGCATGATCCCATAAAACCTCTCACCAAAACTGAGCCAGATGGTATTTTTTTAGTGATAAATTGTTCTGTAAGAAAGTTACCAATTCTAATTATTCAGGAAAAAAAGCTGTTGTCCCTACTCTGTCAAAATAATGTGAACAGTTTTCAGAATACTTCTTTCCTCCAGAATATTGTGGAAAAGGTATGTTCTATCTGCAGGTTTTAAAAGCTGCTTTGTAAAATCCATTTTAATATTTAGATCTCTATAACTGTGCCCTCTATTTTCTGTACAGCCCCTCGTGGGCAGATGAACATATTTAATGAAGACTTAATGATGATAAATAACACTATATAAACTTAAGTGCCTATTGATAAAGATGTTATGCTGTGATTACATCTTTTTTAAAGATGACATAAAAAAGACAACCTATAGTTATGCTTCTGTCCCTTCAATATTCATTCCCACTGATGCTTCTGGGAGATTAGCTATCTTTAATCCTGAAATTTTCAAAGGCTTCATGGCACACATCTGCATACATATGCCAGGACTCAGCACATGGGCAGGATAATAAAAGCATTAAATTCAAGTAGAGTAGAAAATCACAGCTGCGGTAAGTATGTATTATCAATTGTGCCACATTCATAAATTAATAATTTGCATTGTATTACAGTAGCTTCTTTTCAGAAGCATTAAACATGTCTATTCGCAGCTTGTGTGAAAAGTGTGTAAATAATTCTTGTGGGTTTGTCTTTTTGCAGCTTTGACAGTTTTGTCTTTTTAGCAAGGAGATAACAGAAGGAAAGTGAATTAGAATAAATAGGAAAAATGTTGCTTCCTTGAAAATAATTACATTTTTCTTATTTTGAGAATGAAATAAGAATATTTAAAATACCCGGAGTCAGTTCTTTGCATACAAAATTAGTATTCATAATTCAGGCTGCAGAGCTTAGAAAAGTGAGTAACACAGTCTTTTCTTACATATTTTGATCTGTTGTTCTTTCTTATTTTTTCAAAAGTCACATCTTAACCATACTTCTGTTAATGTATTTTTAACTTTCCTCACAATTGTTGATTGTGAATGCTGTTAGATCTTCCAGTGCTGGAAAGAGAAAACAAAAAGAAAAGTTCTGTAATCAAAGGACTAAATGATGAAGAGCCTGATACACACACACACATTTATATTTTTAATCTTTATTTATAGGAATAATCCTGTAAGACAAACTGAATAGATGACATAAGAATCATAGGCATGAAGGGCTGAAAAGTGTAACGGGGAATTGTCTGTTTTAACTCTACAGTCAGGACAGAAAAAGCGCACCAGGGATGGGGAAGTGGTGCACAGGCAGAACTTTTCAGGACGTCCTGGCAGATTGTTGTCCTGCCTGTCTCTCCCTGTCCTGTGCTCATTATCTAGAGCAAACAAACCAATTTTCTCCACCCTTTCTGTATCAGTCATATTTTCTTAGCCTCTTGTCCTTGTTTCTTTCCCCATATTCTCCATTTTTGGTTTTCTTAAATACTTTTCTGCTGGGCAGCTCCTGGCCAGACATTTCTTATCCTGCCCATGTGCATTAGATTTATGTATGGTGTTGCTCTTGTCCTTAGTGAATATTCCACACAATCTTTCACATATGTTACAGTATTCTGAATTCTGATTCTTTCCTCCAAAACACTCTCTCTTCCCCTTCTCCAGCCTCGATCCTCTCCTCAAGACTATATATTGAGTTGTGCACTCTCTCTTCTGTCTTCCAAGATGTTAAAAACACTGAATAGAATTGCACCTGGCTCAGGCTTCTGTGGGGTCTGTCTTGTGAAGTCCTCGGGAGTAAACAATTGAAAACTATTCACTGAGAGTAAGTTTTTGATCAGCTATGAACTCTGATAATAGTGAGTGCTGTAGACGATAGGGAAGATCAGGATCATGGTCATGCTGGCTCAGACCAAAGGAGTACCTAGCTTCTCTGTGACAACGGCCAGAAGTAGAAGCCTAAGGAATGTAAGAAGAAAATAAGTAGGAGATGACTCTTCCCTCAGTATGGCCTTCTATTTTGCAACAATTCGGATTTAGAAAATAGTTTCTTTATGAGAATACGATATAAAAGAGTGAAAATCCAGTGTTGGTGTCAAAATCAGTGTCAAAGTACAACACATTTACTGCTTCACATTCATCCTTCTGGCCAGCTGCTGCATCAGGGAAGGAAGTTGAATAGTGTGACATGATTTGCTCATGACAAATCAAGGCTGACTGATGTTTTGTATTTGTTTATTTTTCTTCCAAGTACCTGCAGTATAATAGTTTGTTCCAGTACCTTTCTTAAAACTTAATCTGTCTGGTGTAAAATTCTGCCAAAGAATAAAGCGAAGTACTAAGTTTAGCCTGTTGTATTTCTCTGGGGCTTTCACAGTCCTCTGGGAATTCTTTAAGACAGGCTCTAGCAATTCAGAAATATCTTTTAATGTTTTCTGCAAATTTATAAGCTGAAGAGGATGAGGTTCTATCAGTGTGAACACACCTAAATGTTTGGTAAATTCCTTCTATATTGTGGCAAGTACTCCATACTCCTTGTTGAAGTTAGTGTAATTATGCATCAAGGCACAGTTGACTTTTCTGGGAGCTCTGAAAGAAATAAGGGATAGAAATGTATCAGTGTTCTCAGTATCATACTCCACATCCTTTCCTAGTTCATAACGGATCTTCTCAAGACTGATATAAAAACATCAGTATGGCCAAGAACTTAGCTGAGTTGGCTTGAGCAATTAAACTAAATACAGAATGGTTCTTGGGACACATTAGTAAACAGGAGCACAGGAGTAAGAAGTAAGGAAACATAGAATACCAGGAATTAAGTGGAGATTAACTACAATCTAGGTATGACTGAAATAGAAAATGAAAACTTTGTCTCACTTTTTCAGCAGGGATAATATAGTGACTAAGAATAGTAAAAAGGTGCTTAAAGGGAATGAAAACAGAGCAATGGAAGTTTTCATAAGTGAGCTATCAGCCAAACATAGCCCACAAACTGTGATGAAATGGAGAGGGTTAAACAATACCCATTTCAGGGCACTGAGAGAACCCGCAAATGCAAATGCTGCTTTGCACAGAATGCATTTGCAGGGATTTTATATGTACCTGTTCAGCTCTGGGCTAGCTCAATAAAAGAATAATAAAGTTATTCCCTGTATTCATAAAAGAGGAGGTCAAATCAAATGCAGGCATGGTAGTTTGACCTCAACACTAAGCAAGGTCTTAAGAGTAGATTTTGAAGGAAAAAATTATCAAGGACCTGGAGGTAAATGGAAAGTGGGAAAAACTACAACATGGTTTTAACAAGGGCAGATCATATCAGACTAACTTAATATCTTTCTTTGATAAGATAATTGTCCCAGAGAAGAGTAATGCAGTAGACTTAATCTACCTTGATCGAAATAAGGCATTATATTCTTCCTTGCGGGAAGTTATTTAAGGTGGAGAAGATGGGCTTTAGTGCAGGAATTGTAAGGTAGAAGATGAACTGAGTAAAGAGTGATATTAAAGGAGGGTTCTGTTAAAAATGGAAATATCAAAATGAAAGGAGTTTGCTAGTAGAATTCCTCTAGGACTGATCGTGACGCTGATTTAAGTAGTATTGAACTTGGTAAAAGTAGGAGAATGGATATGGCATCAAGAGATGGCAGAAAATTGGGATATGACTAGCATATCAGGAAAAAATAAACTGCCTTATGGACTGACAAAATGGAAATCTAATAGTAGAGAAGGTAGAGCTGGGTGCTTGGGGATTAATATCATGTTATTTTAGTACAAGCTGATGTCTTGATAATTGCTGGCGATAGAAAAGGGAAGAGGTCTGATGCATTAGCCAGCTGTATGGTGACTATGAGCCACCGTTATGTCATGGCCATGAAGCAGTTTCAGGGTATATTGGAAGAAGGATTTTCAGTGAAGACAACAAAGTGTTAATATTGCTTTACAAGGCAGTGGTAAGACAACACTCAGAATATTGTTTACAGTTCTCATGACCCACATTGATTCACAGCAGGTGCAGAGTGGGATGGTTAGGGGAAAGGAGTACCTATTTTCTCAGCTGAGATGAAAATAGCTTATCTGGCAAAACAAAGCTTGAAAGGGCATATGGTTATATCTTTATAAGTATGTGTGGGGGTAGACGTGAGGGAAAAAGATTTTTATGTTAAAGGATAACACTAGTTCAAGATCAGATACTTACAAACAATTATGAATAAATGAGAAATTTAAAAGAGGTTCTTGGCAATCTGTGCAAAGCTCTGGAACTGCTTTCCAGACAAGGTCATGGAGACAAGGACCTGAACTACTTCCAGATGGAAATTTCTAAATCAGTGAAAGGATATGTGTGACATGGTGAAGTGATCATAAGTCAGAATGTGAAGTTTGTGATATAAAGCTTTGGATACTTACTGACATAGCCAGAGAAGTTTAATGGGAAACTTGTTTGTGTACTTTTCTTATGCAGTCCCTAAACAGAAATGATTTTAATTGGTCTGTGTACCAGTTCTTCTATTCTGCATATACCAGGACTTTCATGTTCCTTCTTGGTGCACAGTATAGGAGAAGGGGACTGCCCTTTCTTACATGATAAGACTGGCAGCACGTAAAGATGGAGCAGTTTATTAGGATGTCAGGTGTTAACTGAATATAACTTGCTCAGGGTTAAGCTAATCATCAGATTGGGATCAAGAAGTCATTTTTCTCTAAGTCATATTGGCTGGGATTATGGAAGGTATTGTTTTCCTTTCTAACATAAACTGTCTGGAATGGGATGTGAGTTTTTACCTTGTGAAGTACCTTGTCTTCCAGACTGCTAAGATATGGCTGGTGAGGAAATCTCATTACTTTAATATCTTCTACTGTTCTCTGACACATTGGTGTTTTTCAGTCTTTTATTCAGAGGTACAAAAGGGTGTGACTATAATGTAGGACATTATTTCAGTATACTACAATACTTAATTCAATGTTTGCTTTTTCAGATCTTTCAAGAGTTTCCTCTGAACACGAAAATCTTACTTTTTTGAGGTAGTATGGAGCTGAATAAGAGGCAGTCAAGGATACTTCATTTGTATTGGTAAGTTTTGAAAAAGAAAAGGTTGATCATTTTTGTAGACCAGATATTCCTGAGATCTTCTAGCAAAAAAAAGTCCTTTAATTGATGATTCTAGCTCAAAGAATTTTAAAGAAGATATCATATTTTGTTAACTGGGATTCTCAAGGCTTTCTAGCATAGGTATTCCAGTAACAAAATTATAGATGCCTTATCTTATTACTAAATGATAGAGGTTCTCCAGACTTTATAAAATACATTTAATAGTAACTACAGACACATTGTTTTTCCTTTTGGTTTGTTTTTTTGACTACTACTACCTGAAAAATAATACTTGAAAAGTGCTTTATCTCATTAAATGTATAGGGAGTCTATGGTAATTAAGCTCCTAACTCACCTGCCGTAGTTAAGTGGATACAATTATATGGAGTGTAAATGTACTGTATTTATAATGTGATTGTTTTCTACACAAACATGGATCCTCAGACTAGAGGCCAGAAAGGACAAAATGGTTTTAAAAATTTACTAGGAAATTCAGTGTGAATTATTGATATACCTATGCTTGTAGTGGCTATGCTGACATCTTTCTTGCCACTAATAAAAACAAGATACTCAGATTATCTCTGTATTGTTTCTTGAATTCTGAGTAATTGTACTCTGTGCAGTTTATTTCTCATAACCTGTACAGTGGTATTGATATATCAGTTCTGTGATGTGGTTTAATTCAGGAAGCTGGAGTTTGAAAGTTTTTCTTAAAGCACAGATTACTAAATGGCAGTATAATACAATGCTACTCAGTCTGTCCCTCTCCTTACATTTCTTGTTGGAGAAATAAAACAGCAGATTCATAAGTCAGGTCAAATCTAGTCTGTATCCGTTTTCTTGAGTCCTGTCTTGACATACTCAGATAAATCATCTTTCAGTGAAGAGATGGCCTGAAACATATATAGAAAATTAATGTCTCTAAGCTTGCCAATCCTCTAAAATTCTCATGTGGCACTTGCTCTGAATTAAGCAAATGCTTAGTTATTTGTTAGTGATGAAAAAAGCAAAATCACCAAATTAGTTTTTATTTGTTCTTCATGTAATTGTCTCTGTGGAGTCCAGTGTTACAAGCTCTGGAACCTGTTAAGAAATAGTTGGCAGTTGCATGGCATATGTAACTTTCTAAATCCAAACTCCTCATAGACAGAAAACAGTTGCTCCCACGCTTCTCAGTCCCTTTTGGCTACCATCTGGAACAGCAATAGTATAAAGCTAACTCTTTTTATTAACATTCTAGGTACATAAATCCAGCTGAAAATAGCTTTTTTTTTTTAATAAACTGTATGATTAATTTTAAGCTGAAAAGTTTCTCCTGAGTCATTTTAAGTTTACTGTTTTAAGTTTTGGTTTGATATACAGGATTTTTGAAGCAGATTCTGTCAGATTGTTTTCATTTTAGCATTTTAGATAGTGTAATACTCCTCTCCTACCCCCTCTCATTTTATGGTTGTCTAAGTTACTGTTATCAGACATTTATTTTTTCTTCTATGCCACATGAAAACTTTGATACATAAATCAGGACTTGGGAAGCCTTTAGGTTCTTGATATCAAAAAAGTCCTCCTGCTAAAAAGACACCAGTATCTGTTGGCTGAAAGTTAGTTAACTTCTTATCCTTTCAGTTGTGTGCTGTACACGTGTCCCAGATCACCTCAGCCTGCGTAGCAAAGTGTCTACCCATCTCCTTCCAAGGTCCCTGCTGGAAAACAGAGCAGGGCTGAAGTCCACCCACAAGATGGAAAGTGAACTCTACTATAATGTAACTGAAGAGGAGTCAGTACAACATTTCAGTGTTCATTTTAATTGCCAAGATATCATGTTTCCCTGCAAAAGTGTTGGACTGAGATCTTGAAATATGGTAAGAATATATGATTTGTGTTGAGGAAGAAGAAAGGAGAAAGGCTGATCTCTCTGAAAGGCTTGTATTGTTAGGAGTGCTCAGAGCGTGTTGTGACAGAGGTATGGCAGAGGCTAAGAGTATTTGCCCTGAACAGGAAAGTTTTGATTCTATTCTCTCACAGCACTAGGGAATTAAACATCTTACTTTCCTAGCATATTACCAGGCACCTCTTTCAGATGGGGACATTGAACAGCAAATTGTGCAAGAGTTATGGGGTAAGAACAACAACAAGCAAGGTGTGGTGCAACATGGTACATTAAGGATTATGATACTGTGCTTCCAGAACTGTTTTCATCTGACGGCTGTGAAAAATGCATCTAGAGTCTTCAGAATACTTCTACTTTTACATATTAAGTCTGAAGTATATTCTTAGTTCAAGACAAGGCTTGTCTTTTGTGTAGTATCACAACTGAAATGAGATGGGCCTTATCCATATGACAAATATTTTTAAGAAATGGGTTATCTTGGGGAGAGATTTAAGAGCATGGCTTTGGTATTCAGTGGACAAGATTCTCTTCCAGAATCTGGCATAATTTTTTTTCTTTGCCTTAGATATCGATTCAGTAACAGTATTAGTCTGAATATAAATTCCTAATTAAAATGTAATTCTCACTTTTAACTCTAGAGAAATTTACAAACCTAGGCTTCTAACAGATTCTGAGAGGGGAGGAATATATATATATTTTTTCTTTCCCACAGAGGCTTTATGTTCTGATTGTCATCTTATTTTACAGTACTCGATTCTATTTGGGCCAAATGTACATCTGGTACTCTGAAACAGGCGTCAGCAGTAACTGCTGTATGCTGCTTCCTCTGAGTTACTGGCAGCTGATGGGTTATAAAGAAATGGCTAGTATTTGGAAGGAAGAGAAGGGAGAAGGTATTTGAGGGTGGTTTCTAAAAACCACTAAGATTATGAGTGTTAACAGGGAAGTATTGGAATAAGATTTCAATTGGGACAGTGCATTTGAGATAAACGACAGTCTTTCTTTTGATCCAGGATCAGGGTGCGCAATTCAAACAAAGCAAAACAACCTATCACTGTATTAAAACCAAAGTGTTTTTTAGTAGCTCAGGTAGATGTCATGGCCACCTTATGTGTTCACCCTAGTAATACTTATAGGCTTTGAAATACGCCTGTATTTTCTTAGACCAACCTCTGGAGTCTATACAAACAGATTTTGAGGATATTGGGCATTTCTCCAGGTTTTCTAGGTGTCTAGTGGTCTTGTTAGTGCCTCATAAAAGCTTCTAGGTATCTGGACAACTAGGATAAATGGTTCCTATGCAGGACTACGTTGCATGGCAAGTCCAACATCAGATTTATTTCATAAGAGCTAAATTTGCATAGCATAGGCATAGATATGTGTGTCTTGCACAGAAACATGCTGAACCTGCCTTGGTAAAGTGGTTTGCAATGTAACAACATCTAGTTCTTTCTTGTCTTTAGAATTTTAGACTTCCCTGGGAAAACTGAAGTTTCTCTAAACATTACAGAAATAAAACCATTATTGAATGGCTTTAAAGTAGCAACCAAGTTCTTTATTTTAGAGGGGAAGCTGTCTTTGAGTTGTATTTTTTTTTTAAAGAGTGCCACTTTGACAGTCCAGTTACATAATGATTCAAATGAACACCACTCTATTAGTTCTTTATCACAAAGCTCAAAGTAGGATCTTGTTGGCCCCCAACCACTGGAAGGTTTCTGTTCAAGTATATTCCAAATTTACTGGCCAAGTCTGGGTTAGCATTGCAAATCATGTTCAGGAAGGCAGCCAGGGAACCTGCATCAGTTTGCCCTCTTTGTCTGGCTAGTACTTGTCAACTTGGCCATGAAGCAGATAGCTGGATCTCTTTAGACCTCTCTGTCATGTATTAATGTCCTGGGAAGCATCTTCCTGACTCAGAATGTCACAAGACTCCAGATACCAACATCTTAGCAGGATTCTGAACTGTAACTAACTCTTAAGTATTTTTACCAATCCCTTCAGCCATTCTGTTTCACCTTGAGTTTAGGATTTATTTATTCAGGACTCCTGCTAGTTAAAAGTATCACTTAAAGGTGTTCAAGGGAATTAAACAGATTGAGGAGGACTTCTATATGCTTGACACTTCTTTTAAATATTTCTAGTCAACATTCATCATCTGGGACATAAAGTGGAAACCTTACAGAGAGAGCACTTGTGGTTATTCATAGAAATCTTGCAGGAAGAACACTTTTGGTTATTCCTCTAGGGGAAAAAAATATTACATTATCTTTTAAAAAGTTTTAAATCTTGATTTTAAATTAATATTAAAACAACAGTCAACACATTTTCAGCTTTCCTTCAATACAGTGTCTCTGTGCTGAAGTGAGCTATTCCAGATGTCTGAAAAAGCATTGCTTAATGCCAGAAATCAATAACTTTGAAATTTGTGCTATTTGTACTTTAAGTTTGGCATATTACTTGAATTCAGTTTGTTTACAGTAGAATAAAAATGGGTATGGACAATTGTCACAAAGCACATCAATGTATTGAATAATATTCCTTTAAATTGTAGAAAGAACATTATTTTTATATTTGCAGTATTAACTGTACCTTTATTCAAGCTCTGCAAAAAAATTCAAATTCAAAATATCACAGGAAATAGCATTGTTTTAGTGGTTACGTATAACTTGTGGGTAGTGACCACAATTACACGAAAATAATATTTTTATATTGAAAATATTTTAATAATTTATAAAACCTACCATTAATGAAGAAAAAACACATTTTCAAGATATTTTGGGTGGGCAAATGATTAGCAAAGCAGTACTGTCAATAACATGGACTTTTAAGACTAAGAAGAACAATGGAAAAGAATTACAGATCGTGTTTTGAGAAGGAAAAAAGGATGCTGAATTTCAGTTTTGTATTTTCCAGCAGACAAAGGCAGCTCCACTGAAGTTAAGTTTTCATATTGCATAGGTGTCTGTATCTTGAAGATTAAATTTACTCACTTTTATTCTACAAATGTATGGTCAGTTCTAGGACTTTGATTATCTATCTGTGGAGTCAATTTAGTGATAATGGGATCATTCTAAGCATTTTCAACAAGTAAAATTTGAAGAAGTTTAAGCATCCAAATGTGAGAATTATATTACAATTTAACAGTATTCTGTCTGAATGTGAATTAAAAGACTTAACCAATTAGGCTGAACATTTACATATTTTAAAACATTCCACTAAAAAGTGCAAAGTTTTCAACTAAAACTGTGGTAATGCAGTGAAATAGATACCTTGGGATGAACAGCTTTTTCCTTTCTGCCTCTCCTTGTGTTCTTCAGGTCTCCAAAAACTACTGTGGCCCAGTTAACTATTCCAAAAGAAAATAATTTAATGTGCTTTAATGATTTTAATTATTAAAATAATTTAATATTTTTTTTAAAAAACTACCAGTTTTGTTTGACATTTAGAATGAAGGTTCTCACTCTTAAAATGTCTCATCTTAACTGTTTTATTCTAATGGTATACTAATTCCTGCAATTCTAGCCAGGACTGTAGCCTCCTTTCTATCTCTCTGAACAGTGTCAAAGTAATGCCTGCTTCAAAGCATTTACAACACACATGGTCAAGACCAAAATGGAAGACACTTTTGATTACCTGATAAAATCTGAATGCACAAGTTTATTTTCATGATGTTTAGGTCAGGGCAGACTAAATACATGCATGAATTAATACATGATAAATGAAACTAGGGGAGGTATTATTCTGTGCATTGACATTTACTCCATTGCAGAGGCCACAAATATCCAAAGTTACAGGTATATGGTTAGCTCTACTTCCCCTTCTCTTGCTGATAGGAGCAGTGGTTGTAAGTAATCTGGAGGAGCAGGGTGTTATGTGTGGTGGTTATGAGCTTGGTCCCATGCATCCCTGGAGGTCCTACACAGTCAGGTATCCCAGAAAGTTCAGTTGTGCTGTCCCTTACATTGGAACTCTTTTGTGTGTGTGTTGTTTTTTGTTTTGTTTTTTTTTTTTTCTTCCTTGCTTCTTTTATGTATAAAAAAGGAAAAAGAACTCAGATGTGCTGTGTTGGTGTTTCACAATATCCTGACTGTGTGTCTGTCAGGATGTTCTGACTACCTCCAGTCATACAGATTACAATGTAATCAAGTTCAGAAATCATGATATTAATCACAATTGTTTTGGATTTTTGTAATTCTGGCAACATCACACTTACATTTCATTCTGGCAAGACAGTGTTATTGTATATGTTTAACCAAGTTTGTATTATTTTGTTATAAGTAGTGATCTACTGGATAATTAACCAAGTCAGAAACTTGGAGGGGTCACCCTGTGGGTGTGTAATTTGTTACAACTTTAAATTTAATATAAAGTATTTACATTTTATCTTAAAATTTTGTCTGCAAACATAGTTTTTTCTTCTTTCATAAATTAATAACTCAGAAATTCCTATGAGAATGACTTCATCAAATGCCCTCCTTTTCCTTACTTGGGGCTGCAGATTCCTAGCCTTTTTGTCATTTATAAAATAAATTATATGGCTCAGTTGCTCATATCTACAGCCATTTCTGCGTTCAGAAGTATGACCTTTAGAAATGTTTTTCAGGTATGATTTGTAAGATGCAAACAATTAGACAATGGACAATCTTGTACGCTGGATGCTCTTCCAGTTTATGTTACAGGATTGGCTATTAACCTTTTTACAGGCACAGTCCAGATGAACCTCCATAGTCTGGAGCACATACTTCCATTTAGTGGACCAATAGTTATTCACCAGTGTGCAGGAAAACCTGAGCTACTGTGATTTAAATGAAGTAGAATTGAAGCAAAGTTGTAAATTAAAATAGGTGCTTATTTAACCTGCTTTTATTTTCAAAGAAACTGGTAATTGCTGGTTTCCAATGATATGCCAAGTGTTAGAAAGGTGTCCCAGGACAACAGAAAAGATGCTTGTGTGTTCTCCTTGGCCTGATTCCTGCATCCAGGTTATCTAGAGGAAGAAGGAGTGAGGAGCTTCTGTGCTGAATGGCAAGGCAGGCATGACAAAGTCAGCGAGGGCTGGTGACACAGGTGCTGAGGGTTTCTAAGAAGCACTAAGGCTCCTCTCTCCAAGTGCCTGAACAGATCCAAAGGCAAGCTTCAGAGATGATTGCAAAGAAAAGAGACTTTAGTAACTCCAGGAGAATCTGAGTAAACTTTCTTCAAGTCACGAAACCACTTGGAGAAAAAGACTCATGTTACATTCAGTAGTGGGGGGAAAATGTGTTTTCAAGCCTTGTATTCAGTCAGCCCCACCCACCTAAAATGAGTTTACTAAAAAAGAAAGCCCAGTGTAATCTATTATTTTCTGTTCTGATAAAATATGGGCTTGAGATTAGAAGGCTTCGGTGTGTCTGCTTAAACAAGATGACAAATTCACCTTCATATCCCTCACAAATGGACAAAGTGTGGAGTCCTTTACGTTTGGTGACTTTTACTGCCAAGTTAGGATACAGTTTATTTAGGAATATTCAAGATGCAGTTACATGTAAATGACTTGAGTCAGAGTCAAGTTTAGATAGAATCCAGGAAGTCTCAATAGTTCACCTTCATCATTTAAAAGTATGCGTTGTTTTGTCATCTGAATTATGTGTGCTAGTAAAGCTGCAGGACAGATGCACGCCTTCCATTGTAAAAGCTTTTTTACTGACATTACCAGCAGGTAACTGTATACATCTAAAGAAAGTGCTGTAGATTTAATTGTGCATCACATGATTAATCCAGAAAAATTTCTTTAACAGAGCTGTAGTTGGTGTAGTGAATGCTTGCAGAAAAGCACGGAGGGAAGAAACTGCAAGTAACATCAGTTGTGACTCCAGCTTTCAGACTTGCCTGTTGTGTTTACTTCAGTCTCTACAGTGCCCAGTGGGTGTTCTGCTGTCATCACAATTTTACAGAAGTAGTAGCAGAGAAGCCAAGTAATGGGATTATCTTGTATTTTAGTAAAGCAAGCAGGTCTTGATTTTCAACAGTGTTTCCAGCTGATAATCAACTGGATTACAGGATAATTATCTCATTTGTCAGTCATAAGGTTCTTCCTAAACTATAAAAATGCACGTGTTAATTAAGGAGCCATTGTTGCTGACTCAAGAACTACTTAGTCCTTTAATCTCATATTTATTGAATACTTTTTTATGACTAAATATATAATTTCAAATTGTGTTCTGTCCATTTATTTCTCCTGATGTGTTAGAAGTTATTTAGGAAATTGTGTAAACAAACCACACACAGAATAATAAAAAAACCCAGCACCACAAAACAAACAAAAAACCCCACCAAAACCCCCACAACCCACAAACAAACAAAAAATGAACCACCTCCCCCTGAAAAAAAATCACAGTAAACAACAACCCCACCCTGTTATCACTATACCTATCACACACGGCTGATGGCAGACATCTGAGAATAGCTGGTTTTGCTTTCTCTGTAGGACAAATTCTCAAGGCATTTACAACACTAGTTTCTTCCTCTTACATTTTTTTCTTGATGTCCTTTCACCTCACATATAAATATCTTGAGACTTTTTGTACCCTTAATTTCTCACCTCAGAGGAAGGCCAATCGAACAGAGGTTGTAGAAATTAACACTGACAGAGTTGCTAACTCTGTTTCTCAGTTTTGTGAAACTTCCAGTAAAATTATGATTTTGGTGGTATTTACCATCAGGAGAAAAGCTTATTTTACTAGTCAGGGCTAGTGTAGCAAATGTACAGAAAATAAAGTTTTGAAAACTAAGATTATAATGTTGCCTTTGGTAACTAAATTCTAAAATTATTTTAACCTCCATGCATCTCTTTTGACTTCCCTGTACAGGGCAGGAGTCAGGGCAGATTTGATCCTACAATTCAGAATAAGGTATGTACAGTAAAAGAAAGCAAAATGTTCCTCTATTATTTAACATTCTTTGCTCTGTAAATTTGAGTGTATTTGGTGTCACATGAAGAGTGAAAACTGAATACCCATCAGTAGTTGGAGCTGTGCACATGTGAAAATAAAATTGCACTGCTTTTTACACCCCATTGGAGACATTTGAAGACATTTTATCATTTTCAATTAAATGTGAAGGGGGAATGAATCTACATGAAAGTGAAGAAGTATGCAAATGCAAGATACCAACATTCTCATTTTTGACATGGGTTTTCTCAGATGCTGTTCAAGAATTTTATTTCAGTGTTCTGAGATGTTAATGCTTTCCACAATTATCTTTTTAAAGCTGCCTGGATGTCATATTCCTACAGCAATAGACAATTACAATATATAATTTTCTAGAGCTTTCGTTTTTTCTGCAAGATCTATGAGGCTCACTAATGCAAATATATTTTATGTAGTACAAGGATTTCCTGTCCTGTGGTTCAGGATTGCATGGTTTCCACAAGACCAAGTTGTTGGTAATCACAGAAATTAAAAAACAAAACAAAAAAAACAAAAGGATATTTTCAAGTTAATGGCTATAAACTAGAAGAGGGTAGGTTTAGATTAGATATTAGGAAGAAATTATTTCCTGTGAGGGTGGTCAGACACTGGCTCAGGTTGCCCAGAGAAGCTGTTGCTGCCCCCTCCCTGGAAGTGTTCAAGGCCAGGTTGGATGACACTTTGAGCAGCCCGGTCTAGTGGAAGGTGTCCCTGCTGATGGCAGGGGGGTTGGAACTTAAGGGCCCTTCCAACCCAAAACATTCCATGATACCAGGATTCATTCTAAGTTAACAAACCCAATTGTGACCTTGGTTGAATCACACAGGCTCCCTAATGCCTGTGGGATACTGAAGGTTGATGCTGCTGGCATATGGTTTAGAAGCTGAAGTTTCAAATGATGTTGTTCTAGCATCTGAATTGTCTTCTTCTAGATTTTATAGGCATGTGAATTACTACTACTTAATATACGATATTTCTTTTTTTTTATCTTTTATATTTTTGCCTAACAGCTTCACACCACGTTTCTTTGCTGACTGTATCCTCTTGTACCATGGAATTTAGCCCGTCGTTTTGCTGTAGAGGCATGAATCACCTCTCCCACGCTGGCACGAATTGCCTCTACGAACAGCTAGGGGGCTGTATTATTCCATTTTCAAAGCAAAAAGACCTAAATCGAGGGATACAACTATTATCAGTCTATCTTAACAACTTTTTTCTTACCAATTTGGCCAAACATCAATGTCTATGCCTGTAAATCAGTATTTAAAGTTTAATGGAATAATTTGTATAAGATATAGAACTACACAAATGGCTGCAGCTTTGTCTATATTTTCAAATCTTTAAGGACAACTAGTATGTTGTGTTTCTTAACTGCAAGCTCTCTGAATTGCATTGTACTGGTTTAGTATTTATGTATCTATTGTATTGAAATCATAACATATTAGATGTTAATTCCTTGAGGAATTTTGCAACTTTTTTATTTCCTTTTTTTTTTTTTCCTTCTTCCAGGTGGTCTGATACTACATAAAGACAACCTCTGGGGAGGGCAGGGAAGCAAGAGTTTGCGAAAACTTCCTGGCCAAGAACAGCTGCGGGAATTCACTACCAGGTCTGATTAAATTGGGGGGGACTTTCTTATACTTTTACATCAATTAAGTCACTCAGTAATTTGGATTGCACTTCCACTTTTTTTTTTTATTTGATTACTGTGTGGATGTTCATTGCTTGCTTTGCTTTTGTTTTATGTTTTTCCTGATACTTACTGAAAGCTCTAAACCCAAATAAATGACAGGTTCAGTAAAAACTCAATCTTGCTTTTGTGCAGCAAAAGCCCATTCAAGGCTTCATAAGCCCCTCAAAATTGATTTTTGGAGCACTGTTATTTAATCTGTCCTTTACAAAACTTTAATGCCTTGAGCAAATCCTTCTTGCCTTATTCCCACCACTAGGTGCTTTGACTTCACGGCAAGCAGATAAATGTAAGACAGAAAACGCAGTTCACATAGTTCCCCCAGTCCCTAGTAATTCTCTAGCTTGTCTATTCTCCCTTTCTCATTATTGAGTAAAACCTTCTGTGTAAACACTACTTTTTGTGCTCCCATGGCACACAGACTTTTTCCCATCAGTTGTTTGCTCTCTCCCACCTGCTATATCAGACTCATTAGTTTAGCTTCAGCTTTGCTTCACCTATTCTTTCCCCAAAGAATTGTATTTAAAGTTCATGGCACTGTTCTTATTCTCAGCATACTTTCTCTCCACACATCTACCAGGCCTCCAGATAATACTGGGTAATGTTTCCTGGCCTCAGTGGCTCCAACTTCAATACTTCCTTGCCAGATTCAGTCTCTAAAAGGAGGTGTATGGCAGAGATGGCAAAGGGGATCTGCAGGCTAACTATGGCCCAGTTAATGCATTAATTCAACCTTCTTGTCAGCTTACTGTTACATTGTCACCAGAACTGCTGCCAGCCATAGAAGCTTAATGCAGTGCTCCACCACCACAGCTTTTGCATGTGGGACTGGCTGCAAAACAACATCAACTGCATTTGAGTCAGTTCTTTTTGCATGTGACACTCTTCTGAGGGTTTGCTGTCAACCATTAATTTATATGCAAAGGAGGAGGCAGAAGGAAATCCAGTAAAACTGAATGTAGAAAAAATAGTATTCTGATTTTGCATATCTTGTACAGCTGGCCTCAATTACCATGTGGCCCTCACTGCAGGCGTGGTTTGATGCTGCTGTTGTATTCAGAGCATTTGGGATCAGCCTGTTAGGTGACAGGAAGACTACAACTGCCCATAGTTTGGGGTTCACTTATCTCAACCTACTCTGAAAAAACAGTGTTTGAAACACTATTTTTCACAGAAGTTTTATTATCAAATAACTCCTCTACCCTCGTTACTTTGTCTTTTCTTTATTAGAAGTTCTAAATTAAAGAATATCGGCTAATGTAGGTAACTAGAAAGAACCAAGTAACTAAAATTATGTAAAGACTGGAGTACTAGCTGTTAATGCTGGCAGTAAGTAGCTTGAAGTAGTTAGTACTGTCTTCCACATTACTTATATTGTAATGGTCTTTAAACAATAACTCAGTGGTGATTATGTTGTCATCTGTCTTCTAATGAAATGTTTGTCCCTACCAGCTGTACCTTATATATGTTATATTAATTTTTCTGGAACTTGTTCTACAAAACTCAATCAACAGAATAGGAAACCAGCTTGAATATCTTTAAAATATTCACATTAAGGACTTCTGTATGGGGTTTTTTTCATTATTCATTTGACTGAAGAGTCTTATGGTTTGAGTGATTGTCAGACACAAATTGTTAGGTGGACCTTGGTTTGCCTAAAATCAACATCAAAGCATCCATAGACTTCATTGCACCCCAGAGGAGGTAAAAGGCAATTAGAAAACAATGTGCAAAGAGCAGAAAGATTATGATCCCAGCCACAGAGTGGCTTATGGGTTTTTGTCTGGTATCTTTTAAAATTCTTAAAAAACCTGAAAATGATTGGTAGCTATGATTTGCGATAGGGAAGACATATGCAGTACTAATACAACATGGCACTTCAGTTCAGGAGAGCTGTACACCTTGTGTCTTAATGTGACACCAGTTCAACACGCAAGTGACTTCAGTTACCCAAAACCACAGTGATCCTCTGTGAAGAGAGTAAAGTACTTGTGTTGTCTCAGTGCTAGCAGGACATGGAAATTAGTTTAGTAATAAATAGAAGGGATAGCATCCAGTGATTAATTTAAAAATATGAAGGGGAGGGGGGGAAAAAAGGTAATTTCTGCTGTGGAACAAATGTCCTTGTGATTGGCAAGAAGCTTTCTCACACCTACAGTTCTGTTAAAAAGTGTGTAGTGGTTGGACATTCTGAGAAACTTTATGTAGCATGGACTTTCTTCTTGTATTTTTTTTTTTTCCAGACCATGGCTGCATTTTAAAACTTTTTTGGATTAAGACATTTTAACCTTTTTTCAATTTGGGCGATAGTTTTCCCAAGATGAGTCAAAACACTGTCAAGAGGAGTGTTTAGTGATAATATTCAGAATTTCAGATGCATGCTTTCCAGCTGTCTTGTTAGTTCTGAACTGTTAGTAACATTTTATTCAATTTTTAACACTTAAAACATGATTTCAGTTTCACTGTGATAGTAAACACCCTGCAAAAGCTGTGTTTTATAACAGCAAAAGTATCTATGAATGCAGAGATTTGCAATGTGTTGCTTTTATATGCCAAATAATACTCTGTGTGTTTATATATATATGTATTCAGGACATTAATGCATGAATGGTTTTGTAAATAGCGGCTTGGATTTCAGTCTTCATTTCACAGGCCTTGCTCTGCTGTGAATGTTGTAGCTGTTCCTCACATAGATTTGTAAACAACAGGAGAATAATTCTACCTGTGTGTATTGGACACACAGATAACTTCTATACAAAGCTTATGTGTCATAACAGCGTCAAAATTACCAGTGAAGAAGTCATCATCTCTCTATGTCACCCAGTTCAATTTGTATGGAAGGTGTCTGTAAGGCCAACTTGTTTCATTAAATACCAGCTGCTTCAAAAAGCTGAAGCTGACTTGTACCATCAATGCCATCACCAACTTAGCACCTTCTAATTATGTCAAAATACTCTAGAAACCTGGCCATTGTCTTTGTTTCTTTCCAATTATATCCTTGTACATGCAGCAGAGAATAGATTTTGTGACCATATAATAGTATATGTCTCTTCAAATTAAATGAGCAAAACATAAACAGTGACTTAATCAATTGCAACTTGACATCACTATTATGGAGAGAATCAGTACTCTGGACAGTTTTGCCTTTTTTTTTTTTTTTGGTAGAAATATTAATCTGGCTGTTAAGTGGCAGGAGAGGAAAAGAAAAAAAAAAATAGAAGGCTTCCACTCGGGTTCTGTGAATGTCTCTGTATATCCTGGCATATGCTAAGCTTTTAAATAAGTGTTTCTGAAGTACCTTGCAACAGTTTAGCTCCATCTGCCATCCAGTTTTCGCTGTAAAAGTGGCCAGCCTGATTGTCTTCCATCTCATGAGGTGAAGCAAACTCCTTGAGGCAAATTTTATTGTGACAAGAGGCAAATTCCTTAAGTCAAATGGGCCAAATAGCTGGCAAAATTGCCAAGTAAAGTATATAGTGATTCTTTTTATTATTAAAAAAAAAAACCCCAAAACAACCCCAAACAAAACACCAAACCACCCACCAACAAACCAACATTTGGTTGCAGCTAAAACAGAAAAACACCTGAATAACAAAAAATCTGGGCAGGGACGCTATTTTAGGCTAATTGCGTTTTGTTGGGTTTCGGGGGAGCGCTGCATAGTAGCAACTGTGGGAAAGCCACTAAATAGTTCTCTGTTTGAACCATCTGTCACGAAGATGGGACATATGTTCGCTTTGTTTATTCAGGAGCCAAGTGGAAGCCGATACACTCAGCCGGCCCCGGCCTAGGGCTGGGCTGGCCCGGGCCGGGCACCGCGCCGCGCCCCGGGGATGTGGCCCCCGCGGGTCTCACCGCTCCCGGAGCGCAGTCTGTGCCGGGCGGCGCGTCCTCCCGCCGTGCCCCGAGGAGAGCTACGGGGGAAAGCCGGGCGGTGCCTCGGGGTTGCAGCGGGACGCTCCGGGCTTCCCCCGCGGGTGGCGGGGCCGGCAAGGAGAGACCGTGGCCGCCGAGCCCCGGTGGTGGGCGAGGGCGGGCGGGCGGCAGCACCCGCCCGCCGCCTCTCCCGCAGCTCAGTCAGTTGGCGGCGGCTTCCGCTCGGAAACGCTCCCGCCGCGCCAAGCGCCCCTGGGGCTCCGTGCCCGGGAGCTCCCGGAGCCGCGGCCGCCCTGCTCTGCTCGGCGGAACCGCAGCAGCCGCCTCTGCTGGGGCTCCGCGCCTCCCGCTGAGCTTCCTTCCCTCCTCCCGCTCCCATCCCAATTTCCCCAGCCAAACTTTCCCCGCCGCGCTCCGACACGGCGGCGGAGGACGAGCGCAGCGCGCAAACTGCGCGGCTCTCCACGCACCGCCTCCCCGCCCCGGCGCAAGCCAATACATAAAGTTACGGATTGGAGAGTGGAAGAGGCGAATTTCCCAGGGGGGTCGGGCAGCCCTGGGGAGCCCCAGCCCGGGGCTGCGGGGCTGAGAGCGGCTCACCCCGGCTGCGGGGCCGGGGGCGGGCGCCGCGGATCTCGTCCCCCCCCCTCGTGTGTGTTCTCGGTCCCTCCCTGGGAACAGGCGCTGCCCACCCAAGGAGGCGACCGGCGCTCCTGCCCCGCTCCCGCTGCTCACTCCACACACATATACCCGAGCGTGCGCCTCTCTCCCTCCCTCCCTCCCTCCCTGAAGTCAGTGCTTGTGTTTGCAGGTTGCTCAGACCTGAAATCTGAGGGAAAAAGCTCAGCGTTTGCATCGCTGCTCCTGCTGCTGGTGGTGGTAAGCGGTGAAGAGGAGAGAGGTGGCTTTTTGTTTGGTGGTTTGGTTTTTTTTCCCCCCTTTTTTTCCCCTTTGAATTCAATGGATCTGAACTTGGAGTCTTTGGACCTCGGCAGTTTTGGAATATCTACATGCTGATCCTCTTTGTTGTGGCACATCAGCTCGTTTGGGGAAACCATCCGAAGACGGCAAGATGTTTCTCGCTATCTTGTACTTCGCTTTGCCCTTAGTGGGTAAGTTGCTGGTGTCTGATTTTTCTCCGTACATCGCTTCATAAAGCAAAGCATAGGGTTCATGGGATCGGATGCCTGACAGTTGTCAGTCTATTGTTTAGGCAGAACAGTGAAGTTTCCAGTAGTTTTTACGGCTCTGCCTCACATCAGTTAACCCAGGCTACATTTAAAGCTTTGGGAGATTATAGACTTAGATACTTGCCTGCCTGTGTAGCCTCTTGTTAAATTGGGTTTTCGCAAGTTACAGGGAAACTTTTCGCATTAATAAAATAAGGCTGCTTGGGGAGGGTGGGGGGGGATGACAAGAGCCAACTGAAGGATTACATCTTCACCTGAACCTGGCAGCCTGCCCAACTGCGAGGGGTTTGCAGCCCAAGCTGGTTTCTTTTCCACAGGAGATGCTTGCGTTTCTATCTGCGTGTGTCTGAGGGAGCGTGACAGGGGGCATGATGGAGAGGAGAGAGTTAATGTAATTTGCTTTGTTCTCCTCCAAAAGCATCATACATGGAGAGAAATGGAGGGAGGGGAGTAATAAATTCTACCTTTATACATGTAGAATAAGCAAAAATGTGTACAGCCTTTAAAAAGTGAGTGATGCAAAAAAAGGCTAATATCAGTCAGTGAGGATACTTATCTCTCTGAGCGGGTGGTTCGTGGATGTCACTGAAATTACAACAAAGCTCTTGTGGAAAGTGAGGCCGAATATTTAACCCCTCGAATGGAAAGGTTATTTGTTTCACCAAAGTGGATCTAGGGAATAATGAATGCTTGTTTTGTCAGGCACATTAACCCCTATGGGTTTTCTTTCCTTTTGCGTTTTCTCATAAATCACCCAGCAGGGTTAAAATGTAGTGTTTCCTTGGACTCCCACAAAAGTGAATCTAAGATGATGAAAACCCCGTGTGCTTTTTCCTAAGGTGTAGTACGAAGCTCTGAGGTTTGCAAGGTGCTGCCCGCAGGGCTGGCTGCACGCGTTGCATGAGGAGGTGCCTTCAGCTTCTCAGATGCCGGCTTTGGAGCCCTGGTTAAGTCAGCCTCATCCCTCAATCAGAGTTTGTTGGTTTGTGTCTCCTCTCTCTAGATGTACTTTTGTCTGCAGAAGTGAGTGGGCTGCCTGGAGGGGACCGCCTTGACTGTGTGAAAGCCAGTGATCAGTGTCTCAAGGAGCAGAGCTGTAGTACTAAATACAGGACACTGAGGCAGTGTGTAGCTGGCAAAGAGAGCAACTTCAGCCGGGCGACAGGCCTGGAGGCAAAGGACGAATGCAAAAGCGCCATGGAAGCTCTCAAGCAGAAATCTCTGTACAACTGCCGCTGTAAGAGGGGCATGAAGAAGGAGAAAAACTGCCTACGCATTTACTGGAGCATGTACCAGAGCTTACAGGGTACGTTGCAAAACAAAGAAACGTTATACTCCCCTAATGCAGTGTGTGATTTTGCAGCCCCTCACATCCGCAGCTAGCTACCACCACTAAGGCTAAACCGAGAGTCTGACCCCATCATTCACATTGTGCTCTTCAGCTGCAAACTAAGGACCTTTCATCCGACTCAAGAACAGCTGCTGCTCCGTCTCCTGTTGTTGGGAAATCCACAATGAGGGTTTCCTCCAGGGGACCCAGCTGACCTTTCTAAACCCGAGTCAAAAGATAAGGGCACTAGCAAGTGCAAAAGCTACCAAAACAATTATTTGGAGACATTTTCCTAAGAATATTTAAACTCCTTAATTAGGACTCACCTAACAAGATCACAGGACATTGGAACTAGTTTCTTAGCTTTTTGCTGGAAGTTAAATGTTACATGAAGAGGAGCATTGTTTTAAGGAAAAGTTTATTCTTTCCTTTATTGTATTTACTAGCAATATTCACTGGGCATGCTGAGGCAGAAAAGAAGTTTATGCTTCCTAGAGCATGTAGAAGTACCACTTAGAAGGGATAACACAGTGATTGACTCGAGACTTCTGTTCTTGATGTCACTGGCAGATTTCCCATAGTGTACTGAGAACAGTCAGGTCCTTACATGAGATATATAATTTCTAGCCCTGTTTTGCTCTGGCTCTGGAATTGAAGATGCACTCTTTCACTTCAGTGTGGTCCCTGTTTAACTCTTTTATGCGTGTGCTTCTGCAAAAAGGGAAGTAATCCCTTTCTGTTCATTTATCCAGGCATCAACTGGAATGTTTTTATGAGTCAATATGTATTTTTCTTCTAAATTTCATAATAAATTACACTAGTGTTTAACATTTTCTGCATCATAAAAAGTTTCCTTTCTAACAACATCTTCTTAGGGATGTTTTATTCTGAAGATGCTAGTTTTTTGGCTGTTATCTGGGCTGCTCCTTTAAAAAAGTGCTCTGCTGTTAGGATGGATGAAGAGGAACATCCCTGCTACAGCTTCTTTCCTGCTGGCATGAGATGGGACAGTCCCTGTGATGTCACAGTCTCTCTCTGCAAATTATGACCTTATCCATGGAGGAAAGAGAGAAAAGAACTAGTGATAGGGATAAACAACCAGCTTCTTTCAGGTGTTTTTATAGATAATGCTTAGAGGAGAAATAGCCACATAAACAGATTAAAAGGCAGTACTTTTTGCTGTTAGAGTTACTTCATTTCAGAGTAAAAGCATACAACAAAATCTTACCCTGAATTATTGTATAAGAAAAAAATACAAATATTTTTTTGTCTTTAGGAAATGACTTGCTTGAAGATTCCCCTTATGAGCCAGTTAACAGCAGACTATCAGACATATTCAGGCTAGCACCAATTGTATCAGGTAAGCAGACTTGAAATTCTTTAACTAGAGAATGATTACAATCTGCTGCTTTGTAGTTGAATTTAGGAACTTTCAAGCAGTACTCAAATAAAAGAAATGTTAATGGTTTTCTGGATTTAGGAAGTTCATGATATAGTTGCACAACAGAAAATACTAATTGGTTTTGAAATAATAGCTAAAACTGAAAGAGTGCTTGGCAGGATGGCAATTTGTATTCTTTTTGAGTCATTCTTGACAATAAATGCTAAATTTTCCTGTAGGTGGCAATCTGATTCCCTGCGTTCCTAATTTACAAATCAGTTCCTTTTTGAGAATGTGGTCAGTGCAAGTTACCTCCCATTGACATTAAAGAAGATCAGAAGATAAATCTTTCAAATGTTTGCATAAGGGAATGCTTTATAGTTTCATACATTTTTGTTTAAAAAAGAAATTTCAGGTTTAAGGCTTGTCTTCTTTTCTGGAACTGCTACCTGCTTAAAGACCCAGTTCACAACTTCCTTCTTTTTCTAGTTTTTCTCTGAACATTTTTTGTTGCTGTGTGGCTGTCTTTCAGAACTTGTTTATACTAATTAGGGTATTGTTTCTCAGTAATTAAACTATGCTGTTTGGTTTTTTTTTTTATCAGCCTAAACTGTACTCATTTTGGATCGTATTTATTGAAACAATGATTTTTGGGCATTCACAGGGGTTACAGGTTGGAATTAATTACCTTTTTTTGGAGTTTCAGAAATTCTTACGAGGATGCAGTCTGTACTCAGGGCCTTTATTTGTTTAGTTAGGTTAAAAAACTGAATGTGCCCAGTATAATGTGTAAGTCTGACAGTGCTGAAGCTGTAGTTAACTGACATGGTATGAAGAAGTGTTAGTAGATGGCTCTTTGAAAGAAAGAAGAAAAGACCAGAGAGAGTGGCTTGACCAATTTTCAGAGGTACTTACACTTTTTAGGACCCTAAGTCTCATTAAAAGCCAAGGGGACTTAGGTTGTTAAGTATTTAATGGTACAGATTTTCAAAGGCATATAGACACATAAAATGCAGATAACTGCCCATTGGGATTTTCAGAAAGGACTAAGTGATTTAAATAGGCGTTAGATGCCCAGGCAATTTTAAAACTTCTAAGTGCTTAATGCATCTTTAGGTATCTTAATGCCTTTAAAAATCGGCCCTTTAGTCACTTTTCAAAATGTGACTTCAAATCCAAATCACATACATCTTTTGAAAGCATTATCCTATTTTGATGAGCAAATCTGTTGGAGAAATAGTAGAGAACAAAGATTAATTTCTGAAGAATCTTTATTTATTTTATTTTGTATTGCTTAAAAACCCCAACCTAATACAAAACCATGTCAGAATCAATGCAAAGGAGTTCCAGACTGTTTTAAAGTTTTTGGTCATCCTGCTGAGGGCCAACTTCTAACCTACCTCATAAGTTTGACAATCTCCATAGGAATATCCTACATACGCTTTGCTTTCTTTAGAATTTTAGATTCTTTTGTAGATCCCTCATTTTCTTGCAAAGTACATCTTCAAAATGTAGTATTTTTTTTTCTACCTATTCTGTGCAACAGTTAACTGAGACATGGTTACCAATGAATGATGTCCATCCTACCACAATTACTTAAGGTGCTGGTGGACTGGTTAGGACTCTGTGTTACTAATGCACCCCAGTTTGCTGTTCTTTGTCAGAAGTTTCAGGTTTACAAGGACTGAAGAGAGAGAACAGGGAGTAACAAACAAAAGTTGTAATACAGTGGAGAAACACCAGTATTTGGAAGTATTGTCATCTGAACGAAAAAGTTAATCAAAAACATTTTTCTTATTGTCATGGTTACTACTGCATGTTAAGTTCTTTAAAGCTGCCTCATCTTACAGGTTTTTTGCAGGGCTCTGCAAATTCCCCAAACAGCAGAACTTGGTAAGATTTTTATATTTTGATGAAAACAAACCACAAAACCTCCTGTATAAGCAGTGTTGGCAGGGGTTTTATAACTGGTGTTCTGCTGGTGTCATCATTGTGTTTATAGATGTTCTTCACTCTCATTAAAGTTACTGGGGTGTAATTAAAAGTAGTGATTAACCCTTTAATATCACAAAGGCCATTCTGTGGGACTGTATGACTTGTATTAAGTCGTTACATTTATTAAGTGTAATGCTTTTGCCATCTTTTTTATTTATTTTTGAGATAGGATAGCAATTCACAGCAGTTGTATGGTACCTAAAAAGGGAACAGGATGCCACTTTCTCATTAATTGTTCAAGCATTATTGTGTTGATTTAAAACAAAAATTAGGAATATATTGCTAAACTCATTACTAATTTTGTAGTTTCTCTCCAGTTCCCATTATGCTAATGGTACAAGTGATGCAGTCATGTTACTAAAGTGAAGCTTTGTTTTATATTTTTAAGTGATCTGTGTTATACTGGGACTAGTAGTGTAGTTAGTCTAGAACTGGAAGGACAAACTAAGTGTTCCATATAAAATTTAAAACACTGTCCAACACCACAGAAAAAAAAAATAATCTAAACCCACTAAATTATTTATCATAGTACCAGCTGTTAACACCAGGGTATCATGTATTTATATACTAACAAGCACAAATTTTGCATTAGAATCACTATTGAATTTGCAAGGAAAGTGTAATTTATAACAAAAAAAATGGATAAAATAGGAATGTGACTTCACAGTCTGATTTACTTGTGATGATACATCATGAATACACAAGAGTCTGATCTTCCTTTCTGTCTATACTTTAAGATCGCAATTCAACTCCTATAGAAAAGTTAGTCCTCTGACACCTCAGGTAGCCAAATCCAGGATAGGACCATGAGTCTTCCCAGTTGAAGGACAGGGCTGTGGTGTTTTTTGTTTCAGGCATGTCTAAGTCTGAATTTTCTTTAGAACTACTATGTCTGATGTGGTGCTTCTGCCTCAAGGGTGTGAATTTCTTGCTGGTAGGCAGCTCTTCAAATTACTGAAGACTTGTGTGTGTGTGTGTTTTAGAGAGTAACAGATTTGGGTTAGTTATTATGATGTAAAGATTTTGCTTAAACAGACATTTTTGCTTCAAACTTAACAAGTTCTGAGAGGTGAAAACATTTTAAGGCCATTGACTTCTGTCACAACTACAGTACATGCAAAATCTGTTGATTGGATTTCAGAGGTGAGGTTCACACCAAATTAAGGATAGATGCTTGAGTTAGTCACTTGTTAAAGCTATCTACAGCTTTCTACTACCAGGGGAACAGTTTGCCTCTTGAATTTGTATAATACTTGACACTGAGCCTGGAAGATATCTTATTATTTTGGCATCAGCTGTTACAGAATAGTGGTCATCTCTGTGGTGTGTTGTAAGAAAGTTTCCTGCATAAAAACTGCAGCTTCATGTACCTGTCGAAATGCTTACAAAAATAAATGTTTGAAATGTCGCATTCATTCAACACAAAACGGAGAGCCACTAAAGCAGAATAAAAAACCTTAAGCCATATTTGTGAACTGGTGTAAACAGAATACTTAATATTAAGAAGAATTTACTATATAGATCAGTGTATTTTGGATCTTGTAATGCTCTCCTCCCATGGATTCACTCTTAAGTTGCCTAGTTAATCATAGGCTTATTATCCCATTGTTCACCTTTGTGTATCTTTTCTTCTTTCTTTTACATCTATTATGTCCAGATATAATTGTAAAGAACATGCTACATAAATCAGAGAGTATTTCTTAAACCATGTAGGTTTTGCTGTTATCTATGGAGAATTGGTCAGTTACATGCTGCTAGTCATGCCTTGTTTGTAATTGCTAAAATGCAAGATAGGTAGAAATTAATTTTTTTGCCAGTATTTCTTTTTAGTGTAGTAAACAGATTTTGCAAAGTGCTTTTTGTGTGATTAATAAATGAGAGAAAGAAACTGGCTCCTACAATTATATGCCAAAAGGAGTGTTTCCTGATTCTGCCTTTCTTACGTGAGGCTGTTTACTCTTTACAAACTCTGTGAATCTTCTGTTGCAGAAGGTATCTGGAAGCTTGTATTTAGAAAAGGGTATATTTTGAACTTATGGTAAATTTGTTAATTAAAAACAAGAGTTGGGTAGACAACACAGCACATAGGGCTTCTTACTGGAGTGTGTCATTCTGCATTATTAGTTGGGTAAGGCAGCACGTGTATGATTTGCATACTGAATAAGGTGTAGGTATAAATACAAACAGTTGTGGTCAGTAAGGTGTCTTTTTACTGTGTTCAAAAAGTTGAGACCATAAAAGTTAGCAGGGCTGGAATTCTCAGAAGGGAGTGTATGCAGGTGGGATTTAAATTAGTCAGTCTCATGTATGCTCTTTCTGTAGGATTTTATGAAGATGGGTCTGGGTTTCCCTCTAGGATCAATATGTTGCTCAGGAGGAGAGTGGGTTAGTTAGTAGTGTTCTCTTCTTCCTCTTAATTTTTCAGAGTCTTTTAGGTATGATTGGCATTCACAGATTAGGAAGTTGATGCTGGGAAAGAATGAAGTCCAGTATGGCAAACACTTCCTTCAAGATTTGACAGACTTTTATAAGGGGACACTTCCCTCTCCCCAGCATAAAACCTGCTCTGCGTATTGAGCCGTCCTTCCCAGGGATGGAGTAGAGACATCAGAGAGAATGGACTGTGAACAAGGGGAAATGGCTATAAACTGGAAGAGGGTAGATTCAGATTAGATATTAGGAAGAAATTCTTTCCTGTGAGGGTAGTGAGACACTGGCACAGGTTGCCCAGAGAAGCTGTGGCTGCTCCTCACTGGAAGTGTTCAAGGCCAGGTTGGATGAGGCTTTGAGCAACCTGTTCTAGTGGAAGGTGTCCCTGCTGATGGCAGGGGTGTTGGAATTGGGTGATCTTTAAGGTCCCTTCCAATCCAAACCATTCTATGATTCTATGACTGCAAGTGTTTCCTTTGGAAAAGCTGCTGTCAGCAAAGGTCAGGGAGAAAGGTTGGGGTTTTTCAGTACAAATTTGCAGGATCCAGAGAAACAGAGCTTCCTTGTCTGTGTGCTTAAGGTCCTTTGGGATTCCTCATACCTCCCCTTTCTGCTGCTTCTGTAAAGAGGGGCTGTAGAACTGGAAGACGCTGTGTCATAGTGAATTAATTTTGCCCAAACTTTCAAAACCTCAAAATTATTTTAATCAAACATTGAAGGTTTCCCTATTCATTTTTGCAATTCTTGAATTAATGTAAGAGCTGTGTTCTGGGTAGCAGGTCTCTGACACTTTAATTATCATTTGCTTCTCTTTTTCCTACCTAGTAAATTACTTTTCTTTTTTACAATTCACATATAGCATTTGTAATATTGTTTATCAAAAAGATAAGTTACAGTCTCTGTCCTAGCCAACAGATTCACTGCTTTTTCCTTTTGGGGTTTGTGGCATGTGAATTAGTGGTTCCTCCCATGAATTAATACTGTATGACACCCCCAATTCCTACTGCCTGAGGCCTCTGATCCTGGTTCTATTCCTAAATCTGTGTATATTTCAAATGCTACATATTTTTCAAATTTAACAGTGTGTCATCTTGTGACATTTCTTTAAGAATATTAGAGTTGCCACATTTCTACAAAGGCAATTTAATTTACAAAATATTAAAAATGTTGATTTCTCTTGACTATTTGCAGTGCTTTTATTAGCTCTCACCTCCCATATCATTGCAGTTTATTTAAAAAAATGAGATACTTCATGATAGTTACCTTGCACATTCACTCGATTTCATAAACAATAAACTAGATCTTATTAAGTTAATAGGAGTCTTACAATCTGATTCTGTTCCCACTGAAGTCAGCATAACACATAAAAATCTTTCTATTTGATTATCATGTATTCTGTTTCCTGTTGTAATTTTTCAGCTTAGTTCTTGTTTTCTGATCTGAGGTTGAGCCTTTTGCTAACAGAAAAGTAAAAACCTATTGTTAATTTAGCCTACACTAGACTGTTGCATGCACAACTGTATTTTTCTTTGTAAAGTCATACATTAAAGTAATAGTCCTTGGACCAATATATAATACTGTTTTTACAGTTACATACCCAGGCTAACTCTTTTTTCACCAGTGAGAATTTGTGGCCCTTTGCCTGTTGCAAGAAAAAACCCAAACAACACAGGCATCTATTTTGGCCGCATTTAGCAAAATGAAAATAGTTTGACAAAAATAAATCTAATATGAGCACGTACAGTGTTTGTGTTCTTTGACATTTCTGTCTGCAGATTTTCTTTGCAGAGACAACTAGGCTGGCTTCCAGTCAGATAACAAGTTATCGAGTGCATAGATACTAGTTGCTGATTTCTACTTCTGCATTTTTATAATCAGATTGGACTTCACACAAAAGAAAATCACTTTGGTGACTGTTGGCTTGCAGGAGCTCTTTGAATTTCCTGTTTTCTATGTTTCTTGAAGCTAGATCTGATTATGAGAGGGAATTAAGTACCTTGCTGAAGTAACTGATTGACTAGCTTATAAAGGCAGTGTTTACGCATTTTAACCTCAGCAGGAACATGAACAGGCCTTGAAATCCCAAGTAGGAATATGTAAATATCCTCAGCTTAGTCTATATTTCTTTCCTTGGTGAGATTATTGGAACTTTTTTGCTAATTTCTTTGAAGATCTGTAAGACAGAAGAAAATGTCTTTGTTCCTCAAGTATTTAAAATGCACAACTTTGAGCAAATGTAGTTTCTGCTTGTCCTAGTAGTCTAGGCAGGCTTTGTCAACCTGTTTCAACATGAGAAACAAGATTAAATCTGTTCCATGGAAGGAAGAAGTATCTGGTGATACAATACAGGGTATTTATGCATTAATATTTGGCATCTACTTGCATGTTGGGAGTAGTAAGACAGAATATTTAGAAGTCTTGAAGGAAACTCAAAGCAGAGAACTATTCTCCTGAAGCCTCAAAGGGAAGTGTTGGGAGATGGCTAGCTGATTAACTGTGGCCAGGCATTTAGCTTTCAATGTTCCTATGAAGTAGGAGTGAGAGCGTGCAGATGCTGCTAGTAGTATTGGTGGGATTATGTGGAGAGATTGGGTACTTAATAGTTACTGAGGAGGGAAGCAGAATCTAATTACCTATGGGGAGAGGTACCACCACTTCAGGGATGTGGTGAACAGGAAGAGGGGTAAGGAGTTGGACACAACCAGCCTGCCAGTGGGGCTGCTGAAGGCATGACATGGTGAGAGTGAGAAATAGCCCATGGTCTGTGTGGTATAGATTTGGCGTGGTACTGAGTGCGCTGTTGGGAATACTGTGGTGATAAAGGTGGTGTAAGGACTGGTGCAGAAGAGAACCCTGCGCTGAGTGGGCATATTTCTATGGCAGAGTTTCCTCAGAGGGCTCCTGAAGTTCCTTGTCTGTGAGCTGTGACCCCTGGTGAGATGCAGAGAACAGTGCCCCAAAGAGCAGCATCCTGCAGCTTTCTGTCTCTTGGTGGCAATGCAAGGTGCAGTTCATGGCTCATGATTTGCACTCTGGCTCTTTACATTTTAAAATATTTTAAAACTTTATAACCCTATTTGTATTTGACTCTTGGAGATAGCTTTGACAGTCTTGGAAAAGCCAGTGGTATCTGTCAGGAGCTGACAGTATGTTAAAAAAGCTAAGAGTAAAACTGTGTGTGATGAGAAGAAATAAGAATTTCTGGATTGTAAGGCAGAACTGATTTGTGATAAGTATCCAACGTTTCTTATTTTAAGTCATACATTATTTTAACTTGAGAAAGCAACATGTTTACAGCTATGATTTCTAGAAATGTGACCATTTGTGTTTATGAAAACTAATTCTGTAATTTTTTTATATTAGTTTTTTGGTATTACTTTTCTATTCTTGCATTTTCTGTGGATGAAACTAATGCAGCAACAATGCTGTTAGTATAGTTAGGACAGTTCTTTAGTTACTGTGATGCTTTGATAAAATTTATAAATGTCAGGCTTATTGTCCTGTACAATCTGCACTCAGCCTGAAATTTAACATGAGACATGCATGACACAAAGTGTAATGGCATAGAGATGGCTCTTCCTGCATAGAAATTTGCGGAAATGATGGGTTGTAAAGAGAGTTGAAGATGTCAAACAATTTGAGTAGGAACCTATAAATAAAGATGAATTTTTGCATTCAGTGGTTATACGATTTTATCACTGTCTGGTGTCCATAAAATGCATCTTCCCATTACAGTTTTGCCATGCAGCTGATGAGGTTGAGAAGTGTTAAAGCTTCCAGTCTCTTCCTTTAAAATTCTGCACCCTGAATTCAGTACTAAAGCTCAGTTCAGCAAAACCAGAAATCAGTCTCCCTGTTCCTCCTTCACAGCAGACGGTACCTGATTCTTCCTGCTCCCCAGTCCTGCAGCCTCCAGCCCACTGCTGACGTTTCTTACATTTAATCCCGACAGCCAGGCTAGTGCTAACTGCTGTTGCTTCCTTGAGCTGAGAACCACAGCTCCTTCCTGCCTTGATGTACCTTTTCCACATACCACTGTGCCTTCTTTGATTATCAGCTTTGCTCTCTCTGAACCGTAACTCCTCCAGCAATTTTCCTGTCTGTAGGACTTCTATGCTTTCTTTCTTGGTCCCTGCAGCATGCAGTGGCTCAGCTTTCCACCTCATCTACTCACTTCTCAGAAATCTGACTACAGTTCTTCCTTTTCCTTTTTACAACAGGTTTGTCTTTGCTCTCCTGTCTACTGTCTTTGTTTTGTGGTCTGCCTCTGCCCTCCACCCTGCTCTCGCTTTCTCCATTTCCCCAACACCTCCCTGTCCTTCCTTGTCTGGTACCTCTGGTGAGGCAGCACCTTCTCTGTTCCTTGAAAGCTTCACTTAAAGTCTGCTTTTTCCAGCATTCTCCAAATTGTTCTCTCACTCTCCCTGTCAGGAGTTTGAGATGTAGTCTAATAAAACAAATTGTTTCTGAGTAATGAATGGAACTAATAAAGCCTGGTTTCCTACCAGAGTCCTCCATCTCCTGGATGCCCCTACTGTCTGCACAGACAGAGCTCCTATCTTCTCTCCCCATGCTGTGCCTTCTCCACAGGTACTCCCTTGTCTCTTCACTAGTCTTTAATTCTGTCCTACGGCTCTTGTCTCTGTGGGGCAGCACGTACTGCAGCTGGCTTGGTGTTACACACGTACTGAAGGACTGTGTGAGTGAGCAGGCACCTGCTCCCTCTTGGAATGGCTCAGAGCCAGAGACATGCCTGCCTTGTCCTCAGCAGGCAGGTCTACGTGGGTCTAAAACCTGCAGGTTTTAAGAAAATTTGTAAGAACTTTATTTTCATTCCTCTGGCAGATTTGTTTGAGTATGTACTATGGGTTAAAAAAATCACCAGGAGCTTCAGGCATGTGCAGAAGATAGAGGAGACTAATACTGAATTTACTTACATTTCCTTGAAAAATTAGGATTAAAAAAAAGCAAATATGGTTCCTGCCATATTGCTAAGCATTAGACTGTGACATATCTCATCTTATTCTAGTCTCATAAAACATCTAGTGTGTTATGCAAGTGATATAAATAAACATGCAGTGGACTTGAAACATACAGACAATTAAGTACAGTTGATGGCTGACAGTTGTATTAGATAATTGAGCATCCCAGGATTCTCAAAATGGGAAATAATTCATGCATTTAGGTTAGTTGGCATGAAGATTATTTATTCAGGTTTAGAAATGAAACAAGAAAGAAAGGGCCCATCCAAAAGCTGTTGTATATGAATGCATATATTGTATTTGACTATTTGGATGCTATCACATTGTATTTACAAATGACATTGCACTTTTTTTGAGTAATCTTCTTTTTCATTGGGAATATTTTTAGGATTAAGGATGAAGTTTTGATGATGCTTATTGTGGCAAGGTCGTAAGCAAAATTAAGAGAAGCAATACAAGCATTTGGGAGTAGTTTCAAAGAATTCATGTCCAAGTACCCAGACTTCCCCAGGCTTGCCGCTTGCTAATCGAGTGGAATGTATTCTGCACAGCAGTGGTTTTGCATTAATGAACGCTTAAGCAGCAGATTAAAATGTCTGTTTAAAAAATAGGTTAGGATTATATAATAGCACAAGTCTGGGATACTAATAACAGTGAAGATAATTTTATTGAGCAGATTAAGTGCAATTAGATCTCAGTTACAGAATATTTAAACACAATACCAGATCAAAACCCAGTCCTTACAACTTGCTTTTCTTTGCACCTAAAGGATCAGCACCTGACAGCAAAATTATAATTTTTATTGTTGTTCATTTTATATTGCCATGGGAATGTACATCATGTTATCCATTAGCACCCAGACAAACAAGTCTTTTCTCCACATACAATCATGAAACAAAACATGATTGAAGACAGCGAGGTGTCTACACTATTTGAAATTCTATTAGAAATTGATAAATTTGCTTGTCAGATTTCTTTAAAGAATTGCATAGGCAAGAATTGCCTATAGTATTCTGGTATGAAAAGCCATGAAAATTATGGCTTTATAATAAACCCCTACAACCTGAGAAATTGTGTCAATTCTTTCTCTCATCATTTATTTACTTAATTTTAGTCTCCTAAATAGTGAAATGGAGACACAAACTTGCGGTGGTTGGTAACACTGATGACCTGATGAAGTAAACTGCTTTGATCCTTTGAGAGGTCGAACTGTGTGTGTTTCTAAGCCAACATTCCCCAAGGCTGCTGATGCGTGAGGTGTCTCTTCCCCTTGCCAAATGTCCCACCTTCGCAATAGGAAATTAAAGGAGACTTGCAAAGAGATGTGGTGTGCTAGCGCGTTGAGTCTTGTCTATAACTTGGTGTGAGAATTGTTCAACACAGGATTTGTTGTTTCAAGGGTTTGTTTGTTTGGTTTTTTATAACTTTGCAGTTTAAAAATATCTGGACAACTGTCTTCTGGATTGGGTAGAAAGTGAATGTGTTAACTCTAACTACCCTAATGTTTAGGGAGAAAGGCATATGATGTTTTTTAATTTAGTAAATAGAGAATCATTTGCATCTGACTTGGAGCTTCATTTAGCTTTTTAATACAGAGCTAAAAATACCTTATCTTCATGCCCTTGACCTTTCTCTAAGAGCTGTGGGAAGATTAAAAATCATAAATGAGAATAAATTTCAAATTAGACTATTTGAAGAGAAATGGTACCAGATGCCTTCGCTGTCTGCAAGATGGCATTAAGTTGTCAATCCTACATGTCCAGCCTGGCAGAGCTGAGCAAAGCAACCTGCTACAAGAGCAGAGCTCTAGTAGTCCTAGAAATGAGAAGGTAGCTCATTTTTCACTCCCCACTCAGTCCTTCCCCTCCTTGCAGAAGCTGCCAAAAAAAGGTGCCAGTTCCAATGCTGATTTCTGTAGCTCAGATGTCTATCCCTTACCATGCCCCTTTCCCCCACCTTGTTTGATGTAGTTCGCCCTGCAGCTGTATAAATACTTTCGATCATTACCCTCTTGAACTGTATTTGAACTAGCGACTGAAAGGTGAGGTTGTCAATATATTAAAGACATCGTTAATGGCATAACTGCAGCCATAAATGGTGAATAATTGTGGTGGTTGAGCTTTATTTATTTATTTATTCGCTACAAAATGTGTCAGTATCTGGGCATCTTTGATGTTACAGGGATACTTCTGGAAACAGATGACTTTTAGTGATATCTATGGCAAGCAGCCACTCTGCAGAGTTTTTAATTATCTACTTTAAATTATTCACTTAACAAGACAGAGAATGGTTGCACTTGTGAAGCTGTCATCTTTAGGGCTTAGGTACTGCATTACTGTGCAATAATTATACAGTCTGATACTAGCTTTTATTTATGCTAATTGCAAATAACCTTATAAATTCCTCAGATTATTAAAGAGAGAGTTATCTCCTTCCCATTGCATTCAGTCAAGGATTTAAATGTTGCAAACTTTCAGCCTGCTTTAAAGATAAAATATTACCATAAAAATCTTTCAGATATCAATACTTTGTCAAGCTAAGAAAATAAGAAACTTTATTCTATTTTGCCTTTCAAAATTGTGTTTGTAGCATTGCAAATATATATAGTGATTTTTATCATTATTTTAAATTAATTTGGTGATTTAAATATGTATTTAATCTTACACATACCGATATAATAAAACTAAAATCATACCTAAAAATAACCAGTGAGTGGCAATACCTAGGACACTAACAGGAATAAAAATAAATTGATTTAATAAATGGCAATGTTTTCTCTAAAGCAGTTCTCAGTAGTATCTTCAGAAAGAAAATCACAGATTTCCGTAATGCAGGCATTATGCAATATCTGGTCTAGGCTGTGAAGGGAAATGTAATTTACAAGTTACAGAATGAATTATTTTGTTGCAAAAAGAAGAAAATAGAACCAATAGTTAGCTCCCCTTGAGCAGTAATATGTGCTAATTGAAGGACTCTGGATTGCTTTGTAAAAGTCAATATTCAAGCCTGTAGAATACTTAAAGTGACTAGTTTCTGTCTTTAGCCAGCATGAGAAATGTAATAAATGATTCTGGACTTGAACTGTGATGAGAAGAGCTACTTCCCACTGCAGCTATCAGAATGGGAGACGTGTAAAGTGCTTGTAACAGATAGCTCCTCTATCTACAGGGCAAGTTGTACTTCATGGCAAAGAGTGTCACTGATAGATTAGGGCGACAATTCATAATGTTCCTGAGCGTGAATGCTACATCTTGAACAAGATCAGAGTCTCAAGAAGCATGTTGTAGAGAATTAAGGTTTATTACTTATCCTTCCTTGTGGTTTTCAGAATTTTAAAAGGATTTATAATACTTGAAATATGTTTAAACTCCTAAAATCTTGGTATTTCAGAGTAATAGGTTACAAATTATCTTTTCCCCAGATTGTAGCTGAGTGCAGTGGTCTAATTCTGGGTAACAACTTTTTGTTGTGTGATATGATACAATAACAGAAAAGTATTTTAATAAAATTCTAGAAATTACTGTGCATATTGGGAATGATTTATTGGGCTCTATAACAGCAAAGCTAGAAAGGTTTTCTAAAGGCGTTAACTTATCAAAAATGTATTATTAGTGTTTAGTAAATGTATTATTTTGAACTATTTATTTTTAAAGAATGGCAAAAGTATTAAAATACATCTTGAAATCACTGAAGCTATTTAAAGACAAGGTTTTGGCTGGCTGCCCAAAATACTATATAGTAGGTATTTTGGAAGAGGAGAAGGTTTCTTTGAGGTATTTTTACCACTGGGGGACTCCTGCTGTTCACATTTCCTCTGTAGAGTTTGGAGTACCCTGGATTTGCTTTAAATGATTGAGTTCACCTGAAAGGCGGGGGGTGTATTGGTGTTGGAAGAGGTGCAAACAGCGTATTTGTCATAGAAGATCATGTTAATTTTAACTGGCAAATGAAGTGTTTATCTATTTCACGTTATATCACCCAAATATTAACCCAGGTCGTTTCTCTTTGCATCTGGCGCTAGCATGAGAAACCGCACGGTTAGCAGAAGATGTGGCTGAGTTCATTCTCTTGACTCTTTTATCCTTAGTTGTTTTAAGACTTGAGTGAATAGGTGCTGGCAGGACTCTAGCTTTTTTTTCATATTAAATGTAAAAGCTGAGCTAATGTATATCTGGCAGACACAAGCACTCGGAGGTCAGGAGACGTATGACTTTAGCTTTTTCTCCTTTGTACAATTCCATTCTGACACAGGCTTAAAATTGCATTCAAACACTCCTTTTCCAGTATGTGATATGAATCAGTGCTGTACCAATGCCTGAGATCACCTTTGCTGATGTACTTAAAATCTGACTAATACATATATTAAAGGAAGAGTTAAGGTTTGAACACATCTCTAATTCTGCACTTGTCTGACTGGGAAGTTTCTTTTCATAAATCATTCAATAGCAAGTTTACTGAAAGGAAGGTTAGGAGGCTCATTTGTATAAACTTCCAGACCTTTCTCCCAAAATAGCTCTTTTTCCATTGGAAAAAATGCAGTTATCCTAATTTTTTAACTGTACTGTTAAACTGTACTGTTAAACTGTTAACTGTCAAACTGGTTGATTGCTCTGTGAGACTGCATTTTTCTTCCTACTAGGAGTGTTCAAAACCTTTACAGGTGGTATCAGAAGGGCCACTAGTTTGTGCCATAGAGTTTTTTAGAAAGGACTGTGCAGAAGAGAGATGTGTCTGTACGTGTCTGTTCTTACAGCTGAACAACAGTTTGCAATTTGTAAAGAGCAGAACCTTCCTGTTTGTAATACAATGTGGTGTCCTTAAACCATAGGATATTAGGTCAGCATGTTTTTAAAGACACTAGTAGCTTAAGGCCAAATACTCTCAAAGAAGTACTTGTTGCTGTTGGATTACAAACTACATCACAGTTTATTTCTTTGTGCTAATTCTTCTGTCTGTACCTGTTGCATGATAGGCAAACGAGTTCAAGGGTCTTAGTAGGAAACAAGTATGCAGAAGTCCCATCTCGCATCTGGCTTTCAGAGCCCATTTATTTTATTAAAGTTAATAAAGTGAATTGTACTTCAGCTAGACAATCATGCCACTGTTTTATTTAATAAAACAAACAAGGAAGAACCCAGTTCCATTTGCTGCATAAGGAAAATCTGTCTTTTGTTATTTAGTGAATGTATCCTGTGATGACTGTCATACAGCATTAATTTTTATGCTGTACTTAGAATTTAAATACCTGAATTTCTGGCAGTTTCTTTTCTTCATTTGTGACAAGTAGATGTTGAATAATCAATTGAAATATGATTTTTTGAAAAGTAACATCTGAAATGAGGCAGACTAGTAGAAGTGAAAAAGTCAACATTTTATGTGTGAATAAAACTAAAGAGTTTGTCAAACTCCAAATTGGAGAGCTTCAGGCAGAGTAAAAGACATTTAAACAGAAAATCCTCTGATCTTTCACTCTCCTTTCATGTGTACCAAAAAGCTGCTCTACTGAGTACCAAAACTTGAGAGTTGGCAGCATTTTCCTGGAGGAGAATGTGTGTTGCCTCTATTCAGTACTGGAGAGAAGGATATGACCAATTTGCTTTCTAATGTGACAGAATTCCGTAAACTCTGGTATTACGTTATATTCCAGTATGATCAATCCTAACATGTAATGAAGCATACACATTATTCTGTTTGTTGTTGTTTTCACTAGTTGTCAGTTGGTTACTAATGGGAAATTTAAGTGATAGGTTATGGAGAAATTTGGTTATATGGAGGCAAGTCACATTGCAGCAGCCATTTTGCAAGCAAAATAGTATTTCTTAAGGACACTTGGCAGAGGAAAAGAAGTGATATTTGCATGTTTAAACCTGTTTATTTCATCAGGTCAGGTTGCTCTCTGAAGAATATATGTTGCAGCAATTATAGTAGTATGCCAATTACTTCTTTTAATTACAGATTTTTATTTTTTTTGTTTAATGTGGGGGTTGAATTTTGTGTCTCATTTTCCATTTATGTATGGTGGAAACACTGGGGCAAAATACGTTTTGTATTTTGTCTGTTCTTCCAGAAGTATTTTTTTTTTTAATCTGGAGAACCAATATTCATAGCATAAATTATGACAAATTTATTGTAGAATATGTTTTATAGTTAACTGCAGAAGCATGTTTTCTGTTGCTTTGCGTCACAGGATACCATCTACACTCTATTATCAGGGTCTCAGTATGAGTACTCAAGGTCCTCAGCTACCACTGAGTCTCCAGTTGTTTTCCATCAGAATTAGATCAAAGTTAGCCTCACTAGATCAGATTTTTAGCCTTCCTTGGGCAAATTTTTGCTAAGATCAAATGAAGCTTTCCCAAGCAAGCTTTAGAATATAATCCCTGTCAAAAATGATGTTTCTCTGTATATTCTAGATTGCAGATGTACCTCGACTGTGAGACCTCCAGGTATTTTGATTAATTGCAACTCTTTTGGAACTCTGTATGAATGTTGTGTCTGCTTTATTCACACATTAAAGGCACACAGCTATGTGAGGGAAGAGGATTGTGTTTACCCTCTATGGTATATTTCTAAGCTCCATAACATTAAAAAAAAATATTTTTCATGCCTTTGGTCAAACTCTAAATGTTACTTTTCATTAGTCATAAAAAATACGGGTTAAAAGCTCTCAGAAGTTTTATGTAGGTTTTCATGCAGTAGACTGATGTCTCTTATAGATAATCCTAGAGAGATCTCTTCCACAGAACAAGACTTGTTCTTGGTAATTATTCTCATATTACAACAACTGCTTCTTCGCTTTGACCAATCTGATAAGGAGACTACATGTAGAGTCAGGAAAATTCCTTCCAAGTAGAGGAGATTTTCCATGTGGGCAGCTCTTGAAATTAAAGATATGTTATTATTTACAATGCATATGTTGTTCCATACCCTCTCTTACTGTGATAAAAGTTCATCTAATAGTAACGTGTGTGTCACTTTTCAATACTTTACTTCCTTATCTTGTATCTCATACTGCTGAAAGTTCTTAAAGACCCTTTTAGTGATAAAATGGGGTTTTGTGGAGAACTTTAATGTCCTGTTTGTGATGCTCATCATGTATCTTGTGTGTATTTTAAGCACTGCTGTGATCACCGTCTGACTCTTAAAATTGGTATTCACTTCAGGAGAACAAGCAAGCTTTAGACAGTTATGGTACAAAAGCTATATGCCTTGCTCTATAAGGAACAAAGAATACTGAGACCTTGTATGAAATTAATTCATAAAGATGGTGCCTGCGTTTTGCAGAACAAAATTGGTGCCCTTATGTTTTTCCCCCGAACTTAATGCTACAGATGGAGAGGATTATTTATGTGGAAAACTCAGTTTATGGCTCAGCAATCAGAGAGCAGCTGTATTTTCGTCCATTGCCAGATCCTCAGCAACATCTTGTCCTGCTTGTAAAACCATCTAGTTTATGAAAGTTAGAAGGCTCCCAAACAGAGCAAGCTGCTCATATTAGTAAAGTATACAGCTGCTAGACCTAGAGCTGATGCACTGGGAGAGCAGTATTCCCATCTTTGTTTAATTGATAATGTTGGCACTTTTCGTACTACCACTCTGAAAAGGCTGCAGCTTAGCAGTCACTCTTGCCTGGCTTTATGCTGGCATGCACCCAAAGAAGAATCAAGATAGCTCTCTTAAGGCTGCTTCAGTTCTTCAGGATGCTTTAGTCAGTTGAAGTACACTGCTAACAAAAGATTTGAATTACAAGGAAAAGGTGAGAGCGTAACTACTACTCCACTTTCTGTCTGTCTGTGTAGAAGCACTGAAAGTTAGAGGTCATTGATGTAGCAATACACAGTGCTAGGCACAGACCTTAGATGGTCCCAGGGTCAGGCAGTTGAGGTGTTTGCCTCCTGCCAATATATTGTAGTGCGGCCCCATTGACCACAATATTGCAAAAATAATGAGATATTTATCAGACAGTTATAATTTTTGATATGGTAAAGCAAATTGGGTATATTTGTCACAAATACACTTTTTAAGTACCTCAAATTTCCAGTAGATAAATGCTATTATAATATATTTCTCTTTGATGCTGGTCATTTTTGTCATTGTAAAACTTGCCTTCATCATTTAAAAATAGGTTGTATAAAACTTTGATAATTTTTCAATGTTTGATTTAATTTACAAAGTTCAATAAGCTTTCTTTGCCCAGTTTATCTGTAGTAAGTATGTGCTTTATAAATACCCAGTGCACCAATACTTAAAAGGCCATGTATTATCTCAGAAAACTCATGCAGAGAATCAACAGCTCTACCATAGGAATCAATCGGCACAGTACTGCAAACAAGGGACCTTTTGTACATCTACAAGTGCAGAACAGCATGAATTTTACAACTGCTGAGTGTACTCCTAAGTTAATTACCATTTAGAGTCTAAATAAAATAATTCTCTATAAAAAATTGTGTTGAAAAAAATTCAGTGGCATATAGCATCCTATTTATTGTTTATTCAACTATAACTGAAGTTGTAATCAGAAGTCAGATTTGAATCACAGGCTGTGGAAAAATGTATCTTTTCAGTGGGGTTAATGAGCTTGAGTAGAACAAAATGCCAATGCAGCTATCTGGAACTTGAGTTATTTTATTCAAGGTATATTTGTGCTATATGGACATACCCTATGATGCCAAGGTCTTATGTTTAATAAAAGGGCTGAGAGCAACATAGTTGAGCCACTTTGGGGATTTAATTGAAAAGAAGCAGCATGGTTGTTTAAAACAGTGCAGTAAATGTTGTGCATAGCACTGTTTTAGCATGTATATTTAGTGTATAGTTTATATAGACTATACACTAAATAGTATGTCTTGTATATAGACTGCAGGAATTATCCTCTAGTGGTGGATAAGTGATCCCAAATTTAAGTTACTGAGGAAGAAAAGGTGACACAGGTGGAAGAAGGATTCTTCATGAAACCATGAACTGAGGGGATTAATTGCGAGGAGGAGGAGGAGGAGGAGGAGAAGGTGCTGTGAGTGTTTTCCCCTGTAGTTCACAGACTGTCCAGTGAACCTGCAGCACTGCTGACTCTCCCTGTGCAGTCCTCAGCACCTCCACTCTCTTTGGTTATGCTCAGGCTTGACTGAGATTGAACTTTCTAAGTGTAAGGACAGAGATGCCCTTTCTCTGAAGTATCTGGCAATTACATTTCCTTACTCCATTGACTTTTAATTATTATTATTATATTTTTGCCAATATTATTGAGCTTTCAAATGTTTTGCATTATTTCAAAGGAGGTTTGCTTCCATAGAGAAATAAAACTTGTTACTAGCATACTCGATTTTTATTACTCTATGTAATCACTGCTATAGACTATATCAGATTTCTAGTACTCTCAAATTTTTCTCTTTCAGAGTACCAGATCTTCACAGTCAATGTCTGTTGAGTCAGTTCCAGAGTTATCTTTATTTTTAACCAAAAAACTTTAGAAACCCTTTTATTGCTTTTTTTACTTTCTTATATCTGCTTTTTGGAGAGGTCCCATTTCTCTCAAGCATTTGACTTGCTTGTTGTGTGGTTGAGCACTTTGTATTACGTCTTGCCATGTAAAGCCATGAAATGTAACTGATGTGGACAAATTGAGCTCATTATAGTTTCTGGAGCAGTGACATTGGAATACATATTGCTCTCAGGAATAAAGAATTGCTTTTAAAGGTCTATAAAATGCCCATGTTTAATATTTACTTCTGACTGGATTTAACAAAAAAATTATGTGTTTTCAGGTGAGAGAAATTAATGTCTGCATTATTTTAGGAAGCACTTTCAGTGTGTTCAGAATACAAAAAGTCTTGCTTTGACATAGACTGGAAAACAGATGGAACAAAGGAAGGGCGCATGGTTAATTAGCATTCCTTTTCTTTCCTTCTGTTTTGTTTCCAGTGCCAACACATTTTGGTGTTTGTGTTTGGAGGCTTATGAGTGTTCTATTGCAAAGCCCAAGGGACTGGACTAGGCATATTATGAATTTAATATCATTATTACTGTTACTAACAAATTCTTGAGTTTCCAGTTTCTAAAAGAGAATATGTTCTAGAATGTAACCATCTAAGAATCAGAAAGAAAGAGGCCAAGAAAAGTAAGTGAATCCTAACTATTGGTACCTCAGGGGGACAAAGGGGTTTCTCAGTCTCTAGGTTTACCTGCTGCTGTATTTGGCATTTCCTTTCTCAGGAGAAACTATGGTAGTATATGAGAGAAAACAAAATTAGTCTCATAAGACATTGCTGGAGGATCTTCTTCCCACAGACTTACTGAAACCAGCTACATTTTGTGGTATCACTGGCTAGAGAATTCAACAGAACAAAAATGTAATTCCTCATAGGTTCTGCTAAACTTCCTAAAATTCCCATGAATTTGTATTTCTCCACTCTTAGTGGAATCTTTACTGTGGTGTCATGTCCAAATTGAGAATTTTTTTTTTTTCTGTCTTTCCACCTCCATGTCAGCAGTCTTCATTTTTAGGCCTTTTGCTGTGTAGTGGGACTGTATCACCTGCATCCTCTTAAAAAATCCTTGGGTGTAAGTGATGTATAAACTGAGTCTCTCATGAAATATGTGTGTGTGTGTTTGGTAAAATACTCAGAATTTTTCAGAAGGAAAGGTGAGATATAAGTGTAAAATCATTATCAACACAGTTACCATTTACACCATTAAAACTTTCTGGGTTTCGATTGGGGCTGGAGCATGCCAATAAGAATTTGATACTAGGAACTGAATCAGTATCTAAGCTTTTATAGTATTTCATATCCAGGGATTCTGATTACACAATATTTTGGTGCCAATTTAGCTTAGTAATGATTACTGGCATTCTTCTACATTTTTTTTAATCAAATAATGTGTTGAAATAAATGCTAAGTAAAAGACAGTATGTGCAATGCCAGTCACCATCCTATTTGAATTTAGACCTTACTTGCTGTAAACTTTAAACAGGATCTCTGAAATACCTCATGTATTCTCTATAGGGAGTAAATAGATGTGATTTAATTATCAGTTGACTTGTAAATACAGCTGAAAGAGCATTTCTCAGAAACTTAGAAAAAAGATCTCTGAAGTTTAGTAACTTGAATCCATTGTTGACTTGGGACAGATCACTTGTACTGGAGAAGTATTTCCCTCTGGTCTGTGATTATGGAGAAAGAAATGGAATATTCATTTCAAAGAACAAGGTGGATAAACAAGGTGGTCTTATTACAAATGCATATTTATATCTGTTTGGTTTTTTGCATGTGTTTTTTTTCATAGAGGTTATCACATTGTAGCTTATAATTTAATGAAACAGTTTCTTTTTCAGTTACATAATTTAGATATTGTAGTTCATGTTTTGGGAAAGATCTTATTCACAATACATGCCTTTTTGGGGACAAATTGCATGACAATCCATGCTAGTACGCTGCATCTGTTATACTAGTGAAATTTGTACTGCTTCTCAAGTAGTGTTTGACTATTCTGGATAGCTGCATTTACAGAAGCTCTTTTCATTACAGAAACTGTAAACTATTGCCTTTCTGTCTGATGTGCAGCTGCTTCACATCTTCTTTGTTGGGTATTTCTTTGATGCATTTTCAACGATGATCAAATTTGTTGGTGACACAAAACCAGATAGGCCAAGAATGCTCTTGTGGCCACGCCAAAATGCAGTGACCTCGAGAGATGAGAGTGGTAGAGGCTGTGAGGAGCAAAAGGAGATTAATTGCTTAATAAATACAAAGCTCTGTAAGGCAAGGGTGAAGAAAGACTGGCAATGGGAGGACCTAGCCACACTGATCACATTAAGGGAAATTCATGTTCCAGATCATTACCTCAGTTCTCTCCTAACGTGTCTTCTCATGAAAACAAACATTTCGGACTTCACAATCCTAAAATAGCATGGATGGAGTGAGGGGGAGCTAATCCACAAAATAAAAACATTTGAGAATACTGCTGTAATAGAAGTAATTTACATTTCAACTCTCACACATGTGATCTTGCCAAGGTGTTTGGGGAAAAAGTAATGTATATTGCTTTGTTAGACTCAGATAAGTCGTTAGTAGCTGCTAGAGGGATGGAGTTTAATATATTTTTATGTCCCAGCAAGTTTAATAATATAGCCTAAATGTTTGTACTTGAATTCTTTACGTCTGAGTTGCATGTATTGTAATTAAAAAGTAATTACATTTAAGAAATTCTAAATGGATATAAATTGTGGTATTCACATACTTCTGCTAATAACATGCCCTGTTCCGAATCTGGCTTCTAGTTTATGAACAGAAAAGAGCATTGCACTTAAATGTATGCATTTAGAAGCATCACTGCTAAGTAGGATTGTCTTGTACATTTAGCATGATCCATAACAATGAAAACCTTCCATAAAAATTGTAAATGTATTACTAGCTCAATGCTATTTTTATTATTTTTTTGTGTGTATATAATCTGTTAAAAAAAAAACCAAAACAAAGCTATAAAGCATTGTAGCAAAAAGCAGCCCATTCAACATAAGCAAGTGGATGGGGGATTTCTTGGTCAGATGTTTTCTTCATGATTCTTTGAGAGCAGAGCTGACATTTGTAGCTTTTGTAATAGGTAATCATACTTTGAAGGTTTGAAGAAGGAAACAATAAAACTGTGGCAGAATGTCCTTGTGTTTTGCATTGTATTGAAAATGGGAAGTGATCTGGGGCTGATGTTCTGAAACTTGTGAATTTCAAGGCATGCTAGCAAAATGTCTAGAAAATGGGTCCTGACAGCGCTGGACTGAGATAGTGGAAAACATTTTCAATTGTGCATACTACTTGGAGACAGAATAGACACCGAAGCAAACAGAATGGCAAGTAGAGGCTTGTTCCTAATCATAAAAAATGAAAGGAATCCAAAAGCAGAAGAAATGGCAAATCTTTTTACAGTGTGTATCAAAACCCACGATAATTCAGTGCAGCAAAAATAGAACAATAATTACTTTCTGTGAGGCAGAAAAAAGGGAGACCTGAAGACCTAGAGAAAGCAATTGTACTTTTCTGTCTAGAACCTTTAGTGTTACTAGGAAACACAGGCCTCTTCCTCAGAAGAAACATATTTAGAGAACATTGAAAATCACAGATTTTTTCTTTTTTTCTTTTTTTTTCTTTTTTTCTTTTTTTTCTTTTTTTTTTCTTTTTGCAAGCTAGCAGCCCAATAAATACAAATTAGTCTGATTAGTCTGATTTTTGACTACAGGTATTTAAAAACTCCTCATTTTTTTTCTTTATTTTTTTCAGAAATTCTGCATTAGAAAGAATTGTGTTCTAAATGTTAAAATAAGACCTTAAACTTTAAACTGATACTTTAAACTTTAAAGTTACACTTTAAACTTTGTAACTTTATTACTGACTTCTTATGTCCCTGTCAAGAAATCATACAGCCTTAATGGTTCCATATTCTCAGTAATGACATGTAGGTATAGAAGAGCAATCTTTTTAAAGTATTTATGGGGACCTCAAATGATAGGCAAAGCATTTTGTCACTCCTTTTCTGCAGCAGTAGTTATCCTGCAGAGTGAAATTGAACACTGATATTTTTTTCTTTTAAATACATCCACATTGAGACATCCTACTTCATCCTTTCTTCATTCAGATATATTTTATATAAAGAGGAAAGCATATTAGAATTTCTGTGATTTCTCTCAAATAAAATATAAAAAGATATCTAGTTACTTAATGTTTTGCTTTTGTACAAAAGACAGATCCTGAGTAGTATTACAAAATGTATTTAATCCTTCTTTGAAGGGTAGTGGAGCTTTGGCTCTCCACTCCAGGGCACGGTGGAGAGAAGAGATTCTTCTCCCAAGATGCAGGTTGCTGGAGTGCAATTTGTAATGCTCTCTGGGTATAGAAAAAGCTCTTTCTCACTTTCTTTGTGCAGTGCTATATTCAATACATAGAGATTCTCAATCCCTTTCTCTTTTTCTCTCTGTATCTACAGAGAATACATCTGTATCTATCTATCCATCTATCTATCATATGTGCTTATCTACATATATAAAAACAACTACCATAGGCAACTGTGGGTTGCAAACTGAACAGGCTGCAGGCAGTGGTGTGTAACTGTGCAAGGCTCTTTGCTTCAGAGTGTATCTGAACTATTAAACTGCTTGATTTGCTCCTTTTCAGACTAGGCAGTAGTAGGAGCCAGGGCAGGCAGGAATTGAGTGTCCGAATCAGAGATAAAACATGCAAATCTTCACTTTTTGTGAGTTAGTGTTAAGTATCATAAGTCCTTATGCCCTTACATGAAACAAATTACTTCTCCTCCTTATTCACAGCCCCTACTTCTCATCCCTAAATTACATTATTACCAATGAATTCCATTTAATGCAACTAATTTCTGGCAGGAACCCCATAAAGTCACAATGTAATGATCTGCAACAGAGTGATCTTTCCTCTGTTGTGTATTCTTGTGTTATTTCCTTCCAAATCTTATTTTCTAAAACGAACTGAAAAAGTGGTTGTCTTTTGGGGTTCATATTTTTATTTTATTTTGTTTATAAATGCATCCTGTCCCATAATCTTTCTTCAGAATGTTCTTGTGGGTGGAAAAATAGTTGTACATACTTATTAAGAAAAGATGAACAAGCTCTATCAGTTGCCTAAAATGTTTATAATATTCTAGATAGTTTATGCTATGTTCTTAATTAGTTTTATGAACTATGCCAATTTGCACACTGAGGTTGTCTGGATATTAGAAAGTATTCAAGTGTAAAATAAGCATTAAGCTGATGCTTTTATGCTATTATTTTAGAAATAACTTCTGGTTTATTCTAAGAAAAGTGGTTTATTTGAGCTTTTTTATCTTAAGTTACACCTTTTATATCCCTCCACTCTATTTTATGATTTACCATCAGGTTAAGTTGACTAATTAAATTAATATCCTAATGAGTGTAGTTTATTTTGGAAGATGGATTATCATTCTGTTTTGTTACCTTTCTAGATGATTTCCCATATTGCAATCAAATCATTACCCTGTTTTAGAGGACTTCTGAAATAGATTTAACGTGTATTGTGTTTAAATTTTTACATTTGAGCAATGTGTTCCTCTTTCCCCAGATCATGTACAGCAGCAATATAAGCATTAATTCTGGTACAGTGTTTAAACATAAGAAGTGATCCCAGTCATGCTAAATCAGGTTTTGGCCTTTCTGTGGAGACAATCAATAAAGTGATGGGATTCTCCTTTTGTTGCATGCTGTTAGCATTAGAAACTCACCCAGGGATGCAGCTTAATGCTCGCTTACTTGGCAAATGTGATTAAACTCTGACTTAGATAAAAGGAGAATGAGAATAATTATATGGTAGAGGCAACAAGGCATGGAATGAACTACACAGATCCTGTAAAAGAGCATGTGGAACTGTGAAATTTGTGAAAGTTCAAAATAGGGCAATTATTGAAATTATGAAGTGCAAGGGGAAAGCTTAGTCTGGGATTCCAGTCATTTTGGAGGGAGAGAAAGGTTTTGTTCCTTTGTCTGATTTACTTGCCCTTGTTTATGGGGTAGAAGGTTGATCTTTGCTTGGCTGAGGAAGAAGGTACCGTTTCAGTATGGAAGGAGGAGATACTCCTTAAGCAAGGAAGTCTCCTTCTAGTTCATCTGGTCATGTTCATCTGACACAGAAATGAACTGGTTTTGTGTTAATGTTCCCATCCAGCTTGACACTTTGCCTGTGCTACTCCAGCTTCTTGTTTCTTGTGGCTTAAGACAGAGAATTTTGTATCCAAATGTACATCTACCCTATTTACTGGAATCTTTCTAAAATTGGAGAGAAATCTTTTCTCTTTGACCAGACTGGTTGAGCCCATTTGGGTCTTCTGTTCTGAGCTGCACTGTGAGGTTACATACCTAGGGCGGAGAAAGTCAGATCTAGTTTGGTTTTTATTTAATATTACAATTGGACAGAGGAGGTGTAGTTCACTGAGAGCTGAAGCTCTGTTCCCAAATGTTGATGACCTCTAGAATTGTTTCATGGTAAATCTCAATTTTATTAGATAAAGCAGTTTGAAATGTTTGGGTGCTCTCTTGGGTACTCTTGGTCCTTATGCTTATGGGAATGAATAGAGCTTGGGTGGGAGCAGGAATTAATTACTAGAGAGAGAATGTGAAGATACTGCTTTTCTTGCAGAAAAGGAAAACTATTACACTCCCTGACAATAGGAGACAGGTGGTATAAATATCCCATATAAATTTCTGAAGACAAAATATAGCTGGAACAGGCAAAGGGAATTAAAAAAACCCCAAACCCAACAAAACAGGAAAACAACAGAAGAACCACCATGTAACTCTTACTTTTAAAAATCTCATGACTAAGTTGTATACAGCTGTCTGTGGCTCATTGGACATGTGTAAAGAAAGAATTATTGAAACAACTTCTTTACAGCAACTTTGGAAAAGAGTCAAGGAATGGATATTTTGCCTTCAGAAGACCCAAGTCCCTAGGCCTAGGGTTAATCTTTCAGATAGAGTTACCTATGGTTACTTGCTGCTAAGATCATCAAATTTCACATTGCCAGCATTTGTTTTTGAGGAAAACATTTTCAAAACTTTATTCAACATGCAAAAACATTGTGCTCATATTTTCATACTGTCTGTCTGCTTTGTTTTGAGAGTGATAGCTTTATTGATATAATAATGGATCTTAGGACAAATTAGTCCAAACTGATTTATTGGTTCTGTTGATATTATTATTGCATCAGAAAAAAAGGAGAAAACTTTATGTATTGGAGTTAGTTCAGTACCCATTTAAAGGAAGACAGAGAGAGAGAAAAATCTTTGTTCTGGATTGTTCTTGTGTAAGGCTCCTTTTTTTACTTGGAGCTTTACTTTTACTTTTACTCCTTTTTTTACTCTACAATTAACATTTTAGAGTATGCTTCTAAATAGGAGTATATTTTTGTAAAAGCAGAAATGTGCTTTTGTAGCATGAGTGGTGATTGTACTCAAATCTCTGATTTTTTTAAAGACAAATTTGGGGTTTTTGAGGGGTGGTCAGTGGCAATGTACAGCAAATGCTCTTGATATGCACAGAAGATGAAAATGGCCTTTAGTGCTCATGGAGCAGGCAAGGCAGAGTCTCCCAGAGATGGAAGATGTACTTGGCTATTAAGAAGGAAGCAGGCCTTATAGCCAAAGGACTAAATTCATCCCCCTAGCTATGTTGCCCAGCATATCTCCTGGCTGCCCTCTGACAGAGTGTCTGTTAAGCCAGTTGCACAGGTTATCTATTTGCTTACGTCCCTGCAAGCTGATTATAAAATGTAGAGTGTGAAATCTGCTCTCCATCCGTGAAAGTTTCAAAATCTGTTTCGATAAGCCGTGAGCAACTTGGTCAGATACTGCAGCTGACCCTGCTTTTAGCAGTACTTTGTCCAGAGACCTCTTGAGAGCCATTCCAACCTGAATTATTCTATGATTTTATGAACTAACAATCAACAAAATTTGAGAATATGCTTATATTACATTTGTTAAATAAGGCAAAACTGATTTTTTCCTAAATAGTATCTGGATGTAATATCCAGATCTCATTATGCTGTAATATGGCATTACTCTGTGTATGAATAACAGATTGTAATAGAAGGCCAATTCTTTGCGGGTAAAAGTCATTGAAAGTTTTGCCATCCACAGAGGGGAGGGTCAGAATTCTCATTCACAATTCATGAGTCATATTTTCTATTGCCTTCTGCTTTATGGAGTCACTTTCCCTGCGCACAATGGGCAGAAAACATTTTCTCAAATCAGATTTGGCCTGAATGTTTTTCACTGTGCTTTCCAAGGACATTGTGGGTAAGAGGCACAGAGAAGGATGACTCACATTTCTCCTCGCTGATTAGCTTTGTTTCAGAGACCCTTCAAAGAAAGGTATATGTTGTGGTGGGAAGAACTGATCCACCACACGAGTGGTGTAGACTTCAGTGTCTCCTTGCTGCTATTGCAGATCCATGACATCCATTTCTGACATCCTGTTAAGATTAATAAATGAAATACCTAACTTTGGGAATGAATAGCTATAGGCATGTTGGTGTTTTCCCAAAGATTTGGGAAGCTGGTACGTTAATTAAATTAATTAAACAGTGAATACGCTTTTCATTTATATAGCTATCAAATTGCAGTCCATAGTATTCTATTTATTTACACAGTTGTCTGTCTGTCTCTTGATCATCAGGATGTCTTAATGATTGCTGGGGGCATATGATATGGGAAAGATGCTTACTGTTTGTGGGCTATTTGTTATTTATTTCCAGAAGCTGTATTATATATATATATATTTTTTTTTCCTACAGAGACTTTCTGTGTAATACATATACATGCTGCAAGTTACATTAGAGGTTATATTTAGTTGAGGTTGAACAAACAAAACTGGAAAGGGGATGAGGCTGGTTTTTTTAATGAAATACCTGTTGTAAGAGTGCATATCTATTGGGAATCTTTCTAATCGACTCGAGCTATCTAGACAGCTTTGGCTACAATATATTTTATAAATTAGAAATAACCACAACAAAGAGTATAGATTGTATTTGTCATATTATCACAGTATCTATTTATACGGTGAAACAGTCTTTCTGTGTGCAAAACACAAGACAGATTTATCATTTATGATGATAAAATCTAAGTGATTTATTTGTGAGCACCACTGAAGTGCAAAGAATAAATTAGGTTTATTACTAAATAGCTTGCCATACTTTGTAAAATTTGCCATTCTGTTGCCAGGATTTGCCAGTCAGTAACATGATATGCTGTTAAGCATAATCTTATAAAAATTTCTCGTAACTGGAAACTCAGTAGCATTTTTTTTAAGACTGGAACAGTTGTTGTTATACTGTTATTTCCTCACATTTTTATATAAGAACAGTTTTCTTATTGGGAGGAGTTACTAACATTGTAAACACTAAAGTACTAACAACATTTTTAAAATTTTTACTCTGTGCAAAGCAGTGCTTTAAAGATCACTGTATAAAGGCGTAGAAATTCTGTGTTTATAGTTTTCTTCTGTTTTTAGATGTGAGGCAGTGAGAGTTGTTCGGCTTGATATATGGTTTATTGCTCTCACTATTTTAATTCAATCTTTACTTAGAACATTGAAAAAAAAAACCAAATAAAGTTGGTGTTAGGTTCAGCAAGTGTAATTGAAAAGTTATAAATACAATTGCTTTCTGAACGATGCATTGCATAGTAGTGTGCTGGATGTTTGGCAGTATCATGTAAAATCCAAACTTTGTATATAATGGCAGCTTAATTCTGGACTTCTGAGAAAGGACTGTTTAAAAAGCAGGGAAGCATGGTGGTGTAGCTTGTGTCTGAATGAAAGGGCCGTAGCCAGGCCCTGGTTTGCACATACACCCACACATAGGTTGAACTGTGACAGACCCAACAGCCGGTATTTTTAAGAAGTTTTCAATGTGGAGACACAGAGAACTTTTTAGAGGGTTTCTGGGTATTTGAAAATGGTTAGTTTTTAACAAATACTGAGGAAACATTTTTTGAGAAACTTAAGAGTTTTGAAAATTGTCTCTGTTTGCCAATATCTGCATAACTGCTGCGGTTCTCTAGCCCTCATTCCCAAAACATCAAATCATCTCTTAAATCTGTAGTAAATATTTTTGGGTACTTTTGATCCTTTTATCCTTCTTATTTCCTTCTCTGATGAATTTCTGGTAGGAATGGGTTGTTAATTGAAACATCTAGAGTTCTGAAATTTCTCAGTGAATAGCATAATTCTCATAAAGTGTCAGAAGTACTCTTAGATGGGATGAAACCTCTGAAGAAGTGACAATTTGGTCAGGCGTTAGAACACCCGTGGGAGCACATTGCACACATGAACAGCAAGGTCTGTTGATGGGATTCTGGCGTTGAGCGTTGACTGATGTCGTAAGTACAGCCTCAGCTCACTTCAGCAGTGAGAATTAGGGTGCCCTTCTTCATGCCAGCAGTATTTGGTGACTCCCCTTCCTCATGGCACTTGGTACAAGTTAAATAGGCAGAAGTCCTGCTCCACACTTGGGCCTGTAGGATGTTTGCTTTGCTCATCACCAGCACTGTAGCTTTTCAGGGCTAGGCAGCCAGCAGTGTGAAGGTCACATCAAGAGTTTTATTTGGCTGTAAATGGAAGTAACAAAAATTTAACAATATAAAAGATGGCTGTAGCCTGCAAAATAGCAATACCAATGTTCCTGTTGCTTAAAAGTGCTGAGCATATACCACTTTGAACTGCACTGTCTGCTTCATTCTTACTTCAGAGACAAGGCAGCGACCGTGCTTTTATAACTCCAGCCACTGAAGTCAAAGCTCTCTGGGCTGGTGACTTGATTTCTGCTTTAATATCAGTGTGAGACAGGATTCAAATTAAAGAGAGGAGTTCCTAATGCCAGTAAGAAATGTTCAATTAGACAGTATTGTCAGAAGACCACGGAAACATATGTGCAGACCCAATTTTTTGTTAATGACCTTTTGTACAATAGCTGTCAAATGGATGAGGGAGTCCAGATGGGTTTGTGCTTTTCCTAAATCTGAAAGCTGCATGAAACTTCTCATGTCCCTGACTCTCTGGATGCCTCCTTGTCATACCCTAGACCTGTACAAAAGAACTGACCCATTTGAGTGGTTATTTTTACTTCAAAACCTGTCTTCAGAGTATCAGGAGGACACTATTTGCCTAGTCTGTAAGAGGCTGCTTGAAAAAAGTTGTGCTTTGAAGTGCTAACAGGAAATGTTACTTTTGCTGGATTTTTTTGTACAGTTCTGTAGCCCAAACAATGCCTGTTACAAAAATATGATACTTCTTAGTGTGTTGATATGAATAAACATTTTTGTTATCAGCCTATGCCAAAGACCTAACAGATATAGAACTTTAGATTCCAGGGAGTGTCCTAATGTATCAGTGCTTCAGGAACCTGCATTTATAGGTGAAGGAGGGATTGAGAAATTGTTAGTGACTCTTGCAGTCGACATACATGCATCTGGAGCAAAGGAGTGTCTCTTTGGGTTGGTTGCCTGCCTGTGGTGAGTGAGAGTCAGTTTGTAGTCTTGCATTTAAAGAATGGACAGATAAATGCTGAAACAGTACTGTGGTTTGGCAGTATAGCAGTTTAGAGTAGAAAGGATTGGGAGCAGGTAACCTTTGATAAAACATTGTAAAAAGTTTCCCCTGAGTAATCGATATGTATTTACTGCCTTAATTTTGTCTCAAGTTTTTTTTGGCACATGTCCAAAAGTTCAACTCCTCTCATTTTTCAGATCTCCTTTATTTCCCAAATGTCTGTCTGATTTATATTGATCAGTTTTTGGAGAAAAAAAAAAGAATCCCAAGTCCACGTGCCACAAATGAAAAATTTAAGACAAAAGATTTTAGTGAAGGAAGGAGGAAGGAAAGCAGAGTTTTAGTAATATGGCAAGTTGAAAAAATTGAATTTATAAGCCATTTCAAATTTAGCAGTGTAGGAATGTATTTATTAATTTCCTGGTAAATTGTAACTTGAAGTACTATATCAGCATTAGGACCAAGAAGGAAAAGTCAGGCTAATGGCATCAGCATCATGCTGTGGAGAGCAAATTCAGAGTGGTACAGCAGAGCCTGTGGCGGGGAGGAAGGAAGCTGCCCTGGTTGGGAGCTCATGCATCTCGCTTCCCCACTGAAGGAAGGGTCTGAAACTTGACTCTCCTGAGGCAGTGTGTCTTGCATTGCTGCCAAATCTACTGCTTTTGGCAGCAGTCTAACACTTTTATGAGTCATCTATCATCCTACCATTTTTTCAGTTTTTCTATCACCAGTGTGAAACAACAGATTTTCCCCTCCTCCTCTTCTAATGCTGCCCTTGCTGTCTGTTTCCAGGCTGCTGTATGAGCAACATGCATGTGCTCATCCGTTGCTGCCCAGTGATGGGAACTCGTCCCTTTGTCACCCTCCCTAAGTGCTGGATTGGTTCCATTCAGCTCAGCCTCTGCCCCATCCTTTTTTTGAGGAAAATAGCTGGCAGGTTCAGATGTGTTAGGATATAGGTTAACTTGTACTGCTGTGAAATGTATCCCAGTCTGTATGTGTGTATCATCCATTTAGTGGGCAAGGGGGCCATGCCAAGGACAGATTGGCACCTAACCATCACATTGGCTACTGTATGAATTTCAAATATTACTAGGTAGGGGCATGGCTACTCAATATCCTTTACTCAGGTCTCAGGCTGAGGCCATGCTGTAGTCCTTCAGCATTATGGGAAGCTGCCAGTGCTCCTGTGATTGGCTGTGAAGCTCTTGTTTTGACACATGTCCCGTATTCTTGTAAAACATCAAGATACAAGTTCAGTATTCATTTCAGCAATCAGGAGAATTGAATTCTCTCTTCATTAGCAGTGCGTGAAACAGTGTCTGCTGGTTGGTTCGGGGCTTTGATTTTTATTCTAAATCCAGATGGAAATATTTGCATAAGTCCTACAGGAGTCCTTTGTGGGGGCTTTTTAGTTCTTCTCACCCCAGTTAATATTGCAAACCTAAGAAATTCTCTAAAATTAATCTTTCCTTTATGCCTGTTCCTAAGTATTACGAGTATGACAGAAAGATCTAGAAATCACAGCTTTTCCAACAGGCTGTGGAGCTGCAGTGATTACTTGTGTGTCATGTGTGTGTTTATCTCTTTTGGCTAGTGAGACCTTCCATGTTTCCCCACTTTTATTTCTCCTCTCCACACACTCCTTCCCAGCTGCTGTAACCAGCACAGCACTCGCCCTCTGGCCAGTATGCGGAATAAGCTGTTTGTGAGGCTGCTGGTAATGCCTCTCAGTCAGGACACATGCAGAGACGCTTGGCATCTGCGCTCCGACTCGCTGTCTAGCAGCCTGGTACCACCTGGTACCCTCTGGTCCAGAGTTTACTGCTGTACTTGGTCCTGAGTACTCTGCAAAGAAATCCTCCCTGGGCCAAACACATCCCCAGAGTGGCTTCTGCTGTGCTGTCGTGAAAAGGATACGTTTGGTGGGTTTATGCTTTGCACTGCAGGAGAAGCAGAATGATGAATAATATTTGTTGTTGTTTCATTGAAATTCTACTTACAGCTGTAGCTACAGCTCTTAGCCAGCGTGGAAAGTATCAGTGATTTCTTGGGTTTTCTTTTTTCAATGCAAACAGATCCCTGATTTCCTCCCTGGGAGCCTCCATGCTTGGGGTTGCCTCATCTGCTACCGTCAGTATGACAGGGGTCTACATGTGCTTAGTGCCCCATGCAAGGAGTAGAAGCACTTACTGAGACAAGGTCTGAAAGATCTGGAGGCTGAAGAGGGAGGGGTTTTGACTTAACATGATTTATTTTATTAGAATTGGTATTTATTTTGCTTGTAAAACATAAGTGAATTCCCTTTTCTCTCTTGCCTGTTTTTACCGTACCGATGATTTACTTTCCATTTTTATCTTAAGTGGTATGGTGTCTGTACAGTATTTATTTTTAATTGTGTATTTGTATGTGCTTTACTGTTGAATATAAATAACAGCCTAGTGTGTCTCCAGTTTAGAAATTCTGCCATCCAGGCTGTCACAGAGATCCTTTAATGAGCCATATCCTTCTCAAACTCCCCACGACTGGTTTTTAAGTGCTGAGGCCAGTGGACTGTAAGTTACATTTGTTAGAGATGCCATTTTACATTCACTGAGAAAGTGCTGTTGCATTTTGACACCATTTCCTGTTGCCCTGTCTCCTGTTTTAGGCCAGTCTGGAATATATTCAGAGACATGTTTTCTGAACTGTAATAATAAGTGTATAATAGCCTAAATTACCAGGCTGCTTGGCTCTGTACACGTGTGTACATGTGGTTCATATGCTAATTCTGTACTCATCCTGAGGTGTTTTCTGCATTACGACAGCACAGTCATCAGCATAAAATCAAGAAAGGACTAGATGAGTGCTGTATATGCAGTCATCAATGGATTTTGAGTTCATTTCCAGTTGTCACACATGTAGCTGTTTCTAATACCTTTTGATGACAGCTTTTATAACATTACAGGTCAGAGTGAAATTGTTACCTGTTTCATCCTTCTAAAAGCATATAGATGTAACATCCTTTGGACCAAATCCAATCTCTCCCTTGGAGTGCAAATGTTGAAAGTATGAAAAACGTCACAGCTGCAGTGTTTGGTTGTATGGGATAGGTGCAGGCAGTAGAGAGCTGATAACTTCCATAGTAGCTGTTTTCACAGTGCGTGTTGAAGATGTAGAGAAGGTTGGCAGTAGCAGTTGGTGAGCCTACAAGCACACAGATTACTGCCCGGTACCCCAGCACAACACTGACATAGCAGGTATAGCTATGTCATAGCTCCACAGCTGTTACACCCCTCCTGTGACATCACATATGGTGAGTGAAGCCTAACCAATCTCTGCATTGAGCTTTCCTTTCTCCAGGGAATAATATTGGACTCTCTGACCTAACAGCCTCAGTATATGATTTTTTTTTTTTTCCTCAATATTAACAATGTCCTGATGAACATTTGATAATTCTGCAACTTTGGACTGGGACTAGATACTGGTTGTTGTCCTCCTTTCCTTTTGAACCTCCCTGACATTGCCGTCCTTCTTTTGCCCATTACTTACCTCTCTCCTTCCTTCACATTTTTCTTTCAGTCTGCCTTTTAAAATGATAAAAAACCCAAACCTACCCAAGCTAACTCAAAATTTCTACAGATATGATAACTTTGGGTTTTTATTTTATTAGCATTATCCAAATCACATTGCCTAGCCAGAAGATACGTTATGGGAAAGCATCTCTGAGTGGAAGGAGGTGGTGATACCCATGCAAAGTAACTAAGAGCCACACAGAGTGATAGAAATGATTCTTTCAAAGGCACAAGAGGTTGTTCTCACTTGTGTGTGTGTGATGCTCAACAGAAAAAAATGAAATTTCTCCACTTCTCTTTAAATAGACTTTTTATCTGAAATGTCATGGCTGCTTGTCTGCCACTGTAGCTATATTTGTCTAACTTCTTGTCAAGTCAGGGTTTATTATTACAAAACTAATTATGGGGTTTTCTTTTCTATGTAAAATGTTAGGGTTGTTTTTTTCCCTTTGATTTAATTTGTCAGTATAATGTAACATTTCTGCCTCCATCTCTGTATCCATCTATAGTCAGTTTGTGGATAATAGCACAAACTTGACATTTGAGGGTTTTTCATGGCTTTCAGGGAACTAAAAAATACTGACAGTCAGTGACTGATTGCTTTGCTAGGAGAAGTCAGATTTAGGATCAGCATCACCTGATGTAAAAGTAAATAAAACTCCACCAAATTTTTAGCTATTTGTAGTATGTTGAATTTGGACTTTAGTATACAAACTAATTAGGGATAGAAGGACTTGATAAAGAATATGAATTGAACTCAAATATAATCCATATAAACATCTCTGTAATTGTAGAATCATTTGTTTGGGGTTTTTTTTCATAATTATGAATGTAAAAAGTATGGATGTATAACAATGTGAGGTCCCAGTAGGAGCATAATTACTAGAAGTTTTGTGAAAAATAATTATTTTCAAATTACAATCATTCTAACAAACTGTTTTACCATTTCTTTTCCATAAGTGTGAAATATGAAAACGAATTGTTTTAATCTCTAAGCATAGTTTGTACCAGTGGTACAAAAACAATATCAGAGGCTCCTGTTTCTTACAGGGAAACATAAACTGTGTGCTACCACAGAGCCAGAAACTTCCTTACAATAGGAACAGATATTAACTTGAGACCAGCATCAGGCAATCATTTTTATCTTTCCTTGTGTTTAAAATATAACATACGCAAGTTTAATTTGGCTCAAGGATCAGAGATTTATGTTTGAAGTACTAGAGTAAATAGTTTTTCTGTTGGCTTTTTGTGAGTTACACTGAACTCTTATCTAGTTGCCACAAGGATGAATCAAGCTAATATAGAGTAATCCTTTACTTATTCCAAATAACACTTTTTACTGTTTTACTTCACTATAGTGAAGGCTTGGAGAGAAACTTTCTAAGTCATCCCTTAAAAGAGAGGAGCTAGTGACAGAGCTATGAATTCACTGTGGATTTAGGAATTAATCATTAAATTGTCTATATTCATTTTTCTAGGAAAAGTAGTAATTTCTTGAGAAAGAGGTAGGAAGTTAATTTAAAAAAAATTACGCAAAAACCCACCAACACCCACTCTGAATCCACAGTGATGACACTCAACTGGAGGCTTTCCACACGTTGTGGAGAAGAAAACAGATTCTTGAACTTCTTGCAAAAAGACATGCTTTTGCCTGAGAATTGTCCAGAAAGATAAGAAAAGCTGTAAAATGAGCCATATTTTGAAGTAGCATGTGCATAAACTCTTGCCCAGTGATTACAGGGTAGAATCACTTTAAATCCAGTTTCACTTGCAGATACTGGGTAATTCTTAAAGAAGAAAACCACAAGTGACATTTTCTTGAATCACTTAGCGATACCAAAACACAGATCAGAATTCTAATTTCTCTTTGACACTAACGGATAATATAAAGATAAAAGCTGTTGTAGAATATGAATATTAATTTGCTAACCATATTGAAAAAACCCCTCTGACCACTTAGCCCTGCGTTTTTGAAGCAGTATTCTGGGAAGCAGCTGATTGAATCCCATTAATTTAAATGAGAGTCAAATGACAGCCTGTATGGACCTCTTTGAAAATTTGAGGTTCAGTTCTTTATTCTTATTTCTTTCAAACTATTGTAGAAGACTTTCATGTATTTAGTGGACTTTCAAAGGCAGACATATATAGTGCAGTTAAAATACTACAATTTAGTACTTGCACCGCCTAAGTTGTCATTTCCCACAGAGTAAAAGAGTATAGTTAAAACATGTTGTTTTATTTGATGTTGCAAGATTTAAGACTTGTACTTGTTCACAGTGAAACTAGTGAAAACTTTATTGCCTGTTGTCAAAAAAATAATTTTAATTTAATTTTTGAGACTTGAATATAAATCTTAGGTCATACTTCCTTTATAATTATACACACTTATTGGAATGGCATATGGTGAAAATATACAGAACTTTGCAATATCAAAGAAAAGAAGAGAAATGGTAGGCTTTTATGTTGATTGCACCTGTATGGGGGCTTTATAAGCATACAGTTTGAATCATTTATAGATACAGAGTCAACATAGCTCTAATATAACTAGTACTGCAAGGCTTTTTTTTTTTTCCTTTTTTTTTTTTTCTTTCTGCTGACTAAATGATAGGCAAAGCAATTTTCAACAAATGTCTCCCAGTAGGCTGTCATCATGGAAGCCTTGTAATGTTGCATTTTAACCTTAGCACTGGCGGCTATCCAGAAATTATTTCGTTTATGCCAAACTGTTCTGCTCAAAGCACTTGCTCTTTTACTATATAGGAAAAGAATAAACCTTAAAACTTAACGTTCTCTCCATCTTCCCATTGTTTTATCAGATCGTTTTCATCTGTGTTCTTCTATGCTTGGGAGGATGCAAAAATGAAATAGCAACATGTGCCATTTTTTCTTGAGGTGATCTCAATTTCATTATGGAAGGAAAATTTGAAAACTCCCAGATGACTTAGGTGCCTAATTGCCATTTGTACCTTTCAGAATGTTTAGTGTCAGAATCTTATCATTATGAGAATAAATTTCACTTCATTATATCCAAGCTGTTTTCTCTTTATTAGTTTGATTTGTTTTAAAATTGTCGTATACACCCTAGTGCAGGAACTCAGGTGGTAACATTACTGCCTTCTGGAAAATCTTTTTAATTTTTTGTTTTTTATATACCCATTAATCCTTTAGTGTGGGCTAAGACCTTTTAAAAAAAAAACAAACAAACAACAAAACAACAAACCAAAACCCTAGCTGATAAACGATCCCTTAAATTATGCCTGAATCTAGATTTTATTCAGGATTAAGTCATGAATAAGATGGTGTTCAGGTCTGGTAGCTATAAAGCCTCATAGATTCTCTATGCCCTGTTTCTTAAAACTTGCACTCCTAAAATTCCAGCAAACAAAGTAATTTGGAACTGGAGGTGTACATTTTAGCTAATCTCTACTGTGAAGTATAGTTGCCATATGTAACTAGATGGAAGATACATTTTGCGTTGAATACATAAATGTCCTTGATGTAATCTTCCCATGTGATCTGCCTTTCTTTATCAGTCAACTCTGTAATAATTTGTAGGTAGAGACGAGCAGGTATTTGCATAACGTTATGTTATCCTTTACATATGAGATCTACAGTGTTAAACTCGTTGGCAGTACCTCATGTGAATTTTCTCATAATGAAAATACAGTTTTGAGTTATTCCACAACTCAAACCCCCATAATTTCCAAACTTTTGACAAATAGCCTCTTGCTCTGTCCTGTGCAAGGCAGTCTGGACTGCAGCGTGGTGAAAATAGTGGCTTCAGGGAAGACCGTGCTGGTTAGTACTTTTATTGCTCCTATTGTGGCAAGGAGTTTGTGTCTGTGCTCTTGCAGATCTTCTTGGAGACAGTATTCAGAGGAAAGATCTCACCTACAAATAATGCTTTGTGTTAGAAATTGATCCACTCCTTCAAACTGTTGTCATAGCACATTGGCTCAGGCGGCCAATATTTTCAGGTCCTTTTTCTCCTGTTTTTTGTTTGGTTGGTTGGTTTGGTTTGGTTTGGTTTTTTTTAACCTCTCTCTTTCCATGAGAGGAATTTCCAGTCATGCATTAAATGATTCCTGGTTAGACGGTACTTTTCCACAAATAGGGCATTGGCCTCAGAGTCACTAGACTAAATTCTGTTCTGAATTTGGCTATTAACCAACAGAAAAACCCACAACTTATAATTAGATTCATTTTAAGTGTAGGTCAGATTTGTTGCAGAGAAGCCAACTACTATTTGCTTAAGTATTTAAATATGGACAAGGAAGCCTAATTTGAAGCTTTCTGCTTTAGAAGTCTTGACAAATTTGTGGTTTCTTTGGTTTTATTGCCTCTTCACTTTCTAGTGTTCAGAGACTCAGCTACACATAATTTACCCACAGTAAAGCCAAATATTTTTAGTCAATATGTTTACTTACTAAGGTTACTGATGCCATTTTGACCAGTATTTTTTGTGGTTGTGGTAGTGGAAACATAACATTGTCTCAAAGCATGGGCATTTGATAAGGGTCAAAGGACTGGCCTTTGTTGCCAGAATCTTTAGAGCAATACAGGTAAATAAATAAATAAATAAAGTAAAAAAATCCCAAACCACAACCCATGAACAACATTCCAGTGGTAAGACCTTATCCTATCTAATAATTCACAGAAAGGTTCTGTCATATATCTGAAGTGTGGGAACAAAGAAATTCAGAACAGAGTTCACAGGCACCCAAATTCTCCAATGGTGACCTTCTGAGATTTGGTAGGTGAAAAAGTAAAACCATTTTTAGCAAAAATAGAAAGGATAAGAGAATTCTAGATTTAGACTTTATTTATTTATTTAAGAGACTTAAAACATTTTGTATTTAGAGAATTTCCCATTCAGTCTCTTTCTTTTATGTCAGAGTGTTCAGTTCCTGTACACGATTTCTACTGCCTGGAGAGTATAATTCACCAAATATGGTTGAGGAAAGAGGCAAAGTTTCGCTAATAAGAATCTTACATAGACTATTAACTTAAAACTTTCAGGAGACATTATTAGTTGCAGGGATAAGGGTCAGGTCTCTTTGTGGATATATCTTCTGTTGGCTTTCAGCCTAACAGCTTTAGGGGACATTAGCTTGGAACTGAGCAATATAAGCAGAAACAAGTCTGCTGCTGCTGCCTGGTGGGAGCTCACAGATGCTTGTAATAAAAATTGTTAAAAATTGTTTCATTAGTTTGCAAAAAGCAGATTTCTTGTAATACTGTACCTTCTTTTGCCAGGAATATTTAATTTCTTTTATGTTCTGTATGTGACAAGCACAAGCAGAAGCTAGCTCACAATTAATTATGATGATACATAGGACTTGAAATGAGCACTCAGCATTTTTCCGTTTGCATGCTGAAAACAAAAGATAATTAGGTAGAAAACAATATGGCATTTAATACAACTGTTCCTTTAAGTGGCACATTTTTCCAAAAGATGAAGAGATATCATCCTTCTAGAATTACATAATATTATAGACATATAAGTAAAACTAATCAGATATGCCACACGCCCTCATTTTGTAAGTGCAATAGCTGATTTAGCTGTTAGCAAAACCTTGCTTAGTGATGCATCAATAATTAGAAACTGTCACTGTGTGTATATGAATAACACTTTTTCTCTTTCTTGCTATTTTTCTGTTTTGAAAAACCCCTCACATACCGCATTTCATCTGTCCTGGAGTGTGAACATAGTTAGACACTTCAAGATGTCTGTATAGAATATTTAAAGTATCGCAAAGTAAAGCATAGAATTTTTGTACATACAATTACAAACATGTATTTTTATCCAGTAGGCATATAGGAAGAGTTGCTCTTGAGGTAACACGTCTGCAAAGCAGCCTACTTTATGTAGTGTTTAATTAATTTGCTTAGTTTTCATGCAATTGAAAGAGTGTATTTTAGAACTGAAAAATACATTGCTTTCATATTTGAAAGGAATATTTGTACTTAAACCTGCTTAAAAGGTCAATGGGAAACTGTTTGCTGGTGATTTTTTAGCAGACAGGCTTCTCTGAGCTCATAGCCATTAATCCATTAGGTGGAATGGGCACAACGAAGGGCACAGGGAAGTGATGTCTGTCAGTAACTAAACTGCCAGAAATCATTAAACCGCTGTAAGCATGGGCGCTGAGCAAGATGGACAATCTCGCCAGATGATAGTGTTTCAGTATCCTTTTCTCTGCAGATCAAAAGAGTGTCTTTGCAAACCTACCCTGTTACAGATCACCTTTTATGAGGACACAATTCCTCTGTGCTCCAAGGCGTGCGTTTTATGTGCAACAACACTGTGTGCGCAGCCTTCTTCACTGGTTCTGTTGCTGCCTTTCAACTGAGCGGCAAAAGAGGGACAATATATCTATATGTACAGATTTGGGGTCGGGCACGTTGCATGAAGCTACTTTTAATTCATGTTTTGAAGCCAAGCCTGTTCCTTTAAAAATCTGTTACATATAGAAAAGAATCTGGACTAAACTATTACTAAGGTGAGAAGATTTAAACCAAAGCTATTGTAAAATTTCCAACACCTCTATGAAAGTGATATACAGGTTTTAGTGACCTATCTGTGAACTCTATTTGGAGTAGATGGGAGAGTTTCCTTTTTCCTTCAAAGAGATGTGTAAGTGGATAGTGCTGAACATTTTTTTTGTCCCTTTTTAATGCTCAGCTGCACCATGATCATTCACTGGTGGGATTGTTACCCATCTGTGTAAAAACAATGGGGAACGAGTAAGATTTAGGCTGAATGACATTCTGTGGGTGACTCTGAGCCATGTTCTTCCACTAAAAATGATGCTGGTGCAAAGACTTCCTTGCCCAAAGTCTAGACAAATCAAAATCTGAGTGATAATTAGATAACTCAGGTAAATGGAGATAAAACCATTTTTCCGAGAGGCACATAAAGCCTAGAGAACCCTCCATGCTGGGGAGAGGACCGTGCATAGCTGATTTAGGATATTTACATCTATTCAGATATGTAAACAGTAACCCTTAAAAAGAATTTCTCGATACTATTTTTCCAGTCTACTCTCTGCAGACATATCTCTGTGAACCAGGTTATTTATACCCATATGTACCCCACATTTCAATATTGCAGTGCACCGAAACGCACTGGGATAACTCCAAAGATTATTTGGAAGCTAGTCCTCAGTGTGACTGTTGGCAGTACTTAACGGTAGCACATTGGGTATTGCACTACTACTCTGAAGGAAAAATTGGCTCCCTATTCGCTGGTGTGCCACTCAGGTTGGTCATGCAAATGTAGAAAGCCCTCTGTGAGAGTCAGCTGGCCTCAGATAGTGCTACAGAAGTGCAGATCACCTAAAGTGTATTTCAGCCAGTGTTTAGCTGTAAATATCTAGGGACTGCACAGTTTTTAGCTGGCACTAAACCAACACTAAAAGATTTGGTTTTAGTATGTAAGCTGAGTATTTCCAATTATTTTTTAAATGGAAATCCGAAATAATGAAATAATAGTGTAGGACTTGAGAAATTCCCAGTACAACTTACTCACCTGCTCCAAATTTCTACTGTCTCCAGGCTGGTGGAATTTCAAAACTTGATTCAAAGACCAGCTGCCTGAATTAAAGGTGCATGATGTCATGGACTCACATGTGTGTGTATATATATATATATATATATTTATATATATATATATATATATATATATATGAATAATTGGATGACTGTAAGAATACAGACATAGCCCCTTTGTCTCAGATGGCTCCATGACACACAGTGCCGAGACACTCACTCCCACACTTGGGCTCTGGAGGGGAAATTTCCTTTTCCTCCTGCTGTATGTAAAAATATGAGAGAGGACTTTTTTTAAAAGCAGTACTATTTGTTATTCACAATCCCTAAATATTTATGGGCTGTAAGAAAATACACCTGCTACTTATTGCTCCATGAGAAACAAAAGTACAGAAAATAAAATGCTGTAAAACAAAGGAGATGCTGAAACATATTTTATCAATTACTGATAAGTACTAGAAGTGAAAATGAAATTTTTCTGAGACAAGATTAAAAACAGCAGTGAAGTTAAACCATGCCATTGAAGAACCTGGCTCCAAAGGCTCCACTTAGTAGTGAGTCATAAAGAATGACTACAACATTCTCAAAAATGGGTGACAGTTGAGTGGATTGGAAAAGTAAACTCTTAGTACATTTTCAGAGATGATTATGGGTAATCTGTGTAGTCAGTCCTTCTTGAGGAATCCCTTTTATTAGAAGGCTAAGGGGATTTTGTGGGCAGGCTCATATGAATTGGCATATGACCATGCTCTGCTTTATATATTAATGTGAGAGATCTCTTGGTTTATATGGGCTGCGTCTGCATTGCATTCAGTGTGAAAACATTTGAATTAAATTTGGATTTCGGTTCCGTGCAGTCTCAGTGGCATGCAAAATAGTCCAGACTGCAAAAATACATCTGGGAACTTGGAAAAAAAATATTTTTTGAATGCTAAACTCGTACTGTCTTGGCTACATGATTCTCAATACCAAAACTAGCGATTTGAAGCATTCAGGAGAAAATGTGCTTATTTTTATTAATGAAATGCCTGCTCTCAGAACTCATAATGTTTACTAGGTAAAATTAAACTATCGTGTTATAGTAAGATATCTTCTCAGCTGAGAGTCTCATAAAACAGACCTTTTTTCTCCCCAGATTTTAACGTGACCCACAGGTCAGAGACAGCTGTCTCTGAGGTAAATACAGTGATTTCCTACCCAGGTTTTCTGTAGACGGAGCTGCTGGAGTGCCATTTTGTCCTGCTTGTATTTTGTGAATAACAGGAGACAATACTGTGTGTCTTGTATCTCTTCCAGTGGGAACATGAAGGATTGCAGTGTTTCAAAATCTATTGTGCAGTAAAGGAGCAACAGTGTGCTGTGATTATCACTTTCCATTGCCAGGAGCACTGTATAAACTGATTTGAAAAACTTGCTTGAGTTGTTCTTGTCCTGGCTTCTAAATGTGTGCGATGGCAGCTAATAGCTTTACAGTAGTGCAGTGCTTCTGAAATGGCAAACTCCAGTCCTGGTCCAGACCCCAGACACATTTTGCTTGTAATTGCCTCTGTTACAAGTGTGTGAGGTCTGTAACTTTCCCATGGGGAATCCTAGATTTCTTACCTGTGACATGGGGAGAAGCTTCCGCACAGTGACAGAGCTTTTCGCTTTGGCGTCAGTCTGAAGTTTTTATTAGGAGGCTTGGTAAAGTTAGAGCTGGCTTATTGCTTTCCACTGAGCAGACTGTGGTAAGGTCTGATCAGACCTTGGTTAAAATTAGTGGATGCTGGTAAAATTAGCTTCTGGGCCTTGAAAAATATTAATTGAGTAGTCTTCTAATAGTACATTGTAATTCAGTTCAAAGAGCTTAATCAGAATCTATTACATGCTGCTAAAGTGGCTCAGTAATGGAGGGCTGATTCATAACCATCATAATCACTTCATTGCACTTTTAGTTTAGATCTGTTTTTCTTCTTGTTTTAGTGCTCAATAGAGTCTTCATAGCTAGAAAAACCTTTGAATTAAACGTTTGTAATATTAAAATTTGGGATTATACCTATGAAATAATGAAATAGTAAAAGATTTCATTGAAGGGCAGTACACTAAGTTCTATTGCTTTATTTGCATTTGTGATGTAAAAAGACTTTCTAAACAGTGTACTGACATTTATATTCATATGTTTTCTATCATCTTGGAAAATCCTGGAGTTGGATTTTTTGGGGAGGTTTCTTTCATTTTTTGAGAATGTTTTACTTGCTGTACTACTCTAAAAATAGTGGCTTCCAGTATTGTCTGAGCTGATCAGGAATTTGGCAACACTACTGAATTTGTAAAATAGATTATAATAATTCTCATTTAGCTCCTTTCCAGAAACTATTTTGCCTGAAATGATGTGTGACAACAATCAGAAGTGTAGCTAAAGATCCCTCTGGTGTCCCCAGGGGAGCTGCTGGTGAAGCTTAAGAAACTGCTGGGATTAATTATTCTTACTGCTCTTTTGCTGGATGTTACCTTTCCCCATAGCTGAGCTTCTGTGATAGGTCATGGGATGATTCCATGTCTTTTTCTGTGGAGCTAACTTTGAATTGCTACTGCAGGGTGATTTCATATGAAAGACACATGAGCCATTATAATGTCTCTTCTGTAGGGGTCACATCAAGTGCCTTGTATGTGATAGACTGTGAAGTCACCATAGCTGTTTCTGGAACCATTGTATATCTCTGCTCAAATAATTTATCTGGAAAATAGTGATCATATAATATTGAAGTCATCCTGTTCCTATAGTTTTTGTTCAGGTTTCATGTCTTTAATTGTTGGCTCAGTAGCAATGTCCACATGTGTAGACAATAGAGAGTCTTAGAAGGGGCTCAACTGATGACCATCACCCTTGTTCTTTAAGGAGGAGGGCAGAGTTGTTTGATCAGCAGACCTTAGTTCAAGGCTTTGGAGATGCCAGTGATTTGCTGACTGATTATCTCTGCCACAGCTTATCCATCTGTTTGATGGGAATAAAATCACTTCAGCTTTCCTCCAGATCAAATTGTGTGTGCAACTTTTTTGGAAGGATTTTTAATATATGCATTGCTACGTAAGTAATGTAATGTACTATGGTATTACATTGGGGTGGAGTGGATTAATTTAATTACTTAATCTTGATTTAAATCATGGCTTAAATGTAGCCTCTATTTGCATAATTGCTTTAAATTTTACTTTGCATGCTACTGTCTCATGATTATTCTAAAGAAAGATTGATTTTTAGTTGTCAGTAAGCATTGATTTTCAATGAAATGCGTAGTGGATTAAACGGATTTTTTCTGTTTTGGGGGAGAGGATTGTGGGTTTTTTTGTGTGTGTTTGCTTGGGTTTTTTAAAATCTTTGAAAATGTCACTCTTGTGGAATGATTTGCTTGTACTATTTTAAAAGAAAAAACTCCAGGCAGGAGCAGCAGAACCACTCTGAACAGAATAAGAAGTGGCTCAATTATGATCCTTACTTCCTTTCTCAAAATAAGGGTAAGGATTATGTTCCACTGGTTAACTGCAGGTGAAAGGAAGGAGAGAATTTTAAGAAAAGATACCTGAGTAAGTGTGACACAGAGTTGTGTTTTGGAACAAAGATATTTTGTATATTCAGCATTGTGGTGGCATGTATGAGATTTTGAGAGCAGAAAAACAATAAAGAAGTAGTAAGTCAGTTTGTAGGAAACAGAAAGGAGCAGAAAAGGAGAAAGTGTAGCAAAAATAATTAAGAGTGGAGATGTACAAGACTTTGGAAATAAGAGTCAGGACCTTAAGCTTAATACAGAAAGTAATGGGTAGCTTCATGTAACTGTTTTTTGATGGGTGACTATAGGGATATGGTCAATGCAGACAAGGAAGGCAATTATTTTAGCAGCTATATTTTACATGTATTGGAGCATAGGAAAGAATATTTTAAACAGGAATTTGCTGTAACTGATGCAAGTAATGTGAAGTCCTGGAAAAAGATTTTAGTGGAATGATTGGAAAGGACAGGGTGGGTACTGGAGATATAGAAAAGCACTGATAGGTTTTGATGGCAGCTTGAGCTGTGATCAAGTGATGGAGAAAAGAGTTGAATGGGCCATGAAATTTGAAATCTAGAAAATTGAGAAAGATAGTAGTATTGGCAACAGTAATGGCAAGGAGGTGAGAATTGGAAGAAAAGATAAGAAGTTCAATTTTCAAGAGGCTGACTTTGACATCAAAATTGTGTGTTTGAGAAGCAGGTAAAGAAGTGAGATAGCCTGCAACGTAGGGGAAATGAAAGATGCAAGTGAAGATCGGTGATTCATCAGTGTCAAAATGGTGCTGGAAGCTGAGGGCAGGTGAACTTGCTGAGAAAGGAGTAGGGAGGAGGACTAGCTCAGATTTTGCACTGGAGATCAATGAAAGCAAAAGGAAGAAAGGAAAGGAAGCACTGACTTGTCAAATTGTACAGTGGACAACCATGGTAGGAAAGAGGAGCGAATACTGGGTGTTATATAGCTGCACCACAAATCAAATACACAAATGAAAACCTTATCAAGTATGGAATTTGGAAGGGAATTGTAAATGGAGTATTTAGAATAATTATGGAGCCTGAAGACAAAAAAACCCCAAAGTGCATATGCACTATATCTGAAGAGGGAGGGTAAGAAGTATTTTGTAAGTAGGAGACCTTCCCCATTACATATGTAAATAAAATGCTGGTTTCTGATTTTTAGGAGAAGGAATCTATATTAATCAGTGGAAGCCCAAATGGGATATCCTGACATTTCGTTCCCCCTGCTTAGAAGTGACCTTAGATTTTGGTATAGTTATTCCATCTAATGAGGATTCATTCCTTAGGTCAGGTGTAACTTGATTCAGATTACTGCCATTGAGTGAGTAGAAAAAGATGTCAGATGTTGTTGCTATCAACAAGTAGATGAAGAACTTCGAAACTTTCCTCCCATGGTTCAACCATTTGATTTTCAAATATAACCGTAAGCTATTATCAAATCTTGTATTATACGCTAGAATAAATCAAATTCTCACTTAGCAATATTAAGATGATGTAAGAATTGAAGACTAAGGTTTTCAAATGTGAGTAGAGACTTTTTATGTTTCAATTTCAGAATATCTTTTAATATATATATATATATAAAATATTAAATATATCCACTTCTACAAGTGGATACTAAGAAAATCAGGCTCCTTCAGCAGTGTCTCAGGCACTTTTTGCCATGCTTAAATACCCCAAATCACTGTATTTTAAAAACTCTTGCTATGCTTTCAAAATCTTAAAAACCTTTCTTTTTCTGAGAATTTATTGTATTGGAGGGAGTAGTGCAGATACGTGGCAGCACTGGCCTGAGTACAGGTGTTGCACTGGGTCTTGCTGATGAAACTTGAGCTACGTAAAACACAATGTCTTGCTACATAAAACACAATGTCGGTGCATATGCTTGCCAGTCCTGGGTGATAAGTTCCTCCTTGAGATCCTTTTCTCCAGCAGCACAGGCAAGAATTCCTGGGTTTTATCATAAATTGTAAACAGTCACCAGCTCTTTACATGCATGAGAACAATTTGATTAGAGGCCTTTGAGAGAAATGTACATGTATTATCTTTAATTTATGGAGCAAGTACATCTTAAAGACCATTTAGATGATCAGTTTCCTTTAAGTCTCAGATACCTTATGGCAGGACTTTTGAACACATCCAATAAATCCATAATTCCTTCAGAGACACTAAATATTATTTTTAGTTTAAACACTGGGAAAGAAATCATTTTTAAAGCTTATTAAAATGTTATATGAATATTTTTCAAATATAATTTATATTATCACTGGTGCATAACCTTTCAAATGAATAATTCACAGCAGCAAGTAGTCACTTTTGATAATCTATGGTGGTATATTATGTTGGTTCTGCTGAGAGATTAACACTTATGGCCTAAGGAATAAAACCGGAGAATCTAATCCATTTGTTTGCCTATTCACAGTGACAGATATTTTCTTAAATTAAAACCTATTAGTCTGGTTTCTGAATCTTAAAATTGAATCTGTTTTAGCTCATTTTAGACTCTTATAAAACAGGTTTATGATATATAACACATTGCAGGCAAAGAAGTATGCAGACTATTGATTTTCAGCACAGTTTTCCTATCATGGACTCTGAAGAATGTTTCTAACAAAAATTTATAGGATATTAAGCAAAGAAATGGTTTCAAAAGGCTATTGGAAGATGCAGGAAATAGGATAGACCCCGTCTATTAATAATTGGGTGTTATAATTTTTCTGAAAAGCAGTTGAATTTGAAATGTTTTTTCATCACACATTATGATGGCACATCTAATATAAAAGTAAGTGAAAATGTAAATGCTATTTTAGTAATATTAGTTGGACCCGATCCCCATCATTTTATAGAAGTACTCATTTAATATAAACAGTGATGTGGTAGAAGTTAAGGTTTACCAGAGAAAACACTGTGATGTATGCAGATACCATAGTTTATGTCTGTTTTTCTCTGTTTCTGGTCAATTAAATTTCAACTTCTGTAACTTGAGAAATCTTAGTGATGTACATTATTGCCTTTGTTGGTTTTGTTTTTTGTTTTGGTTTGGTTTTTTGTCTGGAAGCAATGAGGGACCCGCTGCTATTGTTTCCTGCCACATACTGCACAAATTGTGCTGACATTAAGGAAGATGCAGGTGCTTCTGTGTGGTGGGACAGGAAGATACTAAACACTGTACCAAAAGATATTTTAGGAAGCACATTTTGGAAGCAAGGGGGTGGCTTTGGGAAAGGTTTTTTTTCTGTGTAGATGTTAAGGAAGCTGCCTCATGAATTAAATCAATTGTTCATAAACTTCTTCCCCTCGCTTCATGTTGTTGGCAATGAAAACAACCCAAATATGACCTGTTTGAAAGAGTATCAAGGTAGATGGAGACTGAGCTTTGAAGCAGGGACATGATCAGAAGACATGGATGCTGATCAAGGTATGTAACCTAATAGTTAAACCAACTGTTGATCTTAAAAAAAATCACCCCCCAAAAAACCCCAAAACAAAGCCAACAAAAAACAAAAAACCCCAAAACAAAACAACCCCCCCCCCCCCCCCCCCAACCAAACCCAAAAGCTCACAACCCAAACACTTCTTTTCTTCTGTTAATGCACTTCTGAAGAGACAAGGCTCTGTGGTTTTCACTATGAGGTAGCCTGTCTAAAAATTACTGTAAATACCCCTCAAACCAATTGCTTTAAGCACTTCTAGTTCCAACAGTTAAGACAAGTGGCAATTTAGAGAAATACACAAGATTATATAGTTAGTGGAGCTGCACCTGCCAAAATTGGGTGTGAATTTGGTCATAAATTAACTTGATCAGACATTTGCAGGGGAAGGAACCTTTTAGGATATACTCCCAGCATACAAGTGACTTATAAGTGTAATGTGAAAAAACACATTTCCTTTTAGGCAATAGTGGCTATTAAAACTACTTTTAAAAAAGAGACATATTACATGAAATGTGATTTTGGGTTCACTCTTGCCAGAAAAATTGCTCCTTTTTCGCACCTTATTATGGGAACTATGGTACCTGATAGAAGATATAAGAGCTATTTAAACCTTTAATTTGAAAAAGGTATGCTGCTTATATTCCACAGCATAGAAGTTAGCCCACACTGTAATTTTGAACAGAGTAGGTGGCCAAGTCATACAAGAACCAGTTAGCTACATCAGTATTGGAACTGATATACTGTGTAGTTCAGCAAAAATCTTTCTATTTATTTATTTCTTTCTTTGTCAGAGATGCTTTGAACAACCTTACAAGCAGCCTGTTACAATATGCTTCCACTTTTAGTGGATGAACAGGGAACAATCCCTGAAAGTTGATTTGTATAGTATGGAGCACAGCTATTACATGACCCTGGGTAAAATGCCAGGATTGTACTTAAGGATTAGAGCCTGCTAATATTAATAAATCATTCAAAATGTAGGGCTTTGTTGTTGGTTTTCTTCTTCATATCAAGTAAATACTGTGATTTAATTACAGTAAAGTATTTCATAAAGGAACAAATTTTATTCTATAAGTTATTACTTTAATAAGCAATGAAAAGGTAATTAAGTAACTTGAATCTGTTTTCTGAACCAGAATTGGCATTCAGTATACACTTGAAAACTACTAGCAGAAGAGGTGAAGCAGGTACTGTTGCAAGTTTTGCATAAAGATCAAAAGCTAAAGTTTTTTTAAAACTGGATCAGAGGGATAATTAGAATTACCATTGGGTCTTGTCATTGTCCTGCCTCTGCAACACTCACCCCCCTACCTGATATGATTTTGGAGTCCCTGATTGTGTGCTAAAAGAGAAATCTTCCTGTTATTAAAAAACAAAACCAAAAACAAACAAAACAAAAACCAAACAAAAAACACACAACAAAAATCCCTGAAAAAACTTCAGTATTATTTGTGAGTCTGGTCTAATGTGTCTAAATCAGAAGTAAATGTATAATTAACCTTTTTTCATGATGAATTAACATTAATTTTCTTAGGATTAGTGGGAAATAGCATAATATAGGGCAGGTTTAGCATTCACAGTAACTGTCACATGGGACCTTTAACACTCTTACAGGATTAGTGCAGCCAGTGATTCATCCTGTTACCATGCACACAGAAATAGTGTGCAGCTTCTGACCATCAAAGAGGCTTTCCTAATTATCAGCTTTTACAAGTGACTATAGAAAGATTAGAATAAAAATATGAGGAAGATGGCTTCAGAGTTCTTGAGGGAGCAAGATAAAATGCACTCTTTCCCCAGTGAGTAGTCAGATTTTGAATGAAATTTTGCACTATTGTTTGAGAATCCATCATTAGGAAGATAATTAATGAAAAGGCCTGTTGTTAGGCCTAAGTGAGTGTGGTGTCTGTATGTCTGTCCCCCTCTTTTTTCTTTTACAAGGGCACTTTTTCCTTGTCTTATTAATCTGAGCATTCTTTATGCAAGGAAAAAGATGAATAATTTTTGAAGACTGGGAAAGAACAGTTGAACTTGAAAAGCCCTGGTTGAAAGTGTATGGCTTTGATGATACTGAGAAACAGGCCAGCTCTGTTTAGGTACTGAAATACAGATTCAGTGCTTAATTTTTGGAATCCAAGAGCCCAGAAGCAGAATTCTTTTGCTTAAAGACTTGAACCAAAATAGGAAATGAAAATACAGATACTTTAGAAGTATCGTTCTGGTAAGTCATATTAGCTGCCAGAAACTCGCCCCCAGCTGTGCTGTGATTCATGTTTCTCTGAAGACTGTCACAGAAGACTGTGGTTCAGAAGTTAACGACGTGCATAGTTTGCCCTACCTGACGCTGCTCCCCCGGAGCGTGCGTGCAGACAGCGACTGCATCTCAGCAGAGGTAACGTGCTGAAATGTTGTGTCATGTGCAACTCAACTGTAGATCTAAGTCTGTAGATGAAGTAGAATTTTTTCAAGCATCTCACTCCACCTTCTTTTCTGATCTTTATCCTTTACTGTAGCAACAATTTATTGTCCATAATATACCAACCCTGACCTGCTCGGCTGGGATTCCTTTGTGCCTCCTTTGCTAAATATCAGCCTGCAGAGGAGGAAATGTGGAACTGCACCACTGAGGAATACCTCAGGAAGACAAAACAGGCTTACAGCCAATATGCTGTTAATATATCAAATATACCCTTTTAAAACCTGGTAAGCTCTGCTTTGTAACTCAGGAAGAAAAATTAGTGGGGATCATGGCTCCTCTCTGAATATATGAGGCTGAAGATTGCTTGGGCCATCAATCCATGTCAGCCACCAGCCATTTGCATTCTCTTGGACACATTCCCTTTTGCACATGGAGTTCTTGTCCATGTAGATTTCAAGAATTTAACAGATTAGTCTGGGTTTTGTGGATGACATAGAAGTTTAGATGCTACCGTATAGGTTGCCATATGTCCACAAACCTCAGACATCTGGCACTCCAGCTGGAACTGGTGTGCCCGTAAGATCTCATATAGCCACACACAGAAACAGTGGGAGGAGCTGGGTTCCCTCCCTCCACATGTGCTACAGTTGACTTGTGCATGGAAATGTCCTGTGCTGCTGGACCAGTTCTTTGCACGTGGACAGGAGTACCTGCAGTCTGTTTTTCTTTGGGCTTTTTTCTTTCCCTAAGCCCTGCTATTTTGTGCAGGACAGCTTGGGTGATTTTAAAAGAATAAGGTAAAAATATTTGTTCACGTGTAACATATATGTGGGCCCAGGCCTTTGGAGGCCGTGTATTTGAATCTGTAGGGCTGGATTCTGAGTTTACAACCAGCCTGTAAATTCAGAATGCCTTTTGGATCTCAGTGCTGTTTTTCCAGGTTTACATCTTAGCAGCAGAGATCAGCATGGGAAGTGCTCAGTGGGACTTTTTTTTTTTTTTTCCCCAGTTCTTTCCTAAATCCTAAATGTTCACGTCTATCAGGGATACCAAGACGGCTGAACTTTTATGGTTTGTGTTGAAAACAAGCCTTTTTGTGCTTAATGTGTATCAGAGAAATTGTTCAAGAACAATTTATCCATAGATTGTCACTGCAGTGCTTTCAAGGACAGTTTCATCTTGGTTATCAGCTGTTGTAAGTGCCAGTTGCACAAAGGCGTATTTAACTTGTGCACTCAGTTTGCTTTATAGTCAGGTTTTGCATTCATGAACAGATACAATTTGCTTATCGTTTGGAACAGTTCCTTTCCTTTTATGTAAATTCTTCATCTTCTCTTGGACTCCCATACCTCTATTACATGTCAAACAAGAATCTGATCATAGGGTAAGATGTCTATATGTGGAATAGAAATTGAGTGTAGGTTGGAGCAGCTAGGTTCTGTTGTCTTTTAAATTACAAATTATATGGAAACCAAAAAGAGTTCAGCATGTGTGTTCTGCTAAAGGAAGGCTCTAGAACTGTATCTTTCTAGACAGATCCTCTCTGAATTCTGCACCAGGTAGAACCTACATATAATTATGAATCCTGATAATATGAAGCTGTTTCATAGAAACCTAAATGGTTGCATGAGGTTATATAAGTAATTATCTGCAAACCTGCAGGCACACCTATACATAAAGTTCAACACTTTGTCTATGGATGTGAATGGTAAAGGTCTTTGTTTTCATCTTGTAATGCCAGGGAGATGGTGACTTTGTATTTTAATTGAATCTTCATAATATCAAGAAGAAATTACTGTGCTCCAATCTAAAAATTCATTGTGCAGCTTAATGCTTCTCTTTGCATAGAAACTGTTAATAATTAATAATGTGTTTGATGGATTATTAGTGCCAGACTGGATTGGCATCTGCACTTTGGACATGATGTACCTGATTGTACTAACAAGTTATAACAACATGTATCAACTACTGTAATTATCATATTGCCACTGTTTTCTACAGATGTAAAGATACATAATTCAAGCTGACAAGCCCAAAGATTTTATTGGAATGACCTATGATACCCTAACTTCTCATTAATATACAGCCAAATGCACAATATCAATTAAGTATAAGATACAACCTCAGGGCTTCTTAACATTAGTAGCAGTTAATAATGCAACAGAAGTTCTTACTATTTTATTTTCTTACCGTGTCGAAATTAAGAACTTTGCAGTACAAAAGTGTTCTTAAAAATGTGTGTTTTTAAATACTCAGTTCTTTTTTGTGTTTTTGATTTTTACATTAGTATGGAGTAGGAGTAAATAGCATTTAAAATGAAGCCATTGTTTATTCACAAATCAAATAAGCTACCGACAGCTGCCCTAGTGGCTTCCTCATTCACTTAAATTAATGCCTAAGGCCTTGGGGTGAATAGTCTTCTGGGGAGAATGTGGGCATTTATTTTCGATTTCCATTCAATGTTGGGTCTTTTAATGCCAAATCCTATTTAATGTGCACATGTTATGTTGAACTGTGTGCAAATTTATTCTATGGACCACTTGACAGAATTCATACTATTAAAGTCATATACAATTTGTACTCGAAAAATAAGGTCTTTACTTCTCTTTTGAACAAGCAGTGTAAAATTCTGTCTTTATTTTAGTTTAAGATCTATTGAGAATAAATCCTACGCAATAGTAGGTGCTTTTTAACTAAGCTTGAGGTTTGATGTTTTGGATTTATTCCAAGCCCTGTCCATTTAATCAGGATTTTCCTGTGCCCTCAAGTGTTTGCTGTGATGGATGCAATTCAAGAACTTGAGAGGGGGGGAGGTAATTTTCCTAGGTTCAAGGTTTATTTTTTTTGGTTTTGTTTCCCCTGCCCCCTCCCCAGTTGGGAACTGCTTAAATGTATTTGGACACTTACCTTATATGAGATTCGCAAAATAAATTAAGCCCTATGTCCACATAAGGGCATACACCCTGTGACAAAAAGGAGATGAGAGGATATAAGAGTGATAATGATTCTGAAACCCAGTGGTCAGCCTTTTTCTGGGAAGTAGAGCACAGTTCCAGTTCTGCTCCAAGGATTGCTTATGCATTTAGCAGAAATAATTGAATCAGATGACTGTCACTATCTTATTTTCTGTCCTGGCCCCATGTTAAAATGACCACATTTTTTGCAGTTTATTAAGCAAGTTCAAGTAAATTCCAGTGGGTTTTAAGCTTCTTAGGTCTGGGAGTGAGAACATTTCCTCTGTGGATCCTGGGGGACTTTATCAGCTAAATGGAAAGTTGCTCTACCCATTAACAGTGAGATTATGGACAAGTGCAGAGATTGAACTCAAAATACAGTTTAGTAACACTGAGAGTGACAATATGGCCATGACCAAAAGTCCAAGGTCTAACCTCAAAAATATATGGAAACTTCAGGGCTGTAAATAAAGTGTTTATGGGCTTCACACGTCTCTCTTGTAGCAGCTGAGCAGGGTCCTGGAACTTCATAAATTTAGATTATGTACTAAGTTTCCAGCTAAGAGCCAGCACAGATATGTTTGAAACACTACTGAAAAGCTGGTTCTAGATGGCTACTAGCAGAGAACCACATTTAAAGTAGAGAAGGAAACCAAGGGCCAAAAGTTTGACCTTCTGACAGCCCCTCAGAGGGAATGCAATTTTCCTTCTGTGCACTTGCAGCTGTCACCAGCTTTTGTTTCAGAGCTCAGCCTAAGCCTACAGTTGACACAAACTTTTAACTGGTAAATCTCTGATAGATTACACCTCTTTTGCTGCTCTTTTGCTTCTTTCTGCTTGCTTCTGTCCATGGAAAGTCTCAGATTTTCATAACCATGCCTGAAGTGGAAGGCGAAGTGTCCTTCTTATGTTAGTTCTCTGCCTTCTCATTTCTGCCTTTTCTGCAGTCCTTCTGACATAGGTAAATGTCATATTTCCTCTACTATTTAATGTTCAGTCCTGCTTTATTTTCTGGATTTAGAAAGCAGGAATCTCAGCCACTGTAATACTTCTTTGGCTCCAATTCTGCTCTTTTTTTCCTTAAAAAAGTGAAGTTGGTGCTAACCCCTGCTTCACTTCCCAGATTTCGCAGTTTACAGCAGCACAAAAATGACATGACTTTTGAAAGCTTTGCAGAAGCCCTACATAGTTCTTAATAGCATCCATGTTATGACAGGAGTGTTGTCAATTTTAGGGGTTTTTTTGCCACATTAGAAAGTTGCAAGCAGCAGCTGAGACATGGAGGTTGTGTTGTTTCCTCAGTTATTTTTTGGTTTGGGGTTTTGATTCGTGTCAAACACTTCCACCTCAGCAGCTTTAACGGGACAATTCTGTGTTTGCTTTATGTGCACTTCACTTTTGGAAGGTTATCTTTGTAACTATAAGGGCTGGGAAACAGTGAACAGATTTGTCCAGCCTGCATACATGAAGGTATGCACTTCAGTTCCTCTTGAGGTACTCGGAGCTCGGTTTGTTGAATATCTCCAGAAAAAAACATTGTTTTTATTGAGAAGTATGACATGAGGTAACCTGGTATAACATTTTTCTCTTAATGTGTTTTTTATTTTCATAAAAGCTTATATTCTGAAAGAATTAGTGTTTGTGATTATTGCCAAAGAGAGCTTCCAGCTCAACCTGTAGTAGCATATTGGTCTATTCTTTTTGAGTGATCTGTAACCTGTTCATTGTTGTCTGTCTTAGTTCAGCATATGTTTACACATGCCATTTACTACTTTCCTTACTTCTCTGTTACTCCATCCCAAAAAACTTCATTCTTCAAAGTTTACCTCTTTTGTAGATGCATTTAAGGCCACCCTCTTCTGTTCTTGTGAGTTACTCTGTCAAGAATATGTAATTCTGGAGCGTGAGATGCAGAAAGACCCTGTTACTCTAACCGAATCAATTATATAGTAATGTTGTGCCCCTTGCTTAGGGTGTCTACCACTGGAGTCATGTCTTTGGTGTTTCATAGTTGAGCTGAGAGCTGCTGTCTGTGTTTGCCTGTGCGTTGGCCCTTGTGTCAGATTATTCTGAAGGAAACAGTCGTCTGGTGGTTAAAGCTGATCTTTCCTTCTCTGGAGGACAGAGCTGTTTCCTTCAAGTGTGTCAGCGAGAAATATTTGCCATCTTAGATTAACCAATAGCAGTATTAAACAGCCTTTTATAAACAGTGTGAAAATAGAAGATACAAGCTGATGACACATCAGCGTTTCTACCTGTGAAATCTGTGGAATTATTCTTCTTGACTTCAGTGAGAATCAGCTTAAACTTCAGGGCCTCAGTCAAAGTCCCTTCATGCTTAGTTACTATTTCAGCCCTTATATTTTCATCCTCTTGGGAGCCTAAATACTTTGGATCTGGATATACGAAGAGAAAATCCATTATAGCTGTAAATCTCAAATAAAAATAACCTTTCTTTACATTGAAAAGATGTTTTCAGAATATGAAATGATGAGCTCATCAGAGGTTGTTTCTGTGTCAGATCTGTAGAACATCAGGCCAGTACATCAGGCCAGTACAGTACAGTCCTGTCACTCACTCCAGTCCTGAGTGTGGCTCATTAAAGTTAGACTAGATGATTTTTTAGTTCAGTTCCAACTTGGGCTGTTCTGTTATCCCAGATAAATTCCAAAAGGAATTCACCCAAACTTACCTGTTCCTTGGAAGTGCATTATTTGTTCTCTGGGCTAGAAAGGGAGAGAATCAAGTTCATTTTGGCCCTTGCCCTTCTGCTCCCTAACAAGGTGGCCTCTGTGCTCTGTGTATGGGATGCACTACCTCTCATATTCTTTGCTTGCAAGGTTCTCATGATACAGATCCTTATCAGTTCATTATAGTGTGCAGAAATTTGAAGTCTTAGAATGGACTGGACTACAAAAGGAATAAGAAGTTTATATTAGCTCTTATCCCAACTACTGCCTCATTTGCATGAACAAATGATAAATTCCATCTTTTCTACTGCCTGGGATATTGATTTTCTTTTTAAAGTCCTCTTTCAGGATACATATCTATTTTCCCTTCATTGCTCTTTTATGCACCTGTTTAAACACAACACCGAGAACCCCTAGGCTTGATACACAGAAAACAAATCCTTTGTGAATTTTTAATTAACCTGTCTCTATGATTTGAACCGAATAAACAAAATTTCTTGCATATATTTCCATTAACTGGCCTTTTGTGTTCTCACAGATCCAAGCAAAACCTTTCTGAGAGAAGACTCAATTAGCATTTCGATCTCTGTTTCACTTGAACAATTCAGCTGTGTTTTTAAGAATGTAGTCTTTTGTCTGAAGATAAACACGGAATTAAAATCCAACCTAATACATCAGCTAAATTAAAATTGGACAGATTGCCCATACCCATCAGGTGTTACCTATGGAGCATGTTTTCTCCTTGTAGCCTGATGACTTAAACTCAAAAGTAGCTGTGTGGTACTTCATTTTAGAAGTACCACAAGGAAATGGGTTTGTCGGTACTTGGGGGCTTGGAAGAAAATCCAGGCAAGGATACCACACCAAAGGAATACGGGAGCATGTGCTAAACTTCTCTTACATAGGAGTAGTTCCTTCCAATCTCTATACCTTTCACTGTTTGTCCCCTTTCTGAGGACATTGACATAAAAGAAAGAAGTCTGTAAGCAGATGAAAGCCCATAGGTGTTCTTCTTAGAAACACCTTTTAATTAGCTAAAAATTGTCTTGTACAGATCCATGCAGTAATGGATAGAAATGAAAGTATGAATTTCTATAAACACAAACCTTGTATGCTGCTTTTTTAAACAGTGTTCTCCAAGATACAGTTATATTCTTCCAATAGAGTGTAACACCTCATTTACTCAAGCGTAAATGTTGGTTTATAATGGCAATCACTATCATTCATTCCAGTATTCCTGTGTACAGATGTAAACAGATCAATTCATTTTGGTTTTTAATTTGTCTTATGGTTTCTCTGTGGTGTTATAATTTAAAAGCAATAATTAAGTAAAGATGTTGCAGTGTATTATTCTAACAGGCTGAGGGAAATAGCCTTAATTCCCAAGTTCCATATTTAAGCAAAGTAGTGATAAATATGGTGGCAATAGAATGAACACCAGTTGTTTTTCCTACAAAAAATGAATCCAGCAGCATTCCTTGACTGCAGTTAGCCTTTGGGTCTGCAAATAAACATCCCACATCTACTTCAGATGTAGGCAAAATGCAGTTGACTAATTCTGCAGGCAGTTTATAAACATATTTTGATAGGTGTGTCCTTCTAAATCTTATATCAAATCAAATGCGTGTCACACAGCATGACCTAACATAGCTCAAAGCAAACTAGCACATGCAGAATTCACATATGCGTTTGCAGGAGAAATACAGTGTCTTTGTTTGTACCTTGTCTGCCGCTCTCTATCTTTTCATCTTTGCCATAATGCTAAAGATGTTTACACTAGTAGTCCAAAGCACTTCACCAATGTTGTTTGTAATCAAAGAGCTTTTGACCTTTCTGAAACTACTGAGGTTTGCTTGTTTGTTTGTTTTAGGGGTCTTTAAATTCAATGTGAAGTACATGTATGCACAGATGAAGAGAGGTTGAATCTTGAGGCCCTTTACTAACCCCCACTAACCTGGAATGCCTTTAGAAGATGTTTTGTGGAGTAAAGATTTTCTTGAGTAAACTGGGACTTGCATTTTGCTATACCTCTGAAGACAAAGACTTTCTTTTATATGTGAACTGTTTTTCAAATGCCACATCACTAAAATTCCTACTGTTTCCTTCACTGCTCTTTCAGCCACTCACTTGGCTGGAATGTCGTTACTGTGTTGAGAATCTATAACAGCAGTCCTTTGACGTAGCTTTTTTTGGCCCAGGAGAGGCTATTGTTGTACTAATAGCTCTAGAACTGTGTCTGAGACTTTCAAACTCTTTGGCTGGTGTTAACCTGCTTTGCTTTTATGAGCATCCCTTTTTGGCGGAGAGGACATCCATGTGAGCATCCCTGTGGGGTTACGGGTTCTTGTGGCTATCAGTATCCAACACGCAGCTGTAAAACCTGCAGCAACTCTGCTATGTAAACAGTGTTGCGTAGTGATTTCAGAACACTTCAGTTTATAACCTTTCTTTGAAAACCAACTCCCTTAATGATATTTAAACATGGATTCCAGATGTGACAGTTAAATATACCTACCCCTTGGGAAATTAGCAGTGGGTTTTTTTTCTTTATTCATTACTAAGTGCCCTCTGCCATTTTTCACGCTCTCCCTCCCACTGTCTCTCAGTCTCTCTGTGTACTCCACATTACAGCAGAGATTGCTGGGTTTTGGTACTTAAATTCTCATGAGGTAATGGAAGAACAGCATTATCAGCTTACTTAATGTAGCAGCTGAACAATGTAAAGTCCCACTGCACTTAATCCTAGTTACAAAATGTTACGATACAACAATATGTTGAGTTTCCTATTCCACTGTATACCTAGTGTGTGTATAAGTGGGTGTCTCCATATGTTGGTGTATTTATGCACAATAAGAACATGACCTATTAATTGTCCTTTTGGTGAAAACGTGCAATTTTTGACCATCAAAGTTTATTTATTTGTCTTTTCATTCCAAGTCAAGGATGGCTTAACTGAACAGTCTTAAAGATAAGTGGCAGCTGTGAAACCATGAGTTTTGATTATGCATGGAAATATCTTATGTCATGTCTCAGCTAGAAAGTGATTTGCCTTAGTTTTCAGAGTAGTTTTGTTTGAAAGAGTATGCCACAAAGTTACATATGATGCCAAGCTGGAATGTTGAATAGCATGCTGAGGGAGGTTTTTTTAGTAATATTGACACAGTGACAAATAATATTACTTTGTTTGTAAAGTAAAATAATATTAATAATTTGTCACTAATATTAGTGACAAATAGGAATCTGATTAACTTCTTAATAATTTTTGTAGGATCCAAAGGCACTGAAATAGTTTTCCCAGATGCTAATGAACTTTGAGTATCTTTGTACTGTTGAGGCTATATTTCACTTATCAGGCACTCAGTTCTCTGTCTCTAGATGATCTGGGCACTGACCGTTCCCTGGGCAATGGAGCTGATCTATAAAGACCTACAGAACAGACCTGATGCCATCAGAGCTTTTGGCAGGACATTGCTATCTACAGATCCTGCATTTTGGCTTCACAAACCTTTGCCTATAGATATCCTTGCCCCAATTCCTTCCTTCCTTGAGTTCTCTCACTACCATGCATGTGTGGAAGATGGGGTCTTTTTGGAGGTCTATTCCATTCAGATTTCAGAAGCCATCTTGGATCATGTACCGTTGAGATTACTTCTGTGCAATGCAGTGCAAAGCTGAATCTCATTGATCTCTATTTTCTTCAGTGTCCTTTCATGTTTTTAAATCTATACTTCAGGGAACCACATTTTAATAATGAAAAACATCACTTTGTTTATCCAATTAATGTAGGCAGTAACCTGGCCCTCTGTTAATATTTGTAATATACTTAGGGCTTGATTTAGACAAATTTATGTTACCTGCTTAATAAATTAAGATCTTATAACAGAAGAATTAATCATTCATAGTTGTTATTGACATATGCCTTTCTGCTTTCAAAGAAGATATGTTAAAATAATACCTAATTAAAACAGTATGCATAAGAATATCATAAATCTTTGTATGGCTACATTCTTAGTGGTCCATACTGCTTTGAAGCTTCTAAATGTATGATGGAGTAAAGATAGTATATATATGTTTTCTAAATTGTAGATTGGCTATTGATTTTTAACCCATTTAGAATTAGAACTCTTATAACAAAGTAGATTTGAAGTAGTCTTTGTCATGCTATGTAAAGTTGTGTATTGGTTTATAGTTTATGGATCATTGTTTTACCACTGGCAAGTGAAGAGTTCATCCTTTCTGTTTTTTTCCTGAAAAAAACTGTCATAGCCATTTTAAGTATAAAAGACTTAACTGGGGTAAGAGCTCATTTCAGCTGTCCACATTTGAACAAAATTAACCTTGGCGTCCTCTGTAAATATTACTGGGAAGTCTGTCAGGCTGGGAATGTGGGTTTGACTGATGAATCACTAACTAGATGAAAATATGTTTCAAATTTACTTGGGACATCATACAAGACTGGTTGGGATTTCTTCTCTAAAATGCATGAAAAATATTTCTTAACAATGTATAAATTTACCTTAAAAGCTTTATTAGAATTTGGATTTTGGGACCCACAAAAGAATTGTCTTTTTAATACTGCTAAGGACAATGCCTAGGTCCATTTATTTGCAATGTCAACTGAGAACTTAGGATATACCAAAATTTTTTATGGAAAGATGGTGTTATGATTAAGAAATTAAGAGGACCTAAGAATTCTGCTCAAAGTATCTCTTAAATCCTTTGTGAATACACAGATTTCATGCGTGGTCTCACCAACTCATAAATACTTTTTCTGTGCCTAGATTCCATAGCTGTACATTGGAACTATAATGTTGCCCCTCTGAGATATTAGGAGGATAAATTATAAATTAATTAATATTTTGTGGTAGTAGGAAGAAATATGTAATGATTAAAAAACCCCAGAATTACTTAAACATGAAACATAAAAATCTATGTTTATCTGTTGGCTTGAACTATGATTTGCCTGGTTCAAATCAAATACAAACCAGATTTTGCAAAACACCCTAATGAAGTCTCATCTTCAACTTGCTGGATTTCATCAGTCTTTTCTCAGTAGTTTGAGTCAAGAGATGATTTAATTTTACTTTAAAACAACTGTGGATAGTCAGGCAAAATAATCCCAGAGGAAGATTCCAAAATTCCATGCCCTCATGCTGGAATCTGACTGCGTTTGGGAAATGCTCTGTGGGGTGAGCAGAAAGGCTGTACAGCATGCAGAGCGGTCACTCTCTCCAGCAGCCTTCTAAGTGCAGGATAGCACTCAAGCATTTAGTGTACCAACATGGTGTGATCTGAATCATTTTTAACCAACACTTTCTTTTGCACTGTGCCTTGAGAAGACTGGAGCTGGCCATGGAGTTATAGAAGTCTTGCTTTATGCCTTCCTGTGTTTGCTAAAGACAAAGTAGTAGGCACCTTCTCTGCTGGTTTTTGCATAGGTGTATATGAATAGATGTCCTCTTTTTCCATCTGTCACTGTCTTCTAGGACATCTTCTGTGCCCCTTGTGGTTCCATTCCTCCCCTCTGTTTATATTAATGCTCTCTTCCATCCTCAGTAGAAGGAAAAATCTCATTCTCTTCATCCAGATATTTTTTTTTAAATTCTGTCAGTAGAAACATATGAAAGAATTAATTTTTGGCAGGCTGGAGGTTTCTTTGTTTTTGTAAGCTTTGTGTATCCTTTAGATCTTCTTATCTTTTACCAGATCATATTCAAGCTCTTCATCTCTATCTTCGAACCTCAGTTGCTCTCACTCTCCCCTACGTACATATTCTGCCCAAACTGCCTCTCCCTATCCCTTGGATCCTTCTAGTTTGTTTTTTATCTTGTTGTTTTACATTGTGCTTCTCTTAAGCTGCCTTCTCTGCCTCCAAAATCTTCCTTTTCATCCTCTAAACTCTTGTGCTTTGTCTTGCTTGTCATTTTTTTTTTGTATCTCCAAGGCGCAAAACTTACCCAACTGTATGTTTAGTAAAAATCTGTGTTAAAAAGGGCCTTATATGTATAATTATATTAATAAAAAGAAGTTGTTTTCCTTAGTAGATTCATGAAGATTTTTTTCTTTTCTAATCAATCCAGATGTTGTATAATCAGACAAAGTGTTATGACTCACGCTTTTCGGTTTCTGAGTTAAAACTGGTTAGAGGCAAGGAGAATACCATGTGATTTTAAATAAAAATATAACATATTCAAAGAAAAATATTTGATAAATTCTTAGCAAAATGAAGAAAATAATTCAAGGCTGTAACATAATTTTAACTTACCCTAACGACCTGTAATTTCCTTCTTCTGAAATGTGGCCCCATTACATTAATAAAATTGACATTGTCATGATATATTACACTCATTAAAAGGGTGATTCTTTTATTCTAGTTAGTTTACAATTCACTATCCATGCTATATGTCTAGTGACAGTGCTGTACAGAAAATTAGAATTTTGTGAGTTTTTTGTTTTCCCCTTTGGCTGAGCCAAACCAGCTTTTGTTAAGATTTGGCATTATCATACTGTATTGTTTCAATGGCTAAATGGAGCAATTTTTGACATATATAACAGGGCATACTACAAAATATTTTAAATCTATTGAATAGTACTAGATCAAGCACCAATTTGTTTTATTGTCTATTGCTTGCTTTCAGCTATTGTGCTGGAAATTGATTTGAATAAATGTTTCATTCTTTCTTTCCATGGCCAGATTCATAAACCGAAGTGTGTCTCTATAGCCATTTGTTTTTACCAACTCAATAAAGCTTGATAGATCTCTACCAGTGAGTAATTCAAGTATGTATCCAGGATGATTACTGTGCCACGTGATGCCCATGCCATCTTAGATTCAGGCAGCCAAGCTTTAAAATTTTCACAGGGCACTAGCTGAACTGTTGTTGAATCGAGAAATTCAACTCACTTATCTTTTTCAAAGCAGCAGATTTGTCCATTTGTTATTGTATTTCTGTGACTGAAAACATGACTTAATAAATATATTATTGAAATTTAACAAAGATTAGGGAAGTGTCTAGAAGTTTTTCTGGTGATGTTTTTGTCCAAGTTTATTTTCCACTAAAAAGAAAAAAAAACCCATAATGTTCACATATAGAGTAATTACTCTGTTCAGCCTCTTATGACGTATGCATGTGTTTGGAATTTAAGAATAGAAAGACTTCTACAGTGAATCAGAAGGGATATCCATCTATCCCTGCCTGATAGCAGCCAATAACATCTGCTTTCCAGGATATTTTTGTACCTTTTTCTTTTCCATTAAACTCCACTGTAGCAAGACAGGTGTGTATGTGGCCTGGTATCACTTAATTTGCTGCTAGTACAGGTGGAGGCAAGACAGGAAATGGTAATTAAGAACTAAATCTTGAATTCTGCTTATAAATTCAGTATTTGTCTTTGAGTAGAGGCTCCTCCATGGATGCTAGTACAGAATTCTTCTTCAGCTTAATATAAAGATTTCTATGACGCATTATTTATGCAGAGAGAGAATAAATATCGTCATTTTTTTCTGTGTGATGCTTAAAGAGCTGTAGGTTATATTTCTTGTTCTGTGTTGGTTTCTTCTGAAGATGGGAGAAAGATATGAAATGAGACAGAATTTGACACCTTTCAGTGAATCTACAAAGTCACTCTGGATTTTTGAGACTCTTAATTGCAAGCAGAGAGTATAGTTCATTGTGTACTCCAATTACATTTAGCATTTTACCCTCAAAATTCATGAGAAGCTCCTTGACTGGAAGTTTATAATAGAAGTGCACCATTGCTGCACACTGACACTGACGTGTTGCAAGTGATTCCTTCAACAGTTATTACCTTCTGCCACTTTTTGTAAAGATAATGGAGATGATCCACATATGAATCATGTTTATTCCATGACGTTCAAGAGCCATTTGGGAACAAGGTACCATTCTGCCAGGCTGTATGCAAAAACAGAGCACAAGATAAACCCTATCCTGATTAACCTACAGAGTAAATCACGGGTAGACAGGGGACAAAGAATGCAAGCAGTGAAGAGTGTGGTAACTGCAAATACTGTTTTAGTTCTATGATTGATTGATTTAATTTTATTAAACCTGCATGTTAGTGAAGACTTGTTTTTCTCTCTTAAATGGTTGCTATAAATATGTTTAATCAAGGAAAGGAAAGTAGAAGACAAGTGTGCCTGACATTGATAGAAATCCTGTTTGTTCAGGAACAGTTCATCCATGTAAAAATATGATCCTTGTAAGTCTGCCAAGGTCATCAAGGCCTGTGGTGATCTGATGAGTAAATGCTGGTCACGCCTGGAGGCAGCTTTAGCTTCTGAACTCAATTCTTCAAAAAATGTAAAACAGTTTTACAGAAAAGAATGTTTGTCATTAGCCTGTCAAGGCCTTTTCCGCCTTGTTTTCTTGGTGCTCTTTTCAACAACTGTATACCCCTTTATGTACCTGTCAGCTGTCCTAGATATGTACAAGTGGCAGAAGTGCTGGTCCTGGTTTGCATTCAGTTGCCTGGTGGGATGTGAAGATGTGGATATCGTAGCCCTTTTTAATGGCAGGTCATCAGCACTTTTTTGTACCAGTCCACTGTTGTTGGTATGCCAATATTAATGGTTACTCCCAGTAGATTACAGCACTGTGGCCACCTGAATGAGATATGCCATCCTGATGTCTGAATGAAAATATATTGTAGTTCAAGATACTCATATATTCATCTAGAAAGAGGCCAAAGTCTTTAATGACATTAACTAGATTATTAGAAAGATTAATCCTTTCATTGCTGGTCCTCTACCATCTCTGCTGATTTGCCATCAACCATTAACGTTATGCAAATCCCCCAAATATTTGGTGCAACTTGAATGCACCTGCTTCTCTCGCAGACATACTAGGCACAGGAAAACAGTTCATAAAGATTATTCTGTTGACCACAACTTCTGTAAAACCTTAGTACACTTAACTTTAGTGCAAACGTGTCTTTGTTTTGCAGTATACCTTGATATTTGAATTTGCACATGATTTAGCATCCCTTCAGCATTCATATTTTCTTTGATCCCCTTGCTTATTAAAAAATGCAAATCTAAATTGTGTCTTATTAATGTGCTTCTTTGTGCTAAAGCTGTGGGGGGTTAAAATCCCAGCTTTGGTAACGTATTTGGATTCTTAATGTGCAAAGTGCAAAGAGAGCTAGACTTTCTGCAGGCCATATTTTCTAATCAACTGTTATGAAACAGATTTTTTATTGTGCTTCTATTTCTTGCTCTCATGGAATTTACAGAAATAAAAAGAGTAATGATTTCATTGGTATACAAAAAATATTTTCAGCCATTGATAGAGATCCTTATTAATTTGCTGCAAGTTCTCAAAAGTGACAGTGAGGAGTCTTGGATGAAAATTCAGCTTTTTAGCTGGTTGATTTGATGTAAATAATAATTTTTTGTCATGGACCTAGGGCTTGGATTTTGTAGTAGTAAACAGTGGTCACTAATTTTTCCAGTTAAATATAGTAGCTTTTAGGTACTGAGCACATCCTTTCACTATAAAAAAAGCGCAAATGCTGTAAAATTACTGATGCATTTAAGGCCATTAAACTGTTTCTTGAATTTCCTTTTTGCACAACTTGACCTATCCCTTTGCCCTAGTAAAAGCTTTTTCTGCCTGTTTAATGGCTTTTTTTCTTAGTGTTACTGCTTGTTTTCCGAATTGCTTCTTATGCATGTGCTTAACTTGTTGGGAATTTGGGTGTGTTGTTGTGACTTAGGATTCTGCATTGCATAAAAATACTACAGCAAAACATAAAGCACCTGTGAGATTGATTAAAAGAAAGTGGGAAAATGTTAAACTTCCTTTGATATAGTGCCATGTTACTTCTTCACAATTTTGCAGGAAGCTTTATGTACAAATTGAGCTTTTACAGAAGCAGTTCAATCATTAATGAGTTTTACAGAAATATTTGGATGAAGACAAGCTAGAAAGTTGACTTTTATGAAAAGATAAGAATGACCTTGGAATTATTCTTAGGAAACAAATAAAATGGTGAAATTTTATGCAAGTTGTATGTTTGTGAAGCAGCTAATCCTTGTGTTGTTTCTGCAGTAGTTGCAATTTTAGGACATGCACATCCACAGTAAATTCTTGGTTGTAATAAACTGTGCTTCCTTTACTTTCTTGTTCTTGCTCTTGCTGCTTCAGAAGCCTGAAGGATCCAGCTGTGGAATGTAGATGACATAGTCTACCATAATGTGCAATAGACAGCCTGTTACTGAGCTTGTTCTAAGCTTTTGCAAACCCAGAGGAGAAGGGAACTCTTCTAAGGGCCATTCTAATGTAGTAGTAGCTCTATCCCAATGCTTTCATTTTCCTTGAAAAGAATTACTGATTAGGAAAGGACCAAGTGCTTCATCCAGGAACTAGACCTCCTTTGTTTATAGCAGGACTTTCCATAGTTTTGCACTTGACGGATCATTTAATGGCTATGGCCCTCATCTGAAGGCCATAGATTACGTTTGTTTGGACGCAGTATTTCATGATCCCATCTCTTTTCAGCTTCCTATGACTCAGGGCCTGAAAGCTGAGCAGACTGACACTTTTCCCAGGAGCCCTTCAGAAATGGGACTGGTGCTCCTGGCACTGTCCTTTCACTAGCTTCGTGCAATTTTATAGATGAATCGGAAATGCTAAGAGTGGGTTTGGAGCTCCCCGGGCTCTGACTGACTGACAGCTCTGCAGAGATAGGGCTTTGGGGTGCTGATAAGCTGCTCTAGTCCAGTTGTTTCCATTACTCTCCGGAACAGATGGAAGAGGCCCTATTATCTGTAAAGCTCAACAAATCATCTAGTTTTGTTGAGGACAGCAGATGCTGTGAAAAAGGCCTTTGCTTATCTGGCTGTAAAGTGCAAGTTGTGGAAGTCTTTGACTTGCTGGATCCACAGTCATGTAGCACTGGGGATCATGACTTAGGTACTGTCTTTGTTGTGGGGAGTAAGTGGTCTTATTTGTGCTGTCTTTTTTCCATTGTTGTGACTCCACCTGGATTTACCATGTTTCTTCAGCTGTATCCCATTCTTTATAGCAGTAGCCTTAGCCACTGCTGTCCTAACTCCAAAAGTTTGCCTATATGTTGACCAGAAGAGTAATAAGAGACATTCCAGCTTCCTGCTCAGGAAAACAGGAAGGAAAGTAACTGGTTTCAAGCATTTGAGATTCAAGAGGTCCTTATTTTATTCCTTTGGTGGTTGAATACAAATTTAAGAGTTTTTTGGGGCAACTGGTAGTACATATGTGGTCTTAATCTGGTGGCTTGTGGTCTCTTTTGAATAAGGACACTTGGGGCTGTGAAGCTCTAGATATATAAGTGCACATTGAAAGATGCTGTTTTGGCATAGGTGGCTTTGATTAATTTGAATAGAAAGGCTATCCATTTATGTGTTGGATCATAAATGAAACAACAGTAATAAAAGTTTTGGCCAGCTTTGTTCTGTTCCACAGTCTGATTTATCAGAATGCATCTACTTTGCTGGGCCACTGTGGTGAGACAGAGTCACCAGAAATCTGGTTTAATTTTTTCAGTTGGGGTGAAAGTTTGTTTTCCTTCTCCAGAGTGGCAAAAAAACCAAACTGAAGATTGCCAATACCTTAGGCTTCACTTCCTATGTCTATTTAATCCTTGATAATCTGTATGTATTGGAGGTGAAAAGACAGATTTTTGACTTTTTGAGAACTACTGTTCTCTGCTGATAAAAGATAATTTAAAAAGTATTCAACATAACTCAGCAAGCAATTTAGAAAGGCATTTTTAAGATGTTTGACCTGTGACATATGGTGTGTTACCACATGATGTGGCATTAAAAAAAAAAGTTAAAATGTATATTGCTTTTTTAGTTTAAACTTAAATTGTGTCTTGACTAGGAAATAAAAAAAACACACAAGAAATGTTAGGTTTTTTTCCTTCTGTTGGCCTGAAAATGCTATCAAATAGTGATGAAATTAATTTTAGAGTACTTAAACAAGCTGTAGCTGTCACTATACCATTAGGAATTTCCTTTGAGGACTCATGGAAGAAAGAGTGGATCCCAGGGGGCTGGGGAAAGACTAGCATAGTACCTACCTTCTTAAAAAATATATAAATAAATAATATATATACATTTTTATATATATACACACACAGACAAACATATACACCATCAATAAAATAAGCCTAGGTTTATTTTAGGGATCAGGGATTTATGATGCAGTTCCAAAAGTCAGTGCATGGAAGGATGATAGAATAGGGTATTAAAAAATTGATTTAAAAGCATCCAAGGGATGTAAGGTTATAAGGAGGGTCAGTGTGGATTCATTAAGAACAAATGTCAAAGCAGTGTAATATCTTTTGTGACAGGGTAATTGTCAATTGGTCTGAATTGTAGTATGTGATGTTTAGGCAAGGCACTAGGGAAAAGAAATCTAACTTTAAGAATAACTAGGCATTGAACGTAATACCCTGGAGGCTGTAGCATCTGGGAGATACAGACAGATATTTTGCAAAGGATGGGCTGAGTTTGGCTTGCCACAAGAGGATGAACTGAATGGCCAGTACCGTTCCTTCCAGCCTGGAATTTCTCAGATTTTGTTAAGCTTTCACAGCACAATGGATGTTTTGGACTGCTTGGAAAAATACTTGACAATGGGGCTTTCCTGAATTTATTAATTAGTGATTGCAGTAGGAAGGCACAACACTCCTTTTTCTGCCATTTCTTGTGGAAATTAACTGAGCTTTTTTCCTCACACACTTACATACACTATGTGAATGTACACTGTAGTCTCAGGTAGATAACTTTTATCTGCAAGCAGTTTTTCATGTTCAGTTATATATTTGTGTGATGGCTCACCACATGCAGGCAAGGGTATTGTTTTCAAATATCTCTTTAAATCAGCAAACCTCTGTGTCCTTATGGAGCCTGTTGGGTGACAGTGAGATGAGTGTGACGGTAAGAGCTCTGGCTATATGGATCAGATTACAAGATCATCTATTGGTTTAATCTGTTTTTAACTGGATTTAAAAAAAAGAAAAAAAAACCCTCTGTTTGTACTGTACATTTCATTTTGTCCAGCATTTGAGCAGAAGGCCCCAAAGTACAAAACTAGTGTCATGGATTCCTGCAGGTGGGAGTTTTGCTTTTGCATCCTTGCTTGATGGATTCTGCAAGAGCATAAAAACATGAACTTTATCCATTGTATGCAGCTAAAATATTAAACCAAGTTTTGCTTTAATCTTCACTGTTACAGTTATCTCATTCCTTCTGTAGAATAATGAGTGAACACACCCCATTTGTTTTAAAGCAACAGATCTATATCCAGTTAATTTGTGGATAAATATGGGTTTCTGCTATTGATGCTTCTTGATCAACACAAAGTGGTTATATTAATACTGAAACATTATTAATCAATAGGTAGCTCTTTAAAAATACATCACAAAGACTAGCCAATTACTTTTAAGTGTATATCAAAGGCATCAGAGCAATTTGACTTACACTCATGGTCTATTAGAAAGTTCTAAACATTTTAACTATAAATATATTTTTATCTGCAGTGAAACTTACAAAGAAAATTTAAATTTCTTGTTCTGGCCTCAAAAAATAATAATAAAAAAATCCAAACTAATTCTTCAGTTTTTCAGTTTTGTTTTTTGTTTTGGTTTTTTTTTTTCACTCAGGAAAGTACAAAAATATGCTTAAATTCATCTTAGTCTCCTGAATGAAAAGTAAATAAACTCTGTGTTATCTCATACTATTTTTAAGATAGTGCGCTCTGTAAGATTACAAAAAGAAGTTATAAAGACAGGTCATGCCATTGAAGTGTATAGTTCTGTTTTGGTTTACAACACTAATTAACTCTACTGACTTTCAGTGAAATTGCATTATTTCCCCCTTTACCAAAGGAAAATCTAACCGAAGCATACAATCTATCTGTAAATTATCAGAAATTTGTTCTTTATTCAAAGAATATAGGCTGTAATTTTGAGAAGCATACAATTTCTCTTTTATATACCTTGCTGAAAGTTTAAAAACCTGTTTGAAATGTAAAACCCACTTTGACCTATTTATGGAGTCTCTACTGATACTTCTGCTTTAGGAAAGGAATGTGTTGTCTGAAGTAGTGTTGTGTTTTACAATCAGATCAGAATCTGTGTGTTTTCCTTTGAGATTATCATACCATTCTTCATATAAATTTCCTTATTTAAGTAGACTATTTCCCCTCTGGCTCATGTCCCTTGACAATTACCCAGCATAAGCAATCTACGGAGAATAGCACAAGGTGTAGCTGATTGTCATTCAATGCAAGTGAAATCTTTAGGTGAACATTAGTCACTCTTTTAGACATGTTAGCTTGAAGTGGAAGCAGTCAATTATAGAGTAGCAGCTTTATGGCTACATTATTACCGTCATACTATTAGGATTTCAGCAGTAGCATTCTGTTTGATCGATCTGTGCCAAGACATTGATGGATAGTTTCGTTCTTCAAATGTCAAATATGTGGGACTTTTGTACTTTATTTATTTACTGGTGCACTACTGTACTGTGGATATCTCTCCTTTCTACATAATTCTAGCTTTAACAGCTAATCATGATTAATTTGATTTGAAGTTTTGGTGTTGATTTCAATAGTGTTTCTCTCTCATGCTCTTGAATTACAGAGGAAATTATACTGTTGTATTGGATATGCACTTAATTGGACATATGAAAATTTCACAGTTGTATGAGGGCTTTAGAGAGCAAGAGTTGTTGCTGATTCAGAAATGCATGTGCATGGTACTATCCACTGCGTAGTGAATTTTGAGATTCTGTTCTCTCCTCAATACTTCTTTGTGTTGTGCTTGTTTTGGAGGTTTGGGCTCCTTCTTCTTTATTATTTTATGTCTCTCATACATCACAATAATTTTAGAACGTCACTAGCTTCAAGAATCGGGTTAGTTTAGGTTACAGGCTTTAATCTGTGTATTTTTTTTAAATGTATGCATTTGTAAGCTTATTCAAAAGTAAAAATACTGCTATTGACGCTAATCAATAGGTATATATGCTAACTCTTTTTTTTTGTTTTGGTGAAGAAGCCTCTAAATATAAACAAAGAGCAAATAAACATAGGGTGCTGCTAAACTCCTCATCAGCCTGTTTGTGAGGGATACTGGTTCTAAGTACATTAATCTTCTGCCAGAGTTTTCCTTACAGTGTTACTGAATCCATTCCTCGAGAAAAAAGGAGAGTAGGGAAAATGGGAAACTGAAACTTGTCAAAGTTTTCTGCTCAGTTTAGTTAAGCATCAAGATCTACAGATGGAAATTAGCAATATAAGGACCCTGCACCCATCTTGCATCTGTGGCTTCAGTGACACAGAAAGTCAGAGCACCTGTCAGGAATTAGAGCTGTGTTTATGCAAGGAAATTCAGGTTGCTGTAGCCTCCACATTGCCGTATCATATAGTGATCAGTGGGCTGTGTTATGTGCCAGAGGAATGACTCTACCACTATGCAACTCTTTTGCTTACTGTCTGAGCCACACTGTACTGGCTGCACCCCCAATGGAAGGAATGTGATTAATGTTGTTAATACTGGTGAATTAATATTTCAGATCCATCCATTTAGTTCAATAGTGCACAAGTGTCCCAGCAGGATGAGAGTTGGGATGTCAGTCTTCTCATTATTTCAATTCTTGGCAGAACTAACACTTTTTACCTGATAGGGCATGTTGCTATTGAAAGGAAAAAAAAAAAAAAAAAAGGATTTGAGTGAATGTTATAGTTTTGATTGCAGAAGTCTTCTTACACACTCTCAGTTCATCTCTTTTCCCTGTCCCTCCAGTGCCTTTTGGACAGCATTACTGGTGCTGAATAGCTGTAATTCTGCACTCCAGAACTGGCTGCAATTCAGGAGTGTTTGTGTGTGTGTGTGAGAGTATGCATGTGTATGAAGTGACTCTGTGTAAAATATACTATTTAAATGTAAATAGTGTTGTCATTTTACTTAGTGAGGATCATTCCTCACTAATTAGGAGGAAATTCATTTTACTTTAGTGTTTGAACAATGAAATAATTAATTTTAGTATAACATTGGTTTTCTCTTTTAGTTGTTTTTATTTCACGTCTATGTACATGTGAATTCACAAATTTGTAAACACACAGACTAAATGAAAGCCAATGCATTCCATATGTATTTTAAGAGTTAAAAATTAAGGCAGAGAGAGTGTAAGCTGTTGCCCAGTTCGTGATAGCAATTAATCAAATGCTTAAGTTGATTTAAATGGGTTTAAAGGACAGGCTCAATTAGGACATAAAACCTGGATCCAGAGCAAATGGAAGTCAAAATACTGTGTTCAGTGGGTTTTGAACTGGACACTAACAGACAGCTGAGCCATGGGGGCAGCATCTTGAAGAAGAGGCACGAGGGCTATGTAGTTAACAGTGAAGTCAAAATAATTTGATTTCCTACTTGCTTTTTTCAAGAAGAACTACATTTGGAAAAAGGAAGAGTTGGACATTTCTAAGAGATAAGTAAGGATAAACCAGAGTAGCTCAGGGAGAGGAGTCAGCAGAGAAAAAGGGAAAGAACAGAACAGAAAGAAGCTTTCAGTCCATGTGTTGCCATGTGTTGTACATGGCATAAGTGGAAGTGAAAGGGGATTTGCAGTAGACAATAGACAGCGGTCTAATTACTAATGTGGTCTAATTTATTAAATAACAATGATCTCAAGTTAATAAGCCCCTAGTTACATATAGGTAGGTGACATACATTATACACAGCTGCCTTACCTTCATTTTGTACCACTTTATCTTCTGCACACACAGTAAGATAGTGACCATCATTAACATTATTAAATCTCTTAAGTCAGTATCATTTAAGTTACTTATTTCCAAGGTATCTTACTTCCTTTGTTCCATTAAGTGCACCTGCCTCAATGCACACATCTCCTTGATCATTGGCTTTTGAAGTCTCAGTGATGAGTCTTAAGATGAAGTGAGCAGCAACACAGGGCCTGCAGCTCATGTAAGCTTCCTGAAGCTGATCCACAGCAAATCCATGAATAGACAAGTCGCCAGTGTTGCCCTCTTCATATCATGGTGCATCTGTTTGTATTCAACAGGATTGTATGGGGACCAATGGATAGAGAAAAGAGAGCAGCTGGTGGTGGATTAATGGAATGAGGCTCTTATTGTTTGGTAGGTAGGCCAGATAACAGCCCCAAATGGTTTTCACTAGCAATATGGAGAGGAGGGGGTGATTTGGTGCCTCCACAGCTGCCGTGACTTTTGCTGTTCTCTGACTCTATTGCTCTCTCTGCTGCCATGATGGCAACCTCTGCCCCACCCCTACTGCTGCTGTCACTAATTGAGCATCTGCCCCGCTTCTGTTACTGCTCTTTTCACTGTGATTTTAGCCTCATCTTTTACTTGAGTTAATGTGCTTTTGTCATGACCAGAGAGACATCTGTGTCTACCTGACAGGAGTTGCAGGAGAGCTTTAGAGAAGGTAGAGCTTTCGTCTTGTTATGCTGGAGAGAGTATCTTTCCCCACTCTGCTTTCAAATGTTTCCTGATTTATCCTGTCAGCTACTGTTGTCAGACTCGATTCGCAACTACTTCTCCAGCTCTCTGTCCTCTTTTGATTTTCCTTCTGAAAGAGTAATACAACAGAATAAGCAGGATAATTTTTCTACCAAGGTTTTATATACTTTGACTCTTTTTTCAGGTTATAGCCATCAGGAGCAAGCTGCTGTCATAGATAAGCTAATATATACTCCTGCAGTAGGCAGTCAATGTGTGTAAACCATCCCTACCTACACTAGTATTGCTTGAGGCTGGAGTAAGCCATGCTTCAGCAACTCTTGAATTAACAGGTTTTGTCTGTCTGGAGCAATCTCCTGTGTACAACTCATGCAGTAACTCTTGGCCAATGGATTTTTTGTTAATCTCTATTTTATTTCAAATTTAAGAATAAAATAGCATAAGTTTAGAAAACATGTCTTGTGTTATAAAGAAAATTAATAGATTTAGGAAGACTAGCTTAAAAGAAGAGTGGAGTGACATAAGAATGACAGTCCAAGAAGTTAAAAAAGTCATTGCTGAGAGGAAGGGAGTAAAGTTAGAAGAGAGATAAGGGAATTGTGTTTCAGGAAGTGATAGTTAAAAAATTAACTAGGAAAAATAATTAATGAGATGCATAGGGAATACTGCTGTACCTATGTGGAGAGACTGGGTAGTTATTGAAAAACAGATTAGAGCATAGATTAGGCAGATAATTAACGTGAGAAGAGACCTTTGGAGGTCATCAAGGTCCCACTCAAGGCAAGACCAGTTCCCACCTTGTGGTCCTCCTAACCAAACTGTCCTTCCAATTTGACTGCAAGGATTAATGTGGGAGACTGTATCGAAAGGCTTGTTAAAGTCATGTAGATTCACAATGAGCTCTCCCTCTGTCCATGGAACCACTCATCTCAATGTAGAATGCAATCAGGCCTGATTAGACCTTGGTAAATCCACGCTGACTGTTTTTTATCACCTTCTTGTCCTTCATGTGCATGGGTATGGCTTCAAGGAGGGCTTACTCAGTAATCATGCCTGCAACTGAGATTAGGCTGATTTACCTGTTATTCCCTGTATCCTTCTGTTTGCCCTTCTTGAAGATATTTTTTTTATTTGCTTTACTCCAGTCATCAGGAAGTTCCCCTGATCACCAAGACCTTTTGAAAAGGAGATCAGCCTCACAGTGACATTGGCCAAATCCCTCAGAAATTTTGCATCCATCACTGCTGGTCCTATGGACTTGGCTATGTCTGAGACTGCATCAGTCAGGATTTGTTCTGGCTATAGCTGCTCCTGCAGAAGGGTGGATTATCTTATGAAATTCTTTCCAACCTTGTGGTTCTAAGATCAAATATGAATGCCAGCTTTATCATATGTGATGTCTTGTCTTTCTAGAATTTCCTTCCTGCTCTGACAGGCTCTCCTTCCTTGACATCTGCTTTCTCTGCTTGAATCTAAATGCTACAAGTTTTTTAGGGCTTTAGTCACACCAAGGTCCTCTCAGCTGAGAAGCACAGAGAAGTTCCTTGGTTCATCCACTGTGCATTTATCCATCTGATGAGCTAAATGGACTTTTGAAGAATAGTTTTTATATCTCCTGAAAAGAGTTGTCATGGGTCATATTCAGCTCTTATTTAAAAAATAATAATAATTAAAACAAATCTTACCAGGTCATTTTTACTTATGCACACCTTTGTTGAACTTCTGCTTGTAAACCAGAAAAATACAGCTTTATTGACAAAGCAGTTCTTGGTATGTAGTTGAAACACTAAAATATGTGTTAGAAAATTTCAAAATATTAAACCTTTGTTTACATTTTATAGTATATATTATGGCTGCGACTGAAATAGGACATGGTACAAAAAATAGTAATCATAAGCTTAATATTTTGCATAGTCAGAAATATATAGTTAGTTTATTAAAATGCTCTAAAAATCCTTATTACTAATTTGACATCCAGTTAATAGTTTTAAAGTTTTTCTTAAAAATGTTTGGATGTTTTGCTTGAGCCTTTCCTTTCAATGTCTTTCCTCCTTCCATCAGACTTACTGTTTGTATCACACCAAGCTCAGGTATCTCAGAATTTGCCCTAAGTTAGACAGAATCACAGATTCACAGAATGGTTGAGTTTGGAAGGGATCTCTGAAGGTCACATCTAGTCCAACCCCCCTGCTCAAGCAGGGACTCCCAGAGCACATGAACCAGGATTCTGTCCAGATGTTTTTTGAATAGCTCCAGGGAGGGAGACTCCACAACCTCTCTGGGCAACCTGTTCCAGTGCTCAGTCACCCTCACAGTAAAGAAGTTTTTCCTTATGTTTAGATGGAACTTCCTATGCTGCAGTTTATGCCTGTTGCTTCTTGTCCTATTGTTGGGTACCAATGAGAGAGTCTGGCCCTGTCCTCTAGACACTCTCCCTTTAGATGTTTATAAACATTAATCAGATCCCCTCTGAGTCGTCTTTTCTCTGGGCTGAACAGGCCCAGCTCCCTCAGCCTTTCCTCATATGAAAGATGCTCCAGTCCTTTAATCATCTCAACCACCCTTCACTGGACATGTTCCAGGGGTTCCATGTCCTTGCTGTACTGGGGAGCCCAGAACTGGACACAGTACTCCAGGTGGGGCCTAAACATTTGGATTATTTCTCATACTTCTCATAAATATATAAGTAGCTTTCTTGTGAAATGAGACATGAAGCCAAATAGTATTGAAACACTCTGTGTACAAATACACGTATGTATATACATGTGTCTGTATGCATATACATGAGAAAGATCTAGGCCATTTTGAAGTAGGAATATACTGTGCTCTCAGTGTGTATAATTGTAGAATGCCTTTGATTCTGGTGCACCAATGCAAACAAAAAGCAAAATCTCATGTTGAATCTAGTTTCAACAGGAAGCTAGTGTGTTTAGAAAAAATACTATATTCAGAGCCAAAAACCTTACCTCGTCCAAAATCCGTGGTTATTTCAGGTTTCAGTGTCATAGCTAAGAGCATATCTGGCCTCTTCTTGTCTGTAACTGGCACAACTTCAGGAGTAAAGCAGTTGTTAGTGAGCAGAGAGAGGACTTTGGAATTTCCTGCACTCCTGCTGTGTAGATTCAAATGCTAAGTTTAAATAATGGATGAAGCTAAGATTATTATAATTGATCATTGTATGATTTATGCGGAGTAATTATAACTAGGTTGAGAGAGAATTTTCAAAAGCTAGTTTCCTGGTAGCCAGAGCCATTAAATAACAGTGTGCTGCCAAAACAAAAATTAGGTGGGAACCTAGCCACTGAGTTCAGAATGTCTGTCCTCCACCTGATTTATAACTACCCTTATGATGACAGTATCAGTGGTATTTTCTTATTAGGAAGAGTAAGAGCTGCTTGAATTGTTTTTCTTATCTTTCTAACAGAACTCTACATTGTTTTAAGCTTAGTCAAGCATAATAACTGTAAAACTGCAAAAATGTAATGTATAACAAAACTAAAAGGTGCAAGAGGTTGAAAAGGTTAATTAAAAGTGTAATGATCGCATTTACTGAGACAGTCCAATTAATCACTTTATTCCAGTGGTCATGTGATACAGAAACCATTGCTACAGATAACTGATTTCTAGTGCTGGCATACATGGTCTGTGTTCATTGAAATGTGTATTTTTCTACACAGGAAAATTTAACTTTTTATTTTAAGCTGCTTTTATTTGTCTGAAAATATTTTTAAATAGTAGCTAATGTTTAACCCTGTATCCTCATATAATACTTCCTCCAGCTCTACTCCCTCTGAACAGCATGGGAGCATTGCCCCCTTGGTACTTGTAGTCTTACTGCCCCATGGGAGGTTTGCTTACAGCTTAATGGGGTTGTAGGTATAGAAGAAATAAAGCACCAGAAATACATCATTATGTAATGTGATCTCTCTGAAACAGTGTATGTGACCAACAAAGTGAATTCTCATGTGTCAACAAGCACATCTAAATGTAATTTTTACCACGTCAACTGGAAAAAAGGCAAAAAGAACCTTGAAGGATCAATTACAAGGGTCATAACCTTGTATTATCTGATTTGCTGTAATATTCACACAAGCTTTATTGGAATGGAACATAAATTTGAAAAATAGTGAGATTAGAAAGGATTGCAATGCTGGAGCAAAGAGCTAGAAGCTTTCTCCTGGTTTATTTTGCTAGGGCAGCACTTTAGAGGGAGCCCATTATAAGCTGGAGAACAGTAGTTATGTTAACACGGTAATTAATCAAGTCTGAGGAAAAGAGGAAACAAGTTGTGAATTCAATTCTGCAGTAATAAAAAGAAATACTGAAAGTTGCCCTGTAAATTGGCATGACTTTGGTAAACAGTCCCTCACTGTGTCCTGAGAACTTGCATGCAGTAAATCACTTTTCATGGCAACCATGTAGTTTGAATGTTTTCACAGATTTATTCTGTATTTCTGTGTGTGCTAGTTCCTTCTCAATTCTGTTGACATAGTATTTAGCTATTAAAAAAAATACAGAACTATATAACATGTGAGCATGTGCAGTAACACATTTCCACTTTGAATATTTTAAGGAGAAATTCATTAGAAGAGTTCAGCTGAAACTGTGGCGATAGCCTTCCACATCACAAAACCAGCTTCTGACTCAGTACAGAAGAACATGAATTGTATGTGGAATGACTAAGATCACTCCCTCAGAAGAAAATATATTCTGTATATGTTCCCAGTCATGCATACTCCATCCCTAATGCTAGTGCAGTGTAGATACATTAAAATGACCTTTACACCCTAAAACTCTTTAAGGTAGAACTGAAATCGCTGGCACAGTAATGTGAGAAACAGTGACTGCATCAGTTAGCAACAATTGGAAGCATCTTTGTTTAGCAGCCGCTGATTTTTAATACATTTCTGCCTCCTATGTGAGTTACCTTGGATAGAAGACGTAAAAGTTGCATTAAAGAACCAAATTCTTGAACTTAGATTATTGAAAATTTGGAATAACCCTAGTGAATAAAATGGATTTAACTATGCTGGTGTGAATATAATGCAAAACTGCTGTCCTCAGTGCCACATGGAGAATTAGGGACCCTGGCCTAAACTTTCATTAGATTTGTAGCAGAAATGAAGGGTGATAGATGAGGATATTCATGTGAGTGAAGACAGAAAGAATTTCAGCAGCAGACCACAGTGTTGTCAGCCCTGGGGAGCAGGGTTTCTTCTCCCTAGATGGTCTTGTGGAACAAAAATGTAAACCAGTTCACTGTAGGCTTGCAAGACTTTCCTCTTTCATAACCTGTAAGTTGATCAGATGTCCTCAGCCAAGCTGTTGTTTCTGTTCAGCCTTTCCCCATTCCTCCTCAGAAAAGACTAAAAGTACCAAAGGAAATCTTAACACATAATTTCTCCTTTTTCATCAACACATATCCAGCATAGGAGTTTTCTCTTGCAGTCTTTATCTGTAATGTCTATGAAATGCAACAGGAAATGGTCAGCTAAATGCAGCAGCTAACTGTAAATGGACACAAGAGTCCTGCTAATTATTAGAGCCCAGTGGTGAACTTGGGCAATGCAAAATGCAGCACATAGGACGTGGCCCTTTTAGTAGAATTAAACTTCCAGGACAGACCAATAGATTGATTTATCCACCTAAAAGTCAGGATCCCCTTCCTCCAGGTGATATCTGAAATCCTTAGCAAGATGCTCAGAATCCTTATAAAATGCACAAGGAGTACTGTGTAAAAACCAAACAAAACCCCAACAAAAAACCCCACACAATTAATATCTAGATGCACAATAAGAAATACAGAAACTGAGATTTGTTGGAAGACTTTGGACCTGAGGAGCCAGATTCACAGCCTCAGGCAGGCGCATCTGTCCACTTGGCAATCAGTGTATGCTCCTGGGATTAGAGAGCTCGGCTTTTAAAGGGCACCTGGCAGAAGATGTTATGGTGCTTTAGTCATTAAGCTGGTGATCTTTGAGAAGGTGGGATGACTGTGCTCTTCTCCTATGGGTTTTTGAAAAGCCTGATAGGGTACTCTATAGATTAGGCAGTAGGTTGGTCTGGGAGGAAGAGGGGGAGCTGTGGTATAGGAAGGGTTATGGGTTTTTAGAGGATATTAGAAGAGGGCACAAGTGGGATCACACTTCTGCAGACTTATAATTAAGGGAGTCATCTTCAGGCAGGGAATCCTGGTTTCCAGTCATTGCTCTTGTGAAGGAAATAACACTGTTTCCTGGGTACAGGCCAGAACCCAGCAATCTGCCTCCCAGGGAGAGCTCTCATCCTTGGGCTGAAGCATCATGCTCTCTCTTGAGTTTTGCAATATCTGCTATTTCCTGTGTACTTTCTTGAGAACACTCTACAGTGAGATTGCTTGAGAACCCTTCTGGGAAATGGGAACAGCAGTTCTGGGTCTCCAGGTCAGGGAAAGCATTGAACCAAAGTCTCATAGATCCTGACGATTCATCAGTGGAGTCTCATCAAAACAAAGACCAGGGTGTTCTGAAGACAGGCTTTGGGTGTAGCAGTTATGCGGAACATGGTAGATGAGTGATGCACACTTCCAAATCATGTGTATTGGTTCACACTAAGCAATGTAAATGTTTTTGATCTCTACAGGGCTTGGACAGGAGGTAGTCTTTACCTGCACAGATGGATTTATGGGTGTATTCAGGAAAGAATTCTAGGGACCTGTAGAATTTGTGTTACCAAGGAGTTGCATGCCCAGCATTGGGGAGGACTGACCAGGAATGTAAAATATTCCAGCTTTGGTCTCTGGAACTCTAAGTCTCAGTTTAGGCAGTTTTTTTTCTCTAGGTCCTTTTGTTGCTTTAGCCCTGGGTGTGTTCTTCTGCACACAGCAGTAAGTCTCAACATTCTTGTCACCTGGTATGCCTACTGCTGCCCTCTATTGTAATTTCAAAATGCATCTTGTATTTAGTAGTACTCAGAAAGCCCTGGGTATAGCTGATAATATATTAGGTTTAACTTTAAAAAGTAAAGCAACTGCTTATCATGATAAGGTTTGATGTAGGCCTGACTGTTCTCTAAAGGCTGAGCAGAAAACAACCAGAACCTCAGAATAACATGTATGTGTTTCAGTCTCATGATTTCTCAGGGATGTCTTTTTTTTGCCTACCATTTGGGATTAGAAATAATTTGTTCAAGAAGATGTTAGTTTTTCTGAATCCATTAAGATGCAGATGACAATATTTCCCATGCTTTCTTTATTTTTTAATCTGCTCTTCTTACAAAGCAGAATTACTTTGGTAAGCCCCATAGCAGCACCTTTTTTAAAGTGGGATCATGATTCTCCTCTTTCCTCTCGTTAGTTTTTGGTTCCTATACACCATATTCTGCACCTGAGTTGCAGTAGGCCCATACCCCTATGGTCACTTCTATCACTTTGTAATTTTGCCTTCCATCACATTAACATTTACTACTCTCTTTACAGCATTCCCTTCACTAAAAACTGTAGAAAATCTACTAATACAAATTATTTGAAAACAGTAATTGTATTTGTAATGGCAACTTCAGTAATTTGCTTTTTATGTACTGTAAGAAAATGGAAAACTAAGTGTCCATTTTGCTATTTACTAAAGATCTTATAAAACAAGTAACAGTACTTTCACTCCTTCCATCTAGTGGGAGCACAAATAAGAATCTCCCACTATCCACTGAGAATCCCTTTGTGTGCACCATGGGGTTAACAGGAGCTGAGGAGACAGCCAAAGGCTCAATAGGTGTAGAAATGAAATAGAAATGGAAATGCAAGGAAGATGAAAGATTTAGATGAAGAGACTGTGAAAGGGGGTAAAGCATAGGGAAGATCACTCAGGGCAGAAGAAACCCTATTAAAACTTTAGAAACATCTCTGGATAAAAGACTGGAGCATTTGGCTGACTTCTTTCTGCCGTCATATGGGAGCTTGAGTCCAGAACTGCTGCAGCTGTAACACTGTTGGGCCAGGGTTGGGGGAATTCAGGAGATCACAAAGTGGTAACACATTTAACTGTAATACAAAGCCTGTTTTTTCATCAGTAAACTTTATCAGAAAAACATCTCAGCTTATATGCACGTGTTACATGTGCAGTAGGAGAGCTGGGAGCTGGTGGTCTGTAGAGAGGTAAATTAGCCAGTCAGCTAATTATTGCTGCCCCGGAGTTTTAGCATGTACTGCATGGCAAACGGCTTGGTTGGAGGATGTTTTTAAGCATAAAATGGTTAGGGTTGGAAGGGCCCTTAAAGCTCATCCAGTTCCAACTCCCCTGCCATGAGAAGGGACACCTTCCACTAGAACAGGTTGCTCAAAGCCTCATCCAGCCTGGCCTCAAACACTTCCAGGGAGGGGACATCCACAACTTCCTTGGGCAACCTGTTCCAGTGTCTGACCACCCTCACAGTGAAGAATTTCTTCCTAATATCTCATCTAAACCTCCCCTCTTCCAGTTTAAAGCCATTTCCCCTTGTTCTGTCATTAACTGCCCTTATGAAAAGTCCCTCCCCAGCTTTCATGTAGCCCCTTCAGGTACTGGAAGGTCGCTACAAGATCTTCATGGAGCCTTCTTTTTTCCAAGCTGAACAGCCCCAGCTCTCTCAGCCTGTCCTCACAGCAGAGATGCTCCAGCCCTTGGATCAGCCTCGTGACCTCTTCTGATCTCGTTCTAACTGGTCCATGTCTCTCTTGTGTTGGGGGCCACAGAACTGGACGTAGTACTCCAGGTGGGGCCTTATGAGAGTGGAGTAGAGGGGGAGAATCCCCTCCCTCGACCTACTGGCCTAACTGGCATCCTAACTCTATAGATGTTGGGAGCTGCTGCTGCTGCAGCTGGTGACTTCTGATGGGAGGCTGCATCCTGGTGTTTGCAGTTCTGCTTTGCTGTGGCCTCTGTGCTGGGTGGGAACCTGTGCCTCACACGTAGGCATGAGGCATCGCTTGTCACCTGCCTGGAAGTCACTTACCTCAGAGTCTGCAGTGATTTGGCAGGAGCGGAGAGCTGCATGGTTTGGCAGAGGTTTCCAGAATGGGCCCAAGGCAAAGCAGGCTTGGGAGAGAGGAAGCTCTGGATGGGGAAATGGTGGTGGGAAGGAATCGTTACTTGTCCCAGGCTGCTGCTCTGACCGCCCTCAATCCGTATCCATGTGCTCCAAGAGAGGGGGGAACTGAAACAGGATCTCCTTACACAGACCTTTCCCAAAGGATGCTGGCAGGAAAAGTAGCTCTGGATTAGATCCATTTGCTCTTAATGTAGTCAGTACCTAGTAAGAGCCAAACTCCTGCCTGTCTTAATAATTTAAGCTTTGCAGAACAGAAGCTGGGTGAAATTTTGACCTTATGTATTACTGCTGCGTAAGTAATCCCCAGAAACACTCTCAGTCTTGTTAACTGTTTGTAGTTACTACAGGACTTAGGAATAATTGTGTTGTACTTTTGCAATAAAAATAAAGCATAAAGTGTGTTCTGGATTGTAAATTTTGCATTAAAACATGATTTAAAAGCTTGGGAGAAGCTGGCATTAATGAGAAGAGTTGGTTTAGACAGTCTTGTTTAATTCAAATGCAGTTCATGCATATCTCTTATGTGCTGTATGTTAGTCTTGTGTTTAAAAGGTAGAAATAATTTTTATAATGTGATGATAAATATGTCAGAAACAATAGCTAGAGACATAAATATTAAAATAGAAAAGGGAAGTGGCAAGTTACAGCCAGGAGTAATTCTAGGAAAACAAAACAAAACAAAAAACCAAACAAACGCCAAAAGACCTGGTCCATATTCAGAGCTGTCATGTAGAGGAATGCGAGTCTTTGGTGGATATAAATTGTATGAAAGATATGAATGAGCATAACTGTTGCTTATGAACAATTTACACCTAATTCAACTTTAATCCAAAATAGCTTTCTATACTGTTTGTGTGGTCAGTGAATTGGATTGTGTTCTACTTTTAAAAGAGATTGATTAACCTGTCCCTTTTGATTTTTGAGGTGTCCATATTCACAGAGTTTTTAAATTCTGTATCAGCATTTGTTACATTTTGGACCCTTAATGGAAAACATGTATATGATTATCAGCAAACAGATGCTCTATTACATCTTGGGTTTTCTTTTAAAGAATGCTTTATAATATATCATACAGTAAGCTGATGTCTGTTCATATTGAAATGCCCCATTCAGAGCTCTTCCACAGAATCTTGTTGTAAAGAGTGGAATTCAGCAGTTGACTCCTAGGCACAAATAACCATGTAATTACTCCGCAATCGCATAGTAATTAGCAAGTACTATTCATATATTGCATAATTATATGCCCTGCAGATTACATAGTAATTATATTTGCACTAAACATATAATTCTATATACTGTATATAAAAAAAAACAACTTTGAGAGTTCATGGTTAAGATTATAGTTGTATGCTAATGTAATACAACATTTTATATAAAAATGTTACAATTTCATGAGAGGGTTGTATTTTGGATATCTCATCTCTCGCATCTGTTGTTGCTTAAGCTGTGGTAGGCTGCTATTATAAGAAACGCTTGGCTCTGTTAATTTATAGTCAAATGTTGCATGTTTATAATTTTGTAATGGTGAAGATAAACAAAAAGTTGCGGTTTATTGTGCAAGAAGCTGGGATTGAGAAGGACTTGGAGTATGAATGTTAAATGTACAAACCCACTGAATGTAGTTGCAGTGTATTGCTAGAGTGAGAATGCTGCTTGTGCTAGTGCTACTTATTTCTGGGTATGTAAGATACACGTGACAGTAGCAGGTGATATATTTGTGTAAGGTGAAGTGTGTGCTCTCTTCTAAAGACCATCTCAGGTACAGTCAGGTCAAGCAAATGACATGATGTACCTCGGTTCACCATGTCAGCTAAGCTACATGATCTTTTCCTGACAAGGAAAAAGGTAAAAGGTTGATGTCCTGATGTGGGAGTGAGAGGCAGAGTAGTAGGAGAATGGAGAGAAGCAGCACTGGTTGTAGAAAGGCCTTAGTCTGAGTTTTTGGGAAAAGGAGGAAGGTCTAGGAAAAAAAGCTTTTTTTTAGGAGGAACTTGGAACTTTTTAGATAATTTGAGACACTTTATCTTTCGCCATTCCCCCAAAAAGGTTGCTGCAGAGTTTTAGATATTTGCCAAGTGTTTTGTTCAGCTTGCAAATTGTGTAGCAATGGGAAGTTAATGTATTTTCTTGGATCTATGTTGTTGGCATTCTTAATATCCAAAGCAGCATTACGATTATTCTTAATTGAATTTTGCATTGTAATACCAGTTGCCTTCATTTTCAAGCAAAGCATGTATTGTGTTTAATACCTGGATAATGTATTGCAAAATTAAATGTCTAATTGTAGTCCTAACTTTTAATTTTTTCTATAACTTCTGGTAGCATGTGCATGTGTGTGTCTGTGAGGGACACACTCCTTATTTTAAAATGTTTCTTTCACAGCCATTTGTTAATTCTATGTCAGCTTTTTCAAAGCTTGTAAGGTTCATAGAACTTCCAGGGTTCAAGTAGCATCTATAGATCTTATAACAATGTCTTTAAGCATGGAGCTTACAGGCCTTCTGGGTGGCCTTAGAGAGCTCATAGTCTCATGGGGCCACACCTGTTTCCTTTCTGTATGGGTGGGCTGTTTTTATACCTCAAAAACTGTAGTAACAGGCATGTGGCTTTTACAGTCTGCAGAGTACACAGATTACATTGAAATGTTGTTACCTGGAGTAGCCATTAAATGTCAAATATACTGTTCTGGGAAAAAATAAAAAATGTCAGAGCTTTACGAAACCAGAGTTAGGAGCCCGTGTTCCCACTGTGGTCCTGTGCGATGGGCCAAACGTGTCTCTTCCAATTTACCAGCAATTTTAATAACTTTTTAGTGAGTCCAATTCTTACTCAATATTCATCCTCCATGTTGGCTGCAAAGAAGATAAAATACAGCCTGCCTGATGTAATCATCATGTATTTGCCAGCATTCTGACCTTAACATGTGCCTGTGCTCTTGTTCACTCGTTAAACCTTTAACCCAAAGAAACATAAGGACTGGTCGCAGTTTGTGGCACTGAAAGTTTTGTATGTAACAAATATATAACCAGGATCTCATTAACAGTGAAATAAACACAAACATCAAAACATAATATAAATGTGACGCATTTCTTACTGCTGTTGTGTTGTTTTTTCTAGTGGAGCCAGTACTTTCAAAGGGGAACAATTGCTTGGATGCAGCAAAAGCTTGTAACCTAAATGATACCTGCAAGAGGTTCAGATCTGCTTACATAACCCCCTGCACCAGCAGCACGTCTAATGAAATCTGTAACAAGCGGAAATGTCATAAAGCCCTCCGGCTATTTTTTGACAAAGTTCCCCCAAAGCACAGCTACGGGATGCTCTTCTGCTCCTGTCGAGACGTAGCCTGTACAGAAAGGAGACGGCAGACTATTGTTCCTGTGTGTTCATATGAGGACAGGGAGAAACCAAACTGCCTGAATTTACAAGAATCCTGCAAGAAGAATTACATCTGCAGGTAAGATAGCACATGGCAGGGGAGTGATTAATGAAGTACCAGAGAGAACTTTTTGGTACTCCTGGATTTGCCAGGACTAAGGGTCAGAATCTCCACCTAGGGAAAAGGATGTGTCAGGGGAAAAAGCAAACGCCTCTGACATCCTTAACAGAATAACGAAAGCCTGCATCTGGTTACAGTGTGTGCCTCCTCCAAAACTGTTCACAGCTACTCCCTTGCATTACAGAGGAATTATTAAAGCCCTAGTTTAATTCTTAAACTACTCATAGGCTTTTTGTTCATTGGAAAAAAAAAAGGAGTCCACGTTTGTAGACTGGATCCCAGTATCTTTGTAGAGCTAGGAATTGTTTTATCGCTCCTCCCCTGACCAGGGCGCTGAGCTGATACAACTGGAGGGTCACTGATTCACTGACCTAATTCCCAGCCTCTTTCCTCTGCATGTTCAGCCTGGAGAGGCAGCGCAGAGCACTGCTTCACAGGACAAACTGGGTCCTTCTGCCTTCAGCATACACAGCAGTAGCATACAGGACCTCCTCTGCCCTTAGGAAGTGCTGTATTCCTCCTTAGCATTGTGTATGTTTATACAAGAATGTCGTTGTGTTGATGTCCTATTTATGGAGTTACACCCAAGAATCTTGCTCATTTCTAATGTGTAAATTCCTTGTAGATTATCCAGTTCTGTGAAGCAGCAAGTAAGGAAATAAACATTATTGTAAATGTCAAGGACACTGAAGATGTGATATAAATCTTAATAAGTACTTACATATACCTGGTAAAATATTTACTTTGAAGTTTGTTTATGAGATCTCCACTGCTGGTTTAAAAATTTAGCCATGGCACCGCAGATGTGCCCGAGTGTTGTTCATGGGTGAGGAGGTGAGCAGCACCCTGCCCTCCATGGCTCAGGAGAAATCTGGAACCAGTTTCCTGCTGACTCAGATTAGAGCAGATGTGAATCAGAACAGGGTTCTCATTGCAGCCCAGTGAGTTCCATTCAGCACCTTCACAGCTGGTGCTGTGGTGGTTTATGAAAGCTGGATACGTGTTGTCTCAGAACCACCTGTTTGCCATTTCCATGTTGTGCCATTAGTCTTTCTGTCTCTATATATATTGTCTTCCCTATACACAGACCCTGTTAATTAGTAGAGTGTTTTCTGCTAAACTCCCAGTGTGTTACAGTGCCAGTGAAATGGGAGAGAGGTTTTTAATAGGGAGAGTTCTTCCTATTGTAGTGTTCAAGAATTATTTAGTTAAATTAATACCATTACTTTTCTCATGACTGTGTTTTCCTTTGGTCAGCTTTGATCTAATGTTGTCTCAGCAGCTAAGTTTTTAATGGCATTTTGTTTAATTTGACTTCATGAGTCTAGCATTGTGCTTTCTCCATTGCAATACTGCAGAGATAAGCTCAGTAAAATAACTGCTCCCGTTGCTGCCAGCACTGGGGTGAAAATGGATTTATTTACTGGTTCTTCCTGTGGCTTCTTTACTTTAAAATGCCAAAATTAAAAAGTTTGGACTCTTGCAAACTCAGTAAGACGCGGCTGTGAGGGAAAGGGGCCGCACTGGTTAGAGGGTGGTTAAATGCTTGTGGGGTCTGGGGGCAGAGTTAGTGAGTGCAGCACTTAGGTCCTACACCTGGAGGTAAAGCAAGCATGATGTGTTGCTGAGAGTCATCATACACAGGTGTTGACACCTTCTGGGCTGTCTGAACTTCTAGTGTATTTAGGACCTTCCCTCTCTACTGTCATGGAGAGGAGGAAACAGCAGCAGAGCTATTCCAGCCTATACATAATACAGTGAAAGACATTTTTTCTCTGTGACTTGTTGTGCACTTAGGGGGAGTTGATTTGATTTGTTCCCTTTTTCCTGCAGGAAAACAGGGACTTGGGCAGGAGAGGAAAGAAAGGGGAGAAGCTCTCCTCCCTGCTATTGCAAGTATTGGCAGTGATAAATATCAGTGTACATAGTAACTCCAGATATGTTTAGAATAATTAAAAGCAGTAGTCAGTATGCATATAATAGATCTGATAACTTCTACTTCATTTTTAAATCAGATAGAGTATCTAAATGGGAGAATAATTTGAGAATATGTTCTGCCTACTGTAAAACAGCATCAGTTACAAACTGTTATTTGTATGCCTGTTACATCTGTTAAAGCTTCTTCAAAATGCTAGTTAAGACAAGAGGACAAGTTCTGAAGGGTTTCTGAAAGTACCTTGGTTTGTGAATGCTGCTTACTCAGAAATGGAAGATTTTTAATCTGCCCATACTCTGAATAAAATATCTGCAGGGCCTGTGCAAATAAGTATTTAAACATGCAGTTTTGGATGCTCTTTAAAAGCTTTGTCTTGGATGCATATATCATTGAATCTGTTTTTGAAACAGAATTAAGAGCAGTGAAATGATTGGGCCAAACTACAGGTACCACTAACTGTGAGGTGGCAGGATGCTTTGCTAATTTTTTTCTTTTTTATTAATTAATCTATCTGTTATATAGCATAAACCCTCAGTCGAGAGAAAAGAGACCGGAAATGTCAGGAAATGCAAATAAATTCTTACATAAATGGTCCTAATTTTTCAATGTAATCAGAATATTGAATGGCTAATTTTCTTTATCATTTTTCTCCTGCCTCTACTTGTATCCCAGTCCATATCTAGCTCTGAAACCGACTGGATTCTGTCAGGCATGCCTGTAAATACTCACTAAAAAGAAAAGAAAAAAAAAAGAATGAAAAGAAGCCATTAGAGCTCCTTTTTGTTATGAACATGAACAAAACTTCTAAGGAAAGTCAATATACTGTAAAAAACTTTCACCAGTGATGTTGTCATGGAATAGCTCAAATGTCTGAGGAACCTCCTGTTCTGATCACTTCAGCCACCAATTAAACTTCAGAAAGGTGACGGGCATGTTTTAAAAATATCATTTGCTGTAAATGCAGGGTAGTGTGCTTCATTTTCCCACATTTGACAATATTTAAAATATTAGTTAATTTGAAAGTGATAGTCATTAGTTTGGTCTTTTTAATAATCTGTGTTTTGAATTTGCATACTTCTGCTGTCTCCTGGACATGTTCAGAAGTCGCTGGTCAGCATGAAGATGATAAAGACACATTATTTATTAAAATAACAGTATCAATCCAGTCATGTGCTGTGCATAAAATGAGGCATTTTTTTGTTAAAAAGAGAATCTAGTAAGAGCGTGTTTCTTGTTCTCCACAATTCCTATGTTCACAATGGTTGTTCAAATCACTGAGGCTCAATTTTAAGGTGAAATAGCCAGAAAGTAGTTCTTGATTAATTTCAGAAGACAGCTGTTTGGACCTTTTTTTTTTTTTTTTTACTAAAATAAATACTATTCTTAATGTTTTGCCTTTAGTTCTGTAAAAAGCACATGTTGCTGGCTACAGCTATTTGATACCGAAAACTAAAGATAAAATGGCTGCATCATATTTAAATAACTTTTCCTCATGGGATGTCTGAAGGATAATGATGAAATGTCCTATTAGGTTTCAGTAGATGGGTCATCTCCCTGAAAATACAATAAAGATATTTTTGGCACTGTATCTTCAGAGAACTAAATCTTCATAATATGTGGTTTCATTGTTGTGTTCTTATCTCTTGACCAGTTTCTTGTCACCTGTCCTATACAGTCTTAATTTTGTTACAACCAGACATTCAATTCTGTATGAAAGATATCTGCATCTACAGGTATCAGAATGTTGTGGGAAAATATGCAAACTTTTTCATCAGTGCCTAAAGGAGTTCATCCAGAGGAAAAGCTAGAACAAAAGTTCATCTGATTGCTACGTTTCCTGAAAACGTAAGAAACTTGCCAAGGAATTAATTTTCCTTCTTTATATTCTGTTGAACATTTTTAGTGATAATTTATCATGGAAAGGGAGGCATTGTGTCTGTGCTCCTTTTCCATAAGGCATGTACAAGTGTGCAAGTGCCTCACACTGGTACCTGTTTGTAAAAGTGGCTTCTCTGCGTAAGACTTCTCGGCTGTTCCTACAACATGTACCGTTACTGACTGATAAGATTTGACAGAGGAAGGAATGGTTCAACACTGTAGGCAAGTCTGTGATGAGGCATTATAAATGTGCAGTCAGCCTTTTTTGTCATGCTGTAGCAGAGGGGGAGCCCAGCACCTTGTATTAGGAGGAGCCTTCTTCAGTTATAGCATTAACAAGTGGCAGGGAGGGGTGCACTGAAGGGATGTGTGGAGGGAGAGGGAAGAGGGGAAGAAGAAATATGCCCTTTTCCTCAAATTTTATATTCTTTAGACTTACCTTTCATTTTTCGCACTTTCTCTCTTGCTTTTTTCTCATGCCTCTTCCCCTTGCTTAATCTCCTTTCATCTCCTCTTTCCACATCTCCTAGTTATTATCTGACTTTCACCGCCTCTCTGCTGCATTTGAATTCCCTTTATTACAGCTACTTACAGTTTCTCCTCACCTGCTCCTCTATGTGTTGTTCTTTTCCTCCCTCAATATCCTGCCACAGTCCAGTGATCATCTGTAATTCAGCAAATGAGAGGGAAAACATAGGTGCATACCTTCCTTTCTGAGCCTTGTAGCTTATACTGGCTGCAGCTCCATTGGCCAGCTACTAAGCCTGACTGTTGAGTTTCAGACTGACTCTAGCTTTATGTATTAAAAGGACACTTAGTGGATATTTTCATGAAGGACACAGTAGCATTATAGAGTTCTGTATAACAGAGCTGGATTTGTGTCCCTCTGGGGAGTTTATATCAGTTTGGCACTCAAAGCTGTCTGGCAGCTCCTTGAGATGATTGTTTTGCTGTGGGTATGCAAAACCAGGACACCAACATAGTTTTTGTAATGCTGTTAAGGACATTAGAACAGGGACACTTGATTTCTAGAGACATGCAGGCTATGCCTAATATTGTATATTTGGAGACTGAGTCAAGGAGTGGGCGAAAAACCTCATGTGCTGCCTGACTCACCCTGCACTAGATGTAGGCTGTCTGCAGTGTAATAGGGTTAACCTGAGCTCAGGCTGCCTGCAAATCCTCCCTGCTCTCTCTGTGTGTGACATGAGGGCTTTGCTAGGAAAGGTACTGTGTTTGCACAATACCAAGTGGGATAGGAAAAAATGCCATGCTACCTTTTGGCCCATGTACTGCAGCATGCCCACAAGCCCACCTCACCTCTATAAGCATAGATTGAACTTGAAGAAGAATGATTTTCATATGTATATACACCTCTGTGTTTGTGTGTGTATATATATATATATACACACACACACATATATATATATATATATGTATATATATGTATATATGCATATACTGCTAGAGGTATCACATTAATATTTAAGTGAAAAAAACCCCATGTATTAACTAATTTTAATTAATTAATAGTGAGGAATGATCACAGTTCAGAAAATTTAAAAAATGAGATCTAGGGAGAGGTGGCACAGGAGATGGTGTGCTCTGCAGAGAAAATATAATGCTGTAGTAGAGTATGTGTGTAGGGAATTGCTAGCTTGGAAAAAAAAACATTAATGCAGTCTTTGCAAAATAAGCAAAAACCCTTTCAAGTCAAGGCAAAGTAAAGATAGAAAATGCTGCAATATTGTATTATTTTCTTTCCTTCTAGTCCCTTACATGATTCATTGCATTGATGTCTTTCATTAGCAGAGTAAAATAGACACAGTATTACTTTCCCCTCCCCTCATAAACAAAGGTAATTTAAAATTTCTTCCCTCTGAATAAAATTCAAAATGAATCAAGTAGTTCCTCTTTAAAACATATCTATAAATCCCTTTGGAATCCAAAAATCAGAACACCCAAAAAACAAGGCTGCTTTGTCCCTGTTAAAGTGTAGATATATCTCATTCTGTTGTGCCAGGATCTGCTTGGCCAGTCCTCATTTATACTCTCTGTTCTGCTTAAGAGGGTCTTGAAGATTAAAAAGCTTGCTGGGTGATTGACATTTCTCTGAATGAAGCAAAGACACAAGCAAGGATAGGATATAGCAATTAGAAAAATGGCTCAGCTTTTTTCCTGCACCCAACTTCCACATCACTTTGTACTTTAACAACCAAGAGAGCCTGATGCACAGGGGGTTTATGCTCCAAGAAGCAGTAACTAGACAGTATCTTTATGCTGAGGTCCCTTGTTAGGCAAGCTTGAAACTCTCCAAGCAGCATCCCTTCAGTCAGCTAGAACCTCTGCTGATTCCTGAAACGTCTCCACGAAAAGGGAGCGTAATGCCTTTGTGCCCATTATCCGTAAAACACAAGTTATACCTCAACATTATCAGAGCTGTTTGGTTCAGCTGAGTTCTGTTTTGCATTGTACAGCTTTGGCAGTATCCCTGATGTGGCTGAGGTCCTGCTAGTCCTTTCTGGTTACTTGTAAGGATAAGAACAAACCACAGCACTGAACGTTCATTGTTACCTGTCTGCAGGGTTTAAAAAGTGAAATAGGGAGTCAAGTATGTGTGTGTGAACATACAGCAATCATGAAATAAACTTGCATACAAATGATTGGAGTTTTATAGGCTGTGTTTAGATAACTTGCCTTACATGTCGGTCCCTTTTTAGCCAAAACTATTGAGTGGACTGAAGTACTCGCAGCCACCCACCACTAAAATTTAGCTCTAAGAACTTGGGGACATCCGTATCACCCAAATGTGGTCCTTCATCTCGGTGTATCATTTTATCTGAAAAGGCTTGTTTTGTTATTCTACGTGAGAAAGGAAAATTATCTGTATAATACAAGAAATAAGAAGACTACAGGTTAGAAAGACAAGCCAGGAAAGGGGTTACAGCCGGGCAAATGTGACCCATTTTGTTTTGTTCGTTTATCAGGAGGGGAAAGATTAAATTACATATATTAATGAAGCAGTTTCACCCAAGTTTAGTCAAAAATATTGAAATCCAGGAAAGTTAAATTTGGCATTAAACTTTAATAGAGATCTAAATTTGGAGCTACTCATGTTCTTATGGTTAAGCAAGCACTTAATTGCTTTGCTGGATGGGGTTCCAGTAAGAGTACTGCTGCTGCTGATTTGTTGAATTGTTAGCTGATTTTTGTAGAGAGCAAGAGTTTAACATCCACCAGTTTGCAGAGTAATTTCCACCCACTAATCTGTTAAGTCTGATGAAGAGGAGATTTTTGATTCCTTTTAATGTACACCCAGTCACATTTGGCTAACCTGCTGTTTCTGAGGTAAAGAAGGGGTGTATATATATCACACAATAGCAGTTTCTTTAATAAATCAAAATGTTTTCTCATTTACCTCAAACCATGTATATGCTACAGGCAAGAAGCTGCTCTATGTTTAATGTGAATAACAGAGCTATTATATCAAGTCCATTCCCAGTGTACTTCCTCTGACATCAGTGACTTCAGCGGATTTATTCCAGGGATGAATTTTGCTATTCCTGTTCTGTGTAGGTAAATCTTCAGGCAGTGCTAATTAAAAGAATGTCAACTGATTTTACCATTCCATTATGCTGGACTTTGTAAAGGTTATTTATATCATTCTACATCAGGCCCCAGTGAGAGAATATTTCTGGTGGCAGTTCATCTATTAAAATAGCTGCAAGAAAATGTAAGCACTGGAACTAAAAATAAAACTTTGTTTCTCAACAGAGCAAGTGACAGCCACATGCATATTTTCAAATTTTAGCATTTTAATGTTTACTGAACAGAAATTACATTGCTTTCATTATGTTTTAAGCACTACCATGTTACTGATGGAGTAACTACTGTTAAGTGGAAGCCAGGTGTAAATGTACCAGTATCTGCAAAGACTTCTTTGCAGAGGTGGTGGTTGTTTCCTATGCTTTGATTAGCTGCTGGATTTAAAACAAGTGACACAGAAAAAGTTTTCTGGTGTGTTTACTGTGGAATATAGATATTCTATGTGAGCTGACTGTGACCCTTGCCTAAGATTATTAACAGATGACCTTACATTCATGTTTGTGCTTACACTGTATTTATTCAAACACATTCTATAAATGATTAAAGCAAGCTTTTCTATTACTAAGCACATACGACTTAGACCTCTGTTAAATTAAAACTTGGCTATATTCTTAGATGTTCACTTCACTTTCTTTTGTTCCAGTTCAGGCATAAATTACTGTGGTTGTCCTCTCAGCTATGATGCTCCCTTTTCTAATTAGGCATTGTGAAATGCTGGAGATACATCTCAGTAACTGGCTGTCAGGCAGCATTGCAAAATATTCTTCAGAATGGACAGTGTCTTTCAGAGCAACTTCTGTAAACATCTGGATATACCACAGACTGTCAGCTCTCAGCCTTAGTGGCTGTCTTCAGGCTTCTTTGACAGTGGAGGCAGAAGCACCCTCTTAAGACAGCCACACTATCCTCAACTGTTAAAAACAGTTTATTTTCCAATCTTATACTACAGATCAGTGCTTTTTGTACTAGCATTATATATCCATAGAGCTTCTAAAAGCAAATAAAATATGTTGAATAAGATCAATGCTATATTGGTTTGCTAGTGCCAGAACTTTTCAGCTTGCTGTTTGATGGGGCTGTTTCGTGCACAGGGGGAAAAAAAAAAAATTTGCATAAAAGAGACTCTAATCTGCTTTTATCTGCTCTAGGTCTGATTTTATATTTGTTGTCTTACCCCTGAAGTCAGAACAGTTTTTAGAGTAGCTTCAGGATGAGTTTCAGCTATGCTGGCTGCATACAGACCCTGCACAACTGAGTACAAGAACACACTGGACACCCTTTCTTTCCTTCAGCCAGGCCTCTGACAAGGGGACATGGAGCTGTTCCTTTCAGGAATGCCACCACACATACCATAGTGCCACTGAGGGATTTTCCTATGCAAAAAGCACCCCTCCATAGCCTTAGGAAATCTAGTCCATCTAATCCAGTCCATCTGCCAACAGAAAATTTTCAGATAAAGAGAGAACCTGTATTGGACTTTTAAGATTATTGTCTGTCTCCAAACTCCATGCCACTTTCATGCTTGAGGCAGCAATATTCTATTACAGTTTATTCAAGTGGTTACAGAGAATATTATTGTCATGGACATCTTTCTCAAGTACTTGAAACGACATCCTTTCAGTGTACATTCCTGATAGAGTTCTTAATAAACACCTAAGCATCCAGTGGCACACTCAGGGACCTTCAGTAGCACTAATTTCTTTGACTTGATTTTTGAGAGTGTTAATGATTTTCTTAGGTTTCCAGCCTGTAATTCCAGCCTGTAACTCCTGTCTGCCCAGCTAATGAAGAGGGAACAACTCTATCCATAGTGCACTAGTTCTTTCCTGAATAACATGCTATCCAGAGTTACTTTATGGCTTAGAAATCTTTAAACATGACAGTCATTTATATTTAGAATCATAGAATCGTAGAATCATAGAATCATAGAATGATTTGGGCTGGAAGGAACCTTAAAGATCATCCAGCTCCAGCCCGCCTGCCATGAGCAAGGACACCTTCCACTAGACCAGGTTGCTCAAAGCCTCATCCAACCTGGCCTTGAACACTTCCAGGGAGGGGGCATCCACAACTTCCTTGGGCAACCTGTTCCAGTGTCTGACCACCCTCACAGTGAAGAATTTCTTTCTAATATCTAATCTAAACCTACCCTCTTTCAGCTTAAAGCCATTGAAGCTTCATAAAATTTGAAGCTTCCATAGCAGCTTCAAATTAAACAGCATAAAGGAAATGAAAATACACAAACTCATGTTACTCTGAAAACAGCTAGTGGATCTGTTCATGTTATTGGAGAGCTTTGGTACAGAGACAGGTAGACTAAATAGAAATCTTACCATCATCCGCTGATAGAAATCACAGGCTGACAGTTCAGCCTATCATTATGTAGAAGATTCTCAGAGAAGTGTTTTCTTTGCAGCTGAGAAGACAGAAACACATTATGCATGCTTAAAGTCAATGCAAGGAAACAGAGCCCTGCAAAACATATTTAATATAGGTTTGATTTCCTGTGGAATGCTTTCCAGATGTTCTCTCAAACAGGCCTCTAAAAATGGTCTGAGGTAATTTTTTTTGCAAACAGAAAGAGAAAATTCTGTTTTATGTCACTGCATCTGAGAATCACTGTTCTAATTCTTTATTGCATTACCTTGTGCTCGAGATTTGCACCATATTTTTCAAATCTGGTTTTATTACACAAAAGATCAGTAGTAGAAAAATATTTATATTACCCAATTGTAAATAAATCATACTTGTTTAGAATCACATTTGAGCTTAGTAGTTTTCCCTAAACCCAAAGGAGACCTAATATATTAAATTAAAATTACTCTCATGCGTGATTTGTGTAACTTAGAGGATTTAACTAACACTGATAAACTATGAGATTAGTGTTTTGTTCAGTTCTTTTGATTTTCTGTAGCAGACATTGTGTAATAAGTTCTAACAGATCCCTAGCAGATGACGTGAGCAAGAGGAAAGGATAACATTGACAGGAAAAGGTATAAAACATACTCTATTTTCCTTTGCATAAAATACAATAATAGAACATGGGTGTGGGTTATATTTACTTTAGAGCACTCATTACTCAGAAAACTGAGTTTTGTTAATAGAAAAGTATAGAGAATGTTTATCCTGTTAATTTTAAAATATAGATGTGGATAGATGGAAATACTTAATTTTGCATGACTGAATTTCTAGTTAGCTCATCATTATCTGCAATACAAGATGTCTCGAAGGCCCCTGATAAACAAAAAGCCTGGATCACATAGGTAGTGGCAGACATGGTGGGAACACAGGACAGTCAGCCAGCCGGTTTGGGTCAAGTGTGGGTGCTGAGCTGGAGAAACCAGCTTTGGTGGACTGGCATGTCTGTGCCTGATGCTCTGAGGAAGCATTCATGATGCTACAAGGCATCTGAATGAATCTTGTGTGGTCTCTGGTGTTTGTTTCTGTATCCAGTTATTCCACAATCCAAATAGGCTGCCTCTGTATTATTTGGGATTGTCTATATTTTACTTTCAGATGAACAACACAATTTTTAGATATGAATCGAATCCAGAATCAAATATTTGTGTGGGCTTAGGCAGCTAGTCATTTAAAATAACGAAACAGAAGCAAAACCAGATAAAAACCAGCTTGTTTCAGTTAGTAGCTGGTATTTGGGGTCCAAGATCCTGTGATGGTTTCTGCCAGTGTTGTAAAAGACTTGAATCAGCTCTTGTGAGAGAAACTGCTTTCAACATTCAGGCCTTGGAAGCCAAATAGTCTGCCATCAGATCTTTACTTTTTTACCCTTCCTTCCCAAAAGGGAAAAGTGGGAAGCAGTGTGTCAGGGTGCAACGTGGGCTGGGGTCTCCATGGGGACTCCCCTGGGACAGGCAGAGCAGGGGTGTGAGGAGCTGGAGACTGAGTTCCTACAGCATTGCTGTTACAGGGACCAAGTTCTGGGGACTGGAATTGGGGTCCTGGGCCATAGGGTGGGTAGGAGAAGCCCCAGGGGTGGGCAGGGACATTAGTGCACTCAGGGCCTGGACGCTGTCATTGTTTGAGAAGCAGGGTAGCAACCAAAGAAAACCAACCTTTTTGCTGAAGACAAAAAAAAAAAAAAAGATGGAGTTGCTGTTTAATAAATGCATGTAAAAATGACCAAACTGTGCACAATGATGTGTGTACATAACTAAGGAGGTATGAGATGTATTAGCCTTACACAGCTCTCATGTCTTTTAATGTAAAAAAAAAATGAGTCACAGGTATGTTACTACGTGCTGGGGGGGTCATCTCTCTTGTGATGGAGCTGCTCAGAGGCTTTTTTCAGCTTACTTATTGACAGAGTTTGTCAGGTAGCCTTTGCTTCGGTTTCTCACTGCCCACTCACTGTGTGTTCATGAAACAAAGAGAAAATGAAAGGTTCCACCAACAAATACCAACCCCTCTTGCTGCTATTGCATCCCAGCAGAAACAGCACCACCCAAGCTATATGGGAGATGTTCGTAGCTACAGAAGATACTGCATTTGATCCCCACAAGAGAAGAACAAGAATTTTAGCCTTTTTTTTTTTCCTATAATGGTGTCATTTATCAGTATGACACATACTCATTGACTTAGTCTGAATTTTTTCAGTGTCAGATTTATACTTCTTTGCCGTTTTGAATATTGATGCAGCACTTCCCTTACGTGACTATACTGTGTCTGCCAAATGGTGTCTAGACACTAGAGCAGCTTTAACTAATTAGTGTAGTCACCCCAGTCACTCAGCTTTGGCATTTATGTACTCTTTATATTACTGCTGTTGAACCATAAATAGATATCTAAATACAAGCAGCAATGTAAAGAGAGGTGATAGCGAGCATATCTAGACTTCACCTGACATCACTGAGGTGAGTGCAGAGGACAGGAGACATCACTCCATGCATTCATTAACAGGCCAAATAGTTGTAACAGCTCACTCAGACAGATACAACATCTTTCTTGGTCTGAAGATCAGCAATACAAAGGCAAGGCTAAGAGATTTCTCTCTCTTGGTTCAGCCCCTGTGTACAAGCAACTAAAGATGCATACAGACAGAGAGAAAAAAAGAAGTAAGAGAAACCACTATCCGCTAGCCCAGTGATAAGGGTACTTCTTGGGGAGGACTTGTGTGTCTGGTTTGTGGAGTTGATTTCCCATAGGCCATGATTTACACCAGATCCAAACTAAAAATGCAGATTTGGAAATTTCCTGCAACTTTGTCATTTATTGCATGCTTTTATATATTGCACCAGTATTGAAGCTGAGTTGACCAACTTTAAAGAAGGAGAACTGATAAATATCAAAGATAATTTCAGAACATCAAAGAACTTTTACAAAACCTTGAGAATAAAAAAAAAATAGTGAAAACTTAATCAATGTTGCCTACGCAACAGGCTGTGCTAATATAAAATTAAATTGCCTCAAAATTATATGCAGATTAAACACAATACTGCTATTAACAAAGCTTATTTGTAAGCAAAATTTGAAAGTTTTGATTTATCCTGCTGAGTATTTGAAGAACCAGTATCATAAGGAAAACAAATTAACTTTGTTTTCTTTGTATTTTTAACAGTTACAAATGATTTTACTAGTGCTAATACAGAGCATTAGAAAAGCCGGTTTGGGATTTTTTTCTCTTCTTCTCAGAAAGACTGTTTGTTGTTTGAGCAGATTTTCTTTGAATTTGCCAATAGGATTATTCTTATTTTTTAAGTTAGTGGTATACAAAATATTTAAAGTAAGCTTTCCAGAAGATCTGTAGTTTACTTTGAGGAGATTTTTCCAGGGCTAAGATAGGAGTCATTTAATATGTGGGGGTTTTGCCCTACAAAGAAAAGATTTTGTGGTTTGTTTTGTTGTTTTTTTTTCTTCCCAGGAAGAAGATTTCTGGGTGGTTCTTTTCAATTCCTTTATTTTATGCAAGGGAAAGGAAAAAAAAAATCATTAATGCTGCTGTGCACAAAGAGGGTTTATGATTCTTCAACAGGAAAAAAAAAAAAAAGATCCTTTTAAATTTGGTCCTGCTACATGTTATGTACAATATAAAACTTCTTGTCCATCTCTATCCAGCCAACTAGGAAATAGATCCATACATATAGGTACATTGCACATATAAAATAGTGCACACCCAAAGGCACACATGTTGCAAGCTTTGTTTGTTCTGGTCATGGATTAGACAAGTTACACAGCAAGGAACACTAAGTTAACACAAGTATACATGTTTTTTATAGGACCATTATCATCTGAATACCCCTTTTCAGCATCACTAAAAGGATTGTCTCTTGTACCCAAGCAGTTCTTAATATCACAAGCAATACTTTAGGATAAATGATTTTATGGTTCCTAATTAGGCTAAATTTTCTCTCTCTAGATAAATAGCAGTATTTGTACTGCTGATGAGCACACTTTCAGCAGTGCCAAGTTACTGGAAATGTTTGGGACTAGATCTTCAGTGCGTGTTAATCAGCAGATCTGCACTGAAAATAATGGAGTTATTTTGTGGCAGATGGAGGTCTGTCCCTGTTTTATTTGCTGGAGTTAACTTTATCTCCAATGGAAACAAATCCACTTAAATATCAGGTGTAGTTAACAGCTCAGGAGAGAATGAGAACTTTGATAGTATGAAGTTTGGATGACTCAACAGGGAGAAGGTATATGATGATGTCCAGTAATGCTTGGACCAGAGCTATCTGAATTATATTTGGCTTATGAAAACTTAAATGTGCAACATCATCAGATCATTACTTTTTATGACCACAAAAATTCTTCAGAAACTAAGATAGAAATAAGCTGTATGCCAAAGGGATCAGCAGAGCAATTTTTAGCCTCCTTTAGGATTTACAACAAATAAATTCTTTAAGCAGACTGGTTAGTAAATGGCTGGTGTTATGTCATAGTTATCAGTCCTTAAAAACATTTTGAGAGGAGGAATACATTAAATGGTCTCTGGACCAATGCACCTAATAATCTAAGGCACAACTGGACATTTAAGAATGATGAAATGATTGCAAGAAATGTTTTCAGGAATATCAAGATGCTGATCATGTAATTGCATCTCCAAATAAATTTATTTGTGGTCACATAAATAATGAAATTTAAACCTGAGGAGCTAGTTTGTTTTAGAAATACAAAAATACTGCACATACAGCAAGCTTGCTCTTTCTACCATGGCAAAGTTTTTTCACACTAGATAGATGTAATAGGCTCTCTTATGTCTGTCTTAAACAGAATTCATCCAGATACTAGTAGAATTTGTAAAAACCTTAGAAATTGTAAATTGTCTTTGTTCCAAAGTGCTCAAAAAGCTGGATCCGAGCCACTGAGAGAGGAATAACTGCAGTGATACAGGGTTTCCTTGCCCAGAATTTCTTCATTGTGCTGCTGTTTATCTCTCCCCATACCTTGGAATTAATTTCTTCTCAGCCTGTACCTTGGTAGGTATGGTGTATATTCACCAGGAAAGTAGAGAGTTTATGGAAATGTAGAAATTTACATATATATGTACATACATATAGGGCATCTCTAAGGATCAGTAGAGAGCTTGACTTTTTAAAGCTATTAAAGGCAGCTGGGTACAGATGTCCATCTCAAGGTTAAATGGTTAAATAAGAGAAGGGAGAGAGTGAAAAGCTTACAGTTGACTATGGTTTGAAAGAAACTATGGATTTGCTGATGTCAGTACACTTATCAAGGGATGGAACTAAAAAGAGGTCATGAGAATAGCTCAGATAAATTCAGGTACAGTTTGCATACAGTCTATTTATAGCATGATTTCTCAAACTAAGCCTGTGAACCTTTTGAAGTTTGCCCATCCCTACTTTCAGGCCAATTAATGATGTACATCCATCCCATTCTGAGATAGGTAAAACAATAAAGCAAAGATAATTAGTCTCTGGAGCATGTAAACAAATAAAGTAAATAACTTGCAAATCACTTGTTTCTGCTAACTTCTGTGGTTTTGTGGCAAAATTTAAAAAGATCATTTATATTGCAAATCTGCATAATGCTGGAGCAGTGCTGAAAATGCGTAGATTATACTATTCTGATTTTGAGAGGGCTTTGTGCTGGATCCTGAAACATCACTGTGAGTTGCTATATGCAAAAGAACGTTTTCATCCCTTTTTCACAGAAGAGATCAAAGTAGGGAGGTTAAATAATTTTGTTTGTGGAGATAAAGATCTGAGTGACACTTTATAAATAAACAAAAGTCACTGCTCCAAGTTTACAAGTCTAAGTGAAACCACTAGTGGAGCTGAGAACAGCAGGCCAAGACGGGAAGGAGAGTGGCTGTTGGATGTGGGACCTTGACCCACCTCAGTGTTGCGCCTCAGATTTTACAGACCTAAATAGGAGCATTATGTGGCCTTTAAGGTTCAAATAACCAGAAGAATCCTGTCTGCTAGCCCTTCTTGTTTGTTGTTTTCCAACATAGTAGTAATCTATTAAAAGCAATATAGCTTCACTCCTAGTCTTAAAAGTACTTTCTGTAAGTAAGTGGTGCTCTCCCCCTCTTGGACTTGAGGTAACTGAGGTAAGTGGCCATTCAGCAGCAGAATTTGATGCAGAGCATATAGTCCCTTCTTCTCAGCCCTGGGCTCACTACTGTAGACTTTGGATAAATGTACATTTAACAAGAACAAATATATTCTCGCTACCATGGCTCCAAGGGACTGTGGAGACCACACCATCTGGATCTGCCTGCTGCCTCAGTTCAGCTACCTGGTTTTGCAGGCCAGTCCAGAGCAGGGGTAAGCCCATTCCCTGGAAACTCAGGACAGTACCGTGGCAGGTCCTGCCTCAAGTCATGTAGTAAGAGGACTCTGGGCACACAAACATACAGTTTTGTGTAATCAGTAAAACAGCAGAAACTGTGTTCTGAATCTGTAGAATAACAGATTCCAGTTAAGAGTTCAGATCCAGGCAAAATGACTGCTTATATGATTAAATCGCTCTTTGTCTTTTTTTTTTTTTTCTGGCATGAAAATACAGAGCATTTATTTTGGTACGGGGCAGGCATTTCCTTGTTGTTCTGTCCCTTTTTACTGTTTTCTTACACTTTTTTGTTCTGACTTAAAAAATGGATTCTGGAAAGAGATGTGTCTTATAAAGAGTCTGTCATCAGCTGAAATGTGTCCAATATACATTTAAGTGAAAGAATATTAAGCCTTGTCCAAAAATAAAAAGAGTGGAAAAGGTAAGAATGCCTGCAGGCTTGATTTTTAAAGATATGAATTTTTCTTCATGTTGCAGATCTCGCCTTGCAGATTTCTTCACAAACTGCCAGCCTGAGTCACGGTCTGTTAGTAGCTGTCTGAAGGAGAACTATGCTGACTGCCTCCTCGCTTACTCGGGGCTTATTGGTGAGTAGGCAGGGAAGGGTGGGGGCTTGCTCGCTCAGTCTAAGAAAAACACCCAAACTATATTTTGAAGGCCCACTTGAAATAAAAACTGTAGGATGTAATGCTGTACAATATGATACTAGGCAAAATTCTCCACCTGAGTGTATTGTCCCTGTTTTACTTTACAGAGATTCCTGGGGTAAGTTTGTACATTGCAAGGAAATTAAGGAGAGAAAGGTTCTTGAATTTTTTAAAAAAATCAAGGTTACAAAGTAAACCTTTTTAAAGTGGTTGAATTTGGGCAGAACTGTGGAGCAGTGAGTTAAAAAGAACAAGTGAAACTGCAGCTTGGTTGATTTTGCAGCTGTCATCACAAGGTTGGGTAGATACCTTTTGGTCTTCAGGGAAAGTTTGCCGGACATTTAGGGAGTGAGAGAATAGACCAACACAGCCATGTTTCATTTCCTGCTGCTATTCTTTCCATGATATCCTTCTGTCCACACTAAATGTTTTCTGAGATGCCTGTCAGTGGAGGTGAACTGAGACCAAATTTATCTTCTGAAATCCTCTTCCCTCCCCAACATAATTAATTTTATTTGCTGTCACCTTCCTGACTGTCAACAGGCACAAGGATGCCTTTATTCAAGCCAGATTCCATATACCACTGGAATATTTGATTCCTGAATGAAAGAAATCATCTGAGGAAGGTGAACTCGTAGAAATACTGTGGTTGGGCAATAAAAAAATAAGTGAATGTCAAAACTCTGAAACAAACAAATTGTAAAGGCCACCAGATAAGATGTTTTTAAGCTTACAGCCTACACCTGCTGCGATGCAGTAATATCCCCTTCTGTTGGGTATGAAGGTCCCAGCTGAGGCCCTGAAGCAGATCCTGCTGTTAAATAAATGTCTCTGGAGATAATATCCAAAATAAAATATTTTTAAAATAGGTTGGGTTTGCTGAAAAATTACTGAAAGCTGTATTCACTGGGTTACTGTTATCATTCTTATTCCTCTAGCAGCTAACGGGTGAGGTAAGTCCATTTGGCAACTGGTAAAATGAGATGTGATGGTTTTAAAGGATATGCTTCTACATCTTAAGAGATGAAGACAGTGTGCAAAGGGTATAACACATGAACCGTTATGACAGAATGTCATTTGACTCTAAAACAAAGAGTTGAATAGCCTTGAAATCTGATCTAGTCAATGAGATTAAGAAGCCTAGCTGCTGGCAAAGAGTAACTATTACTAATAGATACTTCTGGGTAAGAGCTGCCAAGAAGTTCTTGCTGGACCGAGTGAATCTTGTGGGCAGTTTTGTTGGATCCATTTTTCAGTTTAACCTCAGGATGACCCAGTTCTTAAAGTCAGGTGTTTTTGTGTGACTGTGGATGAGGATGCTGCAAAACAGTGTCACACATCAGAAATGTGGAATGGATCCCTAAGGAGTTGAAATCAAAAGGAGATCTAATTTTCAAAGGGAAAAAGAAACATTTTTCTTCCCTTCCTGCTAGCCCCTAGACACATGTGAAAAGATGGTACTGACTCGTGTTACAAGAGTTTTTACTTCTTGGTAGTAATTCTGATAAACCAAGAAAGTTAGCAAAACAAAACTTTAATGTGCTGAAGCAGTAAATTCCTGCTTCTGATATCAAGCTGATATAAAGGTGTAGTAAATTATGTGAAGACTCAGATTTGTAAGATGCTGAGGTAGAAATCAGAGGTACAACCTTTCAAATGTCTGCTTAATATATATAAAACACAGGAAGAAGAGATAGATAGACTGTGGGGAAGAAACTATTATAGATCTGACCATTCATCAGAGACTCAGGATCTCCAGGTGTTTTAATTAAGATAAAATATTGTTCATTAAGATAAAATATTATTTCATTTAGCTGTTTCATTAAATGTAGCAAAAATTGTGCATCCACAAAGTTTTTTCAGGGAATTGAGGATTCTTTGTGGAAGGTACAGTGGATGTAATTCTGCTGTCACATAGAGAGATGTAAATCAGAGTTAACTATCACACTTAAATTAGTGGAATCCCACCTGAAATAAATTACTTAAATGGGAATAGAGTCAGGCAGTTTTTGTATGAGGTGTTTTGCCAGTTAAATTGAGAACAGCTTATATAAAGTTATTTAAGATTTGCATCGGGGTGCTGTATATATAATTTTGAAGTTATGTGTATTTTACAGGAATTTTGAAAATCTTAATTTGTTGGTTTAGGCTCTTTGTATAATAATAGGGATAAATTCACTTTTTTTTTTTTTAAAAAAAGGAAAAATATAAAGGTTATTCAGTGTAGAATAAGATTGGAGATAGCCATGTTTGAGATTCAGTGCTTTGGTTACAGCCTAGTTAAGCCATCTGGACCTGTCTGCACTCCCACATCAGTTAGGTGTTGCTCTAACTGCTGACTTCAGAGTCTGCTTTAGCTTTCACTTTATGACACATTTTAACTTGTTTTCCATAAGATCCATCTAATTTCCCTGTTATTCCCAGGAAATTAATGAGAGTTTATGTGAATAAACTGGAGTTGCATTGGGCCAAAGGAACTTCAGTCACATGCCCTTCCTCCTAGACTCCCCATCCATCTCCTCATTCTGAATTGACCCTAATTTGAGCAACCTTTTGGCTCTGTTCATGTCAATTCTGCTTTTGTCTAAAATGTGGAGACCTGACTGCCTACTGCTGAGTCCGTCACAGAACTATTTCAAAGAGAGAACACAGAAAACCAAGCATGTCCTATTTAACTGCCAACCACCATGGTTTCTCTGATCTGTTAGTGTCCTTCAGCAGAATTTCCAAGATGCCAGCTAGCAGAGGGGAGGAAGGGAAGGTACACACATTGCAGGGAAAAACCAAAACCCACCCCAGGAAACCAAGCATATAATCTGCTTGGGTTCACATCTGCCCCCAGGTTTAAATGACAGACTGATTTTCTACTAGCTGCTCTTTCAGCCACTCTGTTTTTGCTGGATCTACAGTTTGTGTGCTGTGTATACACATTCTTTGTCCTGTCTTTCCTGTATTCATCAACCCTGATCATAGCTTGATACCTGCTACACTTTTAGCCTCTGTCCTGACCCATTTTAATTACCTTATTACCTCTTTGTGATAAGAAAGTCTTACCTCAGTGACCTTTTCAATTTCCTCAATATCTTTCTGGTTTTTTAACCCTTCACTAAGTGTTTGATACTTAGCCTTTTTTTTTTTTTTTTTTTTTGAAGCCTACTGTTTTCTTCCCATTTGCAAAATTCATTTTCCCTCATTTCTTTTCAGATCATGTCACATGGTTGAAGTAGTGAACCATCAACTAGATAATGGACAGATATTTTCTTTTTTTTTTTTAAATTTAACATCATTCCTCTTCCTATTTATCTACTGTCAAATTTTCATTAATGGCACAAAAGATATTTTCCTATTTTACTAAATTATCTGCCTCCTTTTATTAAATTTTGAACTGTGCTATTTACTCATGTGCTAATTGCATGTAGAATTTCAGGAATTATTGTCTGTTAAAGGTTGGAAGTATATAAAGGTATGGGATTGCATTCTAATTTAAGAATATCCCAAAACAAGATGAAGGTTGCTTTTTGTTGTGAGTTTGGCAGTGGAACTATATGAATTTTCATATGCATTGCTGCCTTTCTTAGTCTAGCCCTGAATGTATCTTCTCCTTGTCTCCCACATCGTGTATGAAGCAGTTTGCATGATGATTTGTTCAGTTCCCAGCACTGCCTGGTGACTGAAAGGCTCTTTGACGTCATTCTGTGATTTGTGTTATTTCTAACGTTCCTTGATGTTTGAGAGCTCTTTCCTGTGTGGTATTGCAGACTCTGGGACCCTGGACCTGTGGACCGAATTTTCTCTGCTAGTGTACAATTTGTGTCTCTAATATTTATCCTTTATCTATTCCATCTTCTTAATGACTACTTTGATGTCAGTTCTGAGGAGATGTGATCACATTTCCTCATGATATACAGCCTGTCCTAGAACTGTAGATTACCAAGTGAGGAACGTGTTTCCTGAAACAGCTGTTGTCAGTACAAGTCTGGAATACCTGCTTCTTTTTATTTTAATTTTTCCTGTTTGGTCAGACAAATAAAGTAAAGGTTCAAACTTCTCAGTCCTTAGGGAAGTTTGAAATCTCTGACCTGCTGGGGTGATGCCTTCAGTGAGACTACTTTTTTGAATTAAGTGCTGGTCATATAACAGTTTCCTGATCCAGATGAGTGATGGAACAGTTGCTGTGTATCTTTTAGGACACAAAATGCATTCTTTGGTTCCACTTGGTTCTTGGTAGCCTTGAGTTGACATATAAATGTGAGAAAATTTACCTAAGAATTTGTAAAGGGGTTAGGATGAACCCGTGGTTGCAAGTTGTTGACAATGTTTAGGAATCAATTACTGGACTGAAAAAGTAGTGACACAACAAGATTAAGAATAGTTTATTACCTGCAAAGAATCTACTCTACTTTTTTATGAATGCTGGTTATATTTTTGCTTTGTTCATCACCCTGACCCACTCTTTTGACAGGTTCCGAACGAGCACCACAGGGTTAGCGCTCCTCCAAGATGTGTTGGGGCTCTTCTCAGCCTCACTAGCATTCTCCTTGCTCATGTGTTTCAGAAATGTTTTTTCAGGCTGGCTACAGAATTAAGGAGGAAACTCAGGTCTGGATGTCTAGTTTCAGCCATTCATTTGCAGCTAGAACAAAAATGAGAAAAAAACACAGAGGAAGAAAAAATTGATTTTTAGAGTGGTACTCTAAGGATACAGGTCTACTTATGTTTGATTTGGCAGCAAAGCCCTTTTAAGAGGTTCCCACCTTCTCCCAGTCCATCCCCCACTGTGCCACAATTTTCCACCTGTCAATTCTGCTGATACAGCTCTCTGTGGGAATGCAATATAAACCTTTTTGGAGGAAGGGAATGGGTCTTTACTGCATGAGTCCTTTTGCAGTCCCTAAAGTGGTTGCATTCAAACAACTGAGGGTGTGAAATACGGCACAGGGCTGGGTGTCAAAGGGCAAAAAGAGCCAGGAACTGTTAAGTCTGGAAGTTAGAACCCTGCTGTGGCTCTGCATCGTGACTCCAGCTCTGAATACATGACTTACCAAGTGCTGTTTCCCATCTTCTTAGTATGGAAAGAATATTTCAGTCCAAAGGTTGCTCACAGTACTGTACTTCACTCTTTGTTAACAGGCACAGTGATGACACCAAACTACATAGACTCAAATAGTCTCAGTGTTGCCCCGTGGTGTGACTGCAGCAACAGTGGTAACGACATAGATGAATGCCTGAAATTTCTAAATTTCTTCCAGGACAACACATGCCTTAGTAAGTACAAAATTAGTTGTCTTTAAATGTGTTTTAGCATGTTTTCTGCAATTTCTTTACTGTGTGTTATGATACATTAAGGCCATCTCTTTGTACTTTGTAAGCATGGTTCTGCTGTAGGTATAAGAATTAAATGGGCAAATATGCCTGGTGCTATGGTTTATGGCTGAGATTGCAAACATGAGAAGCTCTTGGAAAAAAATTCAAATAACAAAGGTGTATCATATAGAAATATGTTTACATCACAGGTCATATTCACATTCTAACAGTCAGGCAGCATCTGTACCAAAAAATTGCAATACTTGAGGGGCTTCTGTATAATTTAAGAATTTAATATAAAAAAAGACATGTAGTTTATGATACGAAGGATTTGCTGTAGGTAAGTATAAATTGGATTGTGCTTGCAATTTATAGTTAAGCTTCAGGTTTTTTAGGCAACTTGATCTCAGATGCCTAGTTTTAACACGTGTCTGGATGGTGCCTATTGTAAAGATTTTGTTAAATCAGTGATTTTTTTAATTTTTTTTTTTTTTTCAGTTAAACTCACTTCCAAATTAGGGACTATTATAAATTTCAGAATGGCTCAGTGGAGTCGATTTTGGCAGATTCTCTTTTCAAATTTCCTGTCTGCCTGGAGCAGCATAATTGGATGATGTGGAGTGTGCACCAGAGTTTTAATTTCAGATAAATTAGGGGACCAAAAGAGCTTGGCTTCCCTAACCTAGCAGAACAGAAGTTGAAAGGATACATGATTGTCCTCTGAAATTGCATTAGTGGGGCAAGACCAGGCAGGGAAAAGGATGTCTTCTTCATGAAGAAATGGAAGATGTTTCTGGTTTAATGCAAAGTTTTTTCTCTTACAGAGAATGGGAAAAGTTTTATTTATTTGTTTGTTTGTTGTTTGTTTTTAATTATTATTGTCATTAATGGGCCTTCTAGTGTTCCAGTACCTAGAGAAAATGTATTTTTTTAATTGGATGAGGTTAAAATCTCTCCCACTGTTTTTAGACAAAACAAAAATTGCTTTTCCACAGTGGGGTGAAATTAAGAATTTCTTGGTTGTCTGTTTTGCCAAAATATATTTTCCCTTCACACTGGAAAATAAACGAGTGATTTGGGGCATGTACAAAAGATGTGGAAAACCTAACTTAAATGTTTATTTATGTGAAGTGGAATAGCTGAGACTGTACCCTGCGGGCTAGGGGACTCTGAAAGCAGGAGACATAGGGTCACACTCATGCTGTGCCTGGTGTGGAGCTGGGGTATGAAGCTGAGTTTACCGTGTCCCACATGCTCACCTGAAATCCTGGTCTTCCTTACACCTTGGTATGCGCTTGCCTAGAAATTCCACTCTGGAGTTGAAAAGACTTTTGCAACAGATGTTAATTCGAAACCAGAGTGGAAGTTTTGATTTCAAAAGGTGAGTGTGAACATACTAGTGAGAAATCCAGTCTGTTTTAGTAATTAGTCCCAATAACAACAAAAATTGCATTGCTTTCTTTTTATGTATATGAGACAAAGTCTTTCTTTATTTTAGCATTATCTTGCAGATTATGGCTTTATGTGAGAACTCAGAAATTGGCCCAATCTCAAGAAAGCTAAAAAAACAAATTAATAGGCCCCAAATAAAATGTGTTCTAACCCAAAATTTGGGGCTGTGTATTACCTTGCTTATACTTTTATCTTCTTTGTTGGAAGCAGCAGGTTTATTGGTAATATTACAGTGGTCCTAGTTGCTGCCTCTCCAGCTAGGGTTTGTCTAGCTGTCTTAAATTCTGGAAATCCATCTTAAGACTTTATTTTAGCTAAAGTGAAAGTGAATGCCCTGACATTCATTCAGAGACTCTAGAATTCCTGCTGAACTGAATGGGATTCAGTATATCTACATATCTGTTCAAAGGATTTGCTCACACCTGCCTTATACTGAAGTAAAAAGGATTGGCAATTTGGAGGAAAAGAATAAAGCAGTGACTTAGTGAATACACATTATTGAAAGGACCTTTACTAGAGCTGTTAGACACTGTTCCTCTTTAGATTCATTGTTTTTTGAAATATATTTTAAATATGTATGAAAATTATATATATATAATACATATTTAAATAGAATTTATATGTTTGAAATATTATGACAATATGAGCAGGGATGGAACACCTCTTCCACGAGGAAAGGCTGAAAGAGTTGGAGTCGTTTAGCCTGAAAGAAGTCTCTGGGAAGACCTTATTGCAGCCTTTCAATACTTAAAGGAGGCTTATAAAAAAGATGGAGAGAGACTTTTTAGCAGGGCCTGTAGTGGTAGTACAAGGGGTGATGGTTTTTAACTTAAAGGGTAGATTCAGACTAGATAGAAGGAAAAATTTTTTTACAATGAGGGTGGTAAAACAGTGGCACAGGTTGCCCAGAGAGGTGGTAGATGACCCATCCCTGGAAACATTCAAGGTCAGGCTGGATGAGGCTCTGAGCAACCTGATCTAGTGGAAGGTGTCCCTGCTCACTGCAGGGGGGTTGGACTAGGTGACCTTTAAAGGTTCCTTCAACCCAAACCATTCTATGATTCTATTATAGAATCATAGGATATCTCAAGTTGGAAGGGACCCATAAGGATCATCAAGTATGATTCTGTGAAAGAATTAAAGAAGACTGAGTGTAAAGATCATATAGAAAACTGGAATGATTGTATTTCTGTGATCCTTCTTGCAGTAATGGAAACAAAGAGTTACTGTTAATTTAGGAAATCATAGAAAAATATTGCTTTATAAATTGCCTTATTCAGGTAAAAACAAGAAAAATATCATTCCACTCTTCCCACTTCGTCTCCATCAACCCAGCTGATTGTAGTGCATTTTACAAATTCTTCTCCTTACATATTGGAGTTCTAAGAACTAATATAAGAATAAAATACATCTTTTTCAGATGAGAATTAAGTATAAATTATTTTATAAGGCAAGGAATACCACTGAGAAGAAGTATTAATAACTTTCACATATTAGTCCCCAGTGAAATTGTTTGATTTCTTGTACAAAGAATTTGAAATAAGAAATCCCTAAATCCGTGTTGAATCCCCAAAGACCTGATTAAAAACTGTTTTTCTATTTGTTTATAAAAAAACCCAGCCAATTTACTCTTGCCATAAACACATTCTTTAATCCCATGAAACTGTGATAAGCTTTTTATCTTTTATATTCTGAAGTTTTAGTTTAAGCATGCTTCCCTCACCTAATTATGCAGATTTTGATTGAAAACTGTAAGGAAAAGATTGTCTTAGTTAAACCATTTTGTAGTTATAGGCATATTAGTTTTACTGCAACAAGCTGTAGAAATAAATTGATATTTTGCCTGCTCTCTGTTTTTAGTTTACTATGTAACATCACCTGCCTGAATTAGGACATAGCATTCAAACTGTATTTTAAATCTTGAAAGTAAATTTTTGAGGCTTTTGGATGGTAACAAATATGATTACAGTAAGTCCTACAGCTTCTGTCAAGAATTAGGAGGAATGTTACAAAAAAGAGGCTGCAACAGATAATTATGTGTCCCCCAGACTTTCAGTTCATGCTTCTGATATGTTCAAAATTAAGACACATTTTTCAGCATAAAAATTGAGTTTCTATAAATACACATTTTCAATGGAATAATAATAATGATGATGATTAAAAAGTCAGTTCTGCTTTCTTCCATTTGTTTAGAAATAGAAAATTGCCTGTAATTTATTTTTACAGAAAATGCAATTCAGGCCTTCGGCAATGGTACTGATGTGAATGTGTGGCAGCCAATCTTACCAGTACAGACCACTACAGCCACAACTACAACAGCTTCCAGACTTAAAAACATAGGTTCAGAGACCACCAACAATGAAATACCCACCCACAACGATTCACCAGCATGTGCAAACCTGCAGGTAAGAGAATCTTGTACTTGTTGCAGTGCATAGATGAAAGTTTTTCATAGATGTGTATACAGAGTAGTCTCCTGCTGCATAAATAGATGCCTGCTTAAATTGGAATATCTGTTCATTCCCGTGTTGTAGTTACAAGCTGGATACATTGTAAGAGATCGGACACTTATTTTAAATCAGAAACGTGCATATTTCAAAGTGAACTTTATTGCCTTTCTGACTCAGAAACGGGGCACAGTATTTAATTTGTTATCACAGGTTTGGATATGAATGTGGCACTCTGCAAACCCTGCCAGGGTATGTCAGATTAAATTAATCCCTTGAGTAATCCAAATTCAGAAGGAACTCTTAATGTCAGCTAGCATGTCCTGCTGCCTTCTTTCTTATATTATTGGCAGTAAACTTAAGAGGTTTTTTGGCTGAGTAATTCTGGATATTAGAGAATATGTGGTGTGAAAAACTACATGGTGAAGGAGCTGGACAAAGACAGAAGCTATTTTCAGTCAGGCACTTTCCTGAACTGGGGTCAAGGTTGTGATCTGATCTTGGCCAATCGCTGTAGTGATTTTCTTTGACACTTCAATTAGGCTGTTGATGGTGTGTCATTGATTCTGGATTTAAAGAGACTCATCACTTGCTGAAGACAGCATATGCAACTCTTAGAAAGTTTTAAGAACTTGGGAAGGAGACAACTGGAAAATGAAGGCAGGAAAGAGGTAACAGGGAATGTAAACTGAAATCATCCTTAGACCAGATTAGAATTTTGGGCTATAAAATGCAAAATTAGGTCAGGGATAGATCAGTTTGACCTGTTTATTTTTGTCTTTGCAAAAGGAAAATTGCTATGTGACACAAATGAAAGTATCCAAGTTTTAATGTCTCATCTGGTATTGACATGCTTTTTTTCTAGATTCTCAAATTCTTCCACACTTGTAGCATTCACATTTCACTTACTTATAAAAAATTGATTTTGTATTCTTCACATTAAACTGTATCAAAGTTTCCATGTTCACTGAAATGGACAGTTCACATCCCTTGGAAATGTATTTTGCCTTTTAATTTTTCCTGCACCACTCTCATCTTCATCCTTTTCTGGTTTCTCCATTGGCAAATTGCATATGCATTAATATTTTTCAGAGGCATTACAGAGTCAAAGTGTATGAGGTTAATGGTAGATAGTGTTGAGTTTAGGTCCTTCTGATTTAATTTTATTTTTCATATCTGTGCATTCATTATTAGTTAAGCTTTTTAAGTTATTGATGAGAGAGAGATAGTTGCAGGCATGTATTTCTGTGTGCAGTAGTCATTTAACCAAATAGTGTATGCTAAAAAGAAATGTAACTTTTTAAACCTGAAACTTGGCATATCTTGCATTTAAAGCAAGTCCTTGATAGGATATTATTAATTCACTTCATGTGATATTAAAAAGTGGTTTTATGGTAGAGATCACATTTCCCTTCAGTGTTTGTACAGTCCCCTATAGAGTAAGGCCTCCAGATGCTACCTAAGCGCACATCATAAATAATGAACTGAAGAAATGGCATGTCATCACAGATCCCATTGGGTTCAGATTGATTTGCAAATGTTCCTCAAGCCTCAAAAGATGTTCTAGTGCTTTGAAAATGAGTGAGATTCTTCTCTGTCCTTACTCCTGTTACTCTGGCACTACGAAGTCACATCCCACGTGAATTTATCAGCTCTGGTTTAAAGCTATGCTATGACTTCAAGTGTACCCCTGATATACTTGACACAAGACGTAAAGGTCTATAGGGAAAACAAAAACAACTCCTTTCAATAAATGATCTCTGCTGTTTTGTAGAAACTATAGATAAGTCTGTACAAAAAGGTCACTGAAGTTATGTGAATTAAGCAGTTTAATTCTTGTGAAATACAGCATTCTGGTGCTCACTACTTTCTTGTGTTAGAACTGAAACACAAAGAACAAAGCTCTTATATTTTAATGCATTTTTTCAAAATATAACTTACGAATAGAGGCAAAACAAGCCCATACTTTTTTAAAAAGAAACCTATGTTTGTTGGACAGTATGGTGCCACTTTGCCTGTGAGACTGAAACCTTAATGCAAATTTTACAAAAGAACTGGAGGCATTCATATCACACTTGGAGAAGTGTATTCATTCCAAGGCTCTCCTCCCATGAAAAATATGCCTTTGTAGTATTTTCAAAACATGAACTATTGTGACCAAAAGCAATCTAAAGGGCTTTGTTGTACGCTTAGCAGTTGAGCTGAAAGGTTTCAAAAAGGCAATATAGCCTAAAGACTGTGCAAAGGAGAATTAAAAGCATTAGTCTCCGCACAAAAAGACAATGGCAGAGAGGGAATAAGGAAATGACTGTGGAGATGCTACAAGGCTGCATATCCTAGTTAGTGGGTTTAAATATACAGTGAAGGAGAAAGAGCAGGAAGTGATTGATTAGTATAAATTGCCATAGAAATTAAAAAATACTAACCTCCTGGGGTTGTGAAATACAGGGTGCTAACCCAATCTGCCAAGAGCTTCACTGGCTGAGCAATTTTTGATACTTTTTTTTTTTTTTTACTTGTTCAGAATGGTTGTATGAAAAGCAAGAATACACTAATGGTTTTGTCGCTGTGCCATGTTCTCCTGCACACATGCAAGCCTGGAAATTGGAAGGGTTGTGATTGCTTAAAGAAAATATGAGATACTCTTTGTTTACCTATACTCAATATTTATTTTGAATATCGGCTAAAATTTTGTCTTCTAAATAATTTTTGTTTCAGTTATGCTCTTTAGAAATTGTTCTTCAGTTCAATTTACCATTGCTGCAAGAATTTACAGTTCTTCTATTATGGTGTCATTTTCTTATTTCACATTGGTACAGAGAAATGTTGATTTCTCATATATACTCATTTTATGTTTACATATGCATGGTTTTGTGTAATATACTCTTTTTTTTTTTTTTTTTTTTTTTTTTTATCCCTAAATTAAATTACTCCATCTTTGCCAGGAAGATGCTTAACTCTGTCGAGCATCCTAGAAATTCTTTTATAAACCTAGCTTCTAACAAAGTTTACTAAACACAGAGCATAAATAATGGTTAGTTTTATATATAATGCAAATTTCAAGTATTTTTTGAGGTGCTTGACATCTTTTAAAGGATCCTCAGTGCCACATAAAAATAATTTATAAAATATTGTGAACAAAAAGGAAGATGAATTCCAACAGCTTGCTCCTTATATACAGGTACATTTTATTAAGTAATTACCATCTCTATTTTTTTTTTTTTTCAGATAGCTTCACTCTAGCATTTGCTATGTAACTGACACATTTTTTTATCCTTCCTTCCCAATTATAACTTGTGCTCAGCATGCCACTCAAAAAGTGGTTATGGTCTTTTGGTCTCATGTTCTGCCACCACTGCTTGAACCGTCATGTTGGATTATTTGAAAGGGACAAAAGAATGATTTTGGATGTGTACTCACACCATATATTCTTCAAGAAAAATGCTGCCTCTGCACTCAGGAGAGAAGCATGGAACTGAAAGATGATAATTAAATAAACTTCAAATGATAGATTAGACTAGATTAGAGCAATTGTTACTGCATCATCAGCAGAGATAAATAAAAACTGAAGACTTTCATACTGGGTTTGCTGTACTAGTTTAGAGGACATTTTGCACAAGACAAAAATGATAGAAATCAAGATGGTTAAGAATGTTTAAGTGTAAATTTATGCATTGAAATCTATCAATTCCCTAGATAGTTCTGTACTTTACTTTCCCATTTGTTATAAATGTCTTGCTCTAGGTAACCTTAGTTCCAAAGGGAATTTAAGATTTTTGTGGTTTTGAAGAAGTATGAGTAGTATACACGTGTAATTGAGCCTTTCAGACTGAATGAGTGTACTTTTCAGTCGAGTCCAGTATGTGAATGTCTTTGTAGTCTCAGCAGCAAAATTTTAAAAATTATGAGTTAAAAATTTAAAAGCTCAAACATTTTGTGGGGAACAAAGAGGAAGAGAGAAATATAGATTCTTAAATATGTCTATTCTTTCTGGTTGCATATAAGATTGCTGAGTGTTTAGAACAGGCATGGCTCATATTGCAAGCTTCTTCCACAAATTCTCATAATTCCACATAAACTTGGGACTTTAAGAAATAACTTTTATGGCAAAGTCTTAGGACAAAAATAGGAAGCAGGATTCACAGTTCTCTGAGGAGACTAGAACTTAAATATGACTCAGAGACTGAAAATGACTCTGCTTTTCACTTGTATGTCTATCTGTTGCAGATCTTCAGCAGTAAAATCTGCTAATCTAGTGTTTGAAGTACTGTCTATAATTACTTAATGTAGCTTTCCATGTGCTAAATATTATCATTATTATTATTATTAAGCATTGTGTAGGTGTTTGGAGAGGGTTAAAAGCTCCAATGTAGAGTTCTGAGGATCAAGACACAGCAGGTGTGGAACTTCATGGACTGGTAATTGGGTGGTGGGTGAACATAAGCAGGAAACATGGGCAGCATGTAGGTGTGCCATTGATGAGGGAAAAGTACAACTGCTCAGATGGTATGCTCAAATACAGACAAAGGGAACTTGATTTATCCCCTGAGCACCAGTATTAACTTTCCCATATGCCTGGCACTGTCTTTTCCCTGTCTCTTCATAAAACCTGTGAACTTTCTTTTTTTTTTTTGGTTCGTGAAAAACAAGCACCGTCCTTTCAAATGCCCTTCCTGCTCTGTCCCTCGGAAGAAATCATATTTGGACCTCTTTCACTGAGTACTGTGACTACACAAAAAGTTATAGTCCGGGGCAAAAGGTGGACAGGAATATAAAACTCCTGCTACTGTGCCAGAACAATATAAAAGAAAATAAAAATAAAAATAAAAAAGAACATTGGCTAAATGTTTCAAATTAAAAGATTTAAGTTTGCCTCCTGTATTTCCAGGATTAGCTGACATAATGGGATCAGCCTACTGGTACAAGTGATTTAAAGAACATATATTGACAGCTTTTATTTTGAACAAAACACATCTTTAAGTTACTTCAGTAACAATTCTGTTTTACCTAAAGAAGTCTTGTGTGCTTTGCATGTTCAGATTAAAATCTGACAGCCAGGGATATATTCAAGTTTCATCTTTAATCTTCTACTTCTAATTTGGGGAGCACTGAACAAAATTCTGTGTTTTACCAAAACAGAGACTGCTTTGTCCATTGATTTACTTGACTTTGATTTCAGTGAAGTTAATTCTTCTTTCCTTCAGCACCATGCTGGAGTGGGTCCTCACAAAATGTGGAAGTATGAAATTCCATGAGACTGTATTCATCTACTGCACGGCTCTTGCAGCTTTCAGACAGTATTGGAGAAGGTCAGGTTACCATGAGCGAGGGATGGGTTTGGGTTTTCAGTCTGTATGGCAATCTTGGTGTTCGTAGACAGGAAAGCAGTCTGCAGTCTGCCTGCATTACTATGCAAACAGTGGACCTCAGTGGCAAAAGGCTGCTTTGCAGTCAACATACACATATACATACATGTACTAATGGTATGATCATGTAGACTGGTCCCACTTGGAGTAAGGCTGTGCTTGGGTTCTTCACCATCTTTCCCAAAGAATTTCAGGACCACACAAGATAGATAATGTTCATGCTTGTTGAAATCCTGATGAAGTTGAAGGTCTGATTAATATAGCTGATTAATTTCTAGGTACAAAGAGTCTTTTGCCTCTCTTTTGAGCATCAAAAGAACAGTTTGAGGATACTGAACTTCTTAGTTGAACATTGGGCCCCCTTGCAAGATCAGTCACAACTTGTGGAGTAAAATACAGGCTAAAACTCTCTGACAGTGTAAGTCAGCACATCTCAGCTATTATCATCAGAGCTACACAGATGTACACTGGTTAATGTTCAGTCTCTTGGGCACGTAGAGCTCTCTGTAAGATTGGACCTTATATTTAATGATCAGTGATACTCTGATGAAACATTTTTAATGTTGGAAGTCATATGCAATGAACTTGTGTTACTGAAAGAGAACAAAATGGTTTATTTTGCATATTGGTATTACAGTTTAAATTATGGTTTTTTTTATTAGCATGCTTTTTATACCAAAATATTGTGCATGTATACTGCTGGAGAGCCTAATACTTTAGAATTATTTCATCAATGATAAAATATTTTACAGGTCATTAAAAAAAAAAGTTTTAATAGTCTGAGCATCTTTAGTGTATTATAATGACACAGCACTTTATAGCAGACTGTAAAACTCCAGACTACGGTTTTAGGAATCATGCAATTTTGTTTTATAGTTTAATAATTGTTCAATTGAAAATGAGTATCAAGTTACTAAAAACCAATTTAATCACTTAAAAAAATACAACTTTATTAAAGTATACTACACACCTTTACAGAAAATTGAAATTTCTGTGGACAGATTATAGTTCTTATCCTCAGAAAGAATTTTGCAAATTGTTGCTGCTAAAATCAGATGTAGCATTTGCAGTGTTCCCCTAAGACACAGTTGTTTCTATGTTTCATATCAGTATCCTCCTGTAGGAATACCCACAAAAATACAAAGTGCTAGAATAAACAGGAATCAGACTATTGGATCACATCAGATAAGCTAAATCAAACTATTGATAGCCCATGTTATTACTTTATGTGGTTCTTCATCATATTAAAGGTATTCCTATGCCACCCAATTTTAGTTTTCAATCAAATCTCTAGTCCATCATGTATTTCCCTTTTAAAACAGGTAGCTCACTATGGCCTGTAAAGAACAGCCATAAAATGTAGTACAGTATTATAATTTAATTTTAAGGCATAACCAGTACTAATAAAAATTCTAGGTCATTGCATTGCAATGGTAGATGTTTAATCATATTGTCTTTGGAAGTATAGTTCATCATATATTGTTCATTTATGGGACTTGATAAAGTGCTTTGTTTAAGACATACTGTTTGCTGTTAGCAAGTATTAGGTTTTAGCCATGACTCTGCTTCCATTTATACTTGTTCAAGTGAAAATAACTCTGGTTGTGCCAGCAGGCTGACCCTGTTGCAAAGCAAGTGCAAGCAAAAGCGATCTTGCCACCAGGTTTCTAATGGAACAGAGAACAAGAATAGAATCCTTCAAATTATTAGTACTTTTTTATTTTAACTGGAATAGCTTGCAGGAGTCCTACTTATAGACCAGAATCCCATCATACTAGCTGTTCCACAGGCTCATAATGAAAAGGCACTTCTGACCTTAAAAGCCCAATGAATTACAGTTAACTTCAGTGAAGCCAAGATACCACCTCAAAGACTTTATTTATTCTGAAAACCACATACTGTATTTAAGTGCTTTTGAAACAATAAATATTTTAGTATTATAAACTATGTTAATGCACTATGTTATCCTCAAAAAGTATATCCATAAAGATACATGAGGAGAAGACTTGTGCTGGTACTATCTCAGATAAGAGATACACTTCTCAATACAGAGATATTTCTTTCTAAAGTATGAAAATAACTTATCAGTTGCCAGAATAGATCAAAATTTAACCCATAAAATCTTTCTTTAAGAATTCTGCCATTTTTGCAAGGAATTGTTATTTGCTATGCAAACAAAAGGATTTCACAAGACTTTTACAATTGAAATGTATTTTTAACCACTGTTATTGAAGCAGATATTGATGTTTTTGTTTTGTAGTGTGATGTTTTAAGACATATGGCAGTGTGGAAGCTTACTTTTGGTTAGCAAAGCATTTCAATCACAGATGAATACAGTTTTATGAATAGCATGCCTTCTTCATCTTGTTGGGGAATGGTACAGAAGGGGTGAGAAGTCAGGGGAGCAGCATAGCAAATTGTTGAAAAACCTCGTAGTTTCATGGGGAAGAAGGCTCACTCCTGGGGAAGGACCTTGATGTGTTGTGCACAGTCCTGGTGCAGGGTCATGAGGTTTGCCTTCTTTCTTCTCCTGCTTCCTGAAATCCCCAGAGGCTGGAGAGATGATCCCAGATCCTGGAGTAGGGTTGTGGGTCTGCCCACCCCAAGAGTCTTTTCCCAAAATCTTTGTTCCCTAGTATTTTTATGAGTCCTTGGATATATAAGTGAGTAGAGCTCATGGATGACTACTGCATTCAAATAGCGCTGTAATTCTCTGATTTGCTGTCACTCTTGTTGGCTCTTGCAATCTGCTTGTTGCAGACACTTCTAGACACTTTTGCAGTTCTTAATGATCAACAGGTTTGCATAGGTTAGCTATTTCCTCGAGCACACCAAACCTATGCTGTTGTTTGGGACAAGTGGTTGATCATATTTTGTCTAGTGCTACAGCAAAGTGTTGATGAAAGTTCACTCTCTTATACTCACAGCTCTCTCTAATTTATTTTCAGTCCAAAATAATTTTAAAGAAGATAGGAATTGGGTAGTATGCAGAAACCACTGCCCTGTTGTGGTAGGTCCTGAGCAGTTATCAGGGAAACAGAGCTCTCCACAAGCCTCAGGAACCTTGTGCACATGTTTGTCTAATTCTTGATAGTTTCAAGTGTTCATATTGCCTTGTTTCTGGTTTTAGCTATATCTTCTTTATGAAGAATATAGTAGAGTTAAAGCATTTAAGAAAGGTATATGAATTTGAGTACTCCAGGGCGCAGAAAAATAGAAAGGATAACCTGATGTTATCCACTGGATGAAAATGAGCTTGAGGGCATTTACCATATTCTCTCCTTTTATGCATCTTGCAGAATATGCCAATTGTGGAAGTGGATGTGGCAGCTTTGTTCATCCTCTTGCACTCAGTCCCATGGCAACATTACTTTCCCTGGCACAGAGCTGTAACCTTTCCTCTGGAGATCTGAACTGCTCTGCAGTACCAGCAAGGAAAATCACACTGCTTTTAGAGAGATAGATTCCCTTAAACTCATACACAGATAGCAGCTCTAAGCACAAAGATCCTTTTTAAACACCTTCCTGTACTCTTGGAAACCCTCTCTATTGACAATAATAGAAATTCAAGAAATAGACTATTTTATCGTGGAGGAAAGTTCCCCTTCAGGAAACGATAACCAAGACTAGTTCTGCCTATTTTTGTGATGAGAGTTGTTAGACTATTAGTCTCAATTTACTGGTATATCTACTCTATCTCTGAAACCTCACTTCCAGTTAACCATTAGTCTTTATTACATCGTTTTTCTAGCTGTCCTTTTTTTTTTTTTTTTCTCTTTTTTTTTAAGTCCTCTGGAGAAGACTGAGCAGGAAGGATGTTGAGCCTGTATGTCACAGGAGGAGTCTCCATGCCATCACTGGCCATCAGTGGCTTGGCTGCAGTGGGGAAGGGTGAAGGGACTGGGGGTTGTGCCCATACTGGGGTGCAATTAAGAGATTGGAGTAGGTCCATATTTTGATTTGGGAAAAAAGTTTGAGGCAACTCTGCATTCTTATCCTTGATTAAAGAGGATATATTGCCTTCCTCTGCCAACAGCAAACCCAAGTACATGGAGTATGTTTATGCATATGAAGTTATTTGAGTCTAAAGAGGCAATCACATGACCTAATCAAATTCTGCTTTTGTTTATACACTTGTAAAAATGGAATAACTCCACAGTTGTGTACATTGCAATTATCCTTAAGTGTAAGTTGTAATTATCAGTTACTCCATACATATATATGCGTCATTCTTTGATATTTCTATGTAACTCGTAAACTAATGTTCTTAAAAAACAAAGGCTTGCAGTTATCATGTGGCAGATATGATCAAAAGCATTTCAGTAATAATAAAGAAGATTTTTTAGCAATAGTTTCTTCCCTGTAACCAGCAGCAAAGGAAATATAGAAAACTCCAATGGAAATTAGAACACAATAATAGTTAATAATTCTAAATCATACATTGGTGACAAGGTAGCATAGCTGCAAAAAATAGTATACTGTTGAAGAACTAAAATTTGGAACCTTTTCCCTAGTAATTCAGATGCCTAAATTTTTCAAGTAGTCAAACCAAGTTTATGGGACAGAAAATGAAACATAGTCTTTTAACCAAATTGGCTAACATATACTCTTAATAAAAAAACATTAACAATAACAAAACAGGTGAAAATCAATATATTTTTGTTCTGCTTTTAACCTGTCTGTTCATTTTACTTAGGGTCTTCACTGTCCATTAGTAATCAAATACTGGAAATAAATCACACCCTTTATCTCCTACTTACTCTTTATCACTAGAACTCCTAATCAGCTGTCTTACCCAAATAATAGATCTCTACATTATCCTCAAACCATCCACTCTACATCATTTTTCAACTTGCTATTGAGTTCCAGATCATGAGACACTGTCACCCATTTTAGTTCCTTGCCTTCGAAATCAATAGGAGTTCAAAATGTTTATTTCAGGCTGTACTTTGGAGGAGAGCCTAACTATTTCACATCAAATTGTAGTTCTAATCGGTGGATTTGGACTAATAATCCCGCTTCAGGTTAAGCCTTCCTGTGTGCTTAGCTCTTTCTGTGAGCCACAAGTAAACAGACTGGCTGTTGTGCATAATGCAGGGTATTTTTTCATAGGTTCACTCAGCATGTATCCTAAAGAATTATAGGATTATCCTCCCTCATGTCTTTCTTAAAACAGAATTAGGTATTCAGGGCAGTAATTTACTAGATACTGCATTACCTGGTACTACTTTATTTTTCCAGATTGACATTTTCAGAGGCCTCAAGTTGCCTCTAATTCAAGGCTAGATATGCATTACCACATGCACATAAACATTTAAATGTACAGAATTCATGCTTGGATTTGTAATCTGTGCATTCAAATTTGTTATGTACATGGGAGGTAAGATGTGTACCAGGTAAGATCTAAATAGCTACCTGTAGTTGTAAGTACCTGATTTGTGCAGAGAGTTGGGTAAGTGGGCATATAAATTAAG